>JAMPIV010017863.1:0-600000 GCA_024509875.1 Oreohelix idahoensis
TAATTTCTGTTTTCGTTTTCAAAACTGAAAAACATTGCGGTTCCTTTTATAATGCTTTAGGGCCTACGGGAAGATGCACATTATCGCACAGAGAAATACTTGTACACCAAAATTATTCTGCTGTAGTAGCAGACACAATTATTTTAAGTTGAACTGTCTGTTTAGCCAGTGTTCTGCCTAGAACGCACGCGTACACTGGATTGGTAAACCAGATATTAACTGACTTTATGATCTAACTGACTTCCTGTACATAAACGACCGACCATTAGCCCATCCCATCCTCTACAAATTGTTTGCACACATTTGAAGCTTGCCGCATCAAAATATTCAGAAATATAGTCTAACGTGACTGGTGGCGCCTGATTTTTTTTTTTCTTCTGGAAAAAGTATTCAGATAATTGGGTGTTCGGATAATTGGGGTTCGGATAAATGGAGTTCTACTGTATTACAGACCGAAAGGGAGGCATCAAAGAAGAGTTGGCCACTCGAAAAGCAGCAGCTGGGAGACTTTTTCAGGCCATAAATCGAGGATTCCTCAGCAAGAGAGAGGTTGGTAAGAAAATGAAGATGGCTGTATACCGCTCCACCTATGTCCCAGTCTTGACATATGGATGTGAGTCATGGGCAATGACTACAACCCACAAAAGCCAGATCCAAACCTCAGAAATGAGGTATCTGAGGAAGGTGGTTGAAGTAACAAGAAGAGACATGGTCCGCAAACTAGACGATACGTCAAGGCCTAAAATCCCACCGCCTGCAGACCCAAGTAGAACAGTCCCAACTAAGATGGTTTGGCCATGTCTGCAGAATGGGAGAAGATCGGCTACCACGACAAGCATGGGAAACAAAGAGCCAGGGATCCAGACCCCCAGGGCGACCCAGAGTCCGCTGGGAGGACAACATTAGACAATCTTTGAAGGACCGAGGACTAGAATGGAACCAGACCAGGAGGAAGACAGCCAATAGGATAGTCTGGCGCTCTCTTCCAAACCTCTACACCTCACGGTAGAAGGGGAACGACTAAGTAAGTAAGGTTAGTGAGAAATAAAAGTGATGCAGTTTGCTTTTTTCGGTGTCACGCCGACTGGTGTAAAAAAGGTAGTCCCATTGTAGATGCTGCTGTAGGAGAGTGAAGTGTTAGAGACTTTACTATATGAGAGACTTTACTATACTACACTAGATCTCAGCTTTATGAGGTAAAATGAGTGGTTCCCTTTCTTGCTGCCTTTGCCTTCCTTAGTTCAAGAGCACAGTTGGGAACCAATTTACAGCTGGGTAGACTAGAGCTACCTGGTTTCGAGCCTAGAGAAGCAAGCTATTTAACCACTCCACCATTAATTTCTCTTCAAAACTTCCTGCCCCTTGTTCTGCCATTTCATTTCTGCCATGATGTGAAACTGTCCACTGTATTTTCTGTCTTTGTTGGTCTTTATATTTATTTATTTTGTTGTTGTCATTTTTTAATCATAATCTGACTTGCTCCATGACATGCCTGGACTGCCTCATTATGGTTTGTGTGATGTGTCTTTTGGCCTTAGCCTCTTTCAAGACAGCCACAGTAGTCTCTTTAGCTAACCATGGTGTTCTTAACATTGTCTGTAAAACCTACATGTCTGTTGCCTCTAGGAGTCTGTTAGTTTGTTGACTGACTGCCCATGATTCACTTCCATATTACAGATTGAACTCTGTGTGATACTGAAGACCTCTCATCCTTACTTCCATTGACAGAAATTTGTAGTATTGGATACTATTCATTTTCTGGAATGCTTTTTTTTTTAAACTTGGGGTATTTTGTTATTTCCATATTGTGATCATTGGTATGCCCATTTATTTAAGGACTTGTTACAGAAGCGTCTTATTTACTTTGATGCTGCATTCTGGAGAATTATGTTTCTTCAAGATGACCATTGCATTCTCTCTTCTTGCTGTTAAGGCAAGGACCTAAATTCTTTCTGTCATCAGAATTATGTTTCTTCGAGATGACCATTGCATTCTCTCTTCTTGCTGTTAAGGCAAGGACCTATATTCTTTCTGTCACCAGAATTATGTTTCTTCGAGATGACATTGCATTCTCTCTCTCTTGCTGTTAAGGCAAGGACCTATATTCTTTCCATCACCAGAATTATGTTTCTTCGAGATGACCATTGCATTCTCTCTTCTTGCTGTTAAGGCAAGGACCTATATTCTTTCTGTCACCAGAATTACGCTTCATCGAGATGACCATTGCATTCTCTCTTCTTGCAGTTAAGGCAAGGACCTATATTCTTTCTGTCACCAGAATTATGTTTCTTCGAGACGACCATTGCATTCTCTCTTCTTGCTGTTAAGGCAAGGACCTATATTCTTTCTGTCACCAGAATTATGTTTCTTCGAGACGACCATTGCATTCTCTCTTCTTGCTGTTAAGGCAAGGACCTATATTCTTTCTGTCACCAGAATTATGTTTCTTCGAGATGACCATTGCATTCTCTCTTCTTGCAGTTAAGGCAAGGACCTATATTCTTTCTGTCACCAGAATTATGTTTCTTCGAGATGACCATTGCATTGTCTCTTCTTGCTGTTAAGGCAAGGACCTATATTCTTTCTGTCACCAGAATTATGTTTCTTTGAGATGACCATTGCATTCTTTCTTCTTGCTGTTAAGGCAAGGACCTATATTCTTTCTGTCACCAGAATTATGTTTCATCGAGATGACCATTGCATTCTCTCTTCTTGCTGTTAAGGCAAGGACCTATATTCTTTCTGTCACCAGAATTATGTTTCTTCAAGATGACCATTGCATTGTCTCTTCTTGCTGTTAAGGCAAGGACCTATATTCTTTCTGTCACCAGAATTATGTTTCTTCGAGATGACCATTGCATTCTCTCTTGCTGTTAAGGCAAGGACCTATATTCTTTCTGTCACCAGAATTATGTTTCTTCGAGATGACCATTGCATTCTCTCTTCTTGCAGTTAAGGCAAGGACCTATATTCTTTCTGTCACCAGAATTATGTTTCTTCGAGACGACCATTGCATTCTCTCTTCTTGCTAAGGCAAGGACCTATATTCTTTCTGTCACCAGAATTACGCTTCTTCGAGATGACCATTGCATTCTCTCTTCTTGCAGTTAAGGCAAGGACCTATATTCTTTCTGTCACCAGAATTATGTTTCTTTGAGACGACCATTGCATTCTCTCTTCTTGCTGTTAAGGCAAGGACCTATATTCTTTCTGTCACCAGAATTATGTTTCTTCGAGACAACCATTGCATTCTCTCTTCTTGCTGTTAAGGCAAGGACCTATATTCTTTCTGTCACCAGAATTATGTTTCTTCGAGATGACCATTGCATTCTCTCTTCTTGCAGTTAAGGCAAGGACCTATATTCTTTCTGTCACCAGAATTATGTTTCTTCGAGATGACCATTGCATTCTCTCTTCTTGCTGTTAAGGCAAGGACCTATATTCTTTCTGTCACCAGAATTATGTTTCTTCGAGATGACCATTGCATTCTCTCTTCTTGCTGTTAAGGCAAGGACCTATATTCTTTCTGTCACCAGAATTATGTTTCTTCAAGATGACCATTGCATTGTCTCTTCTTGCTGTTAAGGCAAGGACCTATATTCTTTCTGTCACCAGAATTATGTTTCTTCGAGATGACCATTGCATTCTCTCTTGCTGTTAAGGCAAGGACCTATATTCTTTCTGTCACCAGAATTATGTTTCTTCGAGATGACCATTGCATTCTTTCTTGCTGTTAAGGCAAGGACCTATATTCTTTCTGTCACCAGAATTATGTTTCTTCGAGACGACCATTGCATTCTCTCTTCTTGCTGTTAAGGCAAGGACCTATATTCTTTCTGTCACCAGAATTATGTTTCTTCGAGACGACCATTGCATTCTCTCTTCTTGCTGTTAAGGATAGGACCTATATTCTTTCTGTCACCAGAATTATGTTTCTTCGAGATGACCATTGCATTCTCTCTTCTTGCAGTTAAGGCAAGGACCTATATTCTTTCTGTCACCAGAATTATGTTTCTTCGAGATGACCATTGCATTGTCTCTTCTTGCTGTTAAGGCAAGGACCTATATTCTTTCTGTCACCAGAATTATGTTTCTTCGAGATGACCATTGCATTCTCTCTTCTTGCTGTTAAGGCAAGGACCTATATTCTTTCTGTCACCAGAATTATGTTTCATCGAGATGACCATTGCATTCTCTCTTCTTGCTGTTAAGGCAAGGACCTATATTCTTTCTGTCACCAGAATTATGTTTCTTCAAGATGACCATTGCATTGTCTCTTCTTGCTGTTAAGGCAAGGACCTATATTCTTTCTGTCACCAGAATTATGTTTCTTCGAGATGACCATTGCATTCTCTCTTGCTGTTAAGGCAAGGACCTATATTCTTTCTGTCACCAGAATTATGTTTCTTCGAGATGACCATTGCATTCTCTCTTCTTGCAGTTAAGGCAAGGACCTATATTCTTTCTGTCACCAGAATTATGTTTCTTCGAGACGACCATTGCATTCTCTCTTCTTGCTGTTAAGGCAAGAACCTATATTCTTTCTGTCACCAGAATTACGCTTCTTCGAGATGACCATTGCATTCTCTCTTCTTGCAGTTAAGGCAAGGACCTATATTCTTTCTGTCACCAGAATTATGTTTCTTCGAGACGACCATTGCATTCTCTCTTCTTGCTGTTAAGGCAAGGACCTATATTCTTTCTGTCACCAGAATTATGTTTCTTCGAGATGACCATTGCATTGTCTCTTCTTATGTTTCTTCGAGACGACCATTGCATTCTCTCTTCTTGCTGTTAAGGCAAGGACCTATATTCTTTCTGTCACCAGAATTACGCTTCTTCGAGATGACCATTGCATTCTCTCTTCTTGCAGTTAAGGCAAGGACCTATATTCTTTCTGTCACCAGAATTATGTTTCTTCGAGACGACCATTGCATTCTCTCTTCTTGCTGTTAAGGCAAGGACCTATATTCTTTCTGTCACCAGAATTATGTTTCTTCGAGATGACCATTGCATTCTCTCTTCTTGCAGTTAAGGCAAGGACCTATATTCTTTCTGTCACCAGAATTATGTTTCTTCGAGATGACCATTGCATTCTCTCTTCTTGCTGTTAAGGCAAGGACCTATATTCTTTCTGTCACCAGAATTATGTTTCTTCGAGATGACCATTGCATTCTCTCTTCTTGCTGTTAAGGCAAGGACCTATATTCTTTCTGTCACCAGAATTATGTTTCATCGAGATGACCATTGCATTCTCTCTTCTTGCTGTTAAGGCAAGGACCTATATTCTTTCTGTCCCCAGAATTGTGTTTCTTCGAGTTGACCATTGCATTGTCTCTTCTTGCTGTTAAGGCAAGGACCTATTATTCTTTCTGTCACCAGAATTATGTTTCTTCGAGATGACCATTGCATTCTCTCTTGCTGTTAAGGCAAGGACCTATATTCTTTCTGTCACCAGAATTATGTTTCTTCGAGATGACCATTGCATTCTTTCTTGCTGTTAAGGCAAGGACCTATATTCTTTCTGTCACCAGAATTATGTTTCTTCGAGATGACCATTGCATTCTCTCTTCCTGTTGAGGCAGGGACCTATATTCTTTCTGTCACCAGAATTATGTTTCTTCGAGATGACCATTGCATTGTCTCTTCTTGCTGTTAAGGCAAGGACCTATATTCTTTCTGTCACCAGAATTATGTTTCTTCAAGATGACCATTGCATTCTCTCTTCTTGCTGTTAAGGCAAGGACCTATATTCTTTCTGTCACCAGAATTATGTTTCTTCAAGATGACCATTGCATTGTCTCTTCTTGCTGTTAAGGCAAGGACCTATATTCTTTCTGTCACCAGAATTACGCTTCTTCGAGATGACCATTGCATTCTCTCTTCTTGCAGTTAAGGCAAGGACCTATATTCTTTCTGTCACCAGAATTATGTTTCTTCGAGACGACCATTGCATTCTCTCTTCTTGCTGTTAAGGCAAGGACCTATATTCTTTCTGTCACCAGAATTATGTTTCTTCGAGATGACCATTGCATTCTCTCTTCTTGCAGTTAAGGCAAGGACCTATATTCTTTCTGTCACCAGAATTATGTTTCTTCGAGATGACCATTGCATTGTCTCTTCTTGCTGTTAAGGCAAGGACCTATATTCTTTCTGTCACCAGAATTATGTTTCTTCGAGATGACCATTGCATTCTCTCTTCTTGCTGTTAAGGCAAGGACCTATATTCTTTCTGTCACCAGAATTATGTTTCATCGAGATGACCATTGCATTCTCTCTTCTTGCTGTTAAGGCAAGGACCTATATTCTTTCTGTCACCAGAATTATGTTGTTTCTTCAAGATGACCATTGCATTGTCTCTTCTTGCTGTTAAGGCAAGGACCTATATTCTTTCTGTCACCAGAATTATGTTTCTTCGAGATGACCATTGCATTCTCTCTTGCTGTTAAGGCAAGGACCTATATTCTTTCTGTCACCAGAATTATGTTTCTTCGAGATGACCATTGCATTCTTTCTTGCTGTTAATGCAGGGAGCTATATTCTTTCTGTCACCAGAATTATGTTTCTTCGAGATGACGATTGCATTCTCTCTTTGCTGTTAAGGCAAGGACCTATATTCTTTCTGTCACCAGAATTATGTTTTCTTCGAGATGACCATTGCATTGTCTCTTCTTGCTGTTAAGGCAAGGACCTATATTCTTTCTGTCACCAGAATTATGTTTCTTCAAGATGACCATTGCATTCTCTCTTCTTGCTGTTAAGGCAAGGACCTATATTCTTTCTGTCACCAGAATTATGTTTCTTCAAGATGACCATTGCATTGTCTCTTCTTGCTGTTAAGGCAAGGACCTATATTCTTTCTGTCACCAGAATTATGTTTCTTCAAGATGACCATTGCATTGTCTCTTCTTGCTGTTAAGGCAAGGACCTATATTCTTTCTGTCACCAGAATTATGTTTCTTCGGATACGCATTTCTCTCTTGATGACCATTGCATTCTCTCCATTCTGTCTCTTCCTACGCCTGTTAAGGCAAGGACCTGTATTCTTTCTGTCACCAGAATTATGTTTTATTCAAGATGACCATTGCATTGTCTCTTCTTGCTGTTAAGGCAAGGACCTATATTCTTTCTGTCACCAGAATTATGTTTCTTTCGAGATGACCATTGCATTCTCTCTTCTGCTTTAAGTATATTCTATTCTGTAAGGACTTCAAGGACTATTCTTCTTTCTGTCACCAAGAATTATTCTTTCACACCAGTTTTCTTCGAGATGACCATTGCATTCTTCTTCTTGCTGTTAAGGCAAGGACCTATATTCTTTCTGTCACCAGAATTATGTTTCTTCGAGACGACCATTGCATTCTCTCTTCTTGCTGTTAAGGCAAGGACCTATATTCTTTCTGTCACCAGAATTATGTTTCTTCGAGATAACCATTGCATTCTCTCTTGCTGTTAAGGCAAGGACCTATATTCTTTCTGTCA
Source organism: Oreohelix idahoensis (assembly GCA_024509875.1). Taxonomy (NCBI): domain Eukaryota; kingdom Metazoa; phylum Mollusca; class Gastropoda; order Stylommatophora; family Oreohelicidae; genus Oreohelix; species Oreohelix idahoensis. The sequence goes on from JAMPIV010017863.1 coordinate 7,483, forward strand.
CCAGAATTATGTTTCTTCTGAGATGACCATTGCAATTTCTCTTCTTGCTGTTAAGGCAAGGACTATATTCTTTCTGTCACCAGAATTATGTTTTCTTCGAGATTGACCATTGCATTCTCTCTTGCTGTTAAGGCAAGGACCTATATTCTTTCTGTCACCAGAAGTATGTTTCTTCGAGATGACCATTGCATTGTCTCTTCTTGCTGTTAAGGCAAGGACCTATAATCTTTCTGTCACCAGAATTATGTTTCATCGAGATGACCATTGCATTGTCTCTCCTTGCCGTTAAGGCAAGGACCTGTATTCTTTCTGTCACCAGAATTATGTTTCTTCGAGATGACCATTGCATTGTCCTCTTCTTGCTGTTAAGGCAAGGCCTTATAATCTTGCTGTCACCAGAATTATATTTCATCGAGATGACCATTGGCATTGTCTCTTCTTGCTGTTAAGGCAAGGACCTATATTCTTTCTGTCATCAGAATTATGTTTCTTCGAGATGACCATTGCATTGTCTCTTCTTGCTGTTAAGGCAAGGACTTATAATCTTTCTGTCACCAGAATTATATTTAAGGCAAGGACTTATAATCTTTTCTGTCACCAGAATTATATTTCATCGAGATGACCATTGCATTGTCTCTTCTTGCTGTTAAGGCAAGGACCTATATTCTTTTCTGTCACCAGAATTGTTTCTTCAAGATGACCATTGCATTGTCTCTTCTTGCTGTTAAGGCAAGGACCTATATTCTTTCTGTCACCAGAATTATGTTTTCTTCGAGATGACCATTGCATTCTCTCTTCTTGCTGTTAAGGCAAGGACCTATATTCTTTCTTTCACCAGAATTATGTTTTTCATCGAGATGACCATTGCATTCTCTCTTCTTGCTGTTTAAGGCAAGGACCTATATTCTTTCTGTCACCAGAATTATGTTTCTTCAAGATGAGACCATTGCATTGTCTCTTCTTGCTGTTAAGGCAAGGACCTATATTCTTTCTGTCACCAGAATTATGTTTTCTTCGAGATGACCATTGCATTCTCTCTTGCTGTTAAGGCAAGGACCTATATTCTTTCTGTCACCAGAATTATGTTTTCTTCGAGATGACCATTGCATTCTTTCTTGCTGTTAAGGCAAGGACCTATATTCTTTCTGTCACCCAGAATTATGTTTCTTCGAGATGACCATTGCATTCTCTCTTGCTGTTTAAGGCAAGGACCTATATTCTTTCTGTCACCAGAATTATGTTTTCTTCGAGATGACCATTGCATTGTCTCTTCTTGCTGTTAAGGCAAGGACCTATATTCTTTCTGTCACCAGAATTATGTTTCTCAAGATGACCATTGCATTCTCTCTTCTTGCTGTTAAGGCAAGGACCTATATTCTTTCTGTCACCAGAATTATGTTTCTTCAAGATGACCATTGCATTGTCTCTTCTTGCTGTTAAGGCAAGGACCTATATTCTTTCTGTCACCAGAATTATGTTTCTTCAAGATGACCATTGCATTGTCTCTTCTTGCTGTTAAGGCAAGGACCTATATTCTTTCTGTCCACCAGAATTATGTTTTTTCTTCGAGATGACCATTGCATTCTCTCTTGCTGTTAAGACAAGGACCTATATTCTTTCTGTCACCAGAATTATGTTTCGTCAAGATGACCATTGCAGTGTCTCTTCTTGCTGTTAAGGCAAGGACCTGTATTCTTTCTGTCACCAGAATTATGTTTCTTCAAGATGACCATTGCATTGTCTCTTCTTGCTGTTAAGGCAAGGACCTATATTCTTTCTGTCACCAGAATTATGTTTCTTCGAGATGACCATTGCATTCTCTCTTGCTGTTAAGGCAAGGACCTATATTCTTTCTGTCACCAGAATTATGTTTCTTCAAGATGACCATTGCATTCTCTCTTCTTGCTGTTAAGGCAAGGACCTATATTCTTTCTTTCACCAGAATTACGCTTCTTCGAGATGACCATTGCATTCTCTCTTCTTGCTGTTAAGGCAAGGACCTATATTCTTTCTGTCACCAGAATTATGTTTCTTCGAGACGACCATTGCATTCTCTCTTCTTGCTGTTAAGGCAAGGACCTATATTCTTTCTGTCACCAGAATTATGTTTCTTCGAGATAACCATTGCATTCTCTCTTGCTGTTAAGGCAAGGACCTATATTCTTTCTGTCACCAGAATTATGTTTCTTCGAGATGACCATTGCATTGTCTCTTCTTGCTGTTAAGGCAAGGACCTATATTCTTTCTGTCACCAGAATTATGTTTCTTCGAGATGACCATTGCATTCTCTCTTGCTGTTAAGGCAAGGACCTATATTCTTTCTGTCACCAGAATTATGTTTCTTCGAGATGACCATTGCATTGTCTCTTCTTGCTGTTAAGGCAAGGACCTATATTCTTTCTGTCACCAGAATTATGTTTCATCGAGATGACCATTGCATTGTCTCTTCTTGCTGTTAAGGCAAGGACCTGTATTCTTTCTGTCACCAGAATTATGTTTCTTCGAGATGGCCATTGCATTGTCTCTTCTTGCTGTTAAGGCAAGGACTTATAATCTTTCTGTCACCAGAATTATATTTCTTCGAGATGACCATTGCATTGTCTCTTCTTGCTGTTAAGGCAAGGACCTATATTCTTTCTGTCATCAGAATTATGTTTCTTCGAGATGACCATTGCATTGTCTCTTCTTGCTGTTAAGGCAAGGACTTATAATCTTTCTGTCACCAGAATTATATTTAAGGCAAGGACTTATAATCTTTCTGTCACCAGAATTATATTTCATCGAGATGACCATTGCATTGTCTCTTCTTGCTGTTAAGGCAAGGACCTATATTCTTTCTGTCACCAGAATTGTTTCTTCAAGATGACCATTGCATTGTCTCTTCTTGCTGTTAAGGCAAGGACCTATATTCTTTCTGTCACCAGAATTACGCTTCTTCGAGATGACCACTGCATTGTCTCTTCTTGCAGTTAAGGCAAGGCACTATATTCTTTCTGTCACCAGAATTATGTTTCTTCGAGACGACCATTGCATTCTCTCTTCTTGCTGTTAACGCAAGGACCTATATTCTTTCTGTCACCAGAATTATGTTTCTTCGAGATGACCATTGCATTCTCTCTTCTTGCAGTTAAGGCAAGGACCTATATTCTTTCTGTCACCAGAATTATGTTTCTTCGAGATGACCATTGCATTGTCTCTTCTTGCTGTTAAGGCAAGGACCTATATTCTTTCTGTCACCAGAATTATGTTTCTTCGAGATGACCATTGCATTCTCTCTTCTTGCTGTTAAGGCAAGGACCTATATTCTTTCTGTCACCAGAATTATGTTTCATCGAGATGACCATTGCATTCTCTCTTCTTGCTGTTAAGGCAAGGACCTATATTCTTTCTGTCACCAGAATTATGTTTCTTCAAGATGACCATTGCATTGTCTCTTCTTGCTGTTAAGGCAAGGACCTATATTCTTTCTGTCACCAGAATTATGTTTCTTCGAGATGACCATTGCATTCTCTCTTGCTGTTAAGGCAAGGACCTATATTCTTTCTGTCACCAGAATTTATGTTTCTTCGAGATGACCATTGCATTCTTTCTTGCTGTTAAGGCAAGGACCTATATTTCTTTCTGTCACCAGAATTATGTTTCTTCGAGATGACCATTGCATTCTCTCTTGCTGTTAAGGCAAGGACCTATATTCTTTCTGTCACCAGAATTATGTTTCTTCGAGATGACCATTGCATTGTCTCTTCTTGCTGTTAAGGCAAGGACCTATATTCTTTCTGTCACCAGAATTATGTTTCTTCAAGATGACCATTGCATTCTCTCTTCTTGCTGTTAAGGCAAGGACCTATATTCTTTCTGTCACCAGAATTATGTTTCTTCAAGATGACCATTGCATTGTCTCTTCTTGCTGTTAAGGCAAGGACCTATATTCTTTCTGTCACCAGAATTATGTTTCTTCAAGATGACCATTGCATTGTCTCTTCTTGCTGTTAAGGCAAGGACCTATATTCTTTCTGTCACCAGAATTATGTTTCTTCGAGATGACCATTGCATTCTCTCTTGCTGTTAAGACAAGGACCTATATTCTTTCTGTCACCAGAATTATGTTTCGTCAAGATGACCATTGCAGTGTCTCTTCTTGCTGTTAAGGCAAGGACCTGTATTCTTTCTGTCACCAGAATTATGTTTCTTCAAGATGACCATTGCATTGTCTCTTCTTGCTGTTAAGGCAAGGACTTATATTCTTTCTGTCACCAGAATTATGTTTCTTCGAGATGACCATTGCATTCTCTCTTATTCTTTCTGTCACCAGAATTATGTTTCTTCGAGATGACCATTGCATTGTCTCTTCTTGCTGTTAAGGCAAGGACCTATATTCTTTCTGTCACCAGAATTATGTTTCATCGAGATGACCATTGCATTGTCTCTTCTTGCTGTTAAGGCAAGGACCTATATTCTTTCTGTCACCAGAATTATGTTTCTTCGAGATGACCATTGCATTGTCTCTTCTTGCTGTTAAGGTAAGGACTTAAAATCTTTCTGTCACTAGAATTATATTTCATTGAGATGACCATTGCATTGTCTCTTCTTGCTGTTAAGGCAAGGACCTATATTCTTTCTGTCACCAGAATTATGTTTCTTCGAGATGACCATTGCATTGTCTCTTCTTGCTGTTAAGGCAAGGACTTATAATCTTTCTGTCACCAGAATTATATTTCATCGAGATGACCATTGCATTGTCTCTTCTTGCTGTTAAGGCAAGGACCTATATTCTTTCTGTCACCAGAATTATGTTTCTTCGAGATGACCATTGCATTCTCTCTTGCTGTTAAGGCAAGGACCTATATTCTTTCTGTCACCAGAATTATGTTTCTTCGAGATGACCATTGCATTGTCTCTTCTTGCTGTTAAGGCAAGGACCTATATTCTTTCTGTCACCAGAATTATGTTTCATCGAGATGACCATTGCATTGTCTCTTCTTGCTGTTAAGGCAAGGACCTGTATTCTTTCTGTCACCAGAATTATGTTTCTTCGAGATTACCATTGCATTGTCTCTTCTTGCTGTTAAGGCAAGGACTTATAATCTTTCTGTCACCAGAATTATATTTCATCGAGATGACCATTGCATTGTCTCTTCTTGCTGTTAAGGCAAGGACCTATATTCTTTCTGTCACCAGAATTATGTTTCTTCGAGACGACCATTGCATTCTCTCTTCTTGCTGTTAAGGCAAGGACCTATATTCTTTCTGTCACCAGAATTATGTTTCTTCGAGATGACCATTGCATTCTCTCTTCTTGCAGTTAAGGCAAGGACCTATATTCTTTCTGTCACCAGAATTATGTTTCTTCGAGATGACCATTGCATTGTCTCTTCTTGCTGTTAAGGCAAGGACCTATATTCTTTCTGTCACCAGAATTATGTTTCTTCGAGATGACCATTGCATTCTCTCTTCTTGCTGTTAAGGCAAGGACCTATATTCTTTCTGTCACCAGAATTATGTTTCATCGAGATGACCATTGCATTCTCTCTTCTTGCTGTTAAGGCAAGGACCTATATTCTTTCTGTCACCAGAATTATGTTTCTTCAAGATGACCATTGCATTGTCTCTTCTTGCTGTTAAGGCAAGGACCTATATTCTTTCTGTCACCAGAATTATGTTTCTTCGAGATGACCATTGCATTCTCTCTTGCTGTTAAGGCAAGGACCTATATTCTTTCTGTCACCAGAATTATGTTTCTTCGAGATGACCATTGCATTCTCTCTTCTTGCAGTTAAGGCAAGGACCTATATTCTTTCTGTCACCAGAATTATGTTTCTTCGAGACGACCATTGCATTCTCTCTTCTTGCTGTTAAGGCAAGAACCTATATTCTTTCTGTCACCAGAATTACGCTTCTTCGAGATGACCATTGCATTCTCTCTTCTTGCAGTTAAGGCAAGGACCTATATTCTTTCTGTCACCAGAATTATGTTTCTTCGAGACGACCATTGCATTCTCTCTTCTTGCTGTTAAGGCAAGGACCTATATTCTTTCTGTCACCAGAATTATGTTTCTTCGAGATGACCATTGCATTCTCTCTTCTTGCAGTTAAGGCAAAGACCTATATTCTTTCTGTCACCAGAATTATGTTTCTTCGAGACGACCATTGCATTCTCTCTTCTTGCTGTTAAGGCAAGAACCTATATTCTTTCTGTCACCAGAATTACGCTTCTTCGAGATGACCATTGCATTCTCTCTTCTTGCAGTTAAGGCAAGGACCTATATTCTTTCTGTCACCAGAATTATGTTTCTTCGAGACGACCATTGCATTCTCTCTTCTTGCTGTTAAGGCAAGGACCTATATTCTTTCTGTCACCAGAATTATGTTTCTTCGAGATGACCATTGCATTCTCTCTTCTTGCAGTTAAGGCAAGGACCTATATTCTTTCTGTCACCAGAATTATGTTTCTTCGAGATGACCATTGCATTGTCTCTTCTTGCTGTTAAGGCAAGGACCTATATTCTTTCTGTCACCAGAATTATGTTTCTTCGAGATGACCATTGCATTCTCTCTTCTTGCTGTTAAGGCAAGGACCTATATTCTTTCTGTCACCAGAATTATGTTTCATCGAGATGACCATTGCATTCTCTCTTCTTGCTGTTAAGGCAAGGACCTATATTCTTTCTGTCACCAGAATTATGTTTCTTCAAGATGACCATTGCATTGTCTCTTCTTGCTGTTAAGGCAAGGACCTATATTCTTTCTGTCACCAGAATTATGTTTCTTCGAGATGACCATTGCATTCTCTCTTGCTGTTAAGGCAAGGACCTATATTCTTTCTGTCACCAGAATTATGTTTCTTCGAGATGACCATTGCATTCTTTCTTGCTGTTAAGGCAAGGACCTATATTCTTTCTGTCACCAGAATTATGTTTCTTCGAGATGACCATTGCATTCTCTCTTGCTGTTAAGGCAAGGACCTATATTCTTTCTGTCACCAGAATTATGTTTCTTCGAGATGACCATTGCATTGTCTCTTCTTGCTGTTAAGGCAAGGACCTATATTCTTTCTGTCACCAGAATTATGTTTCTTCAAGATGACCATTGCATTCTCTCTTCTTGCTGTTAAGGCAAGGACCTATATTCTTTCTGTCACCAGAATTATGTTTCTTCAAGATGACCATTGCATTGTCTCTTCTTGCTGTTAAGGCAAGGACCTATATTCTTTCTGTCACCAGAATTATGTTTCTTCAAGATGACCATTGCATTGTCTCTTCTTGCTGTTAAGGCAAGGACCTATATTCTTTCTGTCACCAGAATTATGTTTCTTCGAGATGACCATTGCATTCTCTCTTGCTGTTAAGACAAGGACCTATATTCTTTCTGTCACCAGAATTATGTTTCGTCAAGATGACCATTGCAGTGTCTCTTCTTGCTGTTAAGGCAAGGACCTGTATTCTTTCTGTCACCAGAATTATGTTTCTTCAAGATGACCATTGCATTGTCTCTTCTTGCTGTTAAGGCAAGGACCTATATTCTTTCTGTCACCAGAATTATGTTTCTTCGAGATGACCATTGCATTCTCTCTTGCTGTTAAGGCAAGGACCTATATTCTTTCTGTCACCAGAATTATGTTTCTTCAAGATGACCATTGCATTCTCTCTTCTTGCTGTTAAGGCAAGGACCTATATTCTTTCTTTCACCAGAATTACGCTTCTTCGAAATGACCATTGCATTCTCTCTTCTTGCTGTTAAGGCAAGGACCTATATTCTTTCTGTCACCAGAATTATGTTTCTTCGAGACGACCATTGCATTCTCTCTTCTTGCTGTTAAGGCAAGGACCTATATTCTTTCTGTCACCAGAATTATGTTTCTTCGAGATAACCATTGCATTCTCTCTTGCTGTTAAGGCAAGGACCTATATTCTTTCTGTCACCAGAATTATGTTTCTTCGAGATGACCATTGCATTGTCTCTTCTTGCTGTTAAGGCAAGGACCTATATTCTTTCTGTCACCAGAATTATGTTTCATCGAGATGACCATTGCATTGTCTCTTCTTGCTGTTAAGGCAAGGACCTATATTCTTTCTGTCACCAGAATTATGTTTCTTCGAGATGACCATTGCATTGTCTCTTCTTGCTGTTAAGGCAAGGACTTATAATCTTTCTGTCACTAGAATTATATTTCATTGAGATGACCATTGCATTGTCTCTTCTTGCTGTTAAGGCAAGGACCTATATTCTTTCTGTCACCAGAATTATGTTTCTTCGAGATGACCATTGCATTGTCTCTTCTTGCTGTTAAGGCAAGGACTTATAATCTTTCTGTCACCAGAATTATATTTCATCGAGATGACCATTGCATTGTCTCTTCTTGCTGTTAAGGCAAGGACCTATATTCTTTCTGTCACCAGAATTATGTTTCTTCGAGATGACCATTGCATTCTCTCTTGCTGTTAAGGCAAGGACCTATATTCTTTCTGTCACCAGAATTATGTTTCTTCGAGATGACCATTGCATTGTCTCTTCTTGCTGTTAAGGCAAGGACCTATATTCTTTCTGTCACCAGAATTATGTTTCATCGAGATGACCATTGCATTGTCTCTTCTTGCTGTTAAGGCAAGGACCTGTATTCTTTCTGTCACCAGAATTATGTTTCTTCGAGATGACCATTGCATTGTCTCTTCTTGCTGTTAAGGCAAGGACTTATAATCTTTCTGTCACCAGAATTATATTTCATCGAGATGACCATTGCATTGTCTCTTCTTGCTGTTAAGGCAAGGACCTATATTCTTTCTGTCATCAGAATTATGTTTCTTCGAGATGACCATTGCATTGTCTCTTCTTGCTGTTAAGGCAAGGACTTATAATCTTTCTGTCACCAGAATTATATTTAAGGCAAGGACTTATAATCTTTCTGTCACCAGAATTATATTTCATCGAGATGACCATTGCATTGTCTCTTCTTGCTGTTAAGGCAAGGACCTATATTCTTTCTGTCACCAGAATTGTTTCTTCAAGATGACCATTGCATTGTCTCTTCTTGCTGTTAAGGCAAGGACCTATATTCTTTCTGTCACCAGAATTACGCTTCTTCGAGATGACCATTGCATTCTCTCTTCTTGCAGTTAAGGCAAGGACCTATATTCTTTCTGTCACCAGAATTATGTTTCTTCGAGACGACCATTGCATTCTCTCTTCTTGCTGTTAAGGCAAGGACCTATATTCTTTCTGTCACCAGAATTATGTTTCTTCGAGATGACCATTGCATTCTCTCTTCTTGCAGTTAAGGCAAGGACCTATATTCTTTCTGTCACCAGAATTATGTTTCTTCGAGATGACCATTGCATTGTCTCTTCTTGCTGTTAAGGCAAGGACCTATATTCTTTCTGTCACCAGAATTATGTTTCTTCGAGATGACCATTGCATTCTCTCTTCTTGCTGTTAAGGCAAGGACCTATATTCTTTCTGTCACCAGAATTATGTTTCATCGAGATGACCATTGCATTCTCTCTTCTTGCTGTTAAGGCAAGGACCTATATTCTTTCTGTCACCAGAATTATGTTTCTTCGAGATGACCATTGCATTCTCTCTTGCTGTTAAGGCAAGGACCTATATTCTTTCTGTCACCAGAATTATGTTTCTTCAAGATGACCATTGCATTCTCTCTTCTTGCTGTTAAGGCAAGGACCTATATTCTTTCTGTCACCAGAATTATGTTTCTTCGAGATGACCATTGCATTCTCTCTTGCTGTTAAGGCAAGGACCTATATTCTTTCTGTCACCAGAATTATGTTTCTTCGAGATGACCATTGCATTGTCTCTTCTTGCTGTTAAGGCAAGGACCTATATTCTTTCTGTCACCAGAATTATGTTTCTTCGAGATGACCATTGCATTGTCTCTTCTTGCTGTTAAGGCAAGGACCTATATTCTTTCTGTCACCAGAATTATGTTTCTTCGAGATGACCATTGCATTCTCTCTTGCTGTTAAGGCAAGGACCTATATTCTTTCTGTCACCAGAATTATGTTTCTTCGAGATGACCATTGCATTCTTTCTTGCTGTTAAGGCAAGGACCTATATTCTTTCTGTCACCAGAATTATGTTTCTTCGAGATGACCATTGCATTCTCTCTTGCTGTTAAGGCAAGGACCTATATTCTTTCTGTCACCAGAATTATGTTTCTTCGAGATGACCATTGCATTGTCTCTTCTTGCTGTTAAGGCAAGGACCTATATTCTTTCTGTCACCAGAATTATGTTTCTTCAAGATGACCATTGCATTCTCTCTTCTTGCTGTTAAGGCAAGGACCTATATTCTTTCTGTCACCAGAATTATGTTTCTTCAAGATGACCATTGCATTGTCTCTTCTTGCTGTTAAGGCAAGGACCTATATTCTTTCTGTCACCAGAATTATGTTTCTTCAAGATGACCATTGCATTGTCTCTTCTTGCTGTTAAGGCAAGGACCTATATTCTTTCTGTCACCAGAATTATGTTTCTTCGAGATGACCATTGCATTCTCTCTTGCTGTTAAGACAAGGACCTATATTCTTTCTGTCACCAGAATTATGTTTCGTCAAGATGACCATTGCAGTGTCTCTTCTTGCTGTTAAGGCAAGGACCTGTATTCTTTCTGTCACCAGAATTATGTTTCTTCAAGATGACCATTGCATTCTCTCTTCTTGCTGTTAAGGCAAGGACCTATATTCTTTCTGTCACCAGAATTATGTTTCTTCGAGATGACCATTGCATTCTCTCTTGCTGTTAAGGCAAGGACCTATATTCTTTCTGTCACCAGAATTATGTTTCTTCAAGATGACCATTGCATTCTCTCTTCTTGCTGTTAAGGCAAGGACCTATATTCTTTCTTTCACCAGAATTACGCTTCTTCGAGATGACCATTGCATTCTCTCTTCTTGCTGTTAAGGCAAGGACCTATATTCTTTCTGTCACCAGAATTATGTTTCTTCGAGACGACCATTGCATTCTCTCTTCTTGCTGTTAAGGCAAGGACCTATATTCTTTCTGTCACCAGAATTATGTTTCTTCGAGATAACCATTGCATTCTCTCTTGCTGTTAAGGCAAGGACCTATATTCTTTCTGTCACCAGAATTGTTTCTTCGAGATGACCATTGCATTGTCTCTTCTTGCTGTTAAGGCAAGGACCTATATTCTTTCTGTCACCAGAATTATGTTTCATCGAGATGACCATTGCATTGTCTCTTCTTGCTGTTAAGGCAAGGACCTATATTCTTTCTGTCACCAGAATTATGTTTCTTCGAGATGACCATTGCATTGTCTCTTCTTGCTGTTAAGGCAAGGACTTAAAATCTTTCTGTCACTAGAATTATATTTCATTGAGATGACCATTGCATTGTCTCTTCTTGCTGTTAAGGCAAGGACCTATATTCTTTCTGTCACCAGAATTATGTTTCTTCGAGATGACCATTGCATTGTCTCTTCTTGCTGTTAAGGCAAGGACTTATAATCTTTCTGTCACCAGAATTATATTTCATCGAGATGACCATTGCATTGTCTCTTCTTGCTGTTAAGGCAAGGACCTATATTCTTTCTGTCACCAGAATTATGTTTCTTCGAGATGACCATTGCATTCTCTCTTGCTGTTAAGGCAAGGACCTATATTCTTTCTGTCACCAGAATTATGTTTCTTCGAGATGACCATTGCATTGTCTCTTCTTGCTGTTAAGGCAAGGACCTATATTCTTTCTGTCACCAGAATTATGTTTCTTCAAGATGACCATTGCATTCTCTCTTCTTGCTGTTAAGGCAAGGACCTATATTCTTTCTGTCACCAGAATTATGTTTCTTCAAGATGACCATTGCATTGTCTCTTCTTGCTGTTAAGGCAAGGACCTATATTCTTTCTGTCACCAGAATTATGTTTCTTCAAGATGACCATTGCATTGTCTCTTCTTGCTGTTAAGGCAAGGACCTATATTCTTTCTGTCACCAGAATTATGTTTCTTCGAGATGACCATTGCATTCTCTCTTGCTGTTAAGACAAGGACCTATATTCTTTCTGTCACCAGAATTATGTTTCGTCAAGATGACCATTGCAGTGTCTCTTCTTGCTGTTAAGGCAAGGACCTGTATTCTTTCTGTCACCAGAATTATGTTTCTTCAAGATGACCATTGCATTGTCTCTTCTTGCTGTTAAGGCAAGGACCTATATTCTTTCTGTCACCAGAATTATGTTTCTTCGAGATGACCATTGCATTCTCTCTTGCTGTTAAGGCAAGGACCTATATTCTTTCTGTCACCAGAATTATGTTTCTTCAAGATGACCATTGCATTCTCTCTTCTTGCTGTTAAGGCAAGGACCTATATTCTTTCTTTCACCAGAATTACGCTTCTTCGAGATGACCATTGCATTCTCTCTTCTTGCTGTTAAGGCAAGGACCTATATTCTTTCTGTCACCAGAATTATGTTTCTTCGAGACGACCATTGCATTCTCTCTTCTTGCTGTTAAGGCAAGGACCTATATTCTTTCTGTCACCAGAATTATGTTTCTTCGAGATAACCATTGCATTCTCTCTTGCTGTTAAGGCAAGGACCTATATTCTTTCTGTCACCAGAATTGTTTCTTCGAGATGACCATTGCATTGTCTCTTCTTGCTGTTAAGGCAAGGACCTATATTCTTTCTGTCACCAGAATTATGTTTCATCGAGATGACCATTGCATTGTCTCTTCTTGCTGTTAAGGCAAGGACCTATATTCTTTCTGTCACCAGAATTATGTTTCTTCGAGATGACCATTGCATTGTCTCTTCTTGCTGTTAAGGCAAGGACTTAAAATCTTTCTGTCACTAGAATTATATTTCATTGAGATGACCATTGCATTGTCTCTTCTTGCTGTTAAGGCAAGGACCTATATTCTTTCTGTCACCAGAATTATGTTTCTTCGAGATGACCATTGCATTGTCTCTTCTTGCTGTTAAGGCAAGGACTTATAATCTTTCTGTCACCAGAATTATATTTCATCGAGATGACCATTGCATTGTCTCTTCTTGCTGTTAAGGCAAGGACCTATATTCTTTCTGTCACCAGAATTATGTTTCTTCGAGATGACCATTGCATTCTCTCTTGCTGTTAAGGCAAGGACCTATATTCTTTCTGTCACCAGAATTATGTTTCTTCGAGATGACCATTGCATTGTCTCTTCTTGCTGTTAAGGCAAGGACCTATATTCTTTCTGTCACCAGAATTATGTTTCATTGAGATGACCATTGCATTGTCTCTTCTTGCTGTTAAGGCAAGGACCTGTATTCTTTCTGTCACCAGAATTATGTTTCTTCGAGATGACCATTGCATTGTCTCTTCTTGCTGTTAAGGCAAGGACTTATAATCTTTCTGTCACCAGAATTATATTTCATCGAGATGACCATTGCATTGTCTCTTCTTGCTGTTAAGGCAAGGACCTATATTCTTTCTGTCATCAGAATTATGTTTCTTCGAGATGACCATTGCATTGTCTCTTCTTGCTGTTAAGGCAAGGACTTATAATCTTTCTGTCACCAGAATTATATTTAAGGCAAGGACTTATAATCTTTCTGTCACCAGAATTATATTTCATCGAGATGACCATTGCATTGTCTCTTCTTGCTGTTAAGGCAAGGACCTATATTCTTTCTGTCACCAGAATTGTTTCTTCAAGATGACCATTGCATTGTCTCTTCTTGCTGTTAAGGCAAGGACCTATTTTCTTTCTGTCACCAGAATTATGTTTAAAAAAAACAAAAACAAGTGCAGTACATCATCATCATTGTTCTTTGTGCACCTTATGGAGCATGGACCAACCACTACAGCTGGTTTCCTTGCTGGAAGCTTGCACGAAGTAGTCACTTGCTCTAGCAGTGGTAGTTTCTGTCGGTTAGTTTTACATGATGAGGTAAAAGAAGTAATATGGTTTCATAATGTTTGGTTTTTTAACGACTATCTAGTCATGATAGAATGGAAAATTTCTCACCAACATAAAGAAGGTGGGGAGATGTATGGAGCATTTTGAGGAGCTGCTGGGCGGGCTGGCTTCACCAAGTCCCCAGAAAATTTGGCCAGCAGAGGAGTTTCGGGTTGGCTGTGACAGATCCAGTGGTGAACAGGTGGGGGGAGACAGTGGAGCCAGATAGTGTTTTGGCAGAGTTTTTTTATCTCCTGTGCAGGAAAATTATACAAACTGCTTGGCAGGGTCTGGGGAAGAGAGGAAGTGCCAGTAAACTGGAATGGGGGAATGCATGGTCAGGTTGCCAGGGAGGAGAGATTTGTGGAGTGAACAGTTGCAGAGGAATAGTGTTGCTATTGGAGCCTGGGAAGGTGTTGTGCAGGATTATCCTTCAGAGACTGAGCAAACCCATGGACAGATGAAAGAAGTACAGCGGCTTTCCAACAAAACAGATCCTAGACCCCTTTGCGATAATAACTGAAGTCTGACTGTTATGCCCCTTGTTGCTATTTATTTTCTTGATATAGATCAGGTTATGATAAGAACAGTGGCAACAAGAGGCATCCCTAGACATATATTTTGTGTCGGTGCTGGTAACAAGATAAACATAAATGAAGAGGGGAAACATTTTGTGACTGACCCTTCTGACCCAATTTCTAAATTCTTTTCAGGAACAGGCAGAGAAAACTCAGGCAGCAAAAGATGGGAGACAGCAGCCAGGTCAACCAGGGACATGATACCAGGCAGTCATTGTGTGTGTGCAGTTGTGAGCCTGTATATGTGTAGCAGTGTATACAATATAATTCTTGTCCTCAGTTGTATATGCATGTTAGTTGGTACAAGTGTAGGTGTTCGTGCACATCAGTGTATATTCCTATTGCAGTTGTGAATAAATAATGCCAGACTTAGAGAAGCAGACTATGGACATATTTAAATGTCTTACAGAAAAGGTTGTGAGCAAGGGTTAATAAGGAATTATATTTTGTAGGTTTTCTATATGAAAACAGGTTCGATTCCCAGTTGAGGAAATATAATTTATGGAAATTTTTTTTTTCAGAACCAGTGGTCCTAATAATGTCATACTTCCCACCTGGTCTCCTGGGTAGTGAGATCGGATGCCTAGCCTTCTCGGATAAGGGCAAAAAAATATGAGGTCCTGTGTGCAAGTTGCGCACGGTTAAAATTCCTACGGCAGTTGGAAATCGTAAAGAGTAGGTAGATAATCAGGCGCTGCTGTGGCAAAAAATTTAAAAATTAGAAACCTATCCACCACAAAAACATTTTTAGAATGTGATTCCTATATTGGGGTTCTCGCACTGTGCTGAGATCCTCCTTGTGTGATCTAAGGGAGGAGATCAGAGCACTGATATAGTTGTCCGTGTGCAGGGAAGATAGTCGTTAAAAAACCAAACATTATGAAACCATATTACTTCTAGGTGCAGTCTGAAAGTATCCGTAAAATATGTGGATCTACGAGGGAAGGTCAAAAAGTAATGCCTCCTATTTTTTATGTATGTAAATACTGCATCAGTGTGCAATTTGTAAATTTAGCAGGATTCCTCAAACACTCTTCTGCACTGTATAGCATTACCAACCTGTTTCAGTAACAGGTGGCACCACTGTAACAGTTTAAAAATGGCTGCCAAAGACGTTCGGTTAAAACAACGTTATGTCATAGAATTCCTCAATGCTGAAGGTGAGACCCCAGTTTGCATCCACGAACGTTTGAAGAATGTTTATGGAGATTCAACAGTGGATGTTAGCACTGTCCGACGTTGGGTACATTGTTGTGACGAAGCTGAAGTAGGTCAATCCTCAATGGCTGATGCAAAGCGGACTGGCCGTCCGCCTACCGCAGTGACTCCACACAACATTCATCGAGTTGATGGCATCATTCGTGGTGACCGTCGGGTATCACTGGATGAACTTTCTTCCATGTTGCCCATTCGTAAAGGCAGTGCTGTTGAGGACTGTTTCGCGGCTTGCAGACATGTGAATGGTTGCAAACATTGGCATGCCTGCACCACGGAACTCCTCAATTGAATAAGACCAGAAATCGCGCAGATCGATGTATGACGCGTCTAGCCTAGTTACATTCTAGTCTATGTGTGGCCATTGAGCCTAACGGCAGTGTTGAAATGTGTGGTAAAACCACTTAAGGATCGTGTTTGAATATGTGGCACAGCCACTGATTATATATATATGTGGAACGGTAGATCCACGGGAAAGTGTAAGATAGCGAAAGGATCCGTATCAAAATTGATTATAGGACCAGGTAGAGTCCGGATTGGAATTGCAAACAAAGCAGATTACGTTCACCTTGAACTTATATACACGGCAGTTATGGCCGGGCGATGCAAGCCAAAGACGTTGAATAATTATACATAGACAGGATCTATAGATTTACAGATAATGTACTCACTAGTATTGTGAAGGGATAATAATTCTAAGGATCGGATTCGGTAGGAGTTGGTTGCACACTCTATTACGCTATAAACTTAACGGTTAACCCAGACGAGCTAAGTCTGTGAGAGGAACAATTGTGTAGAGCTTAAAACTATGATGAAGCCAATTTAAATGTGTGAATTGTTGTTGCACCATTGTGTAAAAGGATATATTAAATTGTTCAGTCGTCCATGGAACTTGTTGGTTGCCTGAATTATACAAGTTCTCACTCTGTGCTGTGACTGTCATTAATCCTTGCAAGGTCAGTCCAGATGATCACAGGTATTTCTAAGACTAACTATAATCTAACCAACACTGTGGAAGAATTAATATAATAACGACACTGAATATAATAATAATTTAATCACACCAGAATGGCTTAAAACTGCACTCGAACTAGAAAACTGGAATTAGAATAGATGAATTATAATATCTGAAATATTGACAAGCAACCCAATAAACTCACGTCCAACGGTGCTGAATCTTTTAATAACATCTAGCAAGAAAAGATACAGCGGGAGACCGTAACATACTGGTGTCAAGAAGTGTTCGGACAATTTTCAGAATTCATCTTTTCCGTTACCCAATTGAACGAACTAATGTTCATGAATCAGGCTTCAAGTTGGGAAGATTCTAGTGGAAACAACTTCAAGATCAATTCAGTTCGTCACAGGCAAAGTAACAGTGGAGATTGAACAGTTCAAGAAAGTTTCATTCAAGACGCAAGTCCAAGCTGGCAACTCAAATTTACACATCAAGTTACGAAGGTCAAGGTCGAGTCTTCACTCCGATTAACGGTCGCTGAGTCGCTGAATCAAATCGATCGTATGTCATTCAATTTTTGATCCTGAACGAGCACATAGAACCAGAGAGACAATCCATACACTTGGTAAACCGCCAGAGCAACCGGGGAAGTATTTCAACAGAATTTCTTTCAATATCACGTTTGAAAATCTTCGTTCAACCGTTCAAGTCTGCTTCTCTATGAAAACAAGTCCAAACAGCTGGGAGCATCTTGTTTATTTTTAGGATCACTATGGCATGACCACATGAAGATAAGTTCTTGTCTAAATTAGAGCTTTCGACTAGATTGTGTTGTCCAGTTGGCTAGCTTTGGTCTTCAATTTTTCCTCCACTGTCACTTGTCTGTCCTACTTTGCAGTCCTAGTACTCATCATTACGTGTTTACTATCAATGTATTTTATGTAACTTCGCGGGAGGATGGATAGGGCTTATCATTGCTTCTATATTCCTTTGGAAGATTTAAGCAATTTTAACGACTTTTAGGGATAATTGCTTATATTTGCTTACTGAGGATCTAACTGATTATTAATTTTTCTTTTGAGTTAGGAAATAAATGTTTCTTCAGTAAGCCATATAACCACTTTGCTTGTGCTAGTTGTGACGTCAAGTGCCTACGTCATTTAATTTAAATAAATTACTTTCCGTTTTGTGTCACTATTTTATTCGTTTGTGATCTAAAAATCTCTCTGTCTCAATGTTAGTTTAAGACGACTTGTATCGTAAATTATTGTAATGTTACTTTAAACATTTTATTTCTCTAATTATTAGGTCTAGTACTTACTTAGTTTCTTTTTTATATGTTTCATAGCGTCGTATAAGTGAATATATCATTTCATTTGCTTGTTCCATCCATTGTTTATCGTCACCTGTTCTTGTCGCTGGCTATAGTAAATATCATAGTTACTTTGAGTTAATGAAGCTCATATGTTCATAATATAGTTACTGACAAATAATATACTACTATAAGGTATTGAGAAACTTAAAACCTTATAACCATGTCTGCCATTGAGTATTTTCTCAGGCAAGGGAAAAAATCTGGGTTACAGGGACCATCTCTTCAGGACTTTATTATGAAAAATCTGAAGGAGATAGAAATGGAAGAAGGAGGTGATCAGTCCTTAATTGAAGATGAATGGTATTGGAAGGAAAATTAGATTATTGAGAATCATTGATGATAGGGAAAGCTTGATTGATGAGTTATTTGATGAGGTGAAAGCATTAAAATCACAAGTAGATGTAGATGGATCTAATTTTAGATCATTAACAGTTGATTTTTCAAAATGTAAGGAGTCATTAGATACTGCCTTGAGGGAGAATAAAGCTTTGAACTCTGAGATTTTGGTACTGCAAGATAACACTGCAGCATGTCAGAATAAAAGTTCCAAAATCAGTGATGACTGTTCTGATAAGGTTACTGATATTAATGAGAAGTTTTGTAAAGCAAAAGAGGCTTTGGAGGCCAGAATTCAATCACAGGTTGCTCAAATTAAGGGTCTTGTTCGTGATATGTCAAAATTGAGACTCCAGTTGAGAGAGAAGAAGGATAAAGAACAATCTCTTACTCATGAGTTGGTTACTGTGAAAGCAGAATATGAGAATTTTAAACATAAGACCAATGAGACCAAGACTTATGTAGATTCAGAGTCTGATATATTATGTGTTCTAAGAAAAGAAAACTCTGAACTCAGAGATAATATTAAACGACTAAGTGAGAAAAAACAGTAAGTTACAACTTAGTAAGTCAGAACTTAGTAAACCTACTCCTTATGTGGAATTAGGAAATTTAAAACAGGAGATCAGGTATGACAATGATAAGGAAAAAGCTCTTACCAGTGAACTGGAACAATTAAAGATAGATTATGAGAATTTCAAAGTTGAGGCCCAGAAACATGTAGATTCCAAGATGTTTCAGATTGTTGGTCTATTAGATGAGAATGAAGATCTATTACAACAACTTGAGGAGAAACAAATAGGATTGCCCGAGAAGGTTACTGATCTTAAGGAAAGCCATTATAACTCTATTGAAGGACTACAACTTGAACTTCAACAAGAAAAGGCAAAGAATATGGAGATTGTCAGCAGACACTCTATAGAAATTGAACAACTGACTAATACTGCTGCTGCAGAACATAAAGTAAAAGATTTAGAGATTAGTAAATTACATCGAAGGGTGGATGTTTTATTAGATATCTTATCACAGGAACATGTATTGCCATCAGATGGCATTGATTTGGGTATGAAATTGGGTTACCGTGATATTTCACCACACCCAAACGATTTTGTGCAGAAGCATAGCATTTCAAATGCTAAACTTAGTGGTGATGATACAGATCGCTCTCATAAGAGTAATATTCGACTTCCAGCATTCAATGCTAAGATTCATTTACAACGACGGGATAGTCGATCATTCAGAGGAAAATACGGCTTTCCTCGTCAGGATTCTTATGTCAGGGTTTCCTGTCATAACCGTTCTGATTTTCATGATGGTAGATCTTGGCGTAAGGCCAATGCTAGGTATGTCACTATGGGAAAAAGTCCACCACATGGGAATAATAATGGTAAACAAAACACCCTTACGGGATGTGAACAGATGAAGTTCCATGAGACCAAACTTCATGATGATATTTGTTATTGTTATAGTCATGAGGATCATATTGTTGGTAAAACAGCTGTTGATGGGAAATATACGACATCTCAGGGTGACACTCCTCAGCTACCACATGAGACATCTACTAATGTGGAGGATGTCGTTCATACTGTTTCTATTTATTTTGATAGGAATCGCTATGAACAGCTTTGTCTTCAAAATACAGTCAATGCTGATGGTAGGGAGGCATCGACTGTACCTTCCGGTCGGTCCGTCATGTCATGCTTAGATACGACAGGTCAAATTGACAATCATCGGGCTACACCCGATGGTGATGAGCTGCAACATGTGAAATCTGCTCATTTGGAAGATGTTGATCATCATATTGGTTCCATTTATTTTGAGGAGAATCTATATACACAACTTTGTCTTCAAAAGACATTTAATACTGATGTTGTGGAGACATCGACTGAATCTTCCGAGCATCCTGTCATGACATGCTCAGACGTGACTAATAGTATTGGTCATCATCACATGAGTAAACAGCACGCTCATGGTACGACTACTCTTAAGAGTAGGAATGATGTTGGCAAAGGGGATATAAAATTTACTAGAAAGAGTCATGATGCCGGACGAGGGGTAGTTGATAATCATACTCGTCGGGATGATCACAAGGATAGCCATGATCGTCTAGCTCTTACGACATGCAAGGAACGAGATATACATAGCAATACCTCTGTGCGCGTGACTCGCACGACACATGATAGATTCAATGATTCTCGAGCTCAGTTCAGACCTGGCCGAGATCATATTTCATTGAATCTCACTGTTTTAGTGCGCAATTTGCCTTTGGGTGCGACTTGGTATGCGCTCAGGAGATTTTTCCAGCGTATCGGAGATGTTGAATTTGTTCGTATGTTCGAACTTCAACATTCTTCTCACCAACTTGCATTTGTTCGTTTTGCTCGTTATTGCGATGCTCGCAGAGCGGTGAAATTCAAAAATGGTTCTCGTTTTGCACACCATTACTTAGACGTGCAACTCGCACGCAATTCTACACCACGCACTTTATAGTTGCGTTGGATTATCTATTTTCTTCTGTCTTTGGATGTTTTGTTCTTCTCTACATCCATAGTTTAGTGTGCTATTTCTTATATTTGTTCGCACATGATAATTTTCTTTTGTTAATATCGACGTTATTTTAGAGGATAATAATAATAATAATAATAGCCCCTTCAGTCATAACTGACTATGGGAATGCGCCCCTGAGGTGACAGCCCTCAGCTGCTTATTTTCCTGGTGCTCCTTTCGACGTTTTCTCCTTACCTATGCTTCCTGTGGGAGCCTCTCTTCGCCCAATCTGAGGTGGCGCCGTAAATAGCATCGCCACTTAGTGCGATCGGCAGCTTCATCCTCCCAGGATACTTGCTTCAATTATGTCTGTCATCAGTAATACTCGCATTATTTGTGCTGACTTTACTGATCTATGTATTTTTGTCTTTATTACTGTAGGCAACTATGATTCGTTGCGTAAGTTCATTCACTTTAGGTGTTCGAATAACATGATAATTGCAAGTACTTTTATTAGAATGAATACAAGCGCATGATGTGCCGCCTTTGTGGCGATCGAAAAGATGTCATCACATACATCGATGACATCTGTCTATTTCACAACACATGGGAAGACCATATTACTGGTTTATCTTCTCTACTTCTTACACATCGACAACATGGTTTGACTGTAAGACCTTCTAAGGTCCAGATAAGTTGTCAGGAGATTACTTTTCTTGGTCACCGCATAGGTAACCATAGATTACACCCTGATGACAATACAGTCAAGCGGATACTGGAGATTGCCACTCCATCATCTAAGAAACAAGTAAGAAGTTTACTTGGGCTTGTTAACTATTACCATAAATTTATACCACGCTTCGCACAGATTTCTGCTCCTTTGTCCGGATTGTTGGCCAAAGGTAGTCCAAAAAAAAAATTATGGACACCGCAGTGCGAAGATGCTCTGATTATGATAAAGAATTTATTTAAGAATCCTCCTATACTGTTATTGCCAGGCATACATTTACCGTTCTTGATTCAAACAGATGAATCCAGCTCCGGAATTGCAGGTTGTTTGCTTCAATGCTATGAAGGGATACTCCATCCATGCTTGTTTGTCTCACGCAAGCTTACTCCAGCAGAACAAAAGTACGCAACAGGAGAGCGCGAACTGCTCGCGGTGGTGTAGTGCTTGGAAAAAACTATCTAAGTACTTGATAGGTAGAAAGTTTTTTATCTACACAGACCACAGTCCGCTCACGTTTATCACTTCGAGAACTATGAAAAACGCAAGGATTCACAGGTGGTTTCTTTTACTACAAGAATTCGCCTTTTCAATAATTCCGATTTCAGGAACTGATAATAACCTCGCGGACTTGGTATCAAGAAATTTTACGTCACAGGATTGAGATAACTTTCTTGTCTTGATGTTGACAAGAGACATAATTTTATAATTATTATGTCTAATTAGGAATATTAATTTCATTATTTCATTTTGACGTTAGATAACATGCATAGATTGTAGTCGGGCACATCTTCGCCACCACTCTCTCACGTGCCACGAGTGTCACGTTTGGGAGCGGGGGGGGATGATGTTGAGGACTGTTTCGCGGCTTGCAGACATGTGAATGGTTGCAAACATTGGCATGCCTGCACCACGGAACTCCTCAATTGAATAAGACCAGAAATCGCGCAGATCGATGTATGACGCGTCTAGCCTAGTTACATTCTAGTCTATGTGTGGCCATTGAGCCGAACATGTGGTAAAACCACTTAAGGATCGTGTTTGAATATGTGGCACAGCCACTGATTATATATATATATATGTGGAACGGTAGATCCACTGGAAAGTGTAAGATAGCGAAAGGATCCGTATCAAAATTGATTATAGGACCAGGTAGAGTCCGTATTAGATTCGTGAACCAAGCAGATTACGTTCACCTTGAACTTATATACACGGCAGTTAAGACCGGGCGATGCAAGCCAAAGACGTTGAATAATTATACATAGACAGGATCTATAGATTTACAGATAATGTACTCACTAGTATTGTGAAGGGATAATAATTCTAAGGATCGGATTCGGTAAGAGTTGGTTGCACACTCTATTACGCTATAAACTTAACGGTTAACCCAGACGAGCTAAGTCTGTGAGAGGAACAATTGTGTAGAGCTTAAAACTATGATGAAGCCAATTTAAATGTGTGAATTGTTGTTGCACCATTGTGTAAAAGGATATATTAAATTGTTCAGTCGTCCATGGAACTTGTTGGTTGCCTGAATTATGCAAGTTCTTACTCTGTGCTGTGACTGTCAATAATCCTTGCAAGGTCAGTCCAGATTATCACAGGTATTTTCTAAG
The DNA here is from genome assembly GCA_024509875.1 of Oreohelix idahoensis. NCBI lineage: Eukaryota > Metazoa > Mollusca > Gastropoda > Stylommatophora > Oreohelicidae > Oreohelix > Oreohelix idahoensis. The sequence goes on from JAMPIV010017863.1 coordinate 30,679, forward strand.
ACTAACTATAATCTAACCAACACTGTGGAAGGATTAATATAATAACGACACTGAATATAATAATAATTTAATCACACCAGAATGGCTTAAAACTGCACTCGAACTAGAAAACTGGAATTGGAATAGATGAATTATAATATCTGAAATATTGACAAGCAACCCAATAAACTCACGTCCAACGGTGCTGAATCTTTTAATAACATCTAGCAAGAAAAGATACAGCGGGAGACCGTAACATCCCCCTTACAGTCCCGATCTTGCACCTTCTGACTTCCATCTGTTTGGACCACTGAAAGAAGATCTTCACGGACATCACTTTGAACACACCGAGACCCTTAAACGCGCCGTACGCCAGTGGTTTAGGAAAAAGGACACAAATTTTTACAATGCGGGGATACATGCCCTTGTGAGAAGATGGACAAAAACTCTAACAAATAACGGAGACTACATTGAGAAATACATTTTTGAAGTTCAGACTTGGGGCTACATTTCAATGTGAATTTTATCTGTTTTCTTGCCTATTGAATGAAATAAAAAATTACGAGGCATTACTTTTTGACCGTCCCTCGTATTTGGACAAGTCAGATGATTGATGTGCGTGAAAGTGTTATAGATCTGTGTACATGAATGTAATATGAATTTGTTTTGATAGAACAAAAATCATTTGTATTTACAGCTGTCAATTGTAAAATAGTGTTTGCTTATTACTACTGTACCGAGTTCATTATTTTCTTATTATAAAATGTCTCCTCTAGACAACAGAAATAAAGATATAGACATTACAACCTTGTTAAACTGAGTTGACAGTCGATGCTTTGTTTCTTTTAATCTGTGGATGTATTTTCATAGATATCATTTATGATAGAAAAAATTGTATTCTTGCTGATGCGTGTTAATGGGAAGAAACATTTTGGTTCCATTAGAGAATTGGATCCTAGAGCTTCTGACAGTAATAGCCCAACTGTGTTCGCATTGCTGGACTGTTACCACTAAGGGATGAGAGCTGGTTTGTGGAGATCTATGAGGGGTGGGGGGTGTAAGAGCTGGCCTATAACTGCAAGAGCAACAAGCTGACCCATAGTTAAACAAGAACATAACTAGAAAGTTCCAGGCTGATGAGACTCACATGCCTGTAAAACAGCTCTTCTGGGAATTCAAAAATACTGATTTCAAACTGCTTCCTTACAGATAGACAGGAGGCGGCCAAAGGCTGGGGAAAGGAGACCTTTCAAACGTGCTCTGCTGATGTTGGATGTGCCAGGCTGATGGGCATGGGTGTCATAGCTTAGCTGTTAACTATAATACTATGTAAACTACTGTTCACTCACAAGAAATGTACACCATTAAATCAGGAGAACAAGACCAGACAGTAAATAAAGTGTTCATTACAAATTTTATTTCAGTTTAACATTATCACACAGAACATTCAGTACTTTACATACACATGTATAGGTTATTACATGCTCATGTATCCAGTTACAAGACATTACTGCTTGAGTGACTTAGTGGCTGTCAAACATTAACATGTCTGTTAACACAAGCTAAATCTATTTACATATGAAATATTATATAACATTTATATTACTTGCATATCATTATTTCCTGTTGTGTTCCTTATGGAGCATGAAGCCATCACTTTACAAAATGCCCACACCAGAGCATTCATGTGCTAATGTGGGAGTAGTTTCTGTAGCCATTGGTTTACATGATCAGGTTGCCAGCCCATACACAACCTCATATTAGTCACATTTGATGCCCTTTTTAGGGAATAAATGACCGACTCATGACGGTCAAGATCCCTCTGTTCTATGGAAGAAAACATGCCACCATCATTAGCGCATATGCACCAACTATGACAAACCAGGATGATGTCAAGGATAAGTTTTACGAAGAACTACATGCAGTCATTGCATCAGTTCCTAAAGCAGATAAGCTCATCATTCTTGGTGACTTTAATGCAAGAGTAGGCTCAGATAACATCTCCTGGAATGGCACTATTGGTAGGTACGGCGTGGGTCGCTGTAACAGTAATGGACTTCGTCTCCTCCAGACTTGCGCAGAACATGACCTCCTTGTCACCAACACCATTTTTCGACTTCCTACCCGCAACAGGACCTCCTGGATGCACCCTCGCTCAAAGCATTGGCACCTAATTGACTATGTAATTGTTAGGAAGAAGGACAGGCAAGATGTCCGGGTGACGAAGTCCATGTGTGGTGCCGAATGCTGGACTGATCATCGCCTCATTGTATCTAAACTTAAAGTTCGTATCCAACCAGCCAGGCGCCCTCAGGGGAAGAAAACTCAAAAGAGGCTGGATGTCACCAAACTAAAGAAGACAACAATCAAACAGTCATTTACTGACACCTTAGAAGACCGTCTCAAATCTATCTCGCTAGACGGCCAAAGTGTGGAAACAAATTGGGCAGCCCTAAGTGAGCAGATCTACAACACTGCTACAGAGGTCCTGGGTCCTTCCATCAAGAAACAAAATGACTGGTTTGATGAGAACTCAGATGATATAAAGCAGATGTTGGCTGAGAAACACCATCTCCATAAAGCATATTTAAATGATCCAAAATCTACATCCAAGAAAGACGCTTTCAACAACATGCGTAGAATCGTCCAACATAAACTACGCCAGATGCGGGATTCATGGCTGAGTAATAAAGCAGATGAGATCCAAGGCTTTGCTGACAGCCATGACTTGAAAAACTTTTACCTTGCACTCAAAGCGGTCTATGGTCCAACATCATCAGGATCATTTCCCCTCCTTAATGCAGATGGAAAAACACTAATTACAGACAAGGAAAAAATTCTCCAACGCTGGGCTGAACATTTTAATAATATCTTGAACCAGCCATCATCTATTAACGACGAAGCCATCATCCGCCTGCCCCAAGTTCCTATAAATGAAGCATTAGATGATGTACCAACTCTGGAGGAAACTAAAAAAGCGATTCGTCAACTGTCTAGTGGAAAGGCCCCTGGCTCCGATTCAATTCCTGTTGAGGTTTATAAAGATGGCGGTGCAGTTCTGATAGAGAAACTTCATATGATCTTCCAGCAAATGTGGCAGAGTGAAACCATCCCACACGATCTCAAAGATGCCTCAATTATACATCTATATAAACGTAAAGGTAATCGCCAAGACTGCAACAATCATCGAGGCATCTCTCTTTTATCAATCGCTGGGAAGATATTCGCCAGAATCCTTTTGAATCGCCTTACGGCTCATCTTGACAAAGGTCTTTTACCTGAAAGTCAGTGTGGATTCCGGAAAGAACGTGGAACCACAGATATGGTGTTCGCTGCAAGACAGCTACAAGAAAAATGCCAAGAACAGCACTGTGACCTGTACACAGCTTTCATCGACTTGACAAAGGCGTTCGACACGGTCAGTAGAGAGGGTCTATGGAAGATCATGGCAAAATACGGCTGCCCAAAGAAATTTATCACAATAGTGCAGCAACTGCATGATGGAATGCAGGCTAGAGTTCAGGAAAACGGTGAGCTATCAGAGCCTTTCCCCGTCTCAAATGGAGTTAAACAAGGGTGCGTACTTGCACCGACTCTGTTCAGTATCATGTTTTCTGCTATGCTGACTGATGCTTTTAGAGACGGGGACACAGGAATCGACATTAGTTATCGTATTGATGGAAAATTGTTTAACCTTAGGAGGCTTCAAGCAAAAAACAAGGTCAAATCACACACCATCAGAGATCTTCTGTTTGCTGATGATTGTGCCCTCAATTCCTTCTCAGAGGCTGATCTGCAGCATAGTGTGGATAGATTCTCCGAAGCCTGCGCCAACTTTGGGCTTACCATCAACACGAAGAAAACAGAAATCATGTACCAACCAGCTCCTGGCACAGTTTATACTGAGCCAGTCATCAAGGTTAATGGTGAGAAACTGAATGTTGTGAACAGATTCACATACCTTGGTAGCACACTATCCCAGAACATTGTCATTGATGATGAGGTGAACACCAGGATCTCCAAAGCCAGCAGCACATTTGGCAGACTATACACCAACGTTTGGCATCGAAGTGGCATTAGTCTACAGACAAAGCTGAAGGTATACAGAGCTGCGGTGCTTCCAGTGCTGCTATATGCATGTGAAACATGGACTGTATACAGGCGCCACGTAAAGAAGCTAAACCACTTCCATACAGTCTGTCTCAGGAAGATAATGAACATCAAATGGCAAGACAAGATCCCGGATACCGCCGTTCTTGACAGAGCTGGTATCCCTAGTATTGATACTATTCTGATGCAGTCACAAATTCGCTGGGCAGGTCATGTAGTCCGCATGCCAGACCATCGACTGCCAAAGATACTCTTTTATGGTGAGATGCAGAAGGGTAAACGCTCCCATGGTGGCCAAAAGAAGCGCTTCAAAGACACGTTAAAGACGTCATTGAAAACCTTTGACATAAACCCAGACACATGGGAAGCTGCTGCGCAAGACCGAACTGCTTGGCGCACATCTCTTCGTAAAGGTGCAGCAGCATGCGAATCATCCAGAAGAGCAGCAGCAGAACAGCGGAGACAAGCTAGAAAGGACCGTGAAATAAAACCTTCACATGAAGCAAACATTCCCTGCCCACACTGTCCAAGATCTTTCCAGGCCCGCATCGGGCTCTTCAGTCACCTTCGTACCCATAGACTAACCTAACATATTCTTAAATAATTGGATGAACAGAGTGGTCTTCATCACCCGTGATGGACGAACAACCGAACAACCAGTCACATTTGAAGACATATGTGAGTGAACAGTAGCCCTAATTTCTCCTAGTCTTCTTAGGGAACTTCATGTGGTACATCACATATTGTCTACATGTGCACAGAAATGTCCTGGAATGCTGTTATGGAATTCCAAAAATTATCTTGTCATTCTTACTGAATTATTCACTCCGCAGTAAACTATGTCACAGTCATATATTTAATTATAATCAACAGTGTGCCTCTCAGCACAGCTGTGACAAACTTTAAGGATTAAAGCCTCAGCTGTCACTTTCACAGAGCCATACATACCATGGATAAAATAACCACAGATTTCCTCCTGTGAGGAGTACAGTGACTGTAAAGTATACTGTTCAAAAAAAGAAACGCATAGCTACTGAAGGCACACACGTAGCCATAATTTTGACATTCAATAACTTTCTTAATTTAATGAGTTAATTGTTCAAATTGCACACAAGAATACCTTAGGGTTCGACCAATCAATTGACAGTTGTTTTGCATCTGGGTCACGAGAGTTTTTTGGCGTACGGGCATTCCCGTTAGTATGGTGTGTGGCCTCCTCTTGCATCGATCAGCGACTGGCATCTCCTGGGTATGGATGCGATCAGACGTCTGATGTGGGACTGTGGGATGGCTGCCCACTCTTCCTGGAGTGCCTGGAACAGATCACGACGATTGGCTGGAGTAACGTCTCGGCGACAAACACGTCTATGCAGCTCATCCCACAGGTGCTCAATCGGACTCATGTCTGGAGACAGGGATGGCCAGGGAAGGGTGAGAATGTTGTTGGCAGTCAGGAACTGCGTGGTCAACCGTGCACAATGGGGTCTGGCATTGTCCTGTTGAAACACAGACCTTTGGGCAGCCAAAAGTGGAAGGACATGGGGTCGAAGAACTTCATTGACGCATCGTTGCGCATTCAAGCCTCCTTCAATGTGCACCAATTGACTCCTTCCGTTGTAACCGATCATTCCCCGCACCATTGCACATCCACCACCGTGCGGCGGAGCTTCATCAACGCTATTTTGGGCAAAACGTTCATTTCGCCTACGGTAGACCCTACGCCGTCTATCATGACGCTGCAACAAAAAGAAAGATTCGTCACTAAACCAGACACGTCTCCATTGATTGTCAGCTGCCCAGGGACGATGCTGGTTGGCCCAAAGAAGTCGATTTTGGCGATGGCGGCGCGTAAGGACAGGTCATCGGTGAGGTCGTTGTACCCAAAGTCCAGCGTCATGCAGTCTGTTCCGGACAGTTTGATCAGACACATGACGTCCTGCAGGCAATGACTGGGCAGGTGGGGAAGCTGTTGTAAACCTGTCTCTGGGGTGACGAAGCCGAATAAAGCGATCCTCCACTGCTGTTGTCACTGTGGGTCGTCCACTGCGATGCCGGTCTTCAACTGAGCCAGTGGCTTGGAACCGGTGCCAAAGTCGACTGATGGAACTCTGATGCACGTTTAGATGCCTGGCAACCTGACTTTGACTTTCGCCTGCATGCAGTCGGCCAATAGCAATGTTCCTTAAATTTATCGATAGAGACGCCATAAATGTCTGCTTGAAAATGAACTGAATTTTTTGTGTGTAGCGTTATCCTTTTATAGGGTTTCAGTTGCGTAGTCAGTGAATAGTGTTCACCCCAAATTTTGTTGCTTTCACGTGCGCGCAACATGATCTGTGGTCAAAAATTGCGTCATAAACACTACTGACCACTGCGTTGTAACGATTACAAAAACGAACGCAATTCAGGCCAACACGTGCATTTGACACTGTAAAGAACATTTGAGGCTGGTTTTTATATACCCAAGCACCAAATTTTACTTACAAACTCATGAAAACGCGCCCTCGGATAGCTATGCGTTTCTTTTTTTGAACAGTATATGATTCTCTGTGTCAAAACACATTCAGTGGCCTAGAAATGTTCAATTGGGTCAGACACACTCAGTGACCTTGCAATATCACCCTATGTGTGACACACTCACAATATACCCCTGTATAAGACACACTCAATGACCTGCAACATCCCACTGTGTCACACACACTTAACCACCTTGCCAACATTCCATCATTGTGTCACTCACACTCAACAACACAGCAGCATCACTGTGTCAGACCCACTCAATGGATTTTCAACATCCCACTGCATACATCAAATACCTTACAATATTACTCTGTGTCACACATACTCAGTGACCTCACAATATTGTACTGTGTCAAACTAACCCAACAACCTTGCAGCATTCCCCTGCACCTGACACACTCAATGACCTTCCAATATTTTCATATGTCAGACAGTTGTCAACAACAGATCCCTGGTAGCCATTCTACAAGTGCATGTTAATATTTCCATGCCTAAAAAAAAATGACCAAATAACATCCTCTACTTGTAAACACTCAGTACAGTTTCCCTAAGACTAAAGCCCGCCCACAAATCTGAGAAAATGTCAGCTTGACAGCTTGGTATAGGTCATCATAGTCTCCACAAAGAGAAGTAGACACAGGATTTAGGTTTGTGTTGTCCTCCACATGACCTCCTGAAAGTTCAACACAAGAACATAAATGTCCATAAACTTCTAGTGCTTAATGTTTTTTTTTTTAACACAGTACAAAGTTAATAATAAAAAAGTGATAACTTAATATGCAGACAACCTTGAAAACTTATTTGACAGTGAAATCCCCCCCCAAAAATTAAGACCTCAATCTACAGTCAAGAGTCTTTGGAAACTTATCTGTAATAATAGAGTATAAATAAAGTGTATTGGTAGTCAGTTCTATAGTAGATACTAGCATAGGGGAGTGAAGTGTTAGAGACTTTACTGGGTTCTACTTTTTTATGAGGTGGAGTGACCCGTTCCCTCCTTCATTGTCTTTGCACTCCCCAACTCAAGAGCAGTTTAGTACCCATTTAAACAAATAAAGAGAGGACTACTTTATTTCTCACGAGTGCCTGAGACATACCTTTATGTGTAATATTTTTTTTTTTTACCCATTTAAAGCTGGGTTAACTGGAGCGTTTCACTCCCACATTTGATCTTGAACCCAGGTAACTTCAATGCGGAAAGTACACATTCTAACTACTTTGCTAACTGCACACTTAGGGTATAAACAGGAAAGGTAAAAAGCTACAGACTTTCATAAAGGGATACTTGTGTAAAATAGAGGGATGGAAATGGTATGGCAAGATCACTAATGTGGAACTGACGACAAGAACCAGACAAGTGCCAGTGGAACAAGAGATGAGAAGAAAACACTGAGATGGATAGTACTACAAGGCAGTCCTAGTTTCGAGAACCCAAGGGTAAAAGAAACAGAGGTAGACCTAAAACCACACGGAGAAGAGAACTGCTGGAACAACCTAGAGCCAGTGACACAGGACAGGAAGACCTAGAACAACCTAGAGCTAGTGGCACAGGACAAGAAGACCTAGAGCTAGTGGCACAGGACAGGAAGACCTGGAGCTAGTGGCACAGGACAGGAAGACCTAGAGCTAGTGGCACAGGACAGGAAGACCCAGAGCTAGTGGCACAGGACAGGAAGACCTGGAACAACCTAGAGCTAGTGGCACAGGACAGGAAGACCTGGAACAACCTAGAGCTAGTGGCACAGGACAGGAAGACCTGGAACAACCTAGAGCTAGTGGCACAGGACAGGAAGACCTGGAACAACCTAGAGCTAGTGGCACAAGACAAGAAGACCTAGAGCTAGTGGCACAGGACAGGAAGACCTGGAGCTAGTGGCACAGGACAGGAAGACCTGGAGCTAGTGGCACAGGGCAGGAAGACCTGGAGCTAGTGGCACAGGTCAGGAAGACCTGGAGCTAGTGGCACAGGACAGGAAGACCTGGAGCTAGTGGCACAGGACAGGAAGACCTAGAGCTAGTGGCACAGGACAGGAAGACCCGGAGCTAGTGGCACAGGACAGGAAGACCCGGAGCTAGTGGCACAGGACAGGAAGACCCGGAGCTAGTGGCACAGGACAGGAAGACCCGGAGCTAGTGGCACAGGACAGGAAGACCCGGAGCTAGTGGCACAGGACAGGAAGACCCGGAGCTAGTGGCACAGGACAGGAAGACCCGGAGCTAGTGGCACAGGACAGGAAGACCCGGAGCTAGTGGCACAGGACAGGAAGACCTGGAGCTAGTGGCACAGGGCAGGAAGACCTGGAGCTAGTGGCACAGGGCAGGAAGACCTGGAGCTAGTGGCACAGGTCAGGAAGACCTGGAGCTAGTGGCACAGGACAGGAAGACCTGGAGCTAGTGGCACAGGACAGGAAGACCTGGAGCTAGTGGCACAGGACAGGAAGACCTAAAGCTAGTGGCACAGGTCAGGAAGACCTGGAGCTAGTGGCACAGGACAGGAAGACCTGGAGCTAGTGGCACAGGACAGGAAGACCTAGAGCTAGTGGCACAAGACAGGAAGACCTGGAGCTAGTGGCACAGGACAGGAAGACCTGGAGCTAGTGGCACAGGTCAGGAAGACCTAGAGCTAGTGGCACAAGACAGGAAGACCTGGAGCTAGTGGCACAGGACAGGACGACCTGGAGCTAGTGGCACAGGACAGGACGACCTGGAGCTAGTGGCACAGGACAGGAAGACCTAGAGCTAGTGGCACAAGACAGGAAGACCTGGAGCTAGTGGCACAAGACAGGAAGACCTGGAGCTAGTGGCACAGGACAGGACGACCTGGAGCTAGTGGCACAGGACAGGAAGACCTAGAGCTAGTGGCACAAGACAGGAAGACCTGGAGCTAGTGGCACAGGACAGGAAGACCTGGAGCTAGTGGCACAGGTCAGGAAGACCTGGAGCTAGTGGCACAGGACAGGAAGACCTGGAGCTAGTGGCACAGGACAGGAAGACCTAGAGCTAGTGGCACAGGACAGGAAGATCTGGAGCTAGTGGCACAGGACAGGAAGACCTAGAGCTAGTGGCACAGGACAGGAAGACCTGGAGCTAGTGGCACAGGACAGGAAGACCTAGAGCTAGTGGCACAGGACAGGAAGACCTGAAACAACCTAGAGCTAGTGGCACAGGACAGGAAGACCTGGCATAAGTTTGTTGAAGGCCTATGCTTCTTGAGGGATGATGATGAAATAGGACAGGTCTTAATTACATGATTGTTACAACAGCCCCATGTAGTTACTGAGGTCTACAGGGAGACAAACAACGGTCACTGCTCCCTCGGGAATGTCATCATTATCAGCTGCCATCTCCACGACGAAGGTCAGCTGCAATGGATCTCTAATGTCTTCTGTCTCTGGTCTTGATGGTGCCACGTGATAAACTCTTTTCTAATGTCTTCTGTCTCTGGTCTTGATGGTGCCACGTGATAAACTCTTTTCAAATGTCTTCTGTCTCTGGTCTTGATGGTGCCACGTGATAAACTCTTTTCCATCTTCCTCTTGCATGTTTGCCTTCAACTCTTCCTCCTAGTATGGTCTACAGTAAAGTGTTATGTCTTTTTATATGGCCACAATATTTTAGCTGTCTAATTTTGATCTTCTTCATTAATTATCTTTTCATTCCTAGGTTTTCTAGGACCTCTGTATTTGTTTTCTTCTCTCTCCATAAGATGCGCCATATTATATATATATATCTCCATTACTCTACGAGTATATATATCTCCACATATTGTGAGCCTCAATTCTTTCTTTCTTATCAACACCATACAGCAATTAACAATATTGATAACACTTGATGATTCTCAGTTTTAATGTGTGAGTTATTTGTTTAGATGTCAGTAGGCATGTCATGAGAGCAAACTAATATGATGTTGTACATGAGGACTGGCTACGATGTAAAACAACTAGCTATGGAAACTACCACTGCAAGAGCACTTGAATGCCTTGGTGCAGGCAGGGACCAGTGGTAGCACCATGCTTCATAGGAGCAAAAGGAATGATAAGCAAACATGCTGCTACACAACAGCCGTCAACCTACATGCTGCTACACAACAGCCATCAACCTACATATTGCTACACAACAGCCATCAGCCTACATGCTGCTACACAACAGTTGTCAACCTACATGTTGCTACACAACAGCCATCAACCTACATGTTGCTACACAACAGCAATCAACCTGCATGCTGCTACACAACAGCCGTCCACCTACCTGCTTTAGAAACATTTCCAGCCACTGTTATATGTGAGTAACAAACTCTCCCCAGCTGTGACAGCAATACAGCAGCATCGTCACACAGAGGAGGAAAAGACTGACAGATATTTCAACATGCATTTATGTTGGGTTGTGTCCCTTAGTCTTTGACTGTCCCCAGCCTACCTGCAAGACAACAGTTTAGTGTCTCCATTTGACTGTCACAAGCCTACCTGCAAGACAGCAGTTTAGTGTCTCCATTTGACCGGCACTGACCAAAAAAAGCATAAATTTGTTAACGTCAATATTTATGTCGCCATCTTAGCAAAGGGGAAATCATTCTCAAATACATTCACAACTGTGTACTCCTAAACATCCAAACTTTTCTGGATTTACCTACGTACCAGATAACAAAGCAAAGAAGTAAATATATCTACCCACAGAAGTGACAGATCTACTTAACAGATAACAAAGAAAACATACAACAAATACACCTACCTGATAACTTACTTAGTCGTTCCCCTTCTACCGTGAGGAGTAGAGGTTTGGGAGAGAGCACCAGACTATCCTATCGGCTATCTTCCTACTGGCCTGGTTCCATTCTAGTCCTCGGTCCTTCAAAGATTGTCTAATGTTGTCCTCCCAGCGGTCTCTGGGTCGTCCTGGGGGTCTGGATCCCTGGCTCTTTGTTTCCCATGCTTGTCGTGGTAGCCGATCTTCTCCCATTCTGCAGACATGGCCAAACCATCTTAGTTGGGACTGTTCTACTTGGGTCTGCAGGGGGTGGGATGTTAGGCCTTGACGTATCGTCTGGTTGCGGACCATGTCTCTTCTTGTTACTTCAACCACCTTCCTCAGATACCTCATTTCTGAAGTTTGGATCTGGCTTTGTGGGTTGTAGTCATTGCCCATGACTTGCATCCATATGTCAAGACTGGGACATAGGTGGAGCGGTATACAGCCATCTTTGTTTTCTTACCAACCTCTCTCTTGCTGAGGAATCCTCGATTTATGGCCTGAAAAAGTCTCCCAGCTGCTGCTTTTCGAGTGGCCCTCTTCTTTGATGCCTCCCTTTCGGTCTATAATAGCTCCAAGGTATATAAAGTGGTCGACCTGCTCCAGGACCTGTTCTCCCAGCTTAATCTGATGTCTTCTTTCTTCTCGTGATATCACCATGGATTTTGTTTTAGAGCTGCTTATGACCATCCCTCTCTTCTCCAACTCTTCCTTCCAGACTTGCAGGTTGGATTGGAGATGTGCCTCTGATTTAGCAATCAGGGCAACATCATCAGCAAACGCCAGCTCTGAAATACAGACCTGTCTCATCTTCCAGTACCCTACTGAATACTTTCTTGTTCTCTCCTTACATGCCTTGATGACATCGTCCATGAGGAGTATGAAAAGATAAGGTGACAGGATATCACCTTGTCTTACACCAGTGGTGGTCCTGAACTCTTCTGACTTATGGTTTGCCATCCTCACATAATTTCTGCAAGACTTGTAGAAGCTCTGTATAGCATGAATCAGAGGTGCTGGAATGTTCTTCCTTGCCAAACAGTCCCAAAGTTTGCTCCAAATGACCCTGTCAAACGCCTTTTCCAGATCTATGAAACAAAGATAGATCTCACTCTTATACTCAAGGGCCTTTTCACTCAGCTGTCTGAGTGTGAAGATTAGGTCTTGAGTACTTCGGTTTGCTCGGAATCCGCAGTGGACCTCATCTAATTGTGGCTCAGCTAGGCGTCGGAGTATCTGCTCTAGGATTCTAGAGTAGATTTTACCAGGGACACTGAGAAGGGATATGCCTCTATGGTTTCCACATTGTCGATTGTCACCCTTTTTGAAAATTGGTGTTATGATGGCAATCTCCCAATCCTTTGGTATGGTCTTGTTGCACCACGCTGCCTGTAGGACCCTTAAGAGTAATAGGTCGCCTGATGCTCCCATGTACTTAACCATTTCTGGTGTTATACCATCATGCCCTGCTGCTTTGCCCATCTTGATTTTCTCCAGTGCTGCCTTCAGTTCTTCCATCATTGGTTTTCTCTTCTGTGCTAGTGGTTATCATTTCTGATGCTTCACCATGCTCACCATCCAGGAGTTCTGAGAAATATTCTTTCCATTACTTCCTTCGGGGCAGTAAGCAATTTGCCTTGCTAGTCCTTTATAAATTTGAGAGGGCATTGTTTTTCCTTCCTCATGTTCTTTAGGGTCTTATAGAACAATTTCTGGTTTTCTTGCGCATCTTTTTCTAGCTTTTCTCCAAATTCTTCCCAGGACTTCTGTTTTGCTGCTAGCACCTTGATCTTTGCTTCTGTTCTGAGTGTCACATATTCTCTATATTTCTCCATGTGTCCTGTTGTGTTTTTAGCTCCTAAGTATTGTTTCCATGCCATTTTCTTCTCTCTTATTTTCTCTTTAACTTCCTCTGTCCACCAAAGTGTCCTCTTTCTCTTGTTCCCAAGTCGGACTTCACCACATGCTTCTGCAGCAGCTGTCTTTATGATGTCCTTGAATTTAAGCCAGAGGGTTTCCAAGTCATCAGGTTGTTCTTCTGTGTTGCTCATCGCTGCAGCAATAAGCCCCTGATATCTGGTCTTAATTTCTGGCTCTCTCAGCTTGTAGGTCTTAATGCTCATTTCTCCTGTTCGCTACCTGATAACAAAGTCAACAAACTTACATAACAAAACACATACAACAAACCTACATAATAACAAATAAACATCTAACAAACCTACATGATAACAAATAAACATTACAAATCTAACAACCAGATAACAAAGCAAATATGCCAATCCATCTACCCATAAATGTAATATAGCTACTTACCAGACAACAAAGTAAACATGACGTCTATTCCAAGCTTGGCAATGTTCATAGACTTGGGTAGTTGGTACTGAGTACATAAGTGAGATAGTAGTTGTATTCCAAAAATCTGAATAAATGTAACAAAACAATTGACTCAGTATTTTACTATTATTTGGAATGGCAGACTTGAAACAGACGTCAAGCTGAGACATATTCAATAACATAAAAATATTTGTTTAACTCTTTCATTTCTGTCTCCAGTTCTCTTCTCCATGTGTTTTTTGGGTCTCCCTCTACCTCTTATCCTGGGGATTCCAGAACAAGGACTGCCTTGTAATACTCAGGATTCCTTAAAGTTTGAGTCAAGATGTGTTACATACATTATCATCATCACCAACAATGGGAGCCGCGCTAGCGTAGTGGTTACAACACCGCTCTGGCGACCGGGTGATACAGGATCAAAGCCGGGCGACGGCATTTGAGGATTTTTCGTCGACCGGGATTTGGACTGGATTAACTCGAGACCTGGCGAGGACATTTGAAGGAGTGTCGTCGACCAGGGACTGGCGGCTCCTGAGCCGACCCAGCTGCAATGGGTACCTCCGAAATCTGCGAGTATTTGCCTGAATGGCGAGGGACACCTGTCTCTGTACAAGAAATAAAGGGATACTCACGTAAAATCAATGTCAGGTTAGACATAAATAATAACCTGAGATTTCGCCTCGAGTATTAGCGGGCGTACAAAAAAAAAAATCAAAACAATCACCAACAATACTTTTTGCTTCCTGTGGAACAAAGGGCTGCAACAGCTGCCACCATCAATGTGTATATTTTGGCTGTCTTCTGTGTCCATGATGTACCATTACTTTAGCTTTCTTGTCTAACTTTTCATTGGCCTCTCCACTTTCCTCTTCCCCTGCAGCTGCAGTACATCTGGCCAATATGGTTCTTTTTTTTCTTTTTTTTTTTTTGGTAACAAAGTTCTACAATGTCCACTTTCTTTAATCTCCAGCTGTGAAGAAGTCATGACTGTACATCAAAGAAGTCATGATTACTGCACTGAAGAAGTTATCATGATTATACTAATGAAGAAGAGGTTATAATCAGTGCACTGAAGAAAAAAATCATGATTATACCAATGAATAAGAAGTTATAATCAAAGAACCGAAGAAGAAATCATGATTTTACCAATGAATAAGAAGTTATAATCATATAATCTTATTTATGCCATTATATGTAAAAAATGCAACATTACCTATATTGGTGAAACTGGCAGATGTTTGGAAGATAGATTCCGTGAGCACTTAAATGACATTTATCACAGGGCACCTAAACCTGTGGCCCTTCATTTCAATAGCCCAGACCATTCCGGTTCCCTTGATGCCCTGGTAACCGGTTTACGCGCCTGCTTTTGTGATGATCGTACTCGCTTTTCTCTAGAGAATCATCTCATTTTCTAAATGGGTTGCCTTTCTCCTCATGGTCTAAATGTCCAACATGATTTTGCTTAACTCTGTTATTCATTGGCTTTTCACTATTTTAAACTTCTTGATTTCATCCATCGCTTTTTCACGATCTTTCTTTTATAAGTTTGTTTCATGTCCTATTTGTGTATTTTTATGACGTCACATTTATTTGTGATATCATTGTATTCACCTCTTCACCGTATTTTTTGCAGAGATTGTCATAGCAGGGCTTCTTGTTTTGTTATGTCAGTTTCTGCTTTTGATTTTCGTTGATTGTTGAATTGTCTTTATATTTTTTCGGTTTTTGTATTTTCCTTGCTTTAATATTGCTCTTTACCCGTGTTGTTACATTTTATTACATATATACTTTACGTGTTTGTTGTGTACTATAGTATATTTCTTTAACCTGTCTATATTTCTTGTCCTTGTTGCCTATTTGTAACTGTGGCTGACGAAGGGTGAAACCCGAAACGTCCCATGTGTCCTGTGTACCGTTAATTTGTAAAACTGATTCAATACCATTTTATTTGTTAATATATAGTTATAATCATAGCCCTGAAGAAGAAATCATGAATATACTAATGAAGAAGTTATAACCGTAGCACTGAAGAATAAACCATGATTATACTAATGAAGAAGTTATAACCATAGCACTGAAGAATAAGCCATGATTATACTAATGAAGAAGAATTTATAATGAAAGCAATGAAGAAGTCATGATCAAAGCACCAACAAAAAATCATGATTATAGTAATCAGAGTACTCACAAAAAGGCACGTCTGCAGCACACTGAAGAAAACTCATAATTGTAGTACTGAAGAAGTACATATGCTTGCAACAAGTAAAACTGTACAAAAAACTAAAAGAACTGACTGTAAAAATTTAAAAAAAAAAAAAAAGGTAAGAAAACTCATGAAGTAGTCATGTCATGCTTGCAGCAATACAAAAACCATGCTTGTTGTACTTCAGAAATATCATGTTTGCAAAACTGAAGTGACGTGTATAGCACTACAGAAAAATGCTTCCTGTCATACATCGCAGTACACTAAGTAAAAGTCATGACTGCAGTACTCAAGAAAAAATAATGTATGCAGCACTGAAGAAGTCAAGCTGTATAAGGAAGAAGTCATGTTTGTAGCAACGAAACAGAATTCACATTACCTATCTGGCCATACAATCACCCTACCTGTTTGCTTCTCTGAGGTTGTCCTAGCAATTCTGGGATGAAGTCCAGACAGATGTGCATAGATGGGACACCTGACACCACCAAAGGTATCAATGAGCTTGGATAACCCTGTTCAAATCATTTAGTGGAATGTTTTTGAAGCCAAAATTACTTGTGAGCTAACAAAAATATTAAGAATAAGCCCAATGAACAAACTTGATTTATCTATGCCTTAGCCCTGGTAAGATATCTGAATGAATGGCCAGATTTTTTGGTTGCTCACTGTATGTCAGAAGGTTCTGGTCACAATCTTCTCATAGCCATCAGTTTTTGTCACATGCCTGCTGAAATAGTTTTGCTTTGTTTAAAACTGGCCCTAGGTAGTAGTTCCCAGGGGTCTCTGAAGAGACAAAAGAAATAACAGAACTAATGCTCCCTCAGGCAGGACATCACACACGAGGTGACTAATATGAGATTGTGCACAGGGCTGGCAACCTTCTAATGTAAAGCAAATTGCTACAGAAACTACCTTCATAACAGCATGTTTCTTGCTTGGTGCAGGATTCCTGCAAGGGAACAACTGTGTGAAGCACAGGAAAATTATAATGATGTGTAAAATAAAATCTTTCACATGTTAAAAGCACTTAAATATCCACAGTGTGTTGTAAGTACTCAGTGCTAATGTAATAACTAAATGAATAAAATTAACATTCTGACCTGAAAAAACAAGAACTCATAATGCTCACATATTACGATGCATTTTCGTACGTCAAATCAGAAATTACATTTGAAGATAATTGTCGCACGAAAATGCATCGGCATGTGTGAGTTTTGCATTGTTATGTGGTGGTGATGTTTATTGTACACACTTGAGAGGTGATGATTTTTTCTCAGACGTGGAACCCTGCGGATCTCAGTGCCTGAAGCTTGTGTAAAATTGGCTTGGATATATCTAATATATTATTATACTTATGGATCTATGTGTGGACAACTAATGACTATAAGTCTTGCAGGCAAAAATGATAAGAGAATTACACATATTTACATTTTTATGATTTTGAAAGTTACGCATATTGAAAATGGCAGTCTGCAGGGAGATTGTGCAATGTGAGAATCATGTGATACTTATATTGGGACGTTTACTAATGGTCAGTGTGTTTATTGCAATGAAAGAATGATATGTGGAAAATGTAACTACAATAAACATGTCAGGATCAATCAGCCGGAGTTACATATATTGAGCATTCAAAGTTCAGTTTACTTGTTACAATGTTGGCCCTTTTACAAACCTGTTTGATGAATCAACACTGATGAGTTAATGTACCATAATCATAACAGCCAGAGTTTGACCGCCTTTCCCCGCCCCGTAAAACACACATATTAAACTTTCATGCAAAAATAAACAACTGTAATCATTCTAAACAGTGCAACCAATATGGCTGCTTCTATACATGTTTACAAATGTCCTGGATGTAGAATGGCATCGTTTATTTACAACAAAATTTCACTTTAAAAAGACTGCCTTAAAAATTAGATGAAAATTGAAAATGGGCCCACAGTGGTTTTTCTGGAGTTTTGACAAAATTTTAGAAAACTTGACTTGGTGAAGACACATTGAGTCACCACTACAATGAGCCCCATGCATGTAGCCTGTGCTGATGTAGCCTACATGCTCTTACAGTTTTAGTTTATGTAGCCATTTATTTTACATGATGAGGCTGTTAGCCCAATGCAGAACCTCACCCTAGTCACATATAACAACATGTGGGAACAGTCACTTTATTCCCTCTCTCTCCCCTCACAGACCCATGAAACAACACAGGGTAGACATCTGACATAAAGGTAAAGGAACCCGTTACACGCCCATTGAGGCATATTGGGAATATGGTGTTAGGCCCATATTATCTTGACCGTCGGCACACTAGGGGTGATGTGGTCGGCATCACGCCGGCCGCCTTAACCTTCCCAGAGTAGCTCTGGTACCCATTTGGGGCTGGGTCGACCCAGGAGCCGTTTGTGGCCTAAAAATTTTCCGCCTCATCTGGGGATCGAACCATAGACCACTGCGCTAGGAAGCCAGTGCACTAACCACTATGCTACCGCAGCTCCTAAACATCCATAGGTAACAAAAATTACAAACAGAAAAATAATAACTGGTACAGAGTCAGTTTTACAAATGAATGATAAATAGAAACACTGGATCTTTTGGGGTAACACTTTGTTATGCACTGTCACAAAAATGAGACAAAGATGAGAAAAAGATAATGGACACTGCACACACACATAAAAATAAACACAACAAGCGAAAAGACAAGCGACACAGAAAGGCAAAAAGCAGTAATCACATAAGGAAGTGTGGCAGTATAAGCCGTTGGTAACTAGGTGCACTAATTGCTGTTACCTAAGGCCGTGTATCGTCAGGTTATCTATACTCATTTTTTTTCTCTTAAGTGATGTACTCATTTTTATTAGTTTCCTGTGTATAAATAATTATTGTTGTAATTAAATTCAGATGTTCAACCAAAATCAATACATGCTAAACGAAGCACTTTCTGGAAATACAGGTGAACCAACTGTTCACAAAACTTAACAAATGCTGATATGGGATGGTAGTCGACTTTATTAATTCATTTGATGAAGATTCCTGAAGATGGTGTTGTTATATGAGAGATACTTGTGGGTCAGTCTTGACATCAGTTTCATTTAATAAAAGGTAATTATTATATGAAGTGCCTATTTGTTTCCTGTTACGTAGTTTTACGACCAATACAAAAGTTATTTACTGAAAAGTTTTTCTTTTCTTTTTCCTTAAAGACTTAAATTGGATTCACAATTGGACTATGTGTCTCAGTCTTTCTTAATTTTTGACAAAATCATTGATGAAAAGAGAATTTGTTGATGTACATTGCCTGCTAAATGACAGATTTCTTTTCTTCTCACTTTTTGTACCGAAATTCCCAACATTGACTAAAAGTCAATCTTCTACTGAATCATTTATCTAGATTTGAAAAGCATTTACTTGTCAACATGATATTTTAGTTAAAAATACTTTCAATCTGCCATTGTCACAAAAATACACTGGCATGAAGTTTTCATCTATCTACTTGGTCAAGTAGATAGATTTAATTTGATTACCGATGATATATTTCTAACTGGTTGCATGTAATATGTTGGTTCTAATCGGAGTTATGTTTTTCTTGAGTCTAGAATAAAGGAAGTTAGTCCTGTTCGGTTGAAAGGATGTCGGCAACTGAATTAATTTTTCTTCTTAGTTTCTATGCTATACAGAGCTTCTACAAGTCTTGCAGAAATTATGTGAGGACAGCAAACCATAAGTCAGAAGAGTTCAGGACCACCACTCGTGTAAGACAAGGTGATATCCTATCACCTTACCTCTTCATACTCCTTATGGACGATGTCATCAAGGCATGTAAGGAGAGAACAAGAAAGTATTCAGTGGGGTACTGGAAGATGAGACAGGTCTATATTTCAGAGCTGGCATTTGCTGATGATGTTGCCCTGATTGCTAAATCAGAGGCACATCTCCAATCCAACCTGCAAGTCTGGAAGGAAGAGCTGGAGAAGAGAGGGATGGTCATAAGCAGCTCTAAAACAAAATCCATGGTGATATCACGAGAAGAAAGAAGGCATCAGATTAAGCTGGGAGAACAGGTCCTGGAGCAGGTTGACCACTTTAAATACCTCGGAGCTATTATAGACCGAAAGGGAGGCATCAAAGAAGAGTTGGCCACTCGAAAAGCAGCAGCTGGGAGACTTTTTCAGGCCATAAATCGAGGATTCCTCAGCAAGAGAGAAGTTGGTAAGAAAACAAAGATGGCTGTATACCGCTCCACCTATGTCCCAGTCTTGACATATGGATGCGAGTCATGGGCAATGACTACAACCCATAAAAGCCAGATCCAAACCTCAGAAATGAGGTATCTGAGGAAGGTGGTTCAAGTAACAAGAAGAGACATGGTACGCAACCAGACGATACGTCAAGGCCTAAAATGCCACCCCCTACAGACCCAAGTAGAACAGTCCCAACTAAGATGGTTTGGCCATGTCTGCAGAATGGGAGAAGATCGGCTACCACGACAAGCATGGGAAACAAAGAGCCAAGGATCCAGACCCCGAGGACGACCCAGAGTCCGCTGGGAGGACAACATTAGACAATCTTTGAAGGACCGAGGACTAGAATGGAACCAGGCCAGGAGGAAGACAGCCGATAGAATAGTCTGGCGCTCTCTCTTCCAAACCTCTACACCTCACGGTAGAAGGGGAACGACTAAGTAAGTAAGTAAGTAAGTTTCTATGGTCTTGGCTAACTTTAAATTGTTACGTCATACCATTTATCTTATTATTTGTTTATGCATCACTTAGCGACACTTATGTTGTCACTTCCACATTTTACTTCTACTTCCAGCAACCCTTCACGGAGGTTTCTTATGATGTCATACAGAAAAAACCTCACCATTTAAACATGTATCCCCCCTTCCCATGACAGAAGGAGCCACATCCTCAGAAGAGACCCAGACATCATGACCAGAACTGCCATGCTATGGACTCCAGAAGGAAAGCGAGTGAGGATGGCCAAAAGCTCCACCTGGTGGAGAACTGTGGAGGCAGAGATGCGAAGCATGAAACAGAGCTGGGGGCACCAGGCGTGATGGTTACCGATTGCTTTGTCAGTCAGCATGAAGGTCCAAAGAAGTTTACATAAGGAAGTAAAATTAAATAAAGAAGTAAAACTACAGAACAAGAAAGAAATATTAGTGCAAAAAATAGAAGAAATGATAAAATAATACAACAGAATGGTATAAAATACCAATTCAAGAAGGAACATGGTTCTCCGCAATAGCAGGACATGACGAAAGTTAATATAAACACTGAGGAATAAAATATGAATATTAAAATCAGATACAAAACAAAAGACAAACAATAACACACACACACACACAAAAGTGTAAGCCAGGTTATTTTGTGCACATATTGTACGGGCAAATAGAACAAACTTAAATGCACCAAGCTGAACTCTGCTAAATAGGCAACATAATGCAAGTAAACATAATCCAAGTCTACATTTAGCAGAAGTCTGGCTCATACTGACCTGAAAGTGAACTAGTTTGGCCAAGTTTGGATCTGCAATAAATACTTGATGGATGTATGAGAACACCAGACAACGGATCTCTCGTAGATTATACAGCTCACTACTGGCTTGTTCCTGAAAATGATTTTCTTCTGTTGTTTTTTATTGATGCACATCACAAATGACAATGTGCAAAAATATACATGTTGTCTACCCAAGTGTGTGAATGATTTAAAGAGTCAATGACGGTGTAATTAGCCTCACAGACAGTTTCACTTCCACATTTGAATTCTGTATCGTCCTTAGCCGGTGGTCAAATAAGGATAACTCCAGATATGCCTCCATGCACATTTTTCAGTATGAATAGTCTTGAGACTGGCTATATTAGTTGAGTTTGCATGTGGGTATGACTGTTCAACATCATTACCCTTCTGTACCCCATGGAGCATAGGATGTCAACAAATTCATGCCAAGTTCTTCTGTCCTGTTCCATCTTTATCTTCTTTATCTCATTCACTTCTGTCTCCAGTTTTCTTCTCCACATGCTTTTCTGTCTATCTCTACCTGTCTTACCCTGTGGATTCCAAAACAAGGACTACCTTGTAATGCTATCAACAGGTTTGCTCAGTGTGTGTCCTATCCACTTCCAGCATCTTCTTCTCATCTTCTGTTCCACTAGCACTTGTCTGGTTCTTGTCATCAGTTCCACATTAATGATCTTGTCATACAATTTCAATTTTATTCTACACAAGCACCCATTTATCGAAGTCTGTAACTTCTTAGTTTTGTTTTAGGGCATGATTGTTAGCATGTCTTTATAAAGCTGTTTTATGGTGTTTTAAACAATGTCACTTGTTGATCTGATGCCTGGGACCCAAAGATGCAGCAATAGAGAATGCAGTCAGCGACTCATAGCTTGACTGCTTGCGTCAGGGTCAGCGAACCAGAGCTGACCAAGACCCTACTCCACCTCCACGTTGTGGTCCTGGAAACAGGCTGCATCACTGCAGTCTGGCTGAGAGAGTAGGGATCGAAGAGGGAAGGCAAACCCGGTCCCAAAAAATGCTGTGCTGAAGTTGGATGTGCCGGCCGAAAGGTGCAGATATCGCAGCTCCGCTGTAAACAGACACAACGCAACCAACGTCCTTTTCAGGACAAACGAGGAAGAAGAAGATCTGATGCCTGCATAATATTCTGAGGATCTTTCTAAATCTAAAGCTCTTGTTTCTACTATTGTATTTTGTGTACATCTTTTAACTTCTGTTCATCTAGTTTAGCATTTAATGTCCAAGTTTAACAGACACAACAATACACACATGACCAATGCATGCCTTGATTTGATCTCCGTTATATTCATCCCTCTGCAGGCTGGTTTCAAATTGAAAGCTACATTTGCTGTCCTGCTTAGAATTACTGAGCAGTTAAAAAACTATGACTCAGAACTTAGAATTACTGAGCAGTTAAAACTATGACTCAGAACTTAGAATTACTGAGCAGTTAAAACTTTGATTCAAAACACAGAATTACTGAGCAACTAAAACTATGACTTAGAACTACAGCTCATATCATATTTTTAATCTTTTGAATTATATATTTCTTAAGGCCATTTATTTCTTTTTTTTTTACCCTGCTGTTAATCAATTTCTTACTGCAGTCTTTCTAGTTTTCTTAGAACTATAGAACAGATACTGGTGACAGAAAACATTACCCTGTGATCAATTAAGTACTATGGTTCTATCTGAAATAAATCTGATCTACTCACATACCCACTCATCAACGCATCCATCTGAACACTCCCACACAATTACTTCCAAGGTCTGGTCAATAAAATATTTACTTCTAATAATTCAGCATTAACATTCCTGCATAGCCTCTCACCTTCTCACTGTCCAAAGGCAAACAAACTTCAAGTAGGATCTGAACAATGGCACTCTCCTGTGCTGCTAACAGCGCCATCTTCAGTTCTTGACGATCCTTCTCCTTTTCTGTGATTGCCGCATCCATTACATGAGAGTTGAGATATACCCGACACGCTTGTGTGTAGGCTGATAATATCCGCAAAACTATTTCTAATATTGGTGGACATCTGTGAAGGGGAAATTAAAGCACTGAAAATGAGGTGCAACACAGATTGTGTATCTACTTGCTGATGAGGACATCATGCTATGCCCCGACACAAGTCTAACACAATAATAAGAATCTTCAACTCAAATGTCAATTTAGTCCTATTTTATGGTTCTGAAAAATAGTGAACAACAACTAAGAAAACTTTCATAAACAGGTGCTTGCATAGAAGGATTGAAACAAGGTCACCAATGTGGAACTGATGACACAAACAAGACAAGTACCAGTGGAACAAGAAATCAAAAGAGGTCTCTGATGATGGATTGGGCACACTTGGACAAAACCTGTTGATAGCATTACCATTCTAGAACCCTAAAACATGGACAAAACCTGTTGATAGCATTACCATTATAGAACCTGTAGTGGTGTTGATGGTATTGTATGATGGTGTTATTACTACATGTACATTGTATGAGGCCAGCTGTGAAGGCTCCTGAGATAAAATGTAGTTGAGAATTGTCAGAAGGCCTTTCTTGCTACCACTACGACCTCACACTTAATTTTTTTTTTCTTAATGAATGTGGCTACGTAAAGTGTCTAGGGTAATGATGTGTAATGTGGTGTGTTAGTTATAAATACACCCACAGATATTTAAGAAGACTAATAAGATTAACAAGTGTTAAAATACACTGAACTAACTCACGTGTATAAAATTTTTGATATAATTATATTACATTTATTGGTTCTGGATCAAGTTTTATGTGACCAGAACTTGTTTTAAAAGAAGGATTTAAAATTTATGAAAAGTATGCATGGAATGTTACATAATAAATGCAAGAGTGTACATATTTAAGTACTAGACTAGTTAGTTTTATTAAAATGTTCGAATAGTCATCTCTTTGGGAGGATAGTTACTGTTTGTGCTGTTGGGGTGGCCTCATCACACCTGTCTATATTGACTACACAGTGTCCAGAAAAAGGTGGGAATTTTTATGGGGATATTAGTCACTACCAATAGTTGGTGAATGTCCAGCAGACCAGAGGCTCACTCATCTTTTTGTAGCTCTGGTGCTGAAAACTTGCGGTCCCACCTCTCCGTGCTGGCGGGCAATAATGGTGGTCTCTGTCACAAGAACTGCACAGATACACTCGAGTAAAGTCACCCACCGAATAGACTCTGCTTTGTTGTCGATAGAAACTCACAGCTCTGCAATCAAAGTATGGGCCATGTGTCAAAATCTATTCTCTACCCACGTCTGGACACAACACTGACACAACAACCACATCATACAGACAGGTCAGATCTCTCTGACCAAACAGCACAGTTACCATGGTGGGTTTACATCAGATAGATCCTCCCAGACTATAGATTCTGAAAAATATTTATTAGTTGTCGGCCCTAAAAGAAGATAGGTAATCTGTTTCAACGCTTGATATATCTTGCATAATCCTTGCTGTAGTTTATGTACCTTGTTGGTCCCTAGACCCTGACTTGGGCGGGGGGTCTAGAGCAACTCCCTACTTGTTTGTAAGGCTAGATTTTGATATGGCAGTATCAAATCACTCGAACATGAAACAATATTCAAAATATATAAAGAAATAATTTCAATCTTACCAGATTATGAATACATAACACAGAATTGCTAGCAAAACTCAGCTGAGCTGCTGGCTATAGTATGGCGTCCCTAAATTTATTCACTGTCTTTCATATGGGAAAACACCACACTTTAAAATCTGTGTCTAACACTGAACAATTATTGAAGAATGACCCCAAATGCGCTCTGAGCGCTAATAATATGATTGTCTGTGGCCAATCACTGCCGAGGTTTATTTTTAATTTCAAATTTCTACACTAAAGTCATTTCAGTCATGCTTCAGTCAAGTATGGATGGTTATCTGTTAGTCTGTCCGTCTCTACTTGTGTTTCAAAAAAAATGTGCTTGATTTTTGAAGCAACCTTTCTCTCCCCTTAAAATTTTGTCGTAAAAAGTTATATTTAGACACAGCTACCGCTCAAAAACCCTCTCCTCCATAATAAGTAACTTTGAACACCTGTTCCCAAGGTCGTGTTTTTGTGTGCAAATTGTGACACTTTTAGATTCAATATAGTCTAGCGATGATGTGAACTACACTGTCTTTTGTCATTATCTTCAATATTATCTATCCGTTTGTAAAATTAAGAACATATTAGTTCACTGCTCAGAATAGGCCATCCGGCCAGCTAATTTTTATATTCCTAACATTAATATTAAGAAAAATTACTTTTTAAATTTTTGTAATATTCCTAACATCTGCGTTTTAGCCGCTGAATTCAAATCAAGGCTTG
The DNA here is from genome assembly GCA_024509875.1 of Oreohelix idahoensis. Lineage (NCBI taxonomy): Eukaryota > Metazoa > Mollusca > Gastropoda > Stylommatophora > Oreohelicidae > Oreohelix > Oreohelix idahoensis. Next base: position 56,436 of record JAMPIV010017863.1, read on the forward strand.
GTATCGCAAAACGTCCAATTCCGTACCTCGTGTCAATTTGGGGGACTTGAATTTTTTTACTTTCATCCATTTCCCCCCCAATTGCGTCTCTTTAGCCTTTCCAGTCATATTTTTTCCTTTTTGATCCTCCGTTCCCCTCCGGTCTAGCAAGTCAAATTTATGGAGGGTGATGACCCGCGGTCTAGGCGATCATGTACATCAGCAGCCTACGCATTATGTTTTTATCCTTAAATGTTATCCTTGGAGGAATTTTACCGTTGTATCTCTGTCAATTTCACTACACATCTCCCCACTGAAAACATGCCTATGGCAAGTTCCAAAACCAGCGATACACATAGGTAAAATTACTCCTCACGTCTGCCATTACTCTAATTTTGATCACAGGGGTGCCGACTGAGGAAATCTGCACCGACATTCAATTTGCCTGGGATATATTGGATACTGAACTGATACGGTTGAAGCAATAAAGACCACCTCAGCAATCTTGCGTTTTCATGCTTAGCCTGAGACAAGAACACGAGAGGCTGATGATCCGTCTCCACCACAAAAGTCCTACCATACAGATAGATTTGAAACTTTTTTATTGCCCAGATTAATGCTAAACATTCTTTTTCGCTTGTGGAGTATCCTTGTTCCGCCTTATTCAATTTGCGGCTTGCATAAGCGACTGGTTTAAGTTCCCCATCAGGTGAAGATGATCTTTGCAACAAAGCCCCTCCTAGTCCTACATTACTTGCATCGGTTCTTAAGACAAAGTCCTGTGTCAAATCAGGCAGTTTGAGAATAGGCTTGCTAGTGAGTTTTTCCTTTAACTCTTGGAACGCTAGTTCACATTGTGCAGTCCAAATAATTTTATCTGGAAGTCCCTTGCGAGTCAGATCAGTCAGAGGAGCACAAATAGCGTTAAAATTCTTGATGTATTTCTGATAAAATCCGCATAACGACACAAATGATCGCACGTCCTTTTTTGTTTGCGGCCTAGGTGCTCTCTGCAGTTTTTCCAAGTTCTTAGGATCAGGGGTCATATTACCCTGATATACAGTGTGCCCCAAGAATTCCAACTCTTTGCATCCAATACAACATTTTGTTGGCCTAGCAGTTAAGTTCGCCTCCCGAAGTCTATCAAACAACATCTCCAGAGCTTCAATGTGTTCTTCAAATGTCTCGGTGGCGACGAGAATATCATCCATGAAATTTGTGATACATGGGTTATTCAGGGGGTCCAACAATTTTCGCATCATCCTTGAAAACACACTCGGAGCATTTTTCAGTCCGAATGGTAGCATATTGAATTCATAATGTCCATCCGAAGTGCTAAAAGCCAAATAAGGTCTCACTTCAGGCTTCACTGGGATCTGGTAATAGCCTTTACTAAGATCCACTTTTGAAAAGTATTTTGCCTTGTTCAGTCTGGCAAATAGCTGTTTTGTGTCTGGTAATGGATCCACTTGTCCTTCTGTGACAGCATTCAGTTTCCTGTAATCTATGCACAGTCTGTGTTCCCCAGACGGTTTTCTCAACAAAACGACACTAGAACTAAAAGATGATTCACTGTGCGAAATAATCCCCTCCTTCAACAAATACTCTATTTCTTCCTTCAATGCCTTCTCCTTCGCGAACGGAATAGAATAGGCTCTCATACAGATTGGGTTTGAGTCTACCAGTTTCATGTCATACTGTAGCAAATTTGTATGGCCTGGTTTATCTGTTAATACATCTGTATGTTCCTCCAGAACCTGTTGAACTCTCTCCCTCTGATTTTTAGTCAGGTGCTTACTGACTTTTACCTGTGCTGCGGTTTCACAAGGATGTAATGGGTATTCATGTGAGGTGAGTGGTTCTTTTTGCATCTGGGTTGCAATAGCTAAGGTCAATAAGGGGGTGCTTTCCTGGAGTGGTCTGTCCAGATACTTCTTTAACAGGTTTACATGATAAACTTTTTCCTTCCCCTTTTTGTCAATTTTATAGTTTGTTCTAGACACCTTCTCTAGAACCGTATATGGACCTTGCCAACCAATTTGTAATTTATTCTGGCTTCCCGGTAGTAGAAGCAGCACCTTCTCTCCGACTGCCAGTTCCCTGTCCTTTGCCTTCCTATTAAAATATGCTGCATGTTTCTTCCTGGCTTGTTTCAAATTATCATTTGCCAGTTTCCATCCAGCTTTCAAACGAGTGGTCAGTTCGTTCACGTATTGATACGATGAGGTAACAGTCTCTTCCGCCTTCTCATCTGTCCAGGTCCTTAATAAAGTTACATCTGGATCTTTAATTTATCATACTTATTTTTCATGGAACTCATCTGGTCCCGTCCATTAGAAGCTTTATAATGAGGACTTTTCTTCCTAGAATCATCACTCACAAATCGACCACTACCAATTTTTCTCTGGGGTTTGTCTCCCCACTTAAGATTGTTTATGAGAGATCTTCGCTCTCTTGTCTGTTCCTCCAGTTTATATAAGTCTGACCGAGGGATTGTCACCTATCCTGGGTTAAATTTCTTCTTTGTACTCTTCGCATAGCGGCCATGTTAATCCATTCAAGTGAAGACTGGGTGTGAAAAGGGGGCTCCCATTCCACTTTGTCTACCCGAGTATAATTAGTTTTCCTTTCAGGCCTAAAGTTGCCCCGTGGCGTTTCTAGGTCCTGCACATATTTTCCCTTTGTGGGTGTTCCCTCATGAAATACGCCACATGCTTCTACAAAGTTTTCAACATCGACATTTACGTCGGGCCAATAGTATTTTAGAGCAATCTTTTGGCAGATGGTACCGACTTTCTCATGGTCACCATCTTTTCCAACATGTAAGCTCCTTATTAAGTTTGCCCTATATATCTTGGGAAGAACTAACTGTCCGTGACCAGTGGATCTAGTTCCTGTCTTCCTGTATAATAGTCTGTTCTTCATGAAATATTCCCCCTTGCTCGGAGGTGTGTGGCATTTGGGCAATTTTTTAAAACAGGGCTTGAGTGTCCTATCCTCAGCCTGCGCCTTCCTCATCTCCTCTGGATGAGCGTTTATAGGTTCACCTTCTTCCTCCTTCTTCTGTGACCTGGTCTGCACTGTCGCCATGATCACAGGTTTCTCGGGATTCCCCAAGAAGACGTATCTACACCCCAATATTAGAGGGTAGATTGGTTCATCTATCACTGCTGCTCTGATTTCTCCTTCCACATAGCGAGTTTTCACCGTTATCCTTGCGATGGGAAGTGTCATGAGTGGTATGTCCTTAGTCGCCCCTTGTATTTCCACTGTTTCTGTGGTATACTGACTTGGGTCCACTAGGCTAGATTCACAACTGAATCATAATCCAAACCTGTATCATAAAGGCACCTTATGGTGACCCCATTACAAATAACATCCTCACAAACTGGGGGGTGATAAGGTTCCTGTTGTCCCTTAGGATTAACCTTTAATCTTTGCGTCCCCGACTTCATTGCAGCAATGTTTGAAGGTTTCCTTCTACAAAATTCGGTGTTATGGTTATCCTTCTTGCACCATTTACACCATCTTTTTCCTTGGTTCAACGGTTTTCTTTCATTGAACTTTTTGGTCATTGAACTGTGAGTTTCTGTCGCGATAGTCATTTCTTGGCCGCTCAAAGTTTGTCCTACCTTTATTTCCCTGCTCTCTATTATCAAATTTATTAAATTGCTGTGGAGCTTTAAAATTGTCTATGTGCTTCTTTAGCACCACTTACCTCTGCCTGAGCTGCCTGATACCTCTCAGCAACATTTAAAATTTCCCCCAACTTCTCTGCACCCTGTTCCATGAGAAATTTTCTCATGTCTGGAGCCATGGACTCTCTCAATTGCTCAATCATGATCATTTCTTTAAGATCTTGGGTCTTCCCCAGAGCCGTCCATTTCTCCAAATAGGTTTCTAGTCTGGCAGAGAATTGGTGGTATGTCTCCCCAGACAACAGTTTGGCATTTCTAAATTTCTTACGATAAAATTCACCATTCTTCTCGTACCTTAATAACAAAGCCTGCTTTAACATGTCATAATTGTCTTGGTCTTCCCTGTTCATTTTGGCAAATACTTCATAAGAAGCACCCCTCAATCCCTGTGATAGCTTTAAACTCCACCTCTCTCTCTCTAACCCATATGTAGTAGCTAATAACTCAAAACGTCCTAGGTACCCCTCTATGTCATCGTCTTTCTCAACAAAATGGTCTAAATGAAACCCCATAGCTGAGTTTGAGGCTCCCAGACTGGGCGTAGCATCTGAGGCAAAAGGGCTGGCACCATTTTCAGGAGCCTGGCCTTGTAATTCCAGCTCCCTTAGTCGTAATTCGTGCTCCCTCTGCAACCTTCTATCTTCTGCTTCCCTTTCGGCCTTTTTATCTTCTGCCTCCCTTTCGGCCTTTTTATCTTCTGCCTCCCTTTGCTGTCGTTTTTCTTCTGCCTCAATCTGCAGCCTCTTAATTTCTCTTTCAGCCTCAATTTGTAATCTCTTTTCTTCAGCTAACCTGTCAGCCTCTAATTTTCTTTCAGCCTCTTTTTCTAATCTCCTTTCTTCCCGTTCAATATATTTATCACATTCAGTCGTTACGTATTGAATTAAAATTTGACCATCCATCCCCATCTCCTTCGCAGTGAGCACAGCAGCTGATCTAAACTTTGCCAGCTCAGCCATACTTTTCAGACAATATAATAATATACAAGCTAAATCTCTAACCAGTAAATACACTAAGTACTTCTTATGACTATAATCTAACTAATTCTAACTAACCAGTTAACTAATTAATTATTACTGGCTGTGAAGATTCACCAACTTTTATCTGCAGGGACACTTTTAATTTTAAAGGAAATTTTACAATTTATTTCCCTACTTTTATTTCTCCCACCAGGAGATCCTAATATTACTGTTGGGCTAATTATCCCGGACGAGCCCCCAATTTATGTAGTGGTGTTGATGGTATTGTATGATGGTGTTATTACTACATGTACATTGTATGAGGCCAGCTGTGAAGGCTCCTGAGATAAAATGTAGTTGAGAATTGTCAGAAGGCCTTTCTTGCTACCACTACGACCTCACACTTAATTTTTTTTTTCTTAATGAATGTGGCTACGTAAAGTGTCTAGGGTAATGATGTGTAATGTGGTGTGTTAGTTATAAATACACCCACAGATATTTAAGAAGACTAATAAGATTAACAAGTGTTAAAATACACTGAACTAACTCACGTGTATAAAATTTTTGATATAATTATATTACATTTATTGGTTCTGGATCAAGTTTTATGTGACCAGAACTTGTTTTAAAAGAAGGATTTAAAATTTATGAAAAGTATGCATGGAATGTTACATAATAAATGCAAGAGTGTACATATTTAAGTACTAGACTAGTTAGTTTTATTAAAATGTTCGAATAGTCATCTCTTTGGGAGGATATTTACTGTTTGTGCTGTTGGGGTGGCCTCATCACACCTGTCTATATTGACTACACAGTGTCCAGAAAAAGGTGGGAATTTTTATGGGGATATTAGTCACTACCAATAGTTGGTGAATGTCCAGCAGACCAGAGGCTCACTCATCTTTTTGTAGCTCTGGTGCTGAAAACTTGCGGTCCCACCTCTCCGTGCTGGCGGGCAATAATGGTGGTCTCTGTCACAAGAACTGCACAGATACACTCGAGTAAAGTCACCCACCGAATAGACTCTGCTTTGTTGTCGATAGAAACTCACAGCTCTGCAATCAAAGTATGGGCCATGTGTCAAAATCTATTCTCTACCCACGTCTGGACACAACACTGACACAACAACCACATCATACAGACAGGTCAGATCTCTCTGACCAAACAGCACAGTTACCATGGTGGGTTTACATCAGATAGATCCTCCCAGACTATAGATTCTGAAAAATATTTATTAGTTGTCGGCCCTAAAAGAAGATAGGTAATCTGTTTCAACGCTTGATATATCTTGCATAATCCTTGCTGTAGTTTATGTACCTTGTTGGTCCCTAGACCCTGACTTGGGCGGGGGGTCTAGAGCAACTCCCTACTTGTTTGTAAGGCTAGATTTTGATATGGCAGTATCAAATCACTCGAACATGAAACAATATTCAAAATATATAAAGAAATAATTTCAATCTTACCAGATTATGAATACATAACACAGAATTGCTAGCAAAACTCAGCTGAGCTGCTGGCTATAGTATGGCGTCCCTAAATTTATTCACTGTCTTTCATATGGGAAAACACCACACTTTAAAATCTGTGTCTAACACTGAACAATTATTGAAGAATGACCCCAAATGCGCTCTAAGCGCTAATAATATGATTGTCTGTGGCCAATCACTGCCTAGGTTTACTTTTTTTCAAATTTCCTACACTAAAGTCATATCAGTCATGCTTCAGTCAAGTATGGATGGTTATCTGTTAGTCTGTCCGTCTCTACTTGTGTTTCAAAAAAAATGTGCTTGATTTTTGAAGCAACCTTTCTCTCCCCTTAAAATTTTGTCGTAAAAAGTTATATTTAGACACAGCTACCGCTCAAAAACCCTCTCCTCCATAATAAGTAACTTTGAACACTTGCTCCCAAGGTCGTGTTTTTGTGTGCAAATTGTGACACTTTTAGATTCAATATAGTCTAGCGATGATGTGAACTACACTGTCTTTTGTCATTATCTTCAATATTATCTATCCGTTTGTAAAATTAAGAACATATTAGTTCACTGCTCAGAATAGGCCATCCGGCCAGCTAATTTTTATATTCCTAACATTAATATTAAGAAAAATTACTTTTTAAATTTTTGTAATATTCCTAACATCTGCGTTTTAGCCGCTGAATTCAAATCAAGGCTTGGTATCGCAAAACGTCCAATTCCGTACCTCGTGTCAATTTGGGGGACTTGAATTTTTTTACTTTCATCCATTTCCCCCCCCAATTGCGTCTCTTTAGCCTTTCCAGTCATAGTTTTTTCCTTTTTGATCCTCCGTTCCCCTCCGGTCTAGCAAGTCAAATTTATGGAGGGTGATGACCCGCGGTCTAGGCGATCATGTACATCAGCAGCCTACGCATTATGTTTTTATCCTTAAATGTTATCCTTGGGAGGAATTTTACCGTTGTATCTCTGTCAATTTCACTACAGAACCCTAAAACTTGGACAAAACCTGTTGATAGCATTACCATTCTAGAACCCTAAAACACGGACAAAACCTGTTGATAGCATTACCATTATAGAACCCTAAAACATGGACAAAACCTGTTGATAGCATTACCATTATAGAACCCTAAAACTTGGACAAAACCTGTTGATAGCATTACCATTATAGAACCCTAAAAGAGTTTCTTGAAGGGCCTATGCTTCTTGGGGAGCTGACGGGTACACAAGAATGAATGTAAATGTAATATTCAAGAAGAAAGTAAACATGGTGGACAGATATGCTTTTCAAAATATTTATTTCTGTCAATGCATTTTACCAAATGAAATTCTTTTCTGAATACTTATGGTTAACCTGGATTAACAACATTTTATTTTCTCTTTTTTATTTAGTGTACTTTAAGCAACTAGAAAAACTGTGTGTTTTGTAGAGTTTTAAAATGGACGAATAAACACTACTCAAACTGCTGGAATTTAGCATCAAACTTACAATAAACAGAGATGGGCGTATCAGAGGATGTATTAGGTGTGTATATACCAAGTATGCTACAGGAACAATTAGCATTAACTCTTTGACATTGTCTGAGGGAGACTGAGCACCGATGGGTTTGCCTGGTGTGCAGTGATGTTGATTATGAACCACAATAAAGTGCATTCTAATAACAATAGCTCTTTCTTGTGGTGGACAGTTGGTACTTCCTGTTACACTATTATCATGTCAAATTTTATTTTAGCCCCCCCCCCCCCCCCTCCCGAACATCCACATATTTAGTTTATCCCAAGTGAGGAACAAAAAATATATAATTTGAAAATGAATAAAAGCAAATGTAATAAATAGCTTTCTGTGAAGTTTGTTGTAACATTCACACAAGCTCAAGTCTAAATCAATAAGTGTGACATAACAAATGTGTAACAAGCCTGCATTGTTGATTTGAAGAGTAACATGGAAAAACTGTTAGTTTGTTGCAAACATTGATTCTGAGAATTTATATCTTTTGAAACTTCAACTTGTCTGCTATCAAATAGTATGATTACAACAAAATGATATAAGGACAACTTATAAAAGTCACACCAAACGGGAAAGAGAACACCCTGGCCATATAAAAAAAAAAATAATGCCTATCATCAGCTGTCTAGGTGAGACCAGGTCATCATTTTACAGCTACACACTGGACACAACAGATTGAGGTACCACAAGTACAGGATTGGTACAAAGATCTCTGCACCTGGGGCATAAGCCATATGACTGATGAACATTTGCTGTAGACCTGCCCAACATACAACAATGAATGGAGTAGCATATGGCAACAACCTACATCTCTCCACAAAAAACTGTTTGAAGATGTCAGGAACCTTGAGCTGCTGAATGCTGCCTTTATTAGGGTCATTAATGTGGAAGTCTGAAGGTGAACGAGATGTCAGGAACCTTCAGCTGAATACTGCCTTTATTAGAGTCATTAATGTGGAAGTCTGAAGGTGAACGAGATGTCAGGAACCTTGAGCTGCTGAATACTGCCTTTATTAGAGTCATTAATGTGTCTGAAGGTGAACGAGATGTCAGGAACCTTGAGCTGAATACTGCCTTTATTTGAGTCATTAATGTGGAAGTCTGGAGGTGAACGAGATGTCAGGAACCTTGAGCTGAATACTGCCTTTATTAGAGTCATTAATGTGTCTGAAGGTGAATTTTTTTTTTTTTTTTTTTTGTACGCCCGCTAATACTCGAGGCGAAATCTCAGGTTATTATTAATGTCTAGCCTGACATTGATTTTACGTGAGTATCCCTTTTTTTCTTGTACAGAGACAGATGTCCCTTGCCATTCAGGCAGATACTCGCCGATTTCGGAGGTACCCATTAGAGCTGGGTCGGCTCAGGAGCCGCCAATCCCTGGTCGACGACACTCCTTCAAATGTCCTCGCCAGGTCTCGAGTTAATCCAGTCCAAATCCCGGTCGACGAAAAATCCTCAAATGGCATCGCCCGGGTTTGATCCTGGATCACCCGGTTGCCAGAGCGGTGTGGTAACCACTACGCTAGTGCGGCTCCCTGAAGGTGAACGAGATGTCAGGAACCTTCAGCTGCTGAATACTGCCTTTATTAGAGTCATTAATGTGTCTGAAGGAGAACGAGATGTCAGGAACCTTGAGCTGAATACTGCCTTTATTAGTCATTAATGTGGAAGTCTGAAGGTGAACGAGATGTCAGGAACCTTCAGCTGCTGAATACTGCCTTTATTAGAGTCATTAATGTGGAAGTCTGAAGGTGAACGAGATGTCAGGAACCTTCAGCTGCTGAATACTGCCTTTATTAGAGTCATTAATGTGTCTGAAGGTGAACGAGATGTCAGGAACCTTCAGCTGCTGAATACTGCCTTTATTAGAGTCATTAATGTGGAAGTCTGAAGGTGAACGAGATGTCAGGAACCTTCAGCTGCTGAATACTGCCTTTATTAGAGTCATTAATGTGGAAGTCTGAAGGTGAACGAGATGTCAGGAACCTTCAGCTGCTGAATACTGCCTTTATTAGAGTCATTAATGTGGAAGTCTGAAGGTGAACGAGATGTCAGGAACCTTCAGCTGCTGAATACTGCCTTTATTAGAGTCATTAATGTGGAAGTCTGAAGGTGAACGAGATGTCAGGAACCTTCAGCTGCTGAATACTGCCTTTATTAGAGTCATTAATGTGTCTGAAGGAGAACGAGATGTCAGGAACCTTGAGCTGAATACTGCCTTTATTAGTCATTAATGTGGAAGTCTGAAGGTGAACGAGATGTCAGGAACCTTGAGCTGACTACTGCCTTTATTAGAGTCATTAATGTGGAAGTCTGAAGGTGAACGAGATGTCAGGAACCTTGAGCTGACTACTGCCTTTATTAGAGTCATTAATGTGGAAGTCTGAAGGTGAACGAGATGTCAGGAACCTTGAGCTGAATACTGCCTTTATTAGTCATTAATGTGGAAGTCTGAAGGTGAACGAGATGTCAGGAACCTTCAGCTGCTGAATACTGCCTTTATTAGAGTCATTAATGTGTCTGAAGGTGAACGAGATGTCAGGAACCTTGAGCTGCTGAATACTGCCTTTATTAGAGTCATTAATGTGGAAGTCTGAAGGTGAACGAGATGTCAGGAACCTTGAGCTGCTGAATACTGCCTTTATTAGAGTCATTAATGTGGAAGTCTGAAGGTGAACGAGATGTCAGGAACCTTGAGCTGAATACTGCCTTTATTAGAGTCATTAATGTGGAAGTCTGAAGGTGAACGAGATGTCAGGAACCTTCAGCTGCTGAATACTGCCTTTATTAGAGTCATTAATGTGGAAGTCTGAAGGCAAATAAGGAAGATGAAGAAAAAAGGGGATGGTTTGCATAACATAATATAAAAGGCATGTGAAAGGGACAGCCTGTTCTGAAACATGAATGAAACACGAAACTTTAAACCCAATTTTCTCAGAATTTCACATTTACAATCACACTGTCTTCAAACATGAGTAACTTCTCACCAAAATTGTTCATATAATTAATTTTGCTTTTACCACTGCAGATGTCTTTGATGGACCTTTCTAGAAATACCAGTATCTCAAAATACCAACATGCTATCTAACATTTTGTGGCACTACATCACATCTTTACCTGAATACTCGGTCATCACATCGTAAAACAACCAGTGGGTCTACCACAAGGTCCTGCTCATTCAGCTGTGAGGTGGGTTTGAATGCTGACTTCCTCAAAGGTTGTAGAGCATTCACTGTACTCAGTCGCAGTCTGTAGACAAAGGAAGAACAAAGTCTGTCACTTGAATATTTAGCTAAGAGTTCAGATTTGTACAAATAAATTTTATCATATTCATACAAGTCAAGATGGAACAACTGCATTCTTTGTTTAATGTTTCTATGGAGATGAGTCATGGATAACTAGTAAGCAAGCAAGAAAAGGCCACAGAGAAGTGATTTTACAGAAGAATGTTCAGAGCACCCATAAGAAGCTAAACAGAGTCATGAGGATGTCCAGAAAGAAGCCAGTGAGCAATGGAAGCTTATTACTCATGTCAGAAGGAAACAACATGCTTGGAGGCATATCTGGAGTCATCCTTATATGACCACTAGCTATGCACAATGCTACAATATACATACATGGAAGTGAACCTATGTCTGTGAGGCTAATTACATCCCCATTGACTCTTGAAATCATCCACATACTTCCAGGGATTTCCTCTGTGGTGAAACTTGTTGAGAACCTAGCATTGCACATTAAGCTTGGAGAAGTCACTTGAGTACCAGGTGTAATTCTTTGACTTGGTTGACTGCATGCAGAAGGATCTAACTGTGGACCCAGTGAAGCTGAGAAGTGACTCTGTGCAGGACATGACAATTCCTTGGGAGAGCCCAGAATCAGAGCACAGTATTTTAGCTCTGCATAGTTGGAGAGCCCCCTTGGATGGTGGGGAATGCACAGTATGCCACACGCTTCTTACTCCTAGCTTGGGACCAAATGTGACGATCCTTTAAATGCAAGTCAAGATGGAGAAACTGGAGCTCATGACTTCAACTCAACACGTTTCGGAGTAGCAAAAAAGCCACAGGAAAAGCCTAGATCTACAGTGTAGATAATACCAACTTGGTATTGGCTGCTAAAGAGCGAGAAGCTCAGCAGACCTAGTTAAAAAACAACAACAACAAGAAAACAATCCACTTTCTCTGGGCATGTTATGAGAACAGGAAAGCTGGAACATATCGTGACAACAGCAAAGCTGGAACATACCGTGACAACAGGAAAGCTGGAACATATCGTGACAACAGGAAAGCTGGAACATATCGTGACAACAGGAAAGACTGAAGGAAAAAAAAAGAGAGGGTAAAAGGCTGAAGGAAAACATACATAGATAGTGACAAAGAGAGCAGATACCAGACAGTCCGTGGCATAAAAAGAAGTCGACAACAGAATTGGGGATAGAAAGCTGAAGAGAGACATGATCAACTATGTCAGTTGGCATGGTACTTGATGACAAAAATAGAAGACACAGCTACTTTTTAAAACACAGTTCATGTACATTCTTATCTAGGAATCCATTTTTATGCTGTCCATCAATCTCTTTCTTACTGGATGCCTCCCTGGTCTTGTATCCTGAATTTGTTCAGCCCATACATACTTTTCATGTCCAACTTTTTGCTGCCATTCTTCTGATGAGCTGAAAATGTCCTTGAATCATTCATCCCCACAAGAAGAGCAGACTGACAGTTGGCCTTCATCAACCCTCATGAAGAATAAACTGTATGGCGATGAAAGAAGACTGAGACAGATGGCAACATATTGAAACTGATGTGGTTATAATGAGAGCAGTGAGAGAAGCCTGAGGCAGACTGGCAACATGATGAAAGAAACCGATGTGGTGAGCAGAGAGAAAAGCCTAAGACAAACTGGCAACAAGATGAGAAAATACCAGTAAACAAAGAAAGAGAAAATGAGGAAGTGATGTCAGTCTGTTTGATCTCATGATCCTGACTACAGGTGGTAATATCTATCATTCTTACCCTCTGCTCATTGTGCAGAAGCCTCCAACAAATTCATGCCCAACCTTCCCATCAGTGACCCATAAGGGTGATGTATTTCCTTATTTGTTCTCAACTCTCCACTCACTGGTAGTAGTGTCTATAACAGGGTCATATATTAATACAGGCCTCTGTTCATACATGTCAGATTTCTGTTCCAGAACCCAACACACAAAACACACAATGTCATCAAACAGAACACAACATACAACACACAATGTCATCAAACAGAATATCATCTGTTCAACAAACTGAAAGTCAGACAGATCTGTAAACAGAACACTTACTTTCTAGGTGTGAATCCATGAAGCTTGAACCAAACTTTCTTCATCAGGTCCAAGAGACATCTTGGGGTTCCTGCCTCTAGCAATTTAGGAATGCCAGCCACCACAGCATCCTGGCATTCCCTGAAGGCAGATGTGTCCCCCATGCTCAGAAGCTGCTCCAGCAGTTTGATGGCTTGGCTGGGATGTGTCTGAGCTTCAGAAAGGGCTGAAATCATGATCCACATTTGTAAATGAACATATGTTATCTATGTATGGAAATTTTCCCTGAACAGTACAAACAATAAATTTAAAATATATGACAGCTGCTTAATTTGTGTACATCTGTATGGTGCAGAATGGGGGGTCAGTGGCCTTTCTTCGCTCCTTCCCATCCACAGAGGGTTTATGTGCAGGAGCCGTTCAGGTTATTCAGTCAAATTCCTGTCATAAACATTCCTTCAAACGCTGACGCCCGGGCTTGAACCTTGAAAACCTGGTCGCCAGTACAACGTTGTAGCCATTATACCAGCGCGGCTCCCAGGTGATGGCATTACAAGGCAGCCCCTGTTGTAGAATCCCCACGGTAAGAAAAACAGGGAGACCAAAATACACATAGAGAACACAATTGGAGATAGACATGAATGGGATCAAGACGAGATAGAAACATCTTGAATGGATAGCAAAAGGTAGGAAGGGTTGGAGTGTATTTGGTGAAATCATGTTTGCATGTACAAACACATATACACATTCACAGAGGTTCACTACGAAAAGAATTTTTCCTCATGTTTACACTATTTCATTCTTTTCACCTATATTAATGAATTAGGTAACAAGCAGTACCTTCATGCAATGACTCTGGCTTGACTGAGATCTGTCGCTTCTTGAAGACCTGATCATCTTTAGACATGAGGCCAACATGAGCATCCAGCCAATCTTCGACCAGACACAGGTGCGGGAAGTGAGTATTTAATAGCCTGTCAGGAAAACAGTGTCAAGTGGTATATTATTGCTCTGCTTTGGTTTCTTACAAACATGAATAAACAAATAAATGGTCCAAGACAAGAGTGCTTGACATGAACTAATTAAATGTGTGTGATCTACAGAAGAAACTAGCAAGAAATAGAAATTCTGGAAGCATGGAGCTCTGAAATTACCTGATCATTGGAGGGAATAGATTCTGGCAGTTGTTGTGATGTTTAAGGGCTTCCTGCACAAGATAACTGATAGGAATCTGTGACATAACTGTATCACTGTACAGTGATAGCTTGGTGACATCTGAAACAGAAAAAAACCCAATAAATAACAAACATAAGTAATGAACACTGCTGTATGGAGTGGAAACTTGGAAAAACCAGCATAACCAAATGAGACAGAGAGTAAAAATTGTGAGTCAGCTTTATATGAAACAATACAATATAGTAACAACACATTATGTTTCAGGAAAAACTCATCATTCATAATAATAAATATGAAATCTATAGATATGGATATAAAGACATATATGAAGACTCCATAGGAAAAACAAGATGTCACATTTTTATAAAAACTGAGTTAGCGCTATTAGCACATTAAGCATATGTCAAAAAGGTGTAGAAATGAAAATTATATTTGAAAATTCATTCCTCTCCAAGAAAATGAAGCAGAAAAACAGTCCATCCTTTTCGGTGTCAGTGTTTCAAAGTTTAAAATTCAATTTTCTCGCATTTCATGTTTTGTGACAATGCCAAGTTTTTTCCAATGTAGTCTCCAATACACATAAGTAAATATACAATACAAAAACAGAGATGTAAAACAAATAAAACCAGAAAAATCGAACTAGAATATAACTACACAGAACACAAAAATTAAACTATCTTCAAAATCTAAGGATGAACTATCATCAGTGAACAACAAAATACAGAAACTGAAATGTAGTTTAGCGAAAATGCCTAAGATTTCTTAGAATTCAAGGGAAAAGAATATTGTGTGCAACAATGACTAAATGCACAGGCCTACATCATCATCATAACTCTTCAGCTCACCAAGGAGCATAGGCCATCAACACACTTATGTCCTGTGCCATCAGCTCAAGGTCTGTCCATGTCTTCTTCATGTCTGTCACCAGTTCTCGTCTCCATGTGTTCCTTGGTCTTCTACAGCAAGGAACGCCTGGTAATGCTATCAACAGATTTCCTCAATGTGTTTCCTATTCATCTTCTCATCTCTTGTTCCACTGGCACTTGTCTGGTTCTTGTCATCAGTTCCACATTAATGATCTTATTATACCACTTAAATCCTTCTATTCTACGCAAGCACACATTTATCAAAGTCTGCAGCTTTTTGGTTGTTCTTTTTGTATTATCATGCACAGGCATTAACACCATCTTTAATTTTAGTTAGCCCATCTGATCCTGGGGCCCTAATGGTGAGAAAAGAATAATAACACTGTATCCACCAGACTTGTCACAGAATACAACTAAGGAGAGCTGGACATGTGGTAAGTAATTCAAGAATTCAACACAGCCATCCAAGATGTGATAAAGACATGGAAATTGACACAGGATAAGAAAGCTTAGGCGAACTTGTTGAAGGGCCATGCCCAACAGGGAGATGATAGGTAAATAATGAATCGAACTTGTTGAAGGGCTATGCCCAACAGGGAGATGATAGGTAAATAATGAATCGAACTTGTTGAAGGGCTATGCCCAACAGGGAGATGATAGGTAAATAATGAATTGAACTTGTTGAAGGGCCATGAGCAACAGGGAGATGATAGGTAAATAATGAATTGAACTTGTTGAAGGGCCATGCCCAACAGGGAGATGATAGGTAAATAATGAATTGAACTTGTTGAAGGACTATGCCCAACAGGGAGATGATAGGTAAATAATGAATCGAACTTGTTGAAGGGCTATGCCCAACAGGGAAATGATAGGTAAATAATGAATCGAACTTGTTGAAGGGCCATGCCCAACAGGGAGATGATAGGTAAATAATGAATCGAACTTGTTGAAGGGCTATGCCCAACAGGGAAATGATAGGTAAATAATGAATCGAACTTGTTGAAGGGCTATGCCCAACAGGGAAATGATAGGTAAATAATGAATCGAACTTGTTGAAGGGCCATGCCCAACAGGGAGATGATAGGTAAATAATGAATCGAACTTGTTGAAGGGCTATGCCCAACAGGGAGATGATAGGTAAATAATGAATCGAACTTGTTGAAGGGCTATGCCCAACAGGGAGATGATAGGTAAATAATGAATGATCTATCAATTTTATTTTACTTTGTCCTTTCATCTCTGCCACAGTATCATGGAAAGAAGCAGTTTTCCTTCTTTAGTGAGGTGTGATGCTTTGACCCTTTCACGTCATGCTTCGGTATGATTTCTTTGACACATTCCACAGCAGCACATTGTTTCTATCATCTAAACCAGTGGTTCCCAATGTAGGTGGTACCCCCCCCCCTTCCTGGGGGCGTTGGAGGGATCCAAGGGGGCGATACGGAAAAAAGTGGCCAGAGGGGGGCGTTCAGTAGTAAACAGGGGGTGTTCAGTAGTAAGGGGTGGTTCCGGATTTGACAGACTAAATTCAGTACGTGTGGGGGAGAAATGAATTGTGGATTTGAGAGACATCAGTGAGGCAGGGACGATGTGGATGGTTGTACTGTATTACTAGGATCATTAAGCAAGGCATAGTTTCATCTATACGTGCCATTCTGAGCTCAGGTAACCATCGCTGACCATAAATTGTAATCGGGAACTGCTAGGAAAGAAATTAGATACCTGCTGGTGTTTCAGAAAGTACCAACTTTGCTTTGTTGCGGATTTTACTGTCTCAGTATTTAAGGGGGCTAGTGGTAACTAGATATTCGCAGATTGGTAATAAATAAGAGAAAAGGTTCAAGGGAGCACTGTTAAAACAGTACTTGGCAGTAGAAATCAGTCTTTGAACCTCTGAACCGGCTTTCCTACCTTACATTCAGACTTCCATAAATCGACTGGTGCGATATACGTTTCACATCTATTGCAACTTGGCGCTGCCTATGAGCAAAACCTACAAACTTTCTCGGCTTTTCTTGTGAACACTGGTTTCAAATAAGCGTGTACTGGGTATCTTACTTACTTAGTCGTTCCCCTTCAACTATGAGGTGTAGGGGTTTGGAAGAGAGAGCGCCAGACTATCCTAACGGCTGTCTTCCTCCTGGCCTGGTTCCATTCTAGTCCTCGGTCCTTCAAAGATTGTCTAATGTTGTCCTCTAGCATCTCGGACATATTTGAATGAGCTTCTCCGAACAATGGCATAGTCGATCACTGACTTCTCTTTCTTTGTTGGTTCACATCTAGTGTATGCATGTATGCGCTTATGGGGGAACTTTGTGTTTGTAATGATCAGATTCTGCTCACTGCAGAATCTAAGGAGTCGCTTTCCATTGTCATTGAGAGTATCTTCTCCATATCTTCCAATAACTCCACCCCATCTAGCATGGTCATTTCCAACTCTGGCATTAAAATCTCCGAGCATGATAACTTCATCTAGGCAGTCATCCACTGTCCTTTGAAGCAGCTCGAAGAATTCCTCCTTGACCTCTGCTCTCTCATCCTCATTTGGCCCAAACACTATGACCAGGTTGACTATGGTTTCTCCTTCTTTTAGTTTAACAACCATAATGCGCTCCGAGACAAAGTTCCATCCCGTGATACTATCTTTTTGATTTTGGGCCACAATGCAACCCACGCCCCCTTTAGCTCTTTCAGATATGGGTACACCACTGTAGAGCAGCGTGTTGCCATTGAGATCCATGAGTCCTTGTCCTTTTTTCTTTGTTTCCGTTATAGCCAGGATTTCTAGTTTTGCTTTCCTCATCTCTTCCACCAGCTCCTCTTCCTTCCCATTTACACTTCTTGTGTCCCAAGTTCCATAAGTCGTAGTCCGTTCCAGTTCGTCGCCTTTAGAATCAGTCCAGTTTTCTCTCTTGTATTGCTCGTAATCGTGATTTAAAGCAAACAGGTGATTGGCCTGTTGTGCCTTTGCATGGTGGAGGGGCTGCCTCCTTACGGCCTCCATGCAGGCCGCCCTCCTCCTTTTTCATCCAGGCTTGGGACCGGCATAGGCGGAGTTGTACTGGGTATCAAACTATTTAATCCTGTCGATAAGGTAAGTTTTCATACTTACAGTTTTTGTTTGCACAGAGCTAGCATCAGTTTTTACTTACTTAGTCGTTCCCCTTCTACCGTGAGGTGTAGAGGTTTGGAAGAGAGAGCGCCAGACTATCCTATCGGCTGTCTTCCTCCTGGCCTGGTTCCATTCTAGTCCTCGGTCCTTTAAAGATTGTCTAATGTTGTCCTCCCAGCAGACTCTGGGTCATCCTGGGGGTCTGGATCCCTGGCTCTTTGTTTCCCATGCTTGCCGTGGTAGCCGATCTTCTCCCATTCTACAGACATGGCCAAACCATCTTAGTTGGCACTGTTCTACTTGGGTCTGCAGGGAGTAGGATTTTAGGCCTTGACGTATTGTCTGGTTGCGGACCATGTCTCTTCTTGTTACTTCAACCACCTTCCTCAGATACCTCATTTCTGAGGTTTGGATCTGGCTTTTGTGGCTGTAGTCATTGCCCATGACTCGCATCCATATGTCAAGACTGGGACATAGGTGGAGCGGTATACAGCCATCTTCGTTTTCTTACCAACCTCTCTCTAGCAGCAGTTTTACGAACGTTAATTATTAATTAAGCAGATACATTTTGATATAGATTTGCCGTATATTGAATACTGCTATTCAGCCCATTATATTACATCCTTTTAATTTGTTACCGGGATCTCCACACTTTGTAGTTAGGCCACTGGCTCCCAATTTTTAAATTTTAAGACCTATCAATATAGTGAGTTAATTTATATTTTTTTCATATTAAATAACTATTATTATACTTACTTACTTACTTACTTAGTCGTTCCCCTTCTACCGTGAGGTGTAGAGGTTTGGAAGAGAGAGCGCCAGACTATCCTATCGGCTGTCTTCCTCCTGGCCTGGTTCCATTCTAGTCCTCGATCCTTCAAAGACTGTCTAATGTTGTCCTCCCAGCGGACTCTGGGTCGTCCTCGGGGTCTGGATCATTGGCTCTTTGTTTCCCATGCTTGTCGTGGTATCCGATCTTCTCCCATTCTGCAGACATGGCCAAACCATCTTAATTGGGACTGTTCTACTTGGGTCTGCAGGGGGTAGGATTTAAGGCCTTGACGTATCGTCTGGTTGCGTACCATGTCTCTTCTTGTTACTTCAACCACCTTCCTCAGATACCTCATTTCTGAGGTTTGGATCTGGCTTTTATGGGTTGTAGTCATTGCCCATGACTCGCATCCATATGTCAAGACTGGGACATAGGTGGAGCGGTATACAGCCATCTTCGTTTTCTTACCAACCTCTCTCTTGCTGAGGAATCCTCGATTTATGGCCTGAAAAAGTCTCCCAGCTGCTGCTTTTCGAGTGGCCAACTCTTCTTTGATGCCTCCCTTTCGGTCTATAATAGCTCCGAGGTATTTAAAGTGGTCGACCTGCTCCAGGACCTGTTCTCCCAGCTTAATCTGATGTTTTCTTTCTTCTCGTGATATCACCATGGATTTTGTTTTAGAGCTGCTTATGACCATCCCTCTCTTCTCCAGCTCTTCCTTCCAGACTTGCAGGTTGGATTGGAGATGTGCCCCTGATTTAGCAATCAGGGCAACATCATCAGCAAATGCCAGCTCCGAAATATAGACCTGTCTCATCTTCCAGTACCCCACTGAATACTTTCTTGTTCTCTCCTTACATGCCTTGATGACATCGTCCATAAGGAGTATGAAGAGGTAAGGTGATAGGATATCACCTTGTCTTACACCAGTGGTGGTCCTGAACTCTTCCGACTTATGGTTTGCTGTCCTCACATAATTTCTGCAAGACTTGTAGAAGCTCTGTATAGCATGAATCAGAGGTGCTGGAATATTCTTCCTTGCCAAACAGTCCCAAAGTTTGCTCCAGGGGACCCTGTCAAACGCCTTTTCCAGATCTATGAAACAAAGATGGATCTCACTCTTATACTCAAGGGCCTTTTCACTCAGCTGTCTGAGTGTGAAGATTAGGTCTTGAGTACTTCGGTTTGCTCGGAATCCGCACTGGACCTCATCCAATTGTGGCTCAGCTAGGCGTCGGAGTCTCTGCTCTAGGATTCTAGAGTAGATTTTACCAGGGACACTGAGAAGGGATATGCCTCTATGGTTTCCACACTGTCGATTGTCACCCTTTTTGAAAATTGGTGTTATGATGGCAATCTCCCAATTCTTTGGTATGGTATTATTATACTTTATGAAATCATTATTGGGTTACTTCAGTGTTGTTGTGGCTGTTGCTGATTGTGTTTTTTTCTTACTGTTGTATTTTTCTCATTTATTTATTGGCTGTGGTTAAGAAACTTTATAAAATAGAACAGTAAACTGGTGAGAACATTTGTGTCAACATTTTTGTAAAGCCACTTTTAAATCAGTTTTTGTTGCTTACTTGACGTACATTTTTCTATCTGCAAAATTGTAAAATCAATTCTTTGTTCCAGAATCCAGAACAAATATGGCAAAAGCAGAACAAACCAAAAAGAAGTGCAGACAATACAACATGGAATATCTGTATATGGATTTATTCCAGCACTAAATAACCAACAACTGCCAATGTGTCTATTATGTGAGAGGGCCTATTCAAATGAGGGGATGAAACCTTCCAGACTCCTTGAACATTTGAAAAAAAAATCACCCTGATAAAACAGACAAAAGTTTGACATATTTTTAGTCACTTTGTGAAAACTTTCAGAAACGTAAAACTGTTCGTGACATGTTTGCCAATACTTCACACCAAAGCTGTGATGGTTTGCGAGCTTCATACAACATTTCATTGCTGATAGCTAAATCTGGAAAGCCTCACACAATCGGAGAAAATTTGATTTTGCCAGCTATAAGGGAGTTTATGAGTTCAGTTATGCATAAGTCACCTGAACAAATAATTAAAGCAGTTCCGCTCAGCAATATCTCTGTTCACAGAAGAATAGATGAAATGGTTGAGAATGTTGAAAACACATTGTGCAACATACTTAGACAACAGAATTTACATTGTAGTTGGATGTCAACTCTGCCGGGCAACGAATCTTTGCTTCCTGCGTATGTTCGCTTCGTGAAAGATGAAAGCTTGTATTGAGTTGTTATGTGCTATGCACCTAGTAATTGATACAAAAGGGAAGTCAATATTTCGTATAGTTGAGCAAATTTTCAAAGAGAAATACATTCCGCTTACTAACATTCTTGCTTGTGCAACAGATGGGGCACCATCAATGATAGGTTGTTACCGTGGGTTTATCGCGTTCTTAAAAGAAGCTGTACCTGGTATATTACAATACACTGTAATTCACAGACAACATCTTGTCGCAAAAAAATGTAAGTGATCGGCTTCACAAATAATTAAATACTGTTTTCACAGCGATTAACAAAATTAAGTCCCATGCTCTCAATTCTCGACTATTTCGAGAGCTTAGTACTGAGAATGATGAACAGTTTGAACGTTTGCTGATGCACACAGAAGTCAGGTGACTCTCAAAAGGAAATTGTCTGAGACGCTTTTATGCTCTTTTTGAAACTGTGGTAGAATTCTTCAAAGACTTGCATGCTTCGCTCAGTACAGAACTGACGAATATCAGGCATGATATTGCATATTTGTCAGATTTATTCACAAAGTTTAACGAAATAAATCTACAACTGCAAGGAAATTATATTAATCTTATAAAAGTCAAATCTGTTGTCTCCATGTTTCTGGCCAAATTAATGCTATTCAAACGCAATATTGGCCGTCGGGAGTTAATCCAATTTCCCAGCCTCTTAGAGTTGGAAGAGAAAGACAAAAATACCAGACGATAATCTTGAAGTATATTGTGCACACCTAGATATGCTGCATAAAGACATATCTCAGAGGTTTCAAGATCTTCTTTTGATTACTATTCCAGACTGGATAATAAATCCAATACTGAACACGTGCAGTGAAGAACTAGGAAGGGTGGCAGAGGAACTGATTATGTTCAAAAAATCCTATCAAGACTTTTGGTTGCAGAAAGAAATCTCTGAACACTACCTTGCAGTGTGGGGAAAGGTAAGATGTTCTGTATTGCCTTTACAACACTGTATTTAGTAGAGCGTGGTTTCAGCGCGGTTGTCCAACTTCTTTCGAAGCAGAGAAACAGACTGCAGATTACTGAACATGGGGATCTGAGACTACTTCTAAGTAACTTTCAGCCTGATGTTGAGAAGCTGATATCACTACACCAGGCACATCCATCTCACTGAAGTTAAAATGAAGTAAGTTTGTTACTAATTTACTCTCGCATACTGCTGTTTGTTATACTGGATTAAGTAATTAAGTTTTTCTTTTTAACTTAAGTTAATATATGTGTATCTGAAGCTTTATATTAGAATGTAATAAATCGAGCAATTAGTTGTTACTGTATTTGCAGTTGCTCTTATTTTTCACTCTTTACATTTTTTTTAATGTACTGTGGGGACATGCGGGGGGAACACGCTGGGGACATGCCATGGGAGCCAAAGGGGTGACGACCCGAAAAAGTTTGGGAAACACTGATCTAAACTAACAAGGCTTACGAGACGTGGCATTCTGGAATTTCTTTGTTTCACAGAAATGGTAAACAATAGGTTTTGAAAGGCACAGAGCTCTGTCATGGGCCAGAATATGAAAATAAACAGCCCCTGGTGTATTAGAGTGATGTTCAAAGTAATTTTAATGCATAACAATTTAAAAGAAGGACAACAGGAATAATACAAAATGGAAAAGTTGAAAGACCACTTAACTCGTCATCTATCAAAAACGATCAGCAGGTGAAAGAGGAAGTGTTTGTCACCCACCAGCAAATTGATAAACATGCATGATATGTTCTTCCTCTCCTACGCTTTAGATAGTGACCATTTTTGACACTGATATCACAGAGTTGGAATGAACATGTTATCAGCAACTACTTTATTTTTCTGAAGGTGTATGGGCATGTAAGCAGCAGAGATCACCGAAAAATTAGTGAAACTGGACGTATGACATCTTATTACTATTTGTCCATTCGACCGTCCGCCATGACCAGGCTTCCAAATGCCACATTTTGGTCAAATTATAAAACAAAGAGATGGTAACAAAACGTGTTAAGTATTTTAAATATATATCCTAATGTGACTTGCGATTAAAGCCCTACGGAAACATACAGAAGGGTCACAGAGGAAGACAAATGGTCAGAAAGACCTGGACATAGGTTAGTGTTCCTAAGACAGGGCAAGGTGGAGAATATCTGTCTCTGTGCTATAAAATGAGGTGTGGGGGGGGGGGGGGGGAAGAGAGAGAGAGCCACATATTCCATTTGCCAGTCACAAGGTATTTCATGAAGCTGGCGCATAAGCTATTGATTTCACCTGCCTATACAACCCACAGATTTCACCTGCCTATACAACCCATAGATTTCACCTGCCTATACAACCCATAGATTTCACCTGCCTATACAACCCACAGATTTCACCTGCCTATACAACCCACAGATTTCACCTGCCTATACAACCCACAGATTTCACCTGCCTATACAACCCA
Organism: Oreohelix idahoensis; assembly: GCA_024509875.1. NCBI lineage: Eukaryota > Metazoa > Mollusca > Gastropoda > Stylommatophora > Oreohelicidae > Oreohelix > Oreohelix idahoensis. The sequence continues at coordinate 79,976 of JAMPIV010017863.1, forward strand.
CAGATTTCACCTGCCTATACAACATACAGATGTCACATGCCATATAGTTCCTGGAGGTCTCTGAAGAGAAAAAGAATGAAGAGGGCTACTGCACCCTCAAGCATGTCTTACGATGTAACTAATATGGCAACCATCATTTAAAACAAATTGCCACAGAGACAACTACTACAAGAGCATGAGAATGTTTGGTGCACACTTCCTGTAAAAGAACTAGCTATAGTGATGGCTTAGTTCCAAAAGAACTAGCTGTAGTGATGGCTTAGTTCCACCACTCAAAAAAAAAAAAAGCCATTTACTTCAGCTGGCTATTTAAGCTATAGATTTTGGCTATTTAAGCTATAAATTTTGGCTATTTAAGCTATAAATTGTGTACGTTTATGTAAGCAAATCAAATTATATATAAACAATAAATACCTGCTCCAACCTTACCTATTAGTTTTTTATGTGTCTGATACAAGTCTTCATACAAGAGAAGATAATACAACATTAACAACTGGGGACACAGTTGTCTCTCCGGAAGGTCAGATCCCACAATTCCCAGGGGAGAATCTCTGCGCTTGTCCCTTGAATTTGAAATTTTTTTCTTAACATCAAAGAGAGCAAGAATCTCCTCTTCTGAGATTGGCTCGTTTGTATGCTCTGGTTTTGGGGTCTTGGGAATAACGGAGTGGACATAGGACTCTATGAGTTGTGGAAGCAGAGGGTGTAAGGGAAAACAACTGCTGCAGATCTGTCTGTAAATCCATTTCTGAAATATGTCAAATATAATCAATATTAGAATAAGAAGGATCAGCATGACCTAACAATACAAAATACAGTCAACAACAGAAATGTCTCAACACAAACTGCACACTTATATTACACATTTATTAACCATGCAAAATGAGGTTTGCTGTTTCATAATTTAACATAAATTGCTACTGCAACCACAGCTACACAAATATTTGTTCCTGCAAGGAGCAGCTATGTGGTGGCATTATGCTCTATAAGGAGCAGCTATGTGGTGGCATTATGCTCTATAAGGAGCAGCTATGTGGTGGCATTGTGCTCTATAAGGAGCAGCTATGTGGTGACATTATGCTCTATAAGGAGCAGCTATGTGGTGACATTATGCTCTATAAGGAGCAGCTATGTGGTGGCATTATGCTCTATAAGGAGCAGCTATGTGGTGGCATTATGCTCTATAAGGAGCAGCTATGTGGTGGCATTATGCTCTTTAAGGAGCAGCTATGTGGTGACATGCTCTATAAGGAGCAGCTATGTGGTGACATTATGCTCTATAAGGAGCAGCTATGTGGTGACATTATGCCCTATAAGGAACAGCTATGTGGTGACGTTATGCTCTATAAGGAGCAGCTATGTGGTGACATTATGCTCTATAAGGAGCAGCTATGTGGTGGCATCATGCTCTATAAGGAGCAGCTATGTGGTGACATCATGCTCTATAAGGAGCAGCTATGTGGTGGCATTATGCTCTATAAGGAGCAGCTATGTGGTGACATTATGCTCTATAAGGAGCAGCTATGTGGTGACATTATGCTCTATAAGGAGCAGCTATGTGGTGACATTATGCCCTATAAGGAGCAGCTATGTGGTGACATTATGCTCTTTAAGGAGCAGCTATGTGGTGACATTATGCTCTATAAGGAGCAGCATGTGGTGACATTATGCTCTTTAAGGAGCAGCTATGTGGTGACATTATGCTCTATAAGGAGCAGCTATGTGGTGACATTATGCCCTATAAGGAGCAGCTATGTGGTGACATTATGCTCTATAAGGAGCAGCTATGTGGTGACATTATGCCCTATAAGGAGCAGCTATGTGGTGACATTATGCTCTATAAGGAGCAGCTATGTGGTGGCATCATGCTCTATAAGGAGCAGCTATGTGGTGACATTATGCTCTATAAGGAGCAGCTATGTGGTGACATTATGCTCTATAAGGAGCAGCTATGTGGTGACATTATGCTCTATAAGGAGCAGCTATGTGGTGGCATTATGCTCTATAAGGAGCAGCTATGTGGTGGCATTATGCTCTATAAGGAGCACAAAGGAAAATAAAAGACGAATGAATGGGCTATACACCAGGGTCAACTTTTAGTCCACAACACTAATTCATATAAAGAGATTCATAAAGTTATACCAAACAGCAATCAGAGAACACAATATAAACAACCTAATGTTGTTTGTTGAACATTCACTGAGGCAGAACAGCAATCACAGAACACAATATAAACAACCAAAAAGTAAACATGTTGTTTGGTGAACACACAGTGAAGAAACCTGTTGATAGCATTACCAGGCAGTCCTTGTTCTGGAATCCCCATGGCAAGAGAAGTAGAGGAGAACACATGAAGAAGAAAGTTGGAGAAAGAAATGAAAATGATGAGAAAGGCATGGGAAGATATTGAGCGGATGGCACGGGACAGGAAGACTTGGCATGTGTTTTCTGAAAACCTATGTTCCTTCGGGAGCTAAAGATTGTTGACTGATTGATTGAAAAGTGAACAGCTAAAATGTGCTAATGCAGCCAAACTGTATACTCCTTGATATATTTGTTATAAATTACATACTGCAATACAGAAGTTAGGCATGGCAAAAGAAATATGATAGTGGAAGCTTGCGGGGGGGAAGGTGCAGAAAGATCGGAGTTACGAGACACAAATCACAACTTCTGGACACTAATATCTGTCCTTTGTTATGCCCTCTGCACCAGAGACCTGTAACTAAAAATTCTGAGAACTCAAGGACAGTGAAGTTTGACAACAGATTACAACAAGGCAAAAAAACAAAACAAAACAAAATAGCATACTCTAATGGAAATCTTGTGCTTGGAGAAGATTCTGTTCTTGAGTAACTGAAGGATACTGTGAACTGGCAGGTAACCTGTTGATCTGGCATCTAAGTTCAGAGTTACTGGAATTTTAACAGCATGGGCTGCTACCACCTGGAGTCAAATTTTATAGGAGTAATTAGTGGTATACTTGCATATTCATCTCCTGAAAAGCATATTAATTATTTAAAGATGAGAGGCTAGCATTTAGGGCTGTTTTTCCCAGGTGCTCATGGCAGGAGGCCAGTATATTTGAACCAAGTTTTTGTTTTAGTTTGTGACAATTTTATATTTGATTAATTCTCATTCAGTTTTTCATTACAACTATGTATAACATTACCATACTTTTAAAAAACTTGGATCAGAACTGACCCTTAAACTTTAGAATGACATAATGATTAACAAAAAGTCACTATCAATTTTTAAACATTATTTCCCTGACTTGTACCTATTGGACATACATTCAACCAATGTCAGAACAAAGAGACATAACTGTCATTTGATATTTGACTAATAAGTTTCAACGGCTATTTCTAGAAACAAATAAAATTTAAAATGGCTACTAAACTAACGTAATAAGGGAGAGCTAAAATTGATGCTAGCCATAAAGCCATGTGTTGAAAAGGCTGGATCTCATGCTGAACTGTTATGTTTATGCGATATCCGATTTTAAGTCACAAAATAACAATAAATTCTCCCTATTCTGATGTTTGTTGCACATAAATGAATTTATTTAAGAGTAAAGAAATAAATATTTAAAAACAGGTAGTGACTTTTCAACCATCCTGTACAGAAAAAACTCATAACAGAAAATGTCTTGTGTCAAACAAGGGAAACCACCACATCCTTCAAGAGTTAACTCCCCTGACAACATAGCTTTAGATTTGTCAATAAGCAATCCACAAATTAACCCGTTTAATCCAGTCCACATTTTAAAACGATAAAGTGACTTTTGTTAGTGTTCAGCAACTTATTTGAGCACAGTTAAGGCTGGGCATATGCCAGCAGGCATAGGTGATCATGTCTCTCCACAATCTCTTGTCCTCAGTACTATTTATTAATTCTGTTTACTTTTTTTTTCTTAAGCAACAATATCAAACTATACAGTATCTTTTCTCTTTGTCATCATCTATTCCTTTTTCTTTCAATCTCAAAATATTCCAGCTTTTGTCTTCTCATAATATGCGTTAAAAAAGTGGATTACCAAATATGGGTAATAAGCTTCCTTTGCACCTTGGCTTCTTTCAGATCCTCATTTCTCAGCTGTCCATGATACTCTTAAAAATCTTTTGCGCACATAGAGATGCTACATTTCACACTCGAAGTATGAACAGAAAACTATTACAAGAATAAGTCATGTGTCAATGCAGTTATCATTCCAACACAGACCAGAATCTCAATTACCCACAAGTCCCAGAGACACATATTCAAACACATGAGTATTTTGTGTGGTTTTAATAAGAAATAAAATAGTTGAAAAAATTAATAGTTTTAAGAAAAATGTGTGATTTTTCATAATTATGAGAAATGTTTTAACCTTGTTGTTAAATATATAACCTGTTACATCTGCCCAAGTCTGTGTGCAGTGTTATATTATGCCACGATTTTGTGTCATCATCATCATTTTGCACGTTTGTGTACAAGTTAATTTAGCAATCAATGGACAGAAGCCCAAGTTTATGTACACATTGCAGTAGTCCAAGCTTTTGTCACACATGATATCAACATGTGTACATGTACACTGTTACAGTCTCCCAACCGTTTATTCCACATTGTAATTATCTACAATTATAAACTCCATATCACCTAAGTATAACCCATTAGAGACTAAACAAGCTATTTTTGTTCCTTAATTTAATATTTTTTCAAAGAAAAGAAGTATCGAAGTTTATGTACTGTGTTATATTAGTCCATGTCTAAGCACATCGTATCAAACAAACTGCTACACTAACTACCGTTACAAGAGCTTGTAAATGCTTGGTGAGACTTCCTTCAAGGGGACCAGCTACAAAGTTGCTTCTTTGCTCCATAAGCAGCATCAAAATAAAATGAACCGAAAATGTATAACATTACAGTAGTCTAAATCTGTTGATAATTTGTTAAAGTTAACATTACAATAGTCTAAATCTGTTGATAATTTGTTAAAGTTAACATTACAGTAGTCTAAATCTGTTGATAATTTGTTGAGGTTAAAAGATCATATAAGACTGTGAAATAGCAGACAAAAAGAAACTATTGAATCTCACCTGCTCCGTGAAAAGTTCCATTGTGAAAATCTGCCTTAATTTGACAAGCGCACTTGTTTTGACTGTAATCTGTAAAAGAGTAAAGTGTCCAACTTCACTGTAATTAAACTGACTGGTATGCTCAATACTTAAGTCTCAACACTAAGACTCTATACCATGATTGCAATCTAATGTTATAAAACATTATTAATAAACTATCTTTGGTGCACAAACACATGAACCATGACCACAATCACATTCACATCACTAACACACAACAATCAAACACATGCACCTTCACTGAGCAATCTATGAACACACATTCCCTGCATAAACACACAATCTATGAACACACATTCCCTGCATAAACACACAATCTATGAACACACATTCCCTGCATAAACACACAATCTATGAACACACACTCCCTGCATAAACACACATTCTATGAAAACATTCACTGCATAAACACACAATCTATGAACACACATTCACTGCATGAACATACTCAACTTTTACAGTATAAAACTATCTATAAAGACTCTCACTTTTGTAGAACTACCATATGCCCAGAGAACACAATTATTTTCACTAAACAAATAAAAATTTTAAAATGAACACACTCATGATCACTACACACATACATCTTCAAGGAACAAACATATTCAGTGAAAACACCCACTTTCACAGCACATACCAATATTCACTGAACAAACCACACATCCAAAGTTAAAAAATTCACCTTCAAGGAACAAATCCATTTACAAATAAAAAGACCTACACTATTGTTATTCAGAATTGACCTCCTTGAACTCCAGGCAAACCCATAGGTGCTCAGTCTCCCTCAGCAAATGTCTAAGGATAATTGTTCCTGAAGTGCGCTGGTTGTATATATGATGGATGCATCCTCTCTTATGTCCATCTCCGCTAGCCTTACGTTTGATGCTAAATTCCAGCATTTTTAATCTTGTTGATTCATCAACATTCAAAGAATAAGCTTTCATAGAACAAAGGAATGTTCATATATCACACCCACTTTTATTTAATAAACCCACCATCAAAGAACAAACCCACCATTTACAGAACAAAGCTATCTTCAAAGAACAAACTCACCTTCATGCCCAATGTGTTGCACACCAAGTCTGTTATAGCATGCATCTGATTATTGTGGAAATTCAAAGCCAGAAGGAATAACATCTCTCCAGGACTGTTTGTCTTCTCCGAGTACCTGAGAGATCACACATAAATAGTGCATGTCATGCTTTAAATATATATAAAAGCCAGAATCCTTGGCTTGTCATTAAAATGTTTGCATAAATGTAATGCTGCCTGGAAGATGTTATGCTTTCTTCTTCATAGCAAAATTTTCCAGCATCAGTTTATTATATTATTGTTCAATGAGTAAAGATAATACACTAAGTTCTGATCCTGGTACATTTAACTTGTTATCTCAGACAGCAGAGGAACTTACTTCTCAAAATTGTTTTCTGATGTCATCAGCCACCTCAGCCAGTTTACAGTCTGCTGCTCTTCTTCTATAGACCTGCAAGTGAAATCGTAAGAATGGTACATAAGCATGCACATGTAGTTGACTTCTAAACAGCAATACAATGAACAAAAAAATAAGACAAAATATAAACTAATTTTTGAAATCATAATTATAAATTTATATATATACATATAATAACCCTTCCAGCACTGAAAGTTATATCCTTCTATGCATGATTTCCTGCGCAAAAATGTATAAAAACACAGAAACAATAATTAAACAGAAACCAATGAACATATACCCATATATTTTCAGGACATTACCAATAATTGGCCTACTTATAATTTAGCCTCAGCATTACATCATACTAAGGTAGTCAGCCCAGCATGTAAACTGATTCGCTACTAGCTGACAGAGGGTCCCACCCCATGGTACCAGTTACAGAACTGCTAAAATCCTGCTCGTAATCAATATCAGATCTACTTTCTTCATCACTGGATTCTGTGTCACTTTCAGGATACATTTTATCAAATTTCTGTTTGTTGTCTGAAAACCATATATTTTCTATTACCTGGGCAGCTGTATGCAGCCTAGACCTAGGGCTTTCCCAGTCAAAGTACATGACTGAGGCGTTTTATGTTAAAAATGGTCAAATTTTCTGTAAACACAATGACCACTTAACCAAAGCTGTCATTTGCTGCAGAACATATATACCGCACTCACTACTTTAATTTAATGTGATTGGATGATTATTTTTAGTTTGGACCCTGGTTTTCAAATGGGTATTGTCCATTCCTGATATACAGAGATCCAGCAGAGTCATTTTAAGTATTCCTGAAAATCCATGAAACTAATGTCATGACATGGAGCAATAACTGCCAGTTAACAAGTAAGTTTTACTTTTGTAAGCAGCCACAAAATAAAATCAAAAATGGTCAATAAACTGTCATTATAAGAGACAGCAACAATTGTTGCCCGCTCTGAAGTCATGTGACTCAGGCTGAGTTTTAACGTTAATGTAGCATTTTATGCAATAAAATAAGAGTTAATTTTTTTGTCATATTTGTTTCTTATAAATTAGTTGGACTGGAGTAAAGAAATCATTTTAAAATAGTAAGTTACTCTTCAATCACCCTGTGTATATTAAACATTTTAATGTGTGCGAGTATACACACACATACCAGTTGTGTTGTAGAAATAACTAACCAGAACAAGCATCGAAACACGTTAACACTAAAAATAGACACCAGTTCCACAATAGTAAGTACAACCCAGAGCAAGTATACATCACATTAGAAATACACACCAGTTCTGAACCAGTCACTACAAATTGGAGCAAGCACGTCACATCAGAGCAGCTATTGGCTACGCCTCTCGTGCAAAAGTTACCAGATTCTGTGATCAAAACCAGGTAGCAACATACTCCTAGCTATAAATGGATACCTGATTCTGTACTTGAGTCAGGGAAGGCAAAAGGCAGAGAGGAAGGGAACTGATCACGTCATAAAACTGCACCTAATTTAGAAAAGTCTCTAACACTTCACTCCCATATTGCAGTTTCTGCTATAGGACTACCTTTACGCTTAATACATCACATTAAAAATATACACCAGATCTGCCGTGGTAGGTGCTCAGGTAACCCTGTTCACAAAAAAGTATCTTTCTCTACCATTAAAATTTTGGGAAGGTATCTGTTCTTCAATTTAAAAACATTCCGTGTATCTAATTACCTTAGAAGTCCTGGGCTGGCCATCAGAGTACAGATGCCCAAAGTGATAAAATGAGAACCTGCTCGTGATGGTGATGGATGGGAAATTACCAGCTTGAGAAGACTGCCTATTTCTTGTTCACTGTATCTAAAAGAGAACCAATTGTGTTAAGTAGCCACATACAAGTCTACTCATTAAATAAATGTCATGAAAAAAATATGCAAGTTTAACTCTTTCAGTCCCAAGCAAAAAAGTGGGTTTGGCCCAAGCAAAAATGGCCACCCCAGTGCGTTTTTAAATAAATATCTCAAAACAGAAACACGTTCACTCTTAAACACGTGCGGTATTTAAAAGAATGTACTTGCAGTCGGAAATGACGTTTTGGGTGGTTTGTGGGTAGTTATAATTAGAAACAGTCTCAAACAGAGGCACATATACTAAACGCTTTATAAAGTCGATTGGGCCAAGCGTGTCTAACCCCTGAGGATATATAAAGTCGATTGGGACTTAAAGAGTTAATGTCAATTGATCATGTACAGATAAAATAGAACTATGGTTACAGTCAATATTTTTTTTTAAATGTAATAAATGTAAAAATATAAAACAAAGGAACATTACAACAGTCAAGAGAATCATCTAGCGTGGCCACAGCTTTGATTTACAATGACTGTCCCATCATTTTGTTATTTGTGTGATGTTGAATTGTCAAGTTTCCTATATCTTTTTTTCCCCTAAGTTTATTCATCAGTGAACTATATGAAGAAATCAACACGAGTGTGTTCGATGATGCCCGCTATGAAGTCACGTGACTCACGTTAAGTTTTAACGATAATGTAGCATTTAATGTAATATAATGGAAGTTAATTTTCTTTGACATTTGTGTCATATAAATTAGTTGGACAGGAGTACAGAAATAATTTAAAAATAGCAAGTGACTTTTCAACCACCCTGTAAATGTTAATGTAAATGTTAATGTAAATGTTAATGTAAATGTTAATGTAAATGTTAATGTAAATGTAAATGTTAATGTAAATGTAAATGTTAATGTAAATGTAAATGTTAATGTAAATGTAAATGTACATGTTAATGTAAATGTTAATGTAAATGTTCATCTACATGTTAATGTACATGTAAATGTACATGTTCATGTACATGTACATGTTAATGTTCATGTAAACGTTCATGTAAACGTTCATGTAAACGTTAATGTACATGTTAATGTACATGTTAATGTACATGTAAATGTTCATGTAAATGTTCATGTAAATGTTCATGTAAATGTTCATGTAAATGTAAATGTTAATGTAAATGTTAATGTAAATGTTAATGTAAATGTTAATGTAAATGTTAATGTAAATCGTACCTTTTTGTGCCAGAATGTTTTTGGTCCCTACAAGTTCCTGCTTTCACATGGTATGACTGACCCTTATTTAAATTCTCATTAAGTCAAGACAGTGTCTGATAAAGGAGATCTTCAATAGTGTAAATTCTCATCTCGTCAAGATTAACCCAAAGACGCAGCAATAGAGAACGCAGTCAGCGACTCATAGCTTGACTGCCTGCGTCAGGACCAGCGAACCAGAGCTGGTCAAGACCGCACTCCACCTCCACGTGGTGGTCCTGGAAACAGTCTGCAGCAGTGCAGTCTGGCTGAGCGAGTGTGGATCAAAATGGGAAGGCAAACCCGGTCCTAAAAAATGCCGTGCAGAAGTCGGATGTGTCGACCGAAAGGTGCAGATATCACAGCTTAGGCGTAAACAGACACAACGCAACCACCGTCCTTTTCAGGACGAACGAAGAAGAAGAAGATAACCTAATAATATAATACTTTACTGTACAGACATTGTCTCAGTGCATAAATCCAATGCCTGGTGACAGAATTGAGATAGCAAGTAGAGAATACTGTAGATCTGGTCCTAATGAAAAATCTTTAAATATATTGCATGCTAAAACAAACCATCTCATTTTCACTTACATCATTTCACCAATAAAATATGCTACTGTAATTGTTCAGTAAATAAATAAATAAAGGTAATTAACAGGTACTCATTAGACATAAAGGGTGACACTAGACAACAGAAAAGAAAATATAAGTGATAGGCTTACCGGGAATCGAACCTAGGACCAACCAAACGGCGCTATCATCTTGCTGTGACAGTACTTCGTAAATACACGCTTAACCAATTTTGCACCCCAAAAAAGTGCATTATTGGCTGAGGTCGCTTTGTGCATCGGGGAAAAAGACTTAAAAGACAGCATCAAGAAGACCTGTCCATGAAGACAACACCACTGAAGCCCACCCTATACCCTGTACCATGGGAGCAGGCCAGCAATGCCCTCCAAATTAATACATCAGTCAGTGGTCTCACAAGTGGATGTGAGTATAATGATCTGCAAAAACGAACTGCTACATTGAGTATGATCCAAGAAAGCTATCCCGATCAATCATGGATACATGCCTATACAGATGGATCAGCAACTAATGCTGTTAGGAATGGAGGTGCTGGTATCTTTATCTCATATCCTGACAACCACTATGAGACTAGGCACATTCCCACTGGTAAATTCTGTTCCAACTATACAGCTGAGGTTCAAGCTCTAGAGCAAGCTGCAAATATGATTTATAACACCAACTCTGACTGCCACCAGGTAGTCATCCTCACAGATGCACTGTCTGTCCTGCACACTCTCAAGGGTGGTAAACTCCCACATCTGAGAAATGAACTAAACAAGGCAGCTGCCAAAAAGAGAACCATACTTCAGTGGGTACCATCTCATTGTGGTGTACCCAGAAATGAAAAGGCAGATAAACTTGCAAAAAAGGGAGGAGAATGTGAACAAGAAGATAATGAAGTCACATACTTTGAGAAAAAGAAAGCTATCCAGACTATCAGAAGAGAACAGAACCAACCCAAAGACAACTATCACACTCTTGACCGGCAGGGACAGATAACTATTTTTCGACTCAGGACAGGGCATAACAAACTGAATAAACACATGCACAAGCTACGATTGTCTGCTTCACCACTGTGCACATGTGGATTAAACGAACAAACTGCTGAGCATGTTCTACAGGATTGTCCTCTGTATGACCAGTTAAGAAAGATATACACCAATACCTCACTCTTTCGACAGGTTAGGGACCAGAGCTATGACGAAAGTCGAAAATCGACGAAAGTCGAAGCATAGCCTTTATTTAGCTTACAAATGCATTAGGGCCGCCAAAAAACGTAAATAACTAACTATATAACACTTGCGAATGCGTGCAACATCTAGATAAACAGAAATAAACATAAGAGTAAAGAAAATACAGTAAAAAATAAAAAATACGTAAATAGCATCTTGCCTTAAAATCATTCTTGAGCAAGTAGACGATGAATATATACAGTATGTACAGTTTTGAATGTTGGTAATTTAGGGGGATTCTAGACTTAGAAAACCAGATGGAGAAAATTGAGGAGGCTCATCTTCAGAACTGGAGGATTTCAATCTAATTCTTTTAGGAGAAGGGCACTTTGAAGGAGATCTAACTGGGGCTGGGGCTGATGTTGATGGCTCGGAATCTGAAGGGTTAGAGGGAGGGGTGACTGAAGTTGGTTGTGGCGATTGCGTCTTGAAAAAGGAGAGCAAAGACGTTTACCTCATTGATGTCTTCTTCCTTTCCCTAAGAAGTTATCTGTAACAGGCTATTTGGTGTTCTAGCCCACTATTTACTTTTGAACTTCTGTCAAAATTTATTCTACGTTGAAGATCTGCTGCTTTGTGTAGCCAACTTCTTCTATAATTGTTTCAAGCTTCACTTGAAAAGCTCCTGCAGCTGCGGTATCTGCGCTAGCTGATTCTCCCTTTACTGCTATATTAAGCAAATTTGACCTTTTCTTAAATTTCTCAAACAAGCCCCTGCTAGCTCCAAATGTCTCTTCAGCTGATGTCTCTCCTTGTTCAGCCTTCATTGCATTAAATAAAGTTTGTGCTTTAGCCTGGATAAGATCTTGGCCTAGAGGAATGTTGTGGCTGACTTGGTCTTCAATCCACACATTTAACACTTTCTCCATCTCACCAATTAAATTGTGCCTCTTTCTAATACGTTTGGTATGCACTGGCGTAGCGTTTTAAATTTCCTCTAACACTTTAGCTCTGTTCTTTACAATTGTGCTAACTGTAGTGCTTGGTACACCTAGCCTGCGGCCTATTTCAGCATTTAAGATGCCTTGTTCATTAAGCTTGATTAGCTTAAGCTTTTCTTGCAAATAGAGAACCTTATGGGTTCTTTTAACTTTGTCACTACACTTAGGACCCATTATGAATATATTAAAGCACAAAAATAAGTAGTACTGTATAAGGCCTAATCACACAAAAAGTACAGTATGAAAACTGTACACGTGTCTTATAATCACGATATGAACACTGTCATTAGACTGTTATCACTAAAATAACTATGAACTGTTTACAGTATAATCACAAAAATAATATAGTATGAATAGTTTTGTTATTTTAATCACAAAAATAAGTAGTATTAATATGTTTAATGACAAATATAAAAGATTCAATGCGGACAACTTAAAAAAAAACAGTGCACACCGAACGATTTCTGTTCAAAGACTGAACGACGAAAGAATCAAGATGATGCGCAGTTGTGACCAAATGCGACGAAAGAGCGAAGCGAGCGACGAAATTTGGAAACATGGTTAGAATTGAAAACCGACGAAAGAGCGAAGCGACGAAAGTCGAAGCGACGAAAGTCGAGGTATCGGTGTACTGGCCCAATGACTCAACACTAAACTCAAAGCTATATGGAGCTAAAGAGGAACTTCAAACAACAGTCGAATTCATCATGAGAACCCGTCTGACGGTGTAATCATCAAAGATGCGATTGCAAGAAGAAGAAGAGGAAGGCTGAGGTCATTCTCACGACACTCACACAACTATGGTATAGGACCCGTGGACGACCCAGACAGTTTAAAGACATAATCACTAATATAACTTTCCAATCATCAAGCAAATAAAGGCCAAAATACTTGTGTCCAGTAATGTGTAGTGGAAGACGAATACCACGGAATAGACAGATGGTGAACTCTTAAATAAATAATGAAGGAAACCCGAGTCCTGTGAACAGTAAATAAATAAGTCTTCTTCTTCTTGCGATCGCATCTTTGATGATTACACCGTCAGACGAGTTCTCATGATGAATTCGACTGTTGTTTGAAGTTCCTCTTTAACTCCATATAGCTTTGAGTTTAGTGTTGAGTCATTGGGCCAGTATATCTTTCTTAACTGGTCATACAGAGGACAGTCCTGTAGAACATGCTCAGCAGTTTGTTCGTTTAATCCACATGTGCACAGTGGTGAAGCAGACAATCGTAGCTTGTGCATGTGTTTATTCAGTTTGTTATGCCCTGTCCTGAGTCGAAAAATAGTTGTCTGTCCCTGCCGGTCGAGAGTGTGATAGTCGTCTTTGGGTTGGTTCTGTTCTCTTCTGATAGTCTGGATAGCTCTCTTTTTCTCAAAGTATGTGACTTCATTATCTTCTTGTTCACATTCTCCTCCCTTTTTTGCAAGTTTATCTGCCTTTTCATTTCCGGGTACACCACAATGAGATGGTACCCACTGAAGTATGGTTCTCTTTTTGGCAGCTACCTTGTTTAGTTCATTTCTCAGATGCGGGAGTTTACCACCCTTGAGAGCTTGCAGGACAGACAGTGCATCTGTGAGGATGACTACCTGGTGGCAGTCAGAGTTGGTGTTATAAATCATATTTGCAGCTTGCTCTAGAGCTTGAACCTCAGCTGTATAGTTGGAACAGAATTTACCAGTGGGAATGTGCCTAGTCTCATAGTGGTTGTCAGGATATGAGATAAAGATACCGGCACCTCCATTCCTAACAGCATTAGTTGCTGATCCATCTGTATAGGCATGTATCCATGATTGATCGGGATAGCTTTCTTGGATCATACTCAATGTAGCAGTTCGTTTTTGCAGATCATTATACTCACATCCACTTGTGAGACCACTGACTGTTGTATTAATTTGGAGGGCACTGCTGGCCTGCTCCCATGGTACAGGGTATAGGGTGGGCTTCAGTGGTGTTGTCTTCATGGATAGGTCTTCTTGATGCTGTCTTATAAGTCTTTTCCCCCGATGCACAAAGCTGCTACGCTTTAGACGTCCCAATGCCAGATCATCTAGTCTTGCCTTCATTGGGTGCATTGGCATACTGTTGTACTTTTCCATCTGGATCATGGTTTTTGTGTCTCTTCTATGGGACAATGTCTGTAATCCAGCAACCTTCTGCATCTCTGTTATTGGTGTAGTTTTCATGGCTCCTGTAATGAGCCTGAGAGCTTGATTTTGCACCTTGTCCAAAGACTGCAGATGTGAGTTAGCAGCTGATGACCATGCTGCTGAGCTAAACTCTAAGTGTGGTCTTATTACTCCATTATAAATCTTCTTTAGATTTCGTTCATTTGCTCCCCAGTTGGTACCTGCTAATTTTCTGAGTATGCCTAGTCGTCTTCGGGCCTTTCCTTCTGCATTTTCAATATGCTTATTCCATGTAAGCCTTTGGTCAAATGTCACCCCAAGATAGGTGGGGTAGCTTTCTTCCTTGATCACGGTTGTCCCTAGGTGTATGTTAGCTGATTTGTCCTTGGGGGCGAGGGAGAACAGTGTTGTGGAGGTTTTGTCTGTGTTTATTGTGATAAGCCATTTCTCTGCCCATGACACTAGCATGTCTGCTGCCCGCTGCATTCTATAATTTGCTGTGGTGACATTTTCATCAGCGCACCAGAGTACTAGGTCATCTGCATATAAGGCAGCTTTAACTCCTGCAGGGAGATCTTTCACCAGGTCATTGATGTAAACAAGGAAGAGTGTTGGGGAAATTACTCCTCCTTGAGGTACCCCCTGATGGAGCAACACTTTTCTGCTCTGCAGACCGTCAAGAGTGACTCTAGTTCTCCTGTTATGCAAGTATGACTGGATCCATTTCATCATGTTGCCTTGGATTCCACTTCTCCTAAGTTTTGCAATGAGGCCATCTTTCCACACCTTGTCAAAGGCCTGCTTGAAGTCGACCCAGATCGTTAGGACCTTTTTCTTCTCCTGGAAGGCATCTTCTATTGCTTGAGACAAGTAAGTAACTTGGTCTTCTATACTGTAGCATTCTCTAAATCCAGCTTGTTCCGGCACCAGGATCTGCTCAGACTCTAAATACCATTTCAATCTGTGGTTGACTATTCGCTCCATAGTCTTCCCAACACAGCTTGTGAGACTGATTGGCCGGTAACTTGCAGCCTCGGTCTTACATTTCCCTTTCTTTAGTATGGGTATTGTGATGGCTTCTCTCCATACTTGGGGTACCGTTCCTTTCAACCAGCTGTGGTTGAATATCTCAAGCAGTTTTGTCTTTGCTGCTGAGCTCAGATTTACTAGCATTTCGTTGCTGATTTTGTCTGGGCCGGGTGACTTTTGAAACTTAAGCTTGGAAATAGCCTTCTGTAGTTCTCCTAGTGTGATGGGTTCCCTCATTGGGGCAGGAGTATCTGTCTGTCCCATGGTTGCCAGTATTTCTTTTCTTATCTCTCTCTGATGGTCTATGTTAATGGGTAAGTTGCTTTCTGAACTGTATCTTCTAGCAAACAAGTCTGCAGCTTGTTTTCCTCTGAAAAGTTTGCCACCTTCATCCAATGTGATAGTCTGCCTTGGTGAGGAACGCTCTTCATTTAGAGACTTGACTAATCTCCAAAGTTTCCTGCCGTCTTTCTCAAGGTTCAGCGATGCCGTTTTAGTTCTCCAGCTTTTCCGCTTTTCTTCTAGCTTTGTTCTCTGAAACTCTGCTACAGCCTTTTTCCATTTGTTGTGAGTTTCAAGTGAAGGCTGAGACTCTGCGTCCTTTCTAGCCTTGTCCATAGCTTCCTGACGTTCTTGGAGTGTGCTGGACCAGTATGGTATGTAGTTACGCCGGCATCCTTTGGGAATGGTTTCTTTTGCAGCTTGTAGTATGCATCTGTCGAAGTCTTTTACCACTTCATTAATGTCTCTGTTCTGTACCTTGAGGGTAGACAGCAGCGTGTTCACCTGATGCCTGAATAAACCCCAGTTGGCTTTTTTGTAGTTCCATCTTGTAATGGCTGGGCCTGTACTGAGAGTTGCACTCTGGACAGTAAGAAAGATTGGGCGATGGTCGCTTCCCCCTAGTTGGTCTCCTACTTCTCTACTAATAGATCCAGCTATATCTGGTGTGGAGAAGGCAAGATCTGGTGTTGAGGTTGTGTGCCATCCTCTGGAGTAGAAGGTAGGAGTATCTGTGGCATTATTGACTAGGATTAGGGAGTGATCATCTTGCCAAGTTTCAACCTCTTCACCTCTGTGATCCAGATGGTTATAGCCCCAGCTCTGGGAGTGGCTATTAAAGTCTCCAACTGCTATAAAGTTGGTGGCTGGTACCTGTATAGAGCTGAGACTCAGGGGTTTGTTGTTCGGACAGTAATAGTTCAGGAGTTCTATTTCCATCTTGTCTACCTTTATCTGCAGCAGCTGATATTCTGCTCCATCCATGAAGGTTTTCCTTTCGTGTGCAGGAATGTTATTCCTTACAAGAGTAAGTACTCCTCCTTTTCGTCTATCTTGTCTGTCGGATCTGAAGCATTGATATCCCCTTATTTTAAAGGTTTGATCTGCTTTCAAGTGAGTCTCTTGGATACAGCAAACACTGACTTGCTTCTCATACAAGATGTTTTCCAGCTCTGTCTTTTTGCTGTATCCAGCCTGCTTGCTGTTCACTCCCTCTGCATTCCAGTGCATCATGACAAGTGGCACTCTGGGTTTCTCTTTTTCTGTTTTGTTTTGGTCAGTAGTTCTCCTCCGCCGTCTGTTGACTCCACAAGACGGTCTAGAGGGTCCTCCAGTAGCTGAGGGTGGGCTCTGTCGAGGCTCAGAGCCCGGCACTGCACCTGCCTGGTGGAGCTCCACAGGGCGAGCACCAGAACGAGATTTATTTGACGGTGTACTCTCCATAGAAAAAAAAAAGCGAGTTGCATGATACTGTGGTTTCCGGTGCGCCTTCTGGCCCAGTATCTACGACTTTAGCACCTGTTCAACGGGAGAGTGGGCTCATCCCTAATCTGTTTATGTTCCCAGTAGTAGACTATTCGCAAGCAGCCTGGGGGTGTCACTGCTCTGCGCGGACCTTGTTTACCGAGGCGGCGTCCGAGCTCGTATGGTGAAAATATGGTTGCGTTATCTTCAAAATAGCCCTGTCTTTCCCGTGGCTTTTCTGCCATCCTGCAACTTTGAGTTAGGGAGTTCTGAGCTCCAGTCTCTTTCCCAGGCATTTTATTCTGGCCTGGCACGCATACAGAGGACCCCACTTCTGGTTCTAAGTTAGCAGTTGGGGATAGGTGGGGTAGCACACTGTGCATTCCCCGTCATCCAGGGGGCTCTCCAACTATGCAGAGCTTGCACAATGCTGTGCTCTGGTTCTGGGCTCTCCCAAGGAATCCTCACGTCCTGCACAGAGCCACTTCCCGATACCCACCACCTGCCAACCCTCCATTGTAGAAATCTCCTGCATGCGGCCATCCAGTCAAGAGCCAGTATTAAGTCTGGTGCCCAAGTGATCCCCCCAAGCTCAGTGTGCAATGCTGGGTTCTCATCATGCTGCAACACAGGAGGGATTGTGATGCTCAGCCATCTCTCTCAATTCTGCACCGATAAGTGACATCGGGGACTTAACTTTGCCTCAGTACTGGGAGGCCCCGTTTCCGGGTACACCACACACAGCCAATTGAGGCAACGGTCGCCATGGGCGTGATAGACGACAAACAGTGAAGAATGAGGCAAGAAAGCATTTAACCCATGAAGTGGGGGTGGATTGGTGCAGACCAGAGCATGTACCACTCGCCGGTGGGTTCTGCATCTACACCTATAGGGTTCCACCCACTCCTCAGCCCATTTAGTCTGGCCCCTCACCCAGGACCTGTCCGGCTTGGGTGACCCTGCCAGGAGTAAAACTCCCGCCGGCATAGCTCCCGGGATCATTGAGGCGCTCAAGCTCTCCAACCACGGCAAGGTAGGCTTACATGTGGAGAGAATAAATAAGTAAATAAATAAATAAAGGTAATTAACAGGTACCAGTTAGACCTTTTTGTAATTGTTCAGCTACTGTAATTGTTCAGCTACTGTAATTGTTCAGTTACTGTAACTGTTCAGCTACTGTAATTGTTCAGCTACTGTAATTGTTCAGCTACTGTAATTGTTCAGTTACTGTAACTGTTCAGCTACTGTAATTGTTCAGCTACTGTAATTGTTCAGCTACTGTAACTGTTCAGCTACTGTAATTGTTCAGCTACTGTAATTGTTCAGCTACTGTAATTGTTCAGCTACTGTAATTGTTCAGCTACTGTAATTGTTCAGTTACTGTAACTGTTCAGCTACTGTAATTGTTCAGCTACTGTAACTGTTCAGCTACTGTAATTGTTCAGCTACTGTAATTGTTCAGCTACTGTAATTGTTCAGCTACTGTAATTGTTCAGTTACTGTAACTGTTCAGCTACTGTAATTGTTCAGCTACTGTAATTGTTCAGCTACTGTAATTGTTCAGCTACTGTAATTGTTCAGCTACTGTAATTGTTCAGTTACTGTAACTGTTCAGCTACTGTAATTGTTCGGCTACTGTAATTCTTCAGCTACTGTAACTGTTCAGCTACTGTAATTGTTCAGCTACTGTAATTGTTCTGATGAACAAAAACTTGGAATTTATTAAAGTGTGTGTGTTCACACAGAAGAAAGACCTGACCCAAAACAAAAATCATGTAGAGGCAAACATTTCCAGGGCATCTAGAATACTGCTGAAGGCTCATGTTCCATAGAGAACTAGACAACAAAGAATTAGAAATCTTCACATCTTATCAGTACTTCAGAAAAAAATTGTCTCAGAGTTGAACATTATAAGAAATCAACATAAGTAAAGCATGATTTGTTCGGGTGAAGGACCAGAGCACATTCACAGCAGGGAATGGACATTATTTTCTATATATTATTATTATTATACTGATAATACTATCATCATCCACTGCTCTTCAGCTCCCCAAGACTCTTTCTTCAGCTCCCCAAGACTCTTTCTTCAGCTCCCCAAGACTCTTTTTTCAGCTCCCCAAGAAACACAGGCTTACAACAAATTCAAGTCCTCCTGCTCAGTTCTTCCATGTCTTCCCAGGGGATCTCAACTTTTTTTTTCTCTCACCCCCCCCCTTCTGAGCCTCAAATTACTTCTGTGCCACCCCCCTTTATAGTTGCTGTTAGCTGGGAAAAGGTACTTTACCATTTTACTGTGACCCCAGGGAAATATAGCATGCCCCCTGGGGTCATATGGCCCATGTTGAGAACCACTGTTCTATACCCCTTTCATTTCTGGCTTTGTCTCTTCTCCATATGTTCTCCATTACCCCTCTCACTCTCAGGATTCTTCAACAAGGACTGCCTTGTAATGCTACCAATAGGATTACTCAGTGTGTGCCCTATCTATCACCAGCCTTTTCTCATCTCCTGTTCCACTGTCACTTGTCTGATTCTTGTCAACAGTTCCACATAGGTGATCTTGTCATACCATTTAAATACTGCAATACAACCAGGACTCAACATTATCTACATCAAGAGCTATTTGGAATTTAAACTTTGCACAATACAGAATCGTGTCCAATAAAACAACTAAAGGATACTTTATAATTGTTGAAATGTGTGCTGCCAAGGACATGTGGTGGACAGTAAATTTAAAAAAAAAAATACTAAGAAAAAAGAATAGCCCTGTGTGATTCTTGGGGGTATCTGACGAGGCAAAGAAAGAGCAGGAGGCAAAAAAAGGGCAGGACAACCGGACTCTCAGATCTGTTGGACAAGGTGACTAATATGGGGGGTTGTGCATGGGGCAGGCAACTTACCATGTCAAACATAGACACAGAAACCACTACTGCAAGAGCATGTCAATGATCTATGCAGCTGGGGGGAGGGGGGTGAGAACCAGTGGCAGGGGTGGATCCATGCCCCATAGAGATGATGAAAAAAAAGTAATTCATGGCCACATGTTGAGCAATGCCTCTCTGACTAAAATAGAATTCTTACTGGGTAAACTCAAATACTAAAAGTATACAAACTTCATAGTAGCTATTCCTTTCAGAGCATTGTACAGTCGGATTAACGAGCTGGCTGCCACAATCTTGGACTCTTCCATCGTCTGTCCCCTGGCTGGTGTTAAGCTTGTCAGCTGACCTAGCAGATATTTTCTCAGTAAGTTCAGCATGGAGGACTCATCATCGGGCCTCCTCTGCAACACAAAGAACCAGGACATAATCAAAATCCAACATGTCTCAATATTCTGGTCCTACAAAGGTCAAGGTAGTCTCATAGCAGATACTGCCGTAGGAGAGTGAAGTGTTAAAGACTTCACTATACTAGGTCCAGCATCAAGAGGTGGGGGGACAAGTTCCCTTCCTCACTGCCTTTTCCCTCCCTAACTCAAGAGCGGAGTGTAAACCCATTAACAGCTAACTAGACTGGAGCTTGTCAATACTGTGAATCAAACCTGGCACCTTTGCCACGAGAGAACAGCACTTTAATCACTCTGTCAATCAGATGCTCTTATGAATACATGTATCAATATTCAGTATTTACATATTCATGTTCAGTTCTAGACATCTCAGTTTTACATGTCTCAATATAAGTTCTATGTGTCTTAAAGTTTGGTTCTATGTGTTTCAGTATTCAATTCCCTGATGAGCTAGAACAGTGGTTCCCAAAGTGGGCGGTACTGCCCCCCTAGTAGCATTGGAAGGATCCAAGGGGGCGATACGGAAAAAAGGGGCCAGAGGGGGGCATTCAGTAGTAAACAGGGGGCATTCAGGATTTGACAGGCTAAATTTAGTACGTGTGGGAGAGAAAAGAATTGTGGATTTGAGAGAAACATCAGTGAGGCAGCGACGATGTGGATAGTTGTGTTACTAGGATTATTAAGCAAGGCATAGTTGCGTCTATACATGCCATTCTGAGCTCAGGTAACCATCGCTGACCATAAACTGTAATCAGGAACTGCTACGAAAGTGGGGTTAACTAAACACATATTGTCCATTCGTTCACTCCTGAAGAAAGAGAAATGACCTGTGGTTGGTTCACTACGATTTAAACAGAAGGTGAAAACCATTCCTAAATAGTGTTTAATATAAGTTTTGGCGTTGGCAAGGTGTGTCAGAGTGTATTTTCCTATGGCAGTGGACGAAATTAGATACCTTATGGTGTTTCAAAAAGTACCAACTTTGCTTTGTTGTGGATGTTAGTGTCTCAGTATTTATGGGGGCTAGTGGTAACGAGATATTTGCAGTACAGTAATAAATAAGAGAAAAGGTTCAATAGAGCCAAGTTTTTAACAGTACTTGGCAGTAGAAATCGGTCTATGAACCTCTAAACCGACTTTCCTACCTTACATTCAGACTTTCATAAATCGACTGACACGACGTACATTTCCCATCTATTGCAACTTGGCGCTGCCTATGAGCAAAACCAGCTAACTTTCTCAGCTCTTCTTGTGAACAGTGGTTTCAAATAAGCGTGTGCTGGGTATCAAACTATTTCATCCCGTCGATTAATTAAGTTTTCATATTTATATTTTTTGTTTGTTTGCACAGAGCTAGCATCAGTTTTACTAACATTAATTATTAATTAAGCAGATACATTTAGATACAGATTTGCTGTACATTGAATATTGCTGTTGAATTCATTTTATTACATCCTTTTAATTTGTTACTGGGATCTCCACACTTTGTAGTTAGGCCACTGGATCCCAATCTTTAAATCTTAAGACCTATCTACAAAAGTAAGTTATTTTATATTATTTCGTATTAAATAACTATTATTAAACTTTATGAAATCATTATTGGGTTACTACAGTGTTGTTATGGCTGTTGCTGATTGTGTTTTTTTCTTCTGACTGTTGTATTTTTCTAATTTATTTATTGGCTATGACTAAGAAACTTTATAAAATAGAAGAGTAAACTGGTAAGAACATTTGTGTCATTATTTTTGTAAAGCTACTTTTACATCAGTTTTTGTTGCATACTTGTACATTTTTCTATCTGTAAAATTAATTCTTTGTTCCAGAATCCAGAACAAATATGGCACAAGCAGAACAAACCAAAAGGAAGTGCAAACAATACAACGTGGAATATCTGAAATATGGATTTATTCCAGCACTAAATAACCAACAACTGCCAACGTGTCTATTATGTAAGATGGCCTTTTCAAATGAGGCGATGAAACCTTCCAGACTCCTTGAACATTTGAAAAAAATTCACCCTGATAAAACAGACAAAAGTTTGGCATATTTTCAGTCACTTCGTGAAAACTTTCAGAAACGTAAAACTGTTCATGACATGTTTGCCAACACTTCACAACAAAGCTGTGATGGTTTGCGAGCTTCATACAACATTTCACTGCTGATAGCTAAATATGTTGAAAACACATTGCGCAACATACTTAGGACAACAGAATTTGCATTGCAGTTGGATGAGTCAACTCTGCTGGGCAACGAATCTTTGATTCTTGTGTATGTCCGCTTCTTAAGGATGAAAGCTTGGTTCAAGTTGTTATTTGCTAGGCAACTCATAACTGATACAAAAGTTTAATTACATCATTTCTTCTTCGTACACTCTCAGACGTCCACTTGAATGTTCTCAAAGAAAGCAGTAGTCAGTTTGAGGCTATTTGAATCCCCGTAAAGCTTTTCCACGAAAGGAGCTGGCGTCGGCCATATGCACTTTCTCTGTACCACATATAAGGGGCAACTTTGAAGCAGATGTTCAGCAGTCATTTTATCAGTGCCACAGTTACACTGATCGGTAGTTCCTATCTTCAGCTTGTTGAATAGATGGTATCTCAATCTGTTGTGGCCAGTGCGGAGTCTGAAGATTACCACTTGTTCTCTTCTGTGGAGCTGGTAGTAAGCATCATTCTGTGTGTGCCCTGGATGTTCTACATTCCATTTGTTTCTGTAACTGATTCTGATAAAACTCTTTGCCTCCTCAAAAGTTATGCTTGCATCAGGCTGAGGTAGATGTGAACCTTCTTTTGCCATTCTGTCAGCCTCTTCATTGCCGGCGATGTTACAATGAGATGGGATCCACTGGATCACAACACTTTTGAATCGTTGACAAAGTTTGTGGAGCACTACTCTGAGATCATCCAGGTCTGTATTATTTTGTCTTTTCAACGTTGCAATTACTGACTGTGCATCAGTAAAGAAAGCAACTTGTCTCTCTGCCGTTTCTTCTGTCAATATAACTTCTGCTGCAGTTTTCAAGGCCTCTGTCTCTGCTCTGAAGTTGCTGGAGAATCATCCTGTCGTCACTGACAGCCTTTTTTCTGCACCAGTGCTTAAGGTCAGAAAGACACCCCCCACCTCCATTTTCTGTTGCATTTGTTGCTGATCCATCTGTGTATGCATGGGTCCAGGTGTTGCGTGGATAATGTTTCATTTAAGATGTTTAACTTCAACTAGTATAACAGGGTAAGATTACTATACCTTATTAATATACATTAAGGGGGTAAAAGGACTAAAACACTTGTCTAACTGATTTTTCATATTTGTTAAATTGACAATTCAATAAGATATTTAGAAAGTACATAAAAAAAACAAAATCTAAAAAAAAACCATCATCAAAATCTATCTATAAATAAAATAGTTATGAATTTTTATTTTATTTTTTTACTTAGAAATGTTATCGCTCCGTCTGAAATTGAAAATGGGTCATCTTTGACATCACCATAGGATCACAAATAACATGTATAAGCACATATAAGGTCATGTCTGTGTTAAAAACTACTTGTAATTGTAAGAAATTAAGAAATGGAAGGCATGGAGAACATAAAAAGGCCAATATACTCTTTTCAAATTTAAAGAAAATCAGGTTAGTCATGTGTTTTTAGTTACAAAATCAGCTTGACACACAATTTTAAAGTGTCAATGCTCAAAATCTATGCACTGTAGACACTCAATATCTAAGATATCCAATGTCATAGACATTCTAAGTAAACCCAAATTTTTTTAAACGTCACATTATTCTGAACAAGGTTATTATGAGCTGAACATGACAAGAAAGCCAAAA
The DNA here is from genome assembly GCA_024509875.1 of Oreohelix idahoensis. NCBI lineage: Eukaryota > Metazoa > Mollusca > Gastropoda > Stylommatophora > Oreohelicidae > Oreohelix > Oreohelix idahoensis. The sequence goes on from JAMPIV010017863.1 coordinate 104,379, forward strand.
AACCGATTTCTGCAGAAACCGCTCAATTCATCAAGATTTCTACATGTTTACAAAGAGAAAAAATGTACTAATGAAGTTACAGTAATGATTCATGTATCATTTTAAAGCTTTTTTCAAGCACTTACAAACAGTACAGAAATAAGCACATTTACTTTTACTTGTTAAACAAAATATAGGCTCAAATATGCCTTGTTTGGAGAAAATGCACAATTTTTCATATTTTTTGTCACCCACAAAAATTGAAAAAAAATGAACCATTTTAGGTATATTTATATATCATACATCATTTTAACGCCTTTTTACAATGGAATTCAAATAAACTATGTTTATATGACATATTCTGCGATGTGGCACCTTTTAGAAATGTCTTATTATTCCCAATCTCGTTAAGAAAGAATCCTACAGTCCGGTTTCGCTGTGATTGTTTACATCGAATTAGGTCACCAAACTGACTGAGTTTTTGAGCGAATGGGGCATTAATCATGATTAAAAAGTATCAAATACCACATTCAATGTGCATGATGCTTTTGAAGCTCTGCCAACAATATTAAAATCGCCCTCAAATAATTAAATTGCCAAAACAAAAGCTAAGTCGAGCGAATGACATATTCGCTGTTCCAACCTTGAATCTACTCCCTGCACTCCCCTTGCTAATTCCATTTGTTTTATTGTAGTTCTTGCAGTTGTACTTATTTAAGTATAAATTAAATGTTATCAGTTTTCAAAAATATATATTAACTAAAACAGGTAGTTTCTCTCATTTGTGTGCTCAGTAGAATCTGCCTGATAGTTTCTCTCATTCGCATAACACTCAGGGGGGTTGATCTTTCCGGCGGAACAGCCATCATGACTGGACACAAGCGAAAAAAACTTGTTGGGTTGCTCATATTTCATGAAAGCTTGCTCTTTCAACAAATCTCAGAAAATGAAAAGAATTTGCACACTGATAGTTGAATAGATGGTGAATCTATGGATGTAACACAAGCATGGATCTGGCTCTTGGAAGCACACTTAAAATGACAACTTTGTCATTACTTCGAAATTTGTGCAACTAAATCTACATATTTCGAGGCTTGTGTAATATGAAAATGAGTCCCAATAACTCTTCTTTCCATTGATCGTCAATTTGGAGAGAATAGCTCTTTGTTGATATAGCACTGAGTGTTTGAATGAAGCGCGGTGTAACGAGTGATCCTATGAGAGGGGCAGTAATTCGGAATATGTTTTTGATCAAAGTAGATTATGAGTTACAATACTTGTATACCTGATTAAGCTGAGGTTTGTTTAACGTTATAATAGAAACATATCCTTTTATTTTGAGTGACAGAGTACAGAAAAGCGTGTGAACGCTTTTATCTCAAATGCTGAGATGTATTTATTCTGTACTGTTTTTGAGCTGTGTTCAAAAACAGCGGAGTCTCGTTTTGGGTTTTTTGGCGGGACTAGAGTGTGTGATCCCGGAGAGGAGAGTAGGGATTCGGAGCGTTGGACCGGGGAGTGGTCAACGCTGTCTGTGTGTGTTTTTCGAGGATGTATGCCTACGTAGTGCTTTGAATAATGTCGACTTAATGTTTTTGCTGTGTGGACAGGCCATATTATGTATTTATGAAGCTGTGGTGAAAGCTATTATGAGTCCAGGATTGGGACAGGCCATATTATGTATTTGTGAAGCGGTGATGAAGCTATTATGAGTCCAGGATTGGGACAGGCCATATTATGTATTTGTGAAGCTGTGATGAAGCTATTATGAGTCCAGGATTGGGACAGGCCATATTATGTATTTGTGAAGCTGTGATGAGGCTATTATGAGTCCAGGATTGGGACTGGCCATATTATGTATTTGTGAAGCTGTGATGAAGCTATTATGAGTCCAGGATTGGGACAGGCCATATTATGTATTTGTGAAGCTGTGATGAAGCTATTATGAGTCCAGGATTGGGACAGGCCATATTATGTATTTATGAAGCTGTGGTGAAAGCTATTATGAGTCCAGGATTGGGACAGGCCATATTATGTATTTGTGAAGCTGTGATGAAGCTATTATGAGTCCAGGATTGGGACAGGCCATATTATGTATTTGTGAAGCTGTGATGAAGCTATTATGAGTCCAGGATTGGGACAGGCCATATTATGTATTTGTGAAGCTGTGATGAAGCTATTATGAGTCCAGGATTGGGACAGGCCATATTATGTATTTGTGAAGCTGTGATGAAGCTATTATGAGTCCAGGATTGGGACAGGCCATATTATGTATTTATCAGGCCATATTAAGTATTTATGAAGCTGTGGTGAAGCTGGTATTATAGGCCAAGATATTATTAACTGCCAGGAGTGCAGTCTGTTGAGCGCTGGGGATAGCGTGTATATTTCACTGTGAACTTTATGGTATTATAGGCCAAGATATTATTAACTGCCAGGAGTGCAGTCTGTTGAGCGCTGGGGATAGCGTGTATTTTTCACTGTGAACTTTATATTAATGCCTACGTGTTCGTGTTGTAATTCAAACTGTATATTGATGTGATCGTGCTGTGACTTAATAAACAATAATTAAATATCACCAGTCGTTCCATACTCGATGACTCCCGTGTGCTCACCTGTTGTGTGAACGACTTTGCCAGCACACAATCACAATCACTCCACTTTGATATATAACCACCCAGGTTAACTTTAACTTTATCAGTGGTGGTTTCCAGTACAATTTGGAACGAACTCATTTGACAATTCGCGTGACAAGAGTTTGGGTGAACTTAACTTTATTATAATTAGCCCTTTGTGGGCGTGGCTTGTTCTGTTGTACATGGCTCGTACAACAACAGTTGGACAATATCACATTACTCAGTATCAATACTCAGTACTCAGTATCGCTTTGCCCGGAATTAACCAGAAACTAACTTGAGAGATTATTTAACAGACTGAAGGATAATATTGTTATCGATACAGTCCACATATCTGGATCATTTGATAGATTTGTTTTCGGGTTCTGACACCCGCAACAGTCGTTTTGAGAGCACTTCATACGTGACCTGAATCTCATGTGCTTCAAACCGTGACCTAGTTTGTAGGATACCTGGGTAACGCATTTGGGAAACGCCTTATTCGTGGTAACAATCAGCTTTATAGCACTGTCGGTTGACGTCCTGTGTCGTGGCTGTGGAAAACAACAACCTCTGTGGTCTACATTTCTGTCAGATGTGCAGCGAAATTATCAGCAGTTTATGAAGTGATCCAACGTCGGAAGAATAGCGTGTTCAAGATCGAGGATATGTGCAGTTGTACCAGTCATTTTGCAAGTATACCTCAAGGCAAAAGAGGGTTTGCCTGTGTTCCTGTTACGATCATCATGTGCTCCTATGCAGTACTCGAGCACATACCTTACTGAAGCGAGGACCTGAAGGGAAGAGTCTAGTTCCAGTACCTTTCGGCAGTAGACTGTTTTAGCGTCAGAATTATGTGATATTTAAAGTCTTGACGGAGGGCAATGGAATATTAACAGATGAGTGATTTTTGTTCTGTAAAGTGTGTTGTTTCACATATGTCGTCAGGCCTTCTGAATTCTATGCATTTTGTATTCTGTTGTTGTTGTTGTTTATGTCTATAGTGACATATAAGTAGAATTTAATGCATAAGTAATTTATGGCTATTAACATATGTTGTCTTCCATGATATGGATATGACCATATAAAGGTTCTTTATACAGAAATTGATTTGACAGTAATTCGCAATGGTTGCAGTTTATTGTATGATGATTTAGCTGTCAGGAGTAGAAAGATCATTAATACATATATAGTGATCTCATTAAGTAAGTAACTATGGATGATGAAATGGATCCTGATAATATGTGGCCTTTATTGGAATATTTATTTCAAGAGGGAAAAAATTTTCAGAGATTAAAAGGACCAGAACTGGAAGCACACGTGATGGACGAATTGTTGGTCAGTGCATCGAGAGCATTAAGGGATTTTGCTGAGGATAGATTTAAGTCAATCCCTCATTTAAGAATGGCTAGGAATTTAGCAAGGTTGCTGCTGCTCGACCTTCGTGTATTTGTGTATAAGAATATTCATGTTGAACACGACAATATATTGAAGAGTATACACAACATAATTCATTGTGACATTTCTGAAAGAAAGAAGCTGGAAGATGAGAAAGTAAGAGTTAACAGACAGGAGAGAAAAGAGTACTTGAAAGGTAAAGCTGAAGAGAGTAAACTTAAGGAAAAATTAGCTAAACTTACAAGTGATTTAAATAGATCAAACCTGGAACTTGCTAGAGTACAAGCAAGTTTGGATTCTTCACTGTTAAGGGTTACAGAGTTAGAGGTCCAGATGAAAGTTAAGCATGGAGAGGTGGAAAACCTTACACAAGAGATCCAACGAAGAAAAGACATGTATGAAAAATTAAAAACGGAAACCAATGAGCAAGAAAGATTATACATAGAAATGATACATGATGTATGTTTTGATAAACTTGAAGAGAAGAATACTGTAATTCCAGGGGAAGTCGATGAGCTAGCGAATAATAATAATGGTGAGAATGAAACACAGTCAATAAAGGTAAATAAAGAGCAGGATGGAAAAGAGACATTGGTAGAGTTCACGACTGAGAAAGAAAAGGTTTCGAAGATTGAGAAATTGCTAGCAGAAGAAAGTTGCAGAGTTTTGGCTCTTAATGATTTAAATAAGAAACTTAATGAACAGATCTCACATAGAAATGTTGAGGTTGCTCAGGTCAGGAAACGAGTGGATGGTTTACTTGACATCGTCTTGGATAAAAAAATGTGGTCTTCTGCCTATGTTGACAGTAATAGACATAAAGTTGCGAAAAGCCAGCACCATACACTTTTTGCTCATAAAGAGACCATACATGGTAAACATATATCTTTTCGAGGGAAATACAACTTTAACAGTAATAGTGGTATTAATAACTCTATTGATAGTTCTTGGCGTCAGTCTAATAAAGATTTTGGTATAGCAGCAAGTTCTGTTAATTACGAGAACAAATGTGAGAAAAAGCAGGTTAGAGCTCCTAAGATCAACCAGGTGGTTGCTGATGCAGATTCTGATAAACTTGTAACAGGGAATAGACGTAGTACTATTTTTTCCAGGAATGAAACCCACTATGTCCAGGAAAATAAGCATTCTAAAGATCCAGTTACTTGTCAAACTCAGCACAGCCAGTTTGACGGGATTGGTAAACATATTCCTAAAGATGAAAAGGATAACAGTTGTGGTAAGAGATATAATCACAAGATTAGTCAGTACCAAGGTAGTTTATCAAGGGGTAATTTTGATTCTCCAAGGAATTGTAAACAATTTAGCGGATTTCAACATTTTGATCCGAAGAATTCTATAAGTTATGGTAGAAATAACTGTAAGAAAAACTATCAATCTAGTAATGATTTTGCTACTAGAAAGCAAGTGCTGTCTAGTGGACATTTTTGTCAAAGAAGATATGTTAATAACAACAATGCTAACTTGGGTTATAGACATAATATTTGTCATAATAGAGGAATTGACAATAATATAAAGAGAGATAATAGCTATCCACATATTTCTCTACATCACCAGAGTAACTTGGCTCAGCAAAAGACTAAAGTCATTGTTTGTAAACAAGGCAACTGTAATGATAGATATTTTCGTCATAGGACAAATAACAAGCGCAAGTATGCTAACTTTGCTCAACATGAGCCCATAGTCAGTTGTAATAGAGGTAAACAAGGTAACAATAACACTGGTGTTTTAAATACTATGTCTGATAATGTTGTTCAGCACGAGAAAGTGTCTCGGTGTTGTGAATGTAACATTTTGTTTCAGCCTACGGCAGTAATGTCTTCTGTGATGTCTAGAGATTGTAAAAGAAGAGCTGAGGGCATTTTGAAACGACCATTACTTTATAAGGATCAAAATAATGGGTAATTGTAATTTGACTTCTACGTTTTTTCTCCTTAGATTGTACCATTCATTAAAATGGAAATTTTCATTCATATATTTTGACAGAAGCGACTTTACGATAACAGTCAAGGCTCCTGTGTCATATTAGTAGTGAGAAAAGTGGGTCAACTCAGCATCCGTGTGTGCGTTCAAGCGTAACTTGTTCTGCGTCCCACTAAACATCTGATGTTTTGCTTGCTCAGGGTCAGGACATGTTGACAGGAAAGCGAGAGATTTCCATCTGATTTTTTTTTTACTTATGTAAACAGTAAATATTTTATTTTGTATTTGTTAGTATAATAAATGATATGTTCTTGATTTGCAATAACATGTAATTTCGTTTGAAATATTTAATGCATCATTTGATTGCCATGATTTTTTGTTTTTATTGTTAGCTATATTCCATTGTTGAACTTGCAGTGGTTTGTTTTGGTTTGTTGTTTTTGTAGCAGTTTTGTTAGGATAACTTTTTGTACATGTTGAGTTTGCAAGCCCTATGCACAAAACTCATTACTTGTAATGGTGCAATAATTACTTTTAGATAATTCATGAGCACTTGCATTTTTTCTCATATGTTTTATGTGATGTATATTTAAAAAAAAAAAAACTTACATTTGTTAATGTGTGTCTGTTTAGAAATAGATTGTTTATATGTCCTTTATTTTCTTAGAATCGATTTCATTGTTAGTTTATTTATTATAGCTTTGAATTGGTTGTAAAGGAAATATTTTTTATGCAACTTAGTGCTACGAAACTTTTTTGTATTTTTTTTTGAAAATGTATTTTTTGAACGGTGTAATATTTTTTCTGTGCCAATGTTAATCTGTATATTATGGTTAGTAATGTGTAGTGTCATTCTTCTTCTTCTTCCGTCCTTAGCCAACGACCGGCAAAGCAGTCAGTGGCCATTACGCCTAGTGGCGTCTTAAGGGCAACAGCGAATAGATTTTCTTTGCCGTTGTTCCCATCACGCCTAATGGCGTCTTTAGGGCAACGACAAATCAATCCGTTTGCTGTTGTTTCCGTAATCAAAGTGACTGGCAAACGGGTGATCAGCCCGTTGGTGTAGTGTCATTAGTTCCTTGCAATTGTTTTTAATGTTTGATGTATTTTCTGTATTTAGCGCGTGACTGAGTCAGTGCAAATCTTTTTGATAGCGTTTTATTTTTTGTTTGTGCGATATCTTGTATAATTTATTATTAGTTATGCATAAGTTTTATAATTTGGTTAAATTACTTACAATTTTTTTTTGGTCATAAGTTTTTTTTTTTCCCTTGTGTTGTTAGTATAGATATACTTTGTCATTTTGTGTTATAATTTTTTATCGTAATTGTATTAACTTATATTATATGATGTGTGATTTAAATAGTTATTGTAAGGTATTGTTACAACTTTTTCTACATGTGCATCTTTACTTTTCATCTGTCTTTGTTGACTATTCGTCATTCCTTTACATCGTTTCTGTTGTCTTTTCAGCATAATCTGATATGTTGTTTATACTTCCGTGTTTCATCTTTGTCTCACTTTATGCTTCGTGTATACTTTTTTCTGTTACGCTACTTAGACTTTCATTCTTTGTATTGTTCAAGTAATGATGTAACTTTAGATCAGGGATAGTTGTATTTGCTTTACATGATTTGACATTGTGATATTATTTGTTGTTTTTCATATGATGATTTCACATTTTACTTCTTTTCGAATTATACTTTGTTTACTTGATATTATCATTTCTATTACTATTGTTTGTTGCTTGTTTGAGCATTATTGTATATGCTTAACTTAGTTCTGTAATAGATTAATTTTGAGATACTTAGCTTGGTTTTTTAATAGATTAATTTTAATAATCATACGTTGGATGATTGTTATTTACTTTACATTTACTGCTAATATTTTGTAGATATACTATTTCTGACCTATCATAAGATGAATTTTGTAAAACATATGTTAGAATTTCATTATCTTTTAAATTTTTTCGTTTTGGGAGTTAATTTTCAAAAAATGATAGAATCATTTTTTCTCCTGGGTGTGTGGGAAACTGTAACGAGTGATCCTATGAGAGGGGCAGTAATTCGGAATATGTTTTTGATCAAAGTAGATTATGAGTTACAATACTTGTATACCTGATTAAGCTGAGGTTTGTTTAACGTTATAATAGAAACATATCCTTTTATTTTGAGTGACAGAGTACAGAAAAGCGTGTGAACGCTTTTATCTCAAATGCTGAGATGTATTTATTCTGTACTGTTTTTGAGCTGTTTTCAAAAACAGCGGAGTCTCGTTTTGGGTTTTTTGGCGGGACTAGAGTGTGTGATCCCGGAGAGGAGAGTAGGGATTCGGAGCGTTGGACCGGGGAGTGGTCAACGCTGTCTGTGTGTGTTTTTCGAGGATGTATGCCTACGTAGTGCTTTGAATAATGTCGACTTAATGTTTTTGCTGTGTGGACAGGCCATATTATGTATTTATGAAGCTGTGGTGAAAGCTATTATGAGTCCAGGATTGGGACAGGCCATATTATGTATTTGTGAAGCTGTGATGAAGCTATTATGAGTCCAGGATTGGGACAGGCCATATTATGTATTTGTGAAGCTGTGATGAAGCTATTATGAGTCCAGGATTGGGACAGGCCATATTATGTATTTGTGAAGCTGTGATGAGGCTATTATGAGTCCAGGATTGGGACAGGCCATATTATGTATTTGTGAAGCTGTGATGAAGCTATTATGAGTCCAGGATTGGGACAGGCCATATTATGTATTTGTGAAGCTGTGATGAAGCTATTATGAGTCCAGGATTGGGACAGGCCATATTATGTATTTATGAAGCTGTGGTGAAAGCTATTATGAGTCCAGGATTGGGACAGGCCATATTATGTATTTGTGAAGCTGTGATGAAGCTATTATGAGTCCAGGATTGGGACAGGCCATATTATGTATTTGTGAAGCTGTGATGAAGCTATTATGAGTCCAGGATTGGGACAGGCCATATTATGTATTTGTGAAGCTGTGATGAAGCTATTATGAGTCCAGGATTGGGACAGGCCATATTATGTATTTGTGAAGCTGTGATGAAGCTATTATGAGTCCAGGATTGGGACAGGCCATATTATGTATTTATCAGGCCATATTAAGTATTTATGAAGCTGTGGTGAAGCTGGTATTATAGGCCAAGATATTATTAACTGCCAGGAGTGCAGTCTGTTGAGCGCTGGGGATAGCGTGTATATTTCACTGTGAACTTTATGGTATTATAGGCCAAGATATTATTAACTGCCAGGAGTGCAGTCTGTTGAGCGCTGGGGATAGCGTGTATTTTTCACTGTGAACTTTATATTAATGCCTACGTGTTCGTGTTGTAATTCAAACTGTATATTGATGTGATCGTGCTGTGACTTAATAAACAATAATTAAATATCACCAGTCGTTCCATACTCGATGACTCCCGTGTGCTCACCTGTTGTGTGAACGACTTTGCCAGCACACAATCACAATCACTCCACTTTGATATATAACCACTCAGGAAGAATAACTTTATCACGCGGGTAACTCCTGAGCTCGCCGGCACATCGAAAAACCCGGTATACTGATGTTTTTCATTGCAATTTTTCTATCATTTACAAAATACATTCCGTTTTCAAGTTTACATATTTTGAGAGAGAAAAGAACACAGAATTATCTTGTGTAAATTTTATTACAATGCATACACAGACGCAAGAACAGCAAAACAACAAAGAAGACCTAGTTTCCCCTTTCTGCCCCGCGAAGGACAATTTTCCAGTGAAATATCCGGGAAGTTTGTGGTACCTACTAATGGGGGTAAAAGGATTAAAACACTTGTCTAACATGGGGATGGGGGTAAAAGTACAAAAACACTTGTCTAACATGGGGATGGTGGTAAAAGTACAAAAACACTTGTCTAACATGGGGATGGGGCTAAAAGTACAAAAACACTTGTCTAACATGAGGATGGTGGTAAAAGTACCAAAACACTTGTCTAACAAGGGGTGGGTGATAAATAACCCTTCTGGTGATCAAATTATCTCTGTTGTAATGCTCTGTTTAGAGTTTCCTATCATTTGTTTCTCAGACAAAAAGCATGTCTACTATTATAAATGTATTCCCAATATTCAGAATAAAAGTCAGCTGACCAGATCTCCATAACTTGTGATAATATTGTCAGTATTAGTGAAAACGTTGTGTCCAGATGTAAAAAATAAACTTCAGATTTGACGACTAAGTTTTACTGAACTACATTACCTTCTGCCCTGCCTTCACAAAAGAAGATATCCAGTTCCGCACCCCAACATCACTTCCTAGAAGGAGGCTCGTAAAGAAGGGAACAATGTCACTACAGTTTCCTTCGACATCCTCTGATGGTCCTCTCTGTGACATCTGGATGGAGACTACCACAGCGAACCCGGGCATAGCACAGTACTCTACCTGTTAAATCATAATCTATGTCAAATATTAATTTTATTTACACAATTACTTACCTCTGGCAAATTGTACAATCAACCATTGTCACTACCCCATAGCTCCCCAAGGAGCATAGGCATGCAATAAATTCATGCTAAGCCCCTCCTGTTTTGTCCATTCAAGTTGATGGGTGTGCTGGAGTTACTGTGATTTTCTATCTCTGTCTACCTTTTACCCTGTGGATTCCAGAACAAGTACTGCAGTATATTTTGGCTTAAATTGTCAACAGGATGGGTGTGATGGAGTTACTGTGATTTTATTTTCCACAGGCCCCATTCTCCTTCTCCATGTAATTATTTGAGTTTAGTCTTTTTCTCTAGGCAATTATTGGCGGGTTTTTATGAGGAATTACTGTGGGGTTTAATTTTAATATCCGCACCAGTCTTCTTTTTTGTAAAATAATTGCGTTCATTTTTATTTCATTGGGAGTTGAGCGCGTAAGTATTATTAGGTTGGGTAAAATTTTCCGACGTTATGAAAAACACCCACTCGGTTTAATCGTGGGGATGGGGTTTATATATATATATATATATATATATATATATATATATATATATATCTATATATATATATATATATATATATACGGCCACAATAACGCCGTTTGTCCTTAAACGAAGGGTGACAATCGACAGTGTGGAAACCATAGAGGCATATCCCTTCTCAGTGTCCCTGGTAAAATCTACTCTAGAATCCTAGAGCAGAGACTCCGACGCCTAGCTGAACCAGAACTGGATGAGGTCCAGTGCGGATTCCGAGCGAACCGAAGTACTCAAGACCTAATCTTCACACTCAGACAGCTGAGTGAAAAGGCCCTTGAGTATAAGAGTGAGATCCATCTTTGTTTCATAGATCTGGAAAAGGCGTTTGACAGGGTCCCCTGGAGCAAACTTTGGGATTGTTTGGCAAGGAAGAACATTCCAGCACCTCTGATTCATGCTATACAGAGCTTCTACAAGTCTTGCAGAAATTATGTGAGGACAGCAAACCATAAGTCAGAAGAGTTCAGGACCACCACTGGTGTAAGACAAGGTGATATCCTGTCACCTTACCTTTTCATACTCCTCATGGACGATGTCATTAAGGCATGTAAGGAGAGAACAAGAAAGTATTCAGTGGGGTACTGGAAGATGAGACAGTTCTGTATTTCGGAGCTGGCATTTGCTGATGATGTTGCCCTGATTGCTAAATCAGAGGCACATCTCCAATTCAACCTGCAAATCTGGAAGGAAGAGCTGGAGAAGAGAGGGATGGTCATAAGCAGCTCTAAAACAAAATCCATGGTGATATCACGAGAAGAAAGAAGACATCAGATTAAGCTGGGAGAACAGGTCCTGGAGCAGGTAGACCACTTTAAATACCTCGGAGCTATTACTGACCAAAAGGGAGGCATCAAAGAAGAGTTGGCCACTCCAAAAGCAGCAGCTGGAAGACTTTTCAGGACATAAATCGAGGATTCCTCAGCAAGAGAGAGGTTGGTAAGAAAACGAAGATGGCTGTATACCGCTCCACCTATGTCCCAGTCTTGACATATGGATGCAAGTCATGGGCAATGACTACAACCCACAAAAGCCAGATCCAAACCTCAGAAATGAGGTATCTGAGGAAGGTGGTTGAAGTAACAAGAAGAGACATGGTACGCAACCAGACCGGCTACCACGACAAGCATAGGAAAAAAAGAGCCAAGGATCCAGACCCCCAGGAAGACCCAGAGTCCGCTGGGAGGACAACATTAGACAATCTTTGAAGGACCGAGGACTAGAATGGAACCAGGCCAGGAGGAAGACAGCCGATAGGATAGTCTGGCGCTCTCTCTTCCAAACCTCTACACCTCACAGTAGAAGGGGAACGATTAAGTAAGTAAGTAAGTCCTTAAACCCTAAGAGGGTTAAATCAGCCGTTACAGAATTGTTAGCAGCAGTGAAGCATATAACTCCCAAATCAAGTACCTTGTGCTTGATACCAAAGTCATCAGTTGCAGTAGTCGGGAACAGAAGAAAGGGTCAACATTCCTTTCCGAATGCTAACCACAGGAGAGGCATAACGGAGACGCCACATCAGCAGAAGACGGCAGTGTCAGTGAGACACTGAATCAAGACGGAGGTTGAAAGAGGAGAAAATAGCTGGGACCAGTAGGGTCAGATAGTATACTTAGAGGACAGCCTCTGAGCTAGTGCTGTAATAAAAGTCTACTAGTGTAGCAGTCCAGAGGTGTTAGTTAGTGGCGTTGTCATCGCCTAAAGCGCTTTGAAGTTGTGTAGGACATCAGATAGTGCAGTCAGTGTGGTGTAGACATTTAGGTATACATCAGCAGCAGGACAGTAGATTATAATTAATAATAATAATAGGATAGTCAGGAGTGGTGGCTCTTAAGTCAGAGACCCCACCAAGTAGATTGTTGTTAATCCTTGATTTTCTTCCATGCAGGTTGAAAGAGAGGGTGAAAGTGTTGGGGTATAGTGGATGTCAGATTAATTGTTCTGTTTATTTTTTCAGGTGTGTGTCGTGTATGATTTATCAGATAGGTAATAGATATTTATAGCCCTGTCTGAGCAGAGGTGATAGTGATGACAATGTGAAAGTAAGGGGTAAGAAATAGTTTTATCACAAGGTGATCGTGTAAGAGAAAGGACAGTCTCTGGATAGAATAATTTATCTAATCCAGCCTATCTGACGCACTTTCTCTCCTTGTACGAAAATACAAGTTACACTGCACTCACATGCACACAATTCTGTGACAAATACGCACGAACGTGAAAACAAACTATGGATAACATATAATAGATATGGGGTTGATCGACACGATAACTAAAGGTTTAATAAAGTTTATTATCAAAATAGAAAATCACAACATAAATCATATGCATCAAGAGATCATGGTTTACAGACAAAAATGAAAATTAATCAAATAGGTTCTCCCCTCTGGTAAAGGAAAAGAAAGGACGATCCTAACAGAGGTTAATTAACCCAAAAGATCAAAGGTTAACAATAAGTTATGAAATAGTCAGTATGGGAAAAGAATAGGTTCCTAATGTAAACTATCCCGTGACTAATCAGATTATTGAGATAAAAAAAAAGAAAGAAGAAACCATATAAGTATATGATGTTAACATAAGACATAAGTTTCTTTCTCTGTTCATCCAATTCACATACACGCTGTGGCCACTTTCAGATACATTTACCCCAGTAGTTGTCGCAGGCATTCCAAGGAAATACACTAATAAGTAATATATATATTTAGTGTCAAATTTAAGTTTGCCAAATCCAGCCCCAGACTCTCCGTAGTTGCTGACTGCAAATTTCACAGTAGTCGCCAGAGTCTGTGTTAAATTTGTACTGGATACAATAAGTTATCTATGCCTTCAGTCGGTTGGAGTAAGGTTCATGCGTGGTAATCGCCGATGTAGAATAAATAGAACATATTCAGTTCCTAATTCCAAGCTGCATAGTGTCAATCATAAAAAGCCTTTATGCCAACTTTACGTGTAGCATTGGGCAGAGCAACCTAACCTTTGAAGTGAAGACAGGAGTACGACAGGGATGCCCCTTATCAACCACTCTATTTTTAACAGTCATAGACTGGGTGATGCGCCAGACAACAGAGGGCAATCCAAGAGCAATAAGATGGACTACATTTTCTACATTGGAAGATCTGGAATATGCAGATGACATTGCACTGCTAGCACATTCACATCAACACATCCAGGAAAAAACGGATAGACTTAATAAGTATAGCCAGTAGGTGGGCTTGAACATCAACCTAAAGAAGACAGAGGTCATGACGCTCAATGTGAGCAACCCTGAGCCCATATCAGTAAGGAATCAGCAACTGGAACAGACAGATGCCTTCACATACCTAGGATGCATAGTAACACCAGACAGCGGAGCAAGCAGAGACATCAACAACAGAATGAACAAAGCAAGAACAGCCTTTTTTAGTCTAAACAACATCTGGAAGTCCTCTCAGTACAGCACAAGCACAAAATTAGGATTATATCAGAGCTGTGTGCTTTCTGTGCTTCTCTATGGCGCGGAGAGCTGGAGCGTTACAGAGAAGGAAATGTCGAAATTGTCCTCTTTTCACACAACATGCCTAAGAAAAATTCTCCGAATCTTTTGGCCGAATACCATCACCAACCAAGATCTGCTTACTCAGAGCAAGCAAGAGGACATGCACACCATCATAGCTGGCAGACGCTGGAGCTGGGTTGGCCATGTCCTCAGAAGAGACCCCGATGCCATCACAAGAACAGCTATGCTATGGACCCCTGAAGGAAAACGAAAGAGAGGCCGACCAAAAACAACTTGGCGGAGGACTGTGGAGGCTGAGATGCAAAGAATGAACCAGAGTTGGGGCACAGTACGAAGGATGGCCGCCGACCGAGCAAAGTGGAATCAATTTGTTGTTGCCCTACTAGACGCCACCAGGCATAATGGCCACTGACTGCTTTGACGGCCGGCGGCTAAGGATCAAAGAAGAGAAGAAGATACAGTTCCTAGGGGGTTTAGCCTCAGGTGGCGAAAACGCTAGGTTTAAGTTACACAAATGTTGCTGACAATATATTGCCACAGTTGGCTGATGAGATATATATATATATGTAAATCTGGTAATAGTTCTGGCCCAGTTAATATTATAATTCAATGGTTCTATTCTGGTTTCTCTCATGAAAATGAGGAAAATTTGACCGCACAGGTCACAGCAAGAAGCTCATCAATATTAAATATTCTTGGATGCTTATAATATTATAAGTTCGTATGATCATAAGTTCATATGGCCATAAGAAAACAAGCCGCTAGTACTCAGGTTTGATCAGCCTATATTTTAGGACAAGAACATATAAACATTTAACCAAATTATCAATATCATATCAACACGTGTTAAAATAGGACCTCTTCACCACTATGTTATAAATTAGATTTAAAACACACGTGTCTAGCTTATCTTATCATTCTGTTAATGCGTGATATGAACACTAGTCATTAAAAAAAATTACATAAAATGGATAGAAGTAAATAATATATGCTGTCAGTAGACAGTTATTTAATGTATGTACTAGTCAATTTAAAACATCTCTTACTGGAAAAATAGCGAGTAATTAAATTTACTTTACGGCTGGAAAGTTAGCTATAAGTTATTTAATTAGCACAGAAAATCTCAGTGAAATATATATTGAAAACTATAAACACACTAAATCACTTTAAATCTAGTATATAAATTACCGCAATCAGAAAAATGAAACACTCCACGGAATCTATTAATTTTCACTCTGTAAGAGAAATCTTACGATAACGAGCTAGTGAATTCAGATAGATTTCTGGCAACTGATCATGGCTATCGGAAAGACATGGTATATATTGAAAAACTCCGTTCAATCGTTCTCTAATGCGAAAGTCACACCTACTGCCAGACCCGAGTCAATTTGCCGTTCGATTTCTTGAATCAAAGGTAATTTTACCACCTCTTGACTTTCATCATCTCTGCCTTGCCGAATATCAGCTACGCAATTTTCACCTGAAAGTTTTACAATCCAAGGTCCGTCTCACTGAATATCGTGTGTTCCCCTGATCAAAGAATCTATTACGCCATGCTCCGCGCTCTGTTTCACATAGGGCTTGATTGCCACATGGCTCTCGTGTTAATTAAACTGGTGAATCCTTCGTTCATGTAGCAAAAGTATACTCTAGATGGGGAGGGGCAAAAGTGGATGATTACTGCTGCACTATTTTCATCTGTGACAGGTGC
This sequence comes from Oreohelix idahoensis, assembly GCA_024509875.1. Lineage (NCBI taxonomy): Eukaryota > Metazoa > Mollusca > Gastropoda > Stylommatophora > Oreohelicidae > Oreohelix > Oreohelix idahoensis. Next base: position 120,524 of record JAMPIV010017863.1, read on the forward strand.
GACCTCACACGTTATTTATTTTACTGTGTTATCTGATTTGTTGTATAATAAACTATAAACTGTACACTGGATCAGGTTCTCTATAACTATACTGTACGTATATGTTTGTCGGTATAGTTGTGTCTGTGGAACTTTAGTGAAACCTTATCTCCTTTATTGGTAGTCAGAGGTGGTGAGTCTATAGCCATTAAATAGGTCAGAAGTAGCGAGGGAGAGTCGATCTCGGTTCTCACCCTCAAAGCTAATAGTCTCATCCTTCCACATTCACTGTCATTCTCCTCAAAATCTATCTTCTCAGACTTTCTCATACTAGTGTCTTGTCTATATACTCAGACAAACTCTAAACCATAAATCTACTTCGTGACAATGGGGTAGACTGCCCTTTGCCCAACCTTCCTTATTTGCATGAAAAATTAACAGTATGAAAAAGGAGTGTGGGAGCTCATCAGCTCTCTGTTTCTACAGGTAAGAAGTTAGAAGACCTCAGACAGAAGTCCATCCACAGCATGGAGAATATTCAAGTTGATCTGCCTGATGATGGGCTTACACACTTGTTGGACTGGAAAAGAGATGCCAAGTCCATGTTGTTAGTCCACAGTTGTGGAAGAATACAAAGCAGGAAAGATGAGGCTTGCAATGCTGCTGTGCGAGTCAGATGACGTAGTCCATTTACCCTACATTGAAAACTGGAAGGAAGTGGATGAAGCTTTTGATGCCAAGATTCGCTCAAGGTAAAGGAGGTAATCGGATACACGCTGACAAATAGACAGGGATCTGGCCATGGTGACATCCGCTGGTGGTCCAAGGCATCAAACATGGAATGCAGAGTTATGGTAATTCAGGAAATTTGAGAAGATAAGAATGATAAGAGGATGCAAAAAGTGGTGCAGCAAGTCCAACAAGATCAGTGGACTACATGGGAAGAAGCTCTGCAAAGGTCCTTGACATGGAATGATATATATGGCATATGGCACCTCTTAGACTCAGCTTCATTATCAGATCAATGTTTGATCTTCAGCCAACATCCGCAAATCTTGTGAGATGGGGAAAGTCTGATGATGCTCAGTGTCCCCTGTGCCATGAGAAGCAGACACTACATGTGTCTCTCAGCCTGTGAGGTGTCATTAGGGCAAGGGCAATACGCTTGGCATCAAAACAAAGTACTAAATGAGTGGCAACAGACCTGGCAAGTGTGAAGGCAAACAGCAAAGTCAGACCGACTACCGCAAATACATACTTTCTGAGAGCAGAAAAGTCAGCACATTCCAAACCAAGTAAACCAAGTAGCAATTTACCATCTATTCTGAACTGTGCAAATGACTGGGAGACAGCAGTAGATCTACCTAGGGGAGGAACATATCCGGAAAGCATTCAAAGATCTCAAAGACAACCAGATATAGTGCTACATTCCTGATCATCGCGCCAGATTATAATGCTTGAGCAGAACATGCAATCAGAATCCAGATTGGACTAGTAACACTTGTTCAAAGTGGCCAAGTATACTGATCTGGTCATGGACTTGAGACACGGCAGGTTCACTGCAAGGGTCATGGCTGCTGAGGTAGGTGCAAGAGGTCTAGTGGTTGCCTCAGTGTATGATCTACTGAAACGGCAGAGTATGAAAGGTCAGTCAAGAACAAGGGCACTTAAGAGGCTCAGTGAAACTACAGAAAGGGCATCATGCTGGCTGTGGAACAAACTGAAATGGGCTATGGAATTCAAGACAGTTTTCAACATAATGGGTTACTTTCTTAATTGCCTCCAGCTGGCAGCAAAAACAGGAGTGAAGTTGAAAGCTGCAACCAAGGCGGAGTGGGTTCAATTCTCTGCACAAGATAACAGGAGGTTGTAACTTGGGAGTCATGACCCAAGTGGGCACTTCACCCTTAGAGTGTAAAGGAGATTAAAGGGCCAGAACACTTGATCGGGGGCGGGGGGGGAACTACTTCTGATGCTCAGACTACCTCCTGTTGTATCACTCTGTATAGAGTTTCCTATCATTCATTTGCCTTTTTTTTTTTTGGGGGCATGTTTGGTATGTTTTTGTTTTTTTCCCCCTCTAACCAGCGGCACTCGAGCTTTCCAGCTCTTTTGGTCCAATGACATGTCACTGCGAGGCTGGGGGGGTCAGTGGACTTTCCTTCCAACTGTTTGGTATGTTTTTGTTTTTTTCCCCCTCTAACCAGCGGCACTCGAGCTTTCCAGCTCTTTTGGTCCAATGACATGTCACTGCGAGGCTGGGGGGGTCAGTGGACTTTCCTTCCAACTGTTTGGTATGTTTTTGTTTTTTTCCCCCTCTAACCAGCGGCACTCGAGCTTTCCAGCTCTTTTGGTCCAATGACATGTCACTGCGAGGCTGGGGGGGGTCAGTGGACTTTCCTTCCAACTGCTTGGTATGATTTTGTTTTTTTCCCTCTAACCAGCGGCACTCGAGCTTTCCAGCTCTTTTGGTCCAATGACATGTCACTGCGAGGCTGGGGGGGTCAGTGGACTTTCCTTCCAACTGTTTGGTATGTTTTTGTTTTTTTCCCCCTCTAACCAGCGGCACTCGAGCTTTCCAGCTCTTTTGGTCCAATGACATGTCATTGCGAGGCTGGGGTTCAGTGGACTTTCCTTCCAACTGTTTGGTATGTTTTTGTTTTTTCCCCCTCTAACCAGCGGCACTCGAGCTTTCCAGCTCTTTTGGTCCAATGACATGTCACTGCGAGGCTGGGGGGGTCAGTGGACTTTCCTTCCAACTGTTTGGTATGTTTTTTGTTTTTTTCCCCCTCTAACCAGCGGCACTCGAGCTTTCCAGCTCTTTTGGTCCAATGACATGTCACTGCGAGGCTGGGGGGGTCAGTGGACTTTCCTTCCAACTGTTTGGTATGTTTTTGTTTTTTTCCCCCTCTAACCAGCGGCACTCGAGCTTTCCAGCTCTTTTGGTCCAATGACATGTCACTGCGAGGCTGGGGGGGTCAGTGGACTTTCCTTCCAACTGTTTGGTATGTTTTTGTTTTTTTCCCCCTCTAACCATGGGCACTCGTGCTTTCCAGCTCTTTTGGTCCAATGACATGTCACTGCGAGGCTGGGGGGGTCAGTGGACTTTCCTTCCAACTGTTTGGTATGTTTTTGTTTTTTTCCCCCTCTAACCAGCGGCACTCGAGCTTTCCAGCTCTTTTGGTCCAATGACATGTCACTGCGAGGCTGGGGGGGTCAGTGGACTTTCCTTCCAACTGTTTGGTATGTTTTTGTTTTTTTCCCCCTCTAACCAGCGGCACTCGAGCTTTCCAGCTCTTTTGGTCCAATGACATGTCACTGCGAGGCTGGGCGGGTCAGTGGACTTTCCTTCCAACTGTTTGGTATGTTTTTGTTTTTTTCCCCCTCTAACCAGCGGCACTCGAGCTTTCCAGCTCTTTTGGTCCAATGACATGTCACTGCGAGGCTGGGGGGGTCAGTGGACTTTCCTTCCAACTGTTTGGTATGTTTTTGTTTTTTTCCCCCTCTAACCAGCGGCACTCGAGCTTTCCAGCTCTTTTGGTCCAATGACATGTCACTGCGAGGCTGGGGGGGGTCAGTGGACTTTCCTTCCAACTGTTTGGTATGTTTTTGTTTTTTTCCCCCTCTAACCAGCGGCACTCGAGCTTTCCAGCTCTTTTGGCCCAATGACATGTCACTGCGAGGCTGGGGGGGTCAGTGGACTTTCCTTCCAACTGTTTGGTATGTTACAGTGTTACTACTTGTTGCTCCCCTTTCAGGCCTAGAACACACACGGGTAAAACTGATAACTGGTTCTCTAAATACATTTTTTAATGTGGCAAATTAAACCAAACACAGCAGAATATGTCTGCACTTTCAAGCAAAAAGTGAAAAAAGTAAAGAAATCACAAACTGACTTTGTTCAGTTTGTTTAAATGCTACTGTAGTGGTGTTTGATGGTATTGTATGATGGTGATATTACTAAATGTAATTGTATGAGGCCAGCTGTGAAGGCTCCTGAGATAAAATGTAGTTGAGAATTGTCAGAAGGCCTTTCTTGCTACCACTACGACCTCACACTTAATTTTTTTTTAATGAATGTGGCTACGTAAAGTGTCTAGGGTTATGATATGTAGTGTGGTGTAATAGGTTATAGATATACCCACAGATATTTAACAAGACTAATAATATTAATAAATGTTAAAATACACTGAACTAACTCACGTGTGTAAAATTTTTTGATAAAATTATATTACATTTATTTTGTTCTGGATCAATTTTTTAGGTTGACCAGAACTTAAAAGGATTTAGAGATTATGAAAGAAATGCATGGAATATTATATCATAAATGCAATAGTGTACATATATATGTACTATACTAGTTAGTTTTATTAAAATGTTCTAGTAGTCATCTACTTGGGAGGATAGTTAATGTTTGTGCTGTTGGGGTGGCCTCATCACACCTGTCTATATTGACTACACAGTGTCCAGAAAATGGTGGGAATTTTTATGGGGATATTAGTAACTACAAAGCGTTGGTGAATGTCCAGCAGACCAGAGGCTCACTCATCTTGTAGTTGTAGCTCTGGTGCTGAAATCAGGTGGTCCCACCTCTCCGTGCTGGCGGGCAATAATGGTGGTCTCTGTCACAAGTACTGCACAGATACACTCGAGTAAAGTCACCAACTGAATAGACACTGCTTTGTTGACAACAGAAACTCACAGCTCTGCAATCAAAGTATGGGCCATGTGTCAAAATCTATTCTCTACCCACGTCTGGACACAACACTGACACAACAACCACATCATACAGACAGGTCAGATCTCTCTGACCAAACAGCACATTTACCATGGTGGTTTTACATCAGATAGATCCTCCCAGACTATAGATTCTGAAAATTATTTATTAGTTTTCTGCCCTAAAAGAGGATAGGTAATATGTTTCATTATTCTCAACACTTGATCTGTCTTGCCTAACCCTTGCTGGAGTTTATGTATATTGTTGGTCCCTAGACCCTGACTTGGGCGGGGGGTCTAGAGCAAATCCCTACTTGTTTGTAAGGCTAGATTTCGATATGGCAGTATCAAATCACTCAAACATGAAACAATATTCAAAATATATAAGGAAATAATTTCAATCTTACCAGATTATGAATAAATAACACAGAATTGCTAGCAAAACTCAGCTGAGCTGCTGGCTATAGTATGGCGTCCCTAAACTTCTTTCACTTTCTTTCATATGGAAATCACCACACTTTAAAATCTGTGTCTATCACTGAACAACTATTGAGAAATGACCCCAAATCCGCGTCTAAGCGCCGCCAATATGCTTTTCTGTGGCCAATCACTGCCTAGGTTTTTTTGAATTTCAAATTTCCTACACTAAAGTCATTTCAGTCATGCTTCAGTCAAGTATGGATGTTTATCTGTTAGTCTGTCCGTCTCTACTTGTGTTTCTACAAAAATGTACTTGATTTTTGAACCAACCTTTCTCTCCCCTCCAAAATTTTGTCGTTAAAAGTTATTTTTAGACACAGCCACCACAATATCCCGTCTCTTCCATACTAAGTAGATTTGAACACCTGCGTCTCGAGGTCGTGTTTTTTTATGCAATTAGCGACACTTTTAGATTCAATACAGTCTGTCGATGATGTGAACAACACTGTCTTTTGTCATTATCTTCAATATTATCTATCCGTCTGTAAAATTAAGAACATATTAGTTCACTGCTCAGAATGGGCCATCCGGCCAGCTAATTTTTATATTCCTAACATTAATATTAAGAAAAAAGTACTTTTTAAATTTTGTAATATTCCAAACATCTGCGTTTTAGCCGCTGAATTCAAATCAAGGGCTTGGTATTGCAAAAGCGTCCAATAAATGACTGTGGCGTAACATATCTATGGTCCCTTCTGTCGAGTTGCTTACTTTTTATGTCAACTTGGGAAACGTGACTTTTCTCCGTTTCCCCCCCAATTGCGTCTCCTTAGCCTTTCTAGTCTCACGCAATCTTTCCAGTCATATTTTTTTCCTTTTTGATCCGCCGTTCCCCTCCTGTCTAGCAAGTCAATTATTATGGAGGATGATGACCCGCGGTCTAGGCGATCATGTACATCAGCAGCCTACGCATTATGTTTTTATCCTTAAATGTTATCTTTGGAGGTATTTTACCGTTGTATCTCTGTCAATTTCACTACAGCTACATAGATGCATATCTAATTATATCTCTATATAACTTCCAACCCCTTTTGCTTCTTTCTTCTCTTCCTTTTTTTTGGGCCTTCTTAACTCTTTGACTCCACAATTATTTTTCACCCTGTGCCGTAATTTTAATTCTTGATAGACTAAAAACAACGCTCAGAGAGTTGTTTTGGCACAGGTGTCAAATCTGACCAACGCTCTGAGCGATGTTCCGGAGACAAAGAGTTAAGGAGAACAGAACAACTATTGCAATTGACCCCTCCCCTCCCTGCAAGAAACCTGTGCCAAAGCAATCCACATGCTTTTGTGGTGGTGGTTACACAGCATTTTTGTTTTGCAAGATGTTAGGCATACATAACCTTTAAGTAGCAATCTCTAATGACATGCCTGAAGAAACAGACGTACTATTCACTGTCTCCTCAAATTCTACTTCTAACATCAAAGGGCCCTAATGCAGTCTATAAATTCTGCTCTTGACATCTCTTGTATGCTGTCATGCCAAATGTCCAGCATTTTCTCTATTTATCACTTTTTCCAACTCTACGCTGCCTACACTAAAGTCCCATAAGACCTTTGTTTTAAGCAAAGATAGCTTCCTGCGATTTGTTCAGTTTTGGAAGACGCAAGTGTAAGAATGTTTCAGCCAAAGGTTGGTCTGCCAATGCTTGCATCAACAAAGTGAAAACAGCATGAGGTAATGTAAAATAATTATCACCTCATTCTACCACCTTACTGCAGTTTTTTCTCACTTGACACTATCATAACACAGCACCTTTTTTCTCACTTGACACTATCATAACACAGCACCTTTTTTCTCACTTGACACTTCCACATTACTGCACTTTTTTCTCACTTGACACTATCATAACACAGCACCTTTTTTCTCACTCAACACTTCCACATTACTGCACTTTTTTTCTCACCTGATACAACCATCTTGATGCATTTTTCTAATACTACCACTTAACTGCACTTTTTTCTGCTATTACCACTTTGCTCGATTTTTTTGTCATTTGATAATACCACTTTACTGCACTCTTTTGTCATCTGAGTATGAATGTATAATACTTTTTGACACCTGATAGTACTATCTTACTGCAATTTTTTTTTCCAGCTGGCACTACCACCTCACTACAATTTTTTTAAAACTAATCAGATGGTAATTTTACAGCACTATTTCCTCACCTGACATTACATTATTACTGCACCTCTTTCTCCAAAGACATAACACTGCAGTCTCATTCTGCTTGTTGTCAGCTAGACTTCAAACTTCTTCTTCTTCTTCTTCTTTGATCCTTAGCCGCCGACCGTCAAAGCAGTCAGTGGCCATTACGCCTGGTGGCATCTTGTAGGGCAACAACAAATTGATTCCACTTTGCTCGGTCGGCGGCCATCCTTCGTACAGTGCCCCAACTCTGGTTCATTCTTTGCATCTCAGCCTCCACAGTCCTCCGCCAAGTTGTTTTTGGTACTTCAAACTTACACAATAATTATTTACAGTCTGTGATTTTACTTCAAACTTTAACAATAATTCTTTACAGTCTGTGATTTTTACTTCAAACTTTAACAATAATTCTTTACAGTCTGTGATTTTACTTCAAACTTAAACAATATTTCCTCAGTCTATAATTTGACTTCAAACTAACACAGTAATTCCTTAAAGTTTCTGATTTTACTTCAAACTTCAACAATAATTCCTTATAGTCCGTGATTTTATTTCAAACATGTACAACTCCTAATAGTGTTTTGACTTCAAATTATACAACTCTTGACAGTTATTGATTTCACTATAACATTACACAATAATTCCGTAAACAGTTAGTTTTTTAACTTCAAATTTACATAATAATTAATTTGTCACTGCTTTACTTCAAACTTACATAGTAATTCCTAACAGTCAGTGATCTGAGATCAGACTTACACAATAATTCCTAACAGTCAGTGGCCTGACTTCAGACTCACACAATAATTCCCTACAGTCAGTGATCTGATGTCAGAATCACACAATAATTCCTAACAGTCAGTGATCTGACTTCAGACTTACACCATAATTCCTAACAGTCTGTGATTTGATGTCAGACTTACACAATAATTCTTAAGTCATTGATCTGACTTCAGACTTACACAATAATTCCTAACAGTCTGTGATTTGACGTCAGACTTACAAAATAATTCTTAACAGTCATTAATCTGACATCAGACTTACACAATAATTCCTAACAGTCAGTGCTGCTTTCGGGTTCATGAGACATAACATTCTCAGCAGTTCCAGTCTTCTCTTTCCACCAACAGATTCCTCCTCCAGCTTGTCACCACGAGCAATCAAACTGTTACACACTGTAGAGGACACAAAACTTGGTTGTTTATCTAAAGACTGTACGTGACAGCAAGTATATGTCACAGGTTTTGCCCAAGAACCAATGATGTTGTCACCTCATAATACTCTCCATAACATTTATAATTGTTACAAGTGCTAGTACTAACACTAAACATTTATAACAGTTACATGCCCACAACATTCTCTTAACATTAGAGACTGCTGATCCTCCCTACAAAAGAATTTAGAATTGATGACAAGAGCCAGACAGGTACCAGTGGAACAAGAGATGAGAAGAAAATGCTAGTGACAGTGATGGAAAGTACACACTTTGCGGAAGCTGTTGATAGCATTACAAGTAAGTCTTTGTTTGGGAATTGCAGAGGTAAGAGAGTTACAGGGAGACAGAAAAACACATGGGAAAGAGAACTGGATACAGATATGAAAGGGATGAGAAAGACCTTGAGCTGATGGCATGGGACAGGACTTGGTATAAGTTTGTTGAAGGCCCAGCGAGCTGAAGGTAATGAATGAAATCACCACCATTCTCACTTACTTAGTCGTTCCTCTTCTACCCTGGAGTGTAGAGGTTTGCCAGGGAGAGCCCCATACTATCCAATCGGATGTCTTCCCCCTGGCCTGGCTCCAATCCAGTCCTCGGTCCTTCAGAAATGGTCTAATGTTGTCCTCCCAGCTGACTCTGGAAGTCTGGATCCCATAGTTTCCCATACTTGTCGTGGTAGCTGATCTTCTCCAGTTCTGCAGACATGGCCAAACCATCATAGTTGGGACTGTTCTACATGGGTCTGCAGGGGCTGGGTTTTGAGGCCTTGCCGTATCGACTTGATATCTCTTCTTGTTATTTCAACCACCTTCCTCAGATACCTCATTTCTGAGGTTTGGAGCTGGCTTTTGTAGGTGGCAGTCATTGCCCACGACTCACATCCATAGATCAAGACTGGAACATAGGTGAAGCGGTATACAGTCTTCTTTGTCTTCTTGCCAACATCTATTTTACTGAGGAATCCTCGATTTATGTCCTGAAAAAATCTCCCGGCTGCTCTCTTTGGGAGTCAACTCTTCTTTGATGCCTCCCTTCCAGTCTATGATAGCTCCAAGGTTTTTAAAGTGGCCCACCAATCATAACATTTATAGCGTACTAATTTGTAATGCTTTTTTAAAATTCAGAGCTGTTACCAGCCCAAAAATTTAACTTATGACTAACATTTGTAGATATTACAGGTTTACTGATAATTTCACACCATCAGATCAGCTGCCATCTTGGCACTGAAGGTCAGCTGCAATGGATCTCATTTTTTCAGGCTATCTTTCAACTTATAGCACGGTCTTTCTCATACACGTCTGCCTTAAACTCTTCCTTCTATTATGGTTTTCTGAAAGGTGTCAAGCTTTTTTATATGCCCTTAATATTTTATGTCTAACTTTTATCTCATTCATTAATTCTCATTTCATACATAGCTATTCTAGGAACATCTTTACTTGTTTTCTTCTGTTTCCCTGACATCCACCCCACTCTCCTTTATAATTACACTGCAAGGACCCCTTCGAACTGCGTGTTCACTGTCCATGTTTTTATGCCACACAGTAATGAAGAGCCCACGTTTTGCCGACACTTATAGGGTGAAAACCTGGGAGGATGAAGCTGTCGATCGCACTAAGTGGCAATGTTATCTATAGCGCCACCTTAGATTGGGCAAAAAGAAGCTTTCACAGCAAGCAGAAGAGAGGAGAAAACGCCGAAAGGAACATCAGGAAAATAAGCAGCTGAGGGCTGTCACCTCAGTGGCGCATTCCCATAGTCATTTATGACTGAAGGGGCTATTATCATTATAATAAAGAGCCTACATAGCGCTCGACAAATCACATTTTTAATTTGGAAGTTGTTTTCACACGACAGACACATACAAATGTTGCAGGGTTACCGATATGCTCACAGTGCACAATAACAGAGAAAACACAGATTTAATATCAATTTCACAACACTCAATAACGTGAATGAATGAATTATGCATGAATGTTTCCCTTCACAGAAGCCATCAAACATCGTGGGAGAATGCAGTTTTAATTTTTGTCTAAGGTGTATAGCTTTAGCCAGTTACATCATCTTTCTTCATGATTTCTTTAACGTCTTTTATCTGCCTTGTATTCAGGCATCCTCCTGCACATTTTCAGATCTGCTACTGAGGAGTTTACAGGCAGCTGATTTGGCATTTTATAGGCAGCTGATTTGGCAGCATTCTAACAAGGTGCCACTGGAATAAGAGATGAGAAGATAGAAGTGTGCTTCAGGGTACACATTAAAGAAACTTGCTGATAGCATTACAAGGCAGTCCTTGTTCTGGAACCCCCATGGTAAGGTTAGTAGAGGAAGGGGGAAAAACACATGGAAAAGGGAACCGAGGGTCAGAGGTGAAATAGATATGGAAAGACCTTGAACCAATGGGGAAGGGGGCATCTTCATAAGCTGCTTTAAAGGGGTGCAAGGCTTCTTTGCTTCTTTAGATGCTGTAAAGGGGTGCAGAACTTCTAATAGGTTAAGAAACACTGCTATGTACAGTTGGTGTATGGTTTTGTTCTTACTAACTTCCTGATCCCACTGTTTTCCCTTCTATCTCTATGATTATATTAACACTGACTATCTTAACTCTTTCCGTACGTAATTATTTTCAGCTCTGGACGGAATTATTTTTAAGCCCCAAAAATTTACACATACATAATTTACGTTTACTGACAATGTGTGTCTAATCATGAGTTAAGTATAACATATTATATATCAAATTAAAGTACATTGGATGAACAATATAAATCCATATGCCTTTCTAGCTAATTTTATGTTATGTTTATGTTATAACAGATAACATGTACACGGAAAAAAGATAACTTGAAATTTTGAACAAAAATTTTCGACTTACGTAAGGCTTGTAACATAAATTGTTATCACAATACAGTTTCACTGCTCTCTTTGTGCAGGTAATCCATTTAGAAACACAGAAAAAGTAAGAAAGTTATGGTTGATCACACAGTTTGTTCACTGTTCACATAATAGTAACATATCCTGTGTGTTTTTCGGCCATTATGGCGATACGACAAAACACGATTAAAGATGAAGATAAATGTGAAAAAATCCGTTCAAACGCAAATAAAAGACGTTGAAGCTTGTTGAAATTTGCCCAGTTTTGTGTTTACTTCCGTTCGAGATAAATTCCGGGCAGTATAAAATATCAGAATAGAAAGAAACAATGAAATAAATCAGCGTCTTTTAAAAGATCTTACGTCTACAGCGTTTGGCCTTTGCATCTATTATTAGATCTTGCGTACGGAATCAGTTAAGGTAGTCAAACACCATAAAAGACAAATTTGTCTGTTTATTATGTTCGCTGAGAGAAACTAGCTCTTACCTTCCAGAAAGCTTTCTGGACTGTTGGCAACAAGTTGACAGACAAGTTTACAGCCATTCTCAACACACAATAAAGCTTCAGCCATGTCCAGCAAGTTTAGGAGATTGGGTAGTTCTTTAGGAGGGAAAAATTGATAAGGCAATCATTAAGTTATTCTAATAAATAAGCATTTACTTTTCATGCAATTAAAATACACATAAAGGTCAAAACTGCCTCACATCATCTGCAAACTTCAAAACACAATTAATCAGGAGAGATGAATGGGCAACTATACTGGCCAGGTGCAGTCTGATAATGAAATGCACATATAATTAAAATTAGTCTGATGAAAATCATTTTCAAATTCATCACCATAAAGAGTGCTATCATCATAATTACCACTCTCACAAACTAACATCACATTATCAAAATTATCACCACCACAAATATCACTACCATCAAAACTATCACCATACCATTATGCCATTTACATCATAACATCACCATATTACCATTACATATACTGATATGTCATAACCAGCATTTATTAGTTACGATACTATTAGATGCCACCACCATCAAAATTATCACCATGCAATCACATTAAGTATCGTTTATGTCTATCGTTTATGTCATAACCATCATCACACTGTCCCATAAGTATCACTAACACCACAACCATCACCACAAGTATCACTACCATCATAAGCATAACCATAACCATGACCACAGATATCACTACCATCACATGACCCATATGCTGTCATAGCGGGAAAAGGATGAGATCTCAACTCCATTTAAATATTAACCATATAGCTCCTCAGAGCTAAAATCTCTGATGCCTTAAAACCAGAACGCTCAAGATAAATGAAACTCAATCATTGAATGATTTAGGCTTCGGTAGCATTTCATCTAGGAGAAAGGAAAACTCTTATTTCAAACCACCAGCTGTGTTGTAGGCAGGCTGAGCACTGCCAAGGGCTAAACAAGGTTAATCTGACATAAATACCTGTTGAAATCAGGTGCACTGGGCCACAGCCCAGATGAAACAGTAGTTTAATCTGTCCTATAAAAAATACATATAAGAAGAAACCAGTATGATGATCATCCTGTGTAGCCACACCAGGATATCACAGCATTAAACTCCCTGCCTCGAACGGTCATTCTCCTCTGTTCTATGGATTTTAGGCAAAGAGGAAAAAGGACAAATACACATGACCAAAAGCCATGACAACTAAATAAACTGCAGTGGAATGTTGAAAGTCTTCAACTAAATATTCTCCCAAGACATGTCTCTTGATCAAGTATGTATAAAAGAGATACACCTCAATAACATCTGAAAATTCTCACTCCATCAGACAATTCTGGCTTGGCAGAGGTCACAATGGAGGTATGTTGATGCTCACAAGCAATTCAATTCCAAGCAGCAACGTATTTATATACACCAATAATCAATAAGAAAAAATAGGGGCCAATATAACAATCAAAGATGCATCAAAATGGCAAAAGAGGGAAGAAAACTACCTCAAACTAAGACAAGTTATGAAGAGGCCAAGAGACTTACCAAGACCAGAAACAAGTGTGAAACAACATCCAGGCCTCTTAAAAACTATGCTTATAACCAGCTCAACAGAAGAGAGTATGTAATAATCTTCAGACTCCGCACATGCCACAACAGACTAGGATACCATCTGTTCAATAAGCTAGAGATAGGAACTACCGATGAGTGTATATGTATACACTAAAGTAATCAATATCTGCTGCACGAGTGCCCCTCCTATAAGGAGAAGAAAAGCACATATGGCCATTATCTGTGCCAGTCCATGAGAAGATCAATGGAGAAGTTAGCAATCTGAGGCCGACCACTATTTTCTTCAAGCATATTCAAGCTAACATGTGTGGGCATTTGATGAAGAAGAAGAACTACCACCATAAAAATCATCACAACAACCACCACCATAAACATTAATACTGTCAAAATTACCATCACAAAAATAACCATAAATCTCTCTACCATAAAAAATATCAGCATCATAATTACCTGCCATCGCAATGCTCAGTGCATCCAAGATCTCGTATGTGTAGACTGGGCATTCAAACAAATCAGACTGTTTATGATAGTTACTAGCCTTCTGATCTTTCACCTAGGACAAATGAATGTTGCGGTAAAATGGACTGGACTAATATTGTTTGCAAGCTTAAATAAATGTGGTTGCTAAACTTTAAAATACAACAAACCTTGCTCCATTTACAGCTAATATCATTCTGTTATATTTACCATCAACATATCCAGCTAATACCAGGTGCTCCAACAGCTGGAAGATGTAGCGAATACAGAAGACTGTTGGCAATAGACCAAAACTATATGAAGCGAGACATGAAGAAGTGCTGGGAGAAAGAGAACACCAGCACAAAGCATGGATAACAACAGAAACCATCAATAAGATAAAAGACAGAAAAAAACAAGAAAGCAGACTTAAACAGAAGCAAAACCAGAAAATCTTGGAGACAGATATGACACATATTGAGAAAATCTTGGAGACAGATATGACACACATTGAGAAAATCTTGGAGACAGATAAGACACACATTGAGAACATCTTGGAGACAGATATGGCACACATTGAGAACATCTTGGAGACAGATATGACACACATTGAGAAAATCTTGGAGACAGATATGACACACACTGAGAAAATCTTGGAGACAGATATGACACACATTGAGAACATCTTGGAGACAGATATGACACATTGAGAACATCTTGGAGACAGATATGACACACATTCAGAACATCTTGGAGACAGATATGACACACATTGAGAACATCTTGGAGACAGATATGACACACATTGAGAACATCTTGGAGACAGATATGACACACATTGAAAACATCTTGGAGACAGATATGACACACATTGAAAACATCTTGGAGACAGATATGACACACATTGAGAAAATCTTGGAGACAGATATGACACACATTGAGAACATCTTGGAGACAGATATGACACACATTGAGAACATCTTAGAGACAGATATAACAGACATTGAGAACATCTTGGAGACAGATATAACACACATTGAGAACATCTTCTGCCATCAATGGTACCTATACCTTGTAGCGGTATGGCAGCTTGCGTACCCTGACAATCCCCAGAGCTATGCCAGTGGGAGTTTTACTCCTGGGAGGTTCAACCAAGCTGGACTGGTCTGTGTGGGTAGGGGTCAGACAAAAGCTGGTACCCTGGTCCTCCAGGTTGGGGGTTTTAGCATAGGGCTGACACCCCTGTCTATGTAAAAAAAAATTGCACGTTACGGAAACAACAATAAATGGAAAAACTTTGCTGCGGGATGGACATTCGGAGTCTGTGGCTCGTATGACTGTCAGTGGTGAAAGCCGAAAGGAAGCCACTGACATGAAAACGGATGTCCTGACCGCAAAACAGGATACAAGAATAGGTTTTTGGAATGTCAGGACAATGTACGAGACAGGTAAACTAAGACAGGTCACGGCAGAAATGAGAAACTATAGGTTACACATTCTAGGGATAAGCGAGAGCAGATGGACAGGGGCAGGAAAAGTTAAAACAGCAACAGGAGAAACAGTACTTTACTCTGGAAGAGAGGATGGACAGCACAATGAAGGCGTAGCCATTATTCTACAGAAAGGAATAGAAAGGACATTACTGGAATGGAAACCCATCAACAACAGACTGATAAGATTAAGATTGAGAGGGAGATTCACCAACACTACAATAATACAATGCTACGCACCAACGAATGATAGCGATGAGGAGGTCAAGGATGAATTCTATCAACAACTGCAGAAAGAAATGGAAGACACACCTAGATATAATCTTGTTATAGTAATGGGAGACCTCAATGCGAAAGTTGGTACACACAATACATATAATGAAAGAACAATGGGGAAATGCGGCAGCGGAACAGCAAATGAAAATGGGGATAAACTAATAAGTTTCTGTAGCATTAACAACCTGGTCATTGGAGGAACACTCTTCCCACATAAAGAAATTCACAAATTAACATGGGAATCACCAAATGGTCGGGACAGAAACCAGATAGACCACATCATGGTTAACGGTAGATGGAGACATGCATTACAAGATGTGAAGGTAAGAAGAGGTGCAGATGTGGGAAGTGATCACCATTTAGTAGTAGCAAAACTGAAAGTGAAACTAAGAAGGGCTGCACCAACTGTAACTACACAGAAAAGGTTTGACATCAGCAAATTGAAGGACTCCCTTACCAGAAAAGCTTTTGCGGCCGACATAAAGAAACGATATCAATTTGCCAAAAGTCAGGAAAAGACATTGACTGATGATATAGACCAGAATTTCAACACCATTTCAACAATATACAAAGAAAGCAGCAAATCATGCTTGGGATTCCAGGAAAGGAAGAAGCAAGACTGGATAACACCAGAAACATTAAACACCATAGCGATGAGAAAGGAAATGAAAAGAAAGAAAACAGAAGCGAAGTCCCCCAGGTTAAAGCAACTATATAGCGAACAGTACAGTCAGCTGGACAAGGAAGTTAAACGCCAAACCCGAGCCAACAAAAGGAATTTCCTAGACGATCTTGCAAGACAGGCAGAGGAGGCAGCACTGAGAAATGAACAAAGCACAGTATACAAAATAACTAAATTCATCAGCGGAAAACGAGGTGCAAACAATATTACATTAGTAAGAGATAAGCAAGGTAATCTCATCACGACAGCAGAGGGACAGGAAACAAGATGGGCAGAGCACTTCAGAGAAATTCTGAACAAGGAACCACCAGAGACACAACTGAATGTTCCTGAAGCTGAAAACGATCTAGATGTGAATACAGACATTCCACGAAAAGAAGAAATCATCACAGCAATCAAAGGGTTAAAGAACGGCAAAGCTCCGGGCCATGATAACTTAAATGCAGAGCTATTTAAGACAGACCCTGAGCTAGCGGCAGAGCTGCTGGAACCGCTATTTGCGCGGGTCTGGAGGGCGGGGGCAACACCGTCGGAGTGGAACAGGGGAGTGGTTGTCGGGCTGCCCAGGGGGGGAGATCTTGCGGACTGCAGTGGTTGGAGAGGGGTCGCTCTTCTCTCGGTTCCCAGCAAGATATTAGGCAGGATGGTTATACAGGGAGTTTCAGGGGCGGTGGACCGCAGGCTGAGGAGGGAACGGGCAGGATTTGGAGGGAGTGGAAGATGTGTGGATCATATATTCACTCTCGGGAACGTTGTAGAGCGGTGCTCGGAGTGGCAGGGACAGCTTTACATCGATTTCGTTGGTTTTGAGAAGGCTTTTGACAGCATGCATGGGGACAGTTTGTGGAGGGTGCTGAGGGCTTGTGGAGTTCCGGGCTGCGTGGTGTCAATCGTGGAAGGCCTCTGTGCCAGCTTTGCGTGTGGTGTTGGGCGGGGCAGCCTGGCCTTTGGGGTGAGGGCGGGAGTGCGGCGGGGATGCCCCTTGTCGGCCGCTCTATTTTTGGCGGTCATGGACTGGGTGGTGCGCCGGGCGGCAGAGGGCGGTCCGGGAGGAGTGGGATGGACTGCGTTTTCTACACTGGGGGATCTGGAGTGTGCAGATGACATTGCACTGCTGGCACATTCACGTCGACACATCCGGGGGGAAACGGATGGACTTAACGGGTTTGGCCAGCGGGTGGGCTTGGACATCAGTTTAGGGAAGTCTGGGGTCATGGCGCTCAATGTGAGCGGCCCTGGGCCCGTGTCGGTGGGGAGTCGGCAATTGGTGCGGACAGATACCTTCGCATACCTGGGAGGCATGGTGGCACCAGACGGCGGGGCGGGCGGGGACGTCGGCATCGGAGTGAATAGGGCAGGAGCAGCCTTCTTTAGCCTAAACAACATCTGGAAGTCCTCCCAATACAGCACAAGCACAAAATTAAGATTATATCAGAGCTGTGTGCTTTCTGTGCTTCTCTATGGTGCGGAATGCTGGAGAGTTACAGAGAAGGAAATGTCAAAATTGTCCTCCTTTCACACAACATGCCTAAGAAAAATTCACCGAATCTTTTGGCCGAATACCATCACTAACCAAGATCTGCTTACTCGTAGCAAGCAAGAGGACATGCACACCATCATAGCTGGCAGACGCTGGAGCTGGGTTGGTCATGTCCTCAGAAGAGACCCCGATGCCATCACAAGAACAGCTATGCTTTGGACCCCTGAAGGAAAACGAAAGAGAGGCCGACCAAAAACAACCTGGCGGAGGACTGTGGAGGCTGAGATGCAGGGAATGAACCAGAGTTGGGGCACTGTACGAAGGATGGCCACCGACCGAGCAAAGTGGAATCAATTTGTTGTTGCCCTACAAGACGCCACTAGGCGTGATGGCCACTGACTGCTTTGACGGTCGGTGGCTAAGGATCAAAGAAGAAGAAGAAGAGAACATCTTGGAGACAGATATGACACACATTGAGAAAATGTTGGAGACAGATATGACACACATTGAGAAAATCTTGGAGACAGATATAACACACATTGAGAAAATCTTGGAGACAGATATGACACACATTGAGAAAATCTTGGAGACAGATATGACACACATTGAGAACATCTTGGAGACAGATATAACACACATTGAGAACATCTTGGAGACAGATATGACACACATTGAGAAAATCTTGGAGACAGATATGACACACATTGAGAAAATCTTGGAGACAGATATGACACACATTGAGAAAATCTTGGAGACAGATATGACACACATTGAGAACATCTTGGAGACAGATATGACACACATTGAGAACATCTTGGAGACAGATATGACACACATTGAGAACATCTTGGAGACAGATATGACACACATTGAGAAAATCTTGGAGACAGATATGACACACATTGAGAACATCTTGGAGACAGATATGACACACATTGAGAACATCTTGGAGACAGATATGACACACATTGAGAACATCTTGGAGATAGATATGACACACATTGAGAACATCTTGGAGACAGATATGACACACATTGAGAACATCTGCTAATAGCATTACCAGGCAGACCTCATTTTGGAATCCCCAGGTTAAGAGAGGCAGAGGAAGACTAAAGAACACATGGAGAAGAGAACTGGAGACTGATATGAAGAAGACCTTGAGCTGATGGTACAGGGTAGGAAGACTTGGCATAAGTTTAATGAAGGCCTATGCTCCTTGGGCAATGTATCCACCATTTTTCTTAATGCACAAATCCAGAAGTGACACCCAGTTAGCAAGCACATGGTGAATGATGTCAGGAGTAATGGTTTTATATGATTCAATACTGCTCTATGATGCCAGACTTATGGGACACCATGTATAATGGTGACCTAGATTAATTAAATATGCCTTTCATATGTATGCAGTAAGGAGCCACGATAGCACAGTGGTTAGTGCACTGGCTTTCTAGCTCGGTGGTCCATGGTTCAGTCCCCAGTTGAGGTGGGATTTTTTAGATCGCAAACGGCTCCAGGGTCGACCCTGACTCATGAATTGGGTACCAGAGCAACTCTGGGAAGGTTAAGGCGGCCGGTGTGATGTTGACCACATCACCCCTAGTGTGACGATGGTCGAAAAAATATGGGCCTAGCACCATATTCCCAATATGCCTCAATGGGTGTGTAAACGGGATCCTTTACTTACTTTTTTAAAATATGTATACAGCAACTGTCACTTCAACAGTTCAGTTCAATCAAAACAGTGAAATACTAAAGCCCTGAAAATCTGCAGCCATAAAAAACAGTATCTCACACAACAGCCATCCCTGTAATAAAATGATAACCAATATAACAAGCAAGTGTGTAGTTCCCAGGTGTGTCAGAGAAGACAAAGAAAATATAGGATCACTGCTACAATCAGCATGTCATAAGAGATAGCTAAAGTGAAGATTTGCAGAGATAGCTAAAGTGAAGATTTGCAGAGATAGCTAAAGTGAAGATTTGCAGAGATAGCTAAAGTGAAGATTTGCAGAGATAGCTAAAGTGAAGATTTGCTGAGATAACTAAAGTGAAGATTTGCAGAGATAGCTAAAGTGAAGATTTGCAGAGATAGCTAAAGTGAAGATTTGCAGAGATAGCTAAAGTGAAGATTTGCAGAGATAGCTAAAGTGAAGATTTGCAGAGATAGCTAAAGTGAAGATTTGCAGAGATAGCTAAAGTGAAGATTTGCACTGCTGGCTAAATCATTCTGTCACTACAAAAAGCACATGAAGAGCTTTCATCATCAATTTCCTTTGCACTCCTCACAGACCATGGAGGCACCATTGCAGCTGGTCTCCTTGCAGGAAGCCTGCACCAAGCACTCACATGCTCTTGCAGTGGTGGTTACATGATGAGATTGCCAGCTCCACGCACAACCTCATTTAGTCACAACCTGTACCACACGCCTGAGAGTGCAGTAATCCTATATATGAAGAGCTTTGGTGCAGGCTTTTGCAAGGGTAAAGAAGTGAATTATTCATTCTGCACCACAAGAACATAATAAAACATGGGAACAGAAACACAAAATAACAAATCAGAGACGGGGCAAAAACTATAACACTAACCTCTGATGATATAAACAACAGCTCACTTAACAACAGCCTGATCCGCTGTGCTGGGTCACTCCCACTTCTCTCAAACTCCAAGGCTAAACCATTTGGCAGTTGTGATACCAGTACACTCTCCGTCATGCTTCCACCCAGCTTGGCTCTGAATACAGATCAAACATAACTCTGCTGTAATTACACATTCATTTTTAAATTACATTTTGTGAGAGAGGTACCAAGGGTGGGTTTGCTGACTTCAATAAACATGTTCAAATAGGCATGTCTATAAATGTTATCAATTAACTAAGGTCCTAACCTCTTATTCACAATTCAAAATGCTCTGAAAGCCAAAATGTATCTTGTGGGGCATCACTCATGTTTCTGACATGACCAAAGCAGGTGAAACGTGTCAGCTGCATCATGTTTAATGTCAGTGCTTTTGCTGTCATTCTTGCGCATGTGCAATACATTAAGCAAGTTGATTAAGTGCCATTTCCTCAT
This sequence comes from Oreohelix idahoensis, assembly GCA_024509875.1. Classification (NCBI taxonomy): domain Eukaryota; kingdom Metazoa; phylum Mollusca; class Gastropoda; order Stylommatophora; family Oreohelicidae; genus Oreohelix; species Oreohelix idahoensis. The sequence goes on from JAMPIV010017863.1 coordinate 141,441, forward strand.
AAAACTGACTAATACTTTTATTTTAGCACAGCATGGTTAGTTGTGCCACAGAGCTGCTACCAGCCCCCCATGTGTCTGCTGCTTTTAGATCATAAACTTTTGCACTTTTTGTGTGACTGTAAGTTTCATTTCATTGTGAAAATGTCAAAAAGATCTGCATTTACCCCTACTGTAACAGGGAGAAGAAGAAAAGGATGTATCTCTCATCGACAGCACAGAAAGTGAGTTCTTGCAAAATCGTGATCATGGTGTATCTGTACAGCGTCTTACTGAAGTCATAACTGACTATGGGAATGCACCCCTGAGGTGACAAACCTCAGCTGCTTTTTATTTTCTGTGTTCAACATTTTCTTCTCTCTTCTGCTTGTTATGAGAGCTTTTTTTCGTCCAATCTGAGGAGGTGCCATAGAGAGCATTGCCACTTGATGTGATAGGCAGCTTCATCCTCCCAGGCCGCTGGATTTATGTCAAGTACCCTGATGTCTCTCTTGCCCACATCGTTGAACCTCAGTTGCGGTCATGCAACTCTTCTTCTGCCATCCGCCAGCTGTCCATAGAAGATATCTTTCAGAAAACGATCATCTTCCACGTGGCGGACATGGCCAAGCCAGCATAGTCTAAGCATTGTATACATGCTTTGAAGACCAGGACGTGATAGCACCTCGACATTTGTCACTTTGTCCTTCCATGAAAAACCAAGGATGTGGCGTAGACACCGTAGATGGTAGTCATTGAGCCTTCTTTCTTGCTTAGTGTCACAGCATGTTTGATACGACGGTTATTTGGCTGATACATTATATTTATACGTGACTGTCAATATATCTGCTGACTTAAATACTGTCAGCTTTGGTCGGGCTTACAATGGTAGCCGACTAATGTTTCAACGCGAATGGTAGAACTGTATGGGCCGAAAAGATGGGCCAATGGTAATGTATACCAACGTTCAGATATAACTGATAGATACTGGACTCATGGTTTGACGGTCAGTTTCCACAATGATTTATTATTCAAAGACATGGACGGCAACATCACGAGTAGATATACTCGTTCATCAAAAAATGGCATAAGAAAATTCAGCATGAAGTGAATATATTTATAGTAGCAATGTCAAACTTGACTGACCTCACTGGCCACTGAAATCCCATGGACTGCGGGATTATTGCAGTGCATATTACTTGTATTAATAGATCCCATTTTATAATAATATATATATTTAAAAGCCGGATATCATCGCTTGAGATTCCATAGTATAATGATTCAAATCTTGACCAGCAGAGGATCTCTAGTCACACTAGCGGCAGGTCATGGATAGGCGTGCCGAAGCCCTGCTAGGATCTTACTGAGTATTCATAACGAGTATCAAATCGGGATACTGGTAAAAGATGAGCCAGAATTGGCAAAGGCTAATACTTCACCCTAGAAGATCGCATATCACTTAATAATCAAATCTTCCCACAATATGGGGTTATTAGACCAGAACAACGTCTGTCTTCATTCACCGGCATTTTGGATCTCTCTCTGACACGTCAGCGCTGTTTGGCAACAATCAAACTGATCGCACCAAGTTGTGCTTTTTTAGTGCAAAAATTTGGTACGTAATTAATCAAACTTATATTACTTACTCAGATTCGTACATTTAGCGTACCTAACAAAGTTAGACTTTGGCATCTAGAACTGTTAAGTCTCGCACCCTTAAATCCTATGCGAAAATAGGACTTAACAATGTTTTACCGCCATGTGACTTTTATGCTTGGTCGGAAGCCAAGCAGTTTATCCTGGGCCGTGAAAGAAACTTGATAGGCCCGAGTCTCGGCTTACGACCGGTAAAGTGATGTCACATGACCGGCTCAAATTTTGGCGGAAAAAGAAGCCATTTTGGACTTGCACTAGAGTAGCCATCCTGTGCTGACGTGTTTGGATGCCGGTACCTTGTGTTACTGTATATGCTGGCCATATTAGTGTGACAGTGTTATTCGCCACTAAGTAGATTAGTCCTGGTACATGTGTGGTGGAGAACTATTTACTTCTCCTATTTTGACAGTAGTGCAAGCTGTAAGTTGTTTCTTGCATAGTGAGTATTCCAGTTAATTCATTATTATGTGGTATTGTAGCTTCTCTCGTTATCCACTATGGTGAGCAGTGGTCACATTCGACCGTGAAGTTTTTTTGATAGTATGTAACTGTTCTATGTTGTACAGTGGTAGCATGCATATTTTGTATCTCACTCTGGCAACGTGTAGCCAAGCTTCTGTGATGTTAATAAAAGGGATAATCGCTATTTGAGCCTTCCTGTATTTTATGTCTCCACTGCCCATGTGGCTTCCTAGTTTATTACGAGTCGTTGTGCCGTTCTACTATAACGTAGTGGAAGTACGGTGTGTGTGTACTATCATTATTATATATTAGGGCCGCACTGAATAGTGGTTTTTACTATTTGGCCAAATGCGAATAGAGGCCTTTAACTATTCGGCCGAATACGAATAGTGAGTGAATGTTGGGGCAACATAAACCAGTGTTCAATAGGTGTACTGACATTTTTATTAATTATAAAGTAATCAACAACAAACATGTGAAGTGTTACAATAAAATAGGCAAATATCTTGGAACTATTTAATGCTACTAACTAGCCATTAATAATTTTTTTAAATTGCTGCATGAAACATGCATTGGCTTTTTAAAAAAAACGAGTCTCTCAACATTCTCTGCCAAAAGACAACATTTTTTTATCTGAAAACGTGCTGCAGGCAGTGCTGTCTGTAGCCAAATACAAATAGTTCATTGAATGCACTAATTGGCACCGAATCAATTATTCGGTGCAGCCCTATTGTATATACATACTTTCATCACTGTACTTTGACACTTAGCAAAGGTTGTCCATGTCTCGCTGCCATATAGACGTGTGCTGGTGATGCAGGCATTATATACCACAGCTTTGGTCTTCACTGTGAGTTTGGAATTTTCCTAAGCAAATGTTGTGTGGCAGGCAAAGGTTGCTGCAGCTTTGCCAATGCAGCTGTCGATTTCTGTGTCCAGAGAGTTTGTCACTGATGGTAGACCCTAGGTATGTGAAGTGATGCACCACTGTCCATTCAGAGTTATCGACAGTGATAACTGGTCCAACATCCACATTCTGACCCAGCACTTTTTTGTTTTCTTTATATTTATTTTGAGGCCAAATGTCCTTGCGTGCTTGGGTGAAGCAATATATCAAGCTCTGAAGCTCCTGTTGACTTTCAGTGACGATTGCAGCATCATCAGCGAATAGCAAGTATCTTATAGTGACCCTTCTGATTTTTGTTTTTGCTTTCAGCCTTGTGAGGTTAAACAGTCGGCCATCTGACCTATTGTGAAGGTACATTCCTTCAGTTGCATCTCCGAATGCACGTTTCAAGAGCAAGGCAAAGAAGATCCTGAACAGGGGTGGAGTCAGGACGCAGCCTTGTTAGACGCCACTGCGTGTATCAAAGTGATGTGACATGCTTCCAGCATACTAGACTGTTCCATTCATGTCTTCGTGGAATGATTTTATCATTTCCAACAATTCGTGGGGCAGCCTATTTTCAGGAGGATTTTGAAAAGTCCCTTCTAACCAAGTCAAATGTCTTTGTGAGGTATATAAAGGCCTTTTCTGCTCTCTTGATTTTTCCTGGTGGAGAGAAAAGATCATGTCTATTATTGATCTACAAGCTCGGAATCCCCATGGCGACTCTGGATATATGCACTCAGCTAACTTGTGTAGTCGCATTAAGATGACTGGTGAAAACCTTACCAACAATACTAAGAAAAGAGATGCCTTTGCAGTTATTGCAACCACTTCTGTCTCCTTTAATTTTTATACATTGTTACAATCTTCGCATGTCTTGAGGGATGGTTGCCTCTTTCCAGTACTGGCACAGCACCATATATGTAGGGGATGGAATAGTGTGCGCTTACAGCTTTTGATTAAATTAGAAGAAATCCCATTGCTGCCTGGTGCTTTGCCAGAGGCTAAGCTATAAATGGCCTTGCTGAGTTGGTTCAGCATCCAGCTCCTCCATAGTTGGCAGGAATTTAAAAGCATCAAGGGCTGCAGGCGTGACGGTTTCTGTAGTGTAAAGCTCAGAGTAGTGCTCCACCCACCTCTCTATCTGTTTACCCTTATCAGTTAAATTCTCCCCCCTGATGGTTTTTAGTGGTGCCATCTTACATTTCTGAGGACCAGGCTTTCTTGAAGGTCGTGGTAAAATGAGCGATCATGACAAGGTTTGACATCTTGCTGATATCAATGCATGGTTTTCCTTCATGACTGACAAGATGTTTTCATGAATGTGCTCTGATTTTGCAGCAAACCAAGGAGTGATCTGTATCACAGTCTGCATTATGGTACGAGCGTGTGGACAGCATCACAACGGGCTGATCACCCGTTTGCCAGTCAGGTTGATTACGGAAACAACAACAAACGGATTGATTTGTCGTTGCCCTAAAGACGCCATTAGGCGTGATGGGAACAACGGCTAAGAAAATCTATTCGTTGTTGCCCTTAAGATGCCACTAGGCGTAATGGCCACTGACTGCTTTGACGGTCGTTGGCTGAGGACGGAAGAAGAAGAAGTGTGGACAGCACGGACTTGAGAAGTGGTCTTCTGACAAGAATCAGATCCAGTGCTTGGATCGTGGGTGGCTCCATGACACCTTATGCTGGGATTTTGGTCATGCATGTCAAGATGGGCACACAACTCCAAGAGCTGTTTTCATTCATCTTGCCAATACCAAACCTGCCCAGAAATTACGGCCATGTATCATTATCGGCACCCACCCTAGCACTGAAGTCACCAAGGAGAACATGTTGTTTTTGCTTAGGTGTGCTTCTGATGACTGCAGCAAGGTTCTCATAGAACTCGTCTTTAGCTTCTGAGGCAGAGTACAGAGTAGGAGCATAAACACTGACAAAGGTGATGGGACCTGCACTAGTTTGCAAGCGGGGTATTAATAGGCATTCTGATCCATTCTAATCTGGTTCAACCATTTTGGTTAGCGATTTTTTTACCGCAAAAAAGCAAAACCTACTACACCTGTGTTCTCTAGTTTAGTAAGGGCTTTCACTTGCCAATAAAATGTGTAGCCCTTTTCATTCATCATTCCAGAGCCTGCCAGGCGCGTTTCCTGAAGTGCAGCTAGATATATCCACATGAAGTCATTTAAGTTCGTCATTTATTATGGCTGTCTTCATGACATTGCAGGTTTTCGGATAGTCCAGTCAACATAGTCCAGACGTTCCAACATCCGAACCTGATGGTTTCTTTCTATTATTTCTTGTTTTCTTATTATTGATGGGTGCAAAATGTTCTGTCTACAGTTCGGGTTTGACCTTCCCCCAAACAAAAATATAAACAGTTATTAATAAACAAGTCTCTGGCACTGGAAGTCAGGAATAAAGTCATTTTGGTTAATATATACACACACAACTAAAACAATAACAGCAGTGACATAAATAAGCCAGATGGTTGCCAAGGCCACACATGACATGATGATGCCAAGAATAGGAGGGAAAAATAAATGAGAATATACTAACAAGAAAACAATAACAGAAGAACGACTAACTAAATTTCATTGGCTATAAATAAAATATGCTTAACACATTAACTACCGAATTGAAAAACACACTGTGGCCGAATTAAATTTTTTTCCCATTTTCATCCTGTAGGTGTTTGCACAACGTAAGCTGTATTCTCGTAATTGTTCACAGATTTTTATGAATTACACGTCATTTTAAAGATAAATGAATGTACTATTACAATAAACACCGGTTGTAACTCTAATAGAGGTTGTTGCTATTTAACGGCCCTCCAATGGCCATGGACTTGCAATATTGTCACAATTTTAACTGCTTGCACCCCATCTCTATCAAAATCACAATTTCAATCAATGTGCACACCGTTTTCACTCTTGTCCTCGTCTCTAGATCTATCAGTCAATTGTTGAAACACGTTTCTATCCTATTCAGCCATTAGACGAGATGTACACGCATTTTTTGTAGTCCTATCACTAGTTGCCACGGTAAACAGTTTTACACGATTTGGTAACTAACCCAAAACGCTGAAAAATATGAACATAATATCAATTTTCCAGTGTTCTACAACAACCATGCTTTGGGAATTTGTTTTCCGGTGGCAACTTAAAATCTCGAACCAGATCAGAGAGTGTTTCAGTACATTTTTCATTCGTTTTATTACTAAAATTAGATTGGCGCTCTGAGCGGCTTGCGGTCCAAATGTGATTATTTTGTGAGCCGCTGACAGCGGCTTGCGGTAGTTAATGTGTTAAATATAAGTATAACAGCGGGAGTTGAAATTTTTGTAACAATTAAACAAGATTGTGGTACAAGAATGTGCCAAAACATGAGGGGTTATCTGGGATCACATGATGAAATATTAGGAAAAACAAAAGTACCAGACTGCTCGAAGGCCTAATTAGGAGGAAAAAAAAATGCTGGAACAAAATACCACTAGAATAACTAGGACATGATGAAGACCGAATCACACCAATACAGAGACAGATCCAGAACGTTGCCCTACTTGCTATCGATAAGTCACCCAAGTGTGTTGACAGATACAGAACACAGTAATAAGCGTTAAGTTGGTCTGTTCTTTTTTAACGCACTGCCTCAATGTTTGTTGCACATTATTATTTTTGAAAAAGTTCAAAACAAGTTAGCAACAATTTGTCTCTGCATCCTATGGCCAAGCTAAACCCTAAATCATAAGGAAAAACTGTTTTAACCATAACTCAGTGACTTGTAAATAATATGCTACGAATCTCCAGGTTGAAATGACGACATTGGGAAGTCTGTCCCATACCCCCTTAACAAAGAACATATTTGGATAGCATCAAACATCTCACTGTTCTTGATTTCAACCCTAATCTTAAACTTAACAGCGAGCAGCCGTCAATGGCACATGAAATATCATTTTGGCCGTGAGCAGCTTAGGGCATCTGGTTCAAGATTTTAATTTACCACCAGAAAACAAAATCCATAAGCGTGGGTATATGTCACTCTGGAAAATTGATATTATATTCATATTTCTTTAACTTTTCAGGTTAGTTACCAAATCGTAAAACTGTTTACCATGGCAAAGAGTGATAGGGCCACAAAACACATTCGCAAACCTCGTCTAACTGCTGAACAGGCGGGAAACATGTCTCAACAATTGATTGGTAGATCTAGCGATGAAGACAAGAATAGTGAAAACAATGTGAACATTGATTCAAATAGTGATTTTTATAGTAGTGATAATAGTAGTATAGACAATTCCAGCAGTGATGATAGCGAACATATTGCAAGTCCTGGGCCGTCGGTGGGCCGTAAAAGAGCAAAGACATAAATTAGAGTTACAAATGGGGCAAGAAATAACGCAACTAAAGAAAGAAAATAACAGCAGGAAGTCAGTAAGGGTGAAAAAAACAAATAGTTTTAGTTTCGTCCCAACTCGTGAGTCAGGTCTGCATGCAAATCTTGAAATTTTTTGGAAGTGGTGTATGATGGTGCAACTTACTAATATTGTAAATATTAATGTGTGTTATTGGGCTTGTTTTTCTTGTCACTGGATATATTACATGATAATCACAAAGAGAGGGGCATTTTGCCTTAGGAACAAGCAATATAGTGGTAAGTTGATAATTTAAAAAAAATTTGAAACGTTTTTTTGTGGGTCACTCATTTTATATTATTAATAATAATATCTACCATTCCATATAAACATATCTTTTTTCAACTTGATGTAATAGTACATTCATTTATCTTTAAAATAACATATAATTCATAAAAATCTGTAAATATTTAAGAAAACTACAGCTTAAAATGTGCATACATCTCTATGGTGAAAATGGGAACAAAATTTAATTACGCCAAAGGGTGTTTTTCAATTTGGTAGTTAATGTGATAGCCCTCTGGAGCTTTTTCAAAAATAATTATTGACATGAAAAAAATTGAGGCAGTTTTAAATCTAGATCTGATTACTTATCAAAAGCCTTTTGGGCAAAATCTGATGTGTGTCCGTGAGATTTAACCCATGAATATACCTCAGTTGTTGCTCCTTAATAACAGCATCAAGTTAGTAAGGGTGAAAAAACAGTTTTAATTTCGTCCCAACTCATGAACCAGATCTGCATGCAAATCTTGAGACTTTTTGCAAGTGGTGTAGGGTGATGGCGCAAGTTACTAATAGTGTAAATAAAGATAAGTCAGTATGTGTGGTGGGCTTGTTTTTCTTGTTTACACATGATCATCGCCAAGAGAAAGGCATTAAATGCCACAGAACAAATATGTAGGCAAGTTGATATAATTTTTTTTTTAATGTGAGAAGATTTTTGTGTGGCAATCATTTTATATTATTAATAATATATACCATACCATATAAACATATCTTTTTTCAGCTTGATGTAATATAGTAGGCAAGGCCTTCATTCATTTACCTTTAAAATGGCATAATTCATAAAAAATCTGTAAATTATTTAGCCTAAGAAAACTATATCTTAAATTATGCGTGTACACGGTGAAAATTGGAACAAAATTTAATCAGGGCCTACGCCCCAGCGTGTTTTTCAATTCGGTAGTTAATGTGTTAGGCCTAACCTTCTGCCGATCGAGCTTTTTCAAAAATAATTAGGGCCTAGGCCCTATCGACACACAAAAAATTGGGGCAGTTATAAATCTAGACTTGGTGACTATACAGCCTTTTGAACAAAGTCCGACGCGTGTCCGTATGATTAAACTCATGAATAAAAAAATACCTCAGTTGTTGCTCCTTTTTTACATCTTGTTCCAGTGCATGAAAATCAATAGAAAGCATATCAACAATGCTGTTGACAACCTCTAGCCTTGAGAGAATAGCCAGTACTTTTCTCCTACTTTGTTTTCCGTGAGGACTGACATCCAGCGGCGCACAGAGAGCCATTCTTACCAGTCCCGGTAATACCGGTCTAAGATCCGCGTCTGAACATGCACTCAAAGCTTCTGTGTCCATAGTTTGCATGGCTTTAAACACATTGACAGGCACAACAGGCACCGACATTTTGAAACAGAAGTTTAATTCGCTGACAGTTTTTACATTTAGCCAGCGGGTCGCAAGCCAAATGTGTTTCCATTCCGAAAGAACAGCAATATCTTCAGTGTTGCCACTCATAAATTTGGTGGGGGGGGGGGGGGGGACCTAGATGGTACCTTCAAAACACCAAGATAACTAGTTTCTAAATGGTGGGCTAAATTAGGCTACTTATGCGGTTTTTATTTGTCTACTTTGGTACTTCTAGAATTCGAGGCGGACGCCATCCTTTACTACAGTCGTACACTTTGGCAATTCCTTCAAAAGTGTCAAAAGTTATATTCTTTTTCCCTCCGTAAAAATGTTCTTGTGGTCGAAGGAAATGGCAAGAAGCTATGATTGAAAAGAAAGTGAAATAAGACAATCTGAAGTTATTTATTTTTTCTTCTCGAGTTCTGACATTCTTGGCTTTATTTTCTTAGTGCTAAGAATTATAGAAAATTCTCCTCGAATTAAAGAACCGAGTGAAAAAAAACCCATAGGAGGAACCCAAGATTTATTTACAGATATAATTATTTATAGATATAGATTAACAGATATCGGCAATTGGTCATCTTATTTGGAATTGAGAACACTATATTCTAATATAGAAAACGTAAGTTGAAAAAAATATATATATTAATCTTCAGAATTTTAAAGGTTCCTCATCTCATCTCATAATCGGAACCTCTTCTACCCCAGTAAAACGAAGTGTAGAGGTGACCCAAAGAGCACAAGGCTCCTGGGCAAAACATGTAATCAAAATGTTTGACAAATTTTAAAGGTTCCAAAAGAAAAAAGTGAGCAAAGATGAACACAGAAAAAAAATAAACCGAAGGAATACAATATTTCTCTTGTCATTCATAACATTCCAGCAGGGAGGGAGGGGCTGAAATTATAATTCTCTGATGTACTGAGTGGAAAGTAACAAATAAATAACACTAATTGGAAATATGGACAGAAAGGGGACATAAAATCGAATTCTGCTAGTATGGGAAAAAAGGGACAGAATATATTATCTTATATAAGTGGGACAAAGGGGCAGACATTTTCTCCACAGGGAGCTGCAGTTATGTTATGAATGATTCGAATTACCGCTGGGAAAGAAGGACAGAAAGTTTAGTTCTCGTATATTACGCGGGACATAAATTATAATTATCTGATATTAAAGTGGAAAGATGGACAGAAAATCGAATTGATATTAAAGTGGAAAAAAGACAGAAAAGTGGAAAAAAACTAATTCTGATATTATCTAGAGGAAAGAGGGATTTAAATTTTCTTATAATAATAAGTGGAAAGAGGAACAGAAATGCCAATTCTCTGATAATAAGTATAAAAGAGGGGCGGACATTTTGACAAAGCGAAAAGAGGGGCAGAAATAATTGTGATATTTACTAAGTGTGAAGAAGGACAGAAATTTCGAATTTCACTTTTTTTTTTTTTTTTTTTTTAATGAAGAAAAATATCCCGTTCAACCTCTGAATTCAGATATTAGTAAGTGGGAAAACAGCGACAGCAATTCTAATTAGCTTACATTTCAAAGTGGACAGTGGGACAAAAATTTGAATTCTCTGATATCCTAAGTGGACGCAGGGACAGGAATTATAACTCTTTGATATAATAAGTGACAAAAATGAATCTCTGATAATTTAATCAAGTGGAAAAAAGGACAGAAATTTTTAATTATTTTATAATACTGAGTGGACTCAACCTTCGGCCCCACTAGGTGTGATGTGGTCAGCATCACGCCGGCCGCCTTAATTTTCCCAGAGTTGCTCTGGTACCCAATTCTTGAGGCTGGGTCGACCCCAGAGCCGTTTGCGGTCTAAAAAATATCAACCACTGTGCTACCACGGCTCCGTAATAAGTAGAAAGACGAAAAAATTATTTAATTCTCTGGTGTTATACTAAGTGGAAAGAGGGACAAAAATTCTAATTCTCTGATAATTTACTCAAGTGTAAAAAAGTACAGAAATTTTTAATTATTTTATATTACTGAGTGGACTCAACCTTCGACCTCACTAGGTGTGATGTGGTCAGCATCACGCCGGCCGCCTTAATTTTCCCAGAGTTGCTCTGGTACCCAATTCTTGAGGCTGGGTCGACCCCCAGAGCCGTTTGCGGTCTAAAAAATGTCAACAACTGTGCTACCGCGGCTCCGTAATAAGTGGAAAGACGAAAAAATTATTTAATTCTCTGGTGTTATACTAAGTGGAAAGAGGGACAAAAATTCTAATTCTCTGATAATTTACTCAAGTGGAAAAAAGGACAGAAATTTTTAATTATTTTATATTACTGAGTGGACTCAACCTTCGACCTCACTAGGTGTGATGTGGTCAGCATCACGCCGGCCGCCTTAATTTTCCCAGAGTTGCTCTGGTACCCAATTCTTGAGGCTGGGTCGACCCCCAGAGCCGTTTGCGGTCTAAAAAATATCAACCACTGTGCTACCGCGGCTCCGTAATAAGTGGAAAGACGAAAAAATTATTTAATTCTCTGGTGTTATACTAAGTGGAAACAGGGACAAAAATTCTAATTCTCTGATAATTTACTCAAGTGTAAAAAAGTACAGAAAGTTTTAATTATTTTATATTACTGAGTGGACTCAACCTTCGACCTCACTAGGTGTGATGTGGTCAGCATCACGCCGGCCGCCTTAATTTTCCCAGAGTTGCTCTGGTACCCAATTCTTGAGGCTGGGTCGACCCCCAGAGCCGTTTGCGGTCTAAAAAATATCAACCACTGTGCTACCGCGGCTCCGTAATAAGTGGAAAGACGAAAAAATTATTTAATTCTCTGGTGTTATACTAAGTGGAAACAGGGACAAAAATTCTAATTCTCTGATAATTTACTCAAGTGTAAAAAAGTACAGAAAGTTTTAATTATTTTATATTACTGAGTGGACTCAACCTTCGACCTCACTAGGTGTGATGTGGTCAGCATCACGCCGGCCGCCTTAATTTTCCCAGAGTTGCTCTGGTACCCAATTCTTGAGGCTGGGTCGACCCCCAGAGCCGTTTGCGGTCTAAAAAATATCAACCACTGTGCTACCGCGGCTCCGTAATAAGTGGAAAGACGAAAAAATTATTTAATTCTCTGGTGTTATACCAAGTGGAAAGAGGGACAAAAATTCTAATTCTCTGATAATTTACTCAAGTGTAAAAAAGTACAGAAATTTTTAATTATTTTATATTACTGAGTGGACTCAACCTTCGACCTCACTAGGTGTGATGTGGTCAGCATCACGCCGGCCGCCTTAATTTTCCCAGAGTTGCTCTGGTACCCAATTCTTGAGGCTGGGTCGACCCCCAGAGCCGTTTGCGGTCTAAAAAATATCAACCACTGTGCTACCGCGGCTCCGTAATAAGTGGAAAGACGAAAAAATTATTTAATTCTCTGGTGTTATACTAAGTGGAAACAGGGACAAAAATTCTAATTCTCTGATAATTTACTCAAGTGTAAAAAAGTACAGACAGTTTTAATTATTTTATATTACTGAGTGGACTCAACCTTCGACCTCACTAGGTGTGATGTGGTCAGCATCACGCCGGCCGCCTTAATTTTCCCAGAGTTGCTCTGGTACCCAATTCTTGAGGCTGGGTCGACCCCCGGAGCCGTTTGCGGTCTAAAAATATCAACCACTGTGCTACCGCGGCTCCGTAATAAGTGGAAAGACGAAAAAATTATTTAATTCTCTGGTGTTATACTAAGTGGAAAGAGGGACAAAAATTCTAATTCTCTGATAATTTACTCAAGTGGAAAAAAGGACATAAATTTTTAATTATTTTATATTACTGAGTGGACTCAACCTTCGACCTCACTAGGTGTGATGTGGTCAGCATCACGCCGGCCGCCTTAATTTTCCCAGAGTTGCTCTGGTACCCAATTCTTGAGGCTGGGTCGACCCCCAGAGCCGTCTGCGGTCTAAAAAATATCAACAACTGTGCTACCGCGGCTCCGTAATAAGTGGAAAGACGAAAAAATTATTTAATTCTCACTTGTTATACTAAGTGGAAAGAGGGACAAAAATTATAATTCTCTGATAATTTACTCAAGTGGAAAAAAGGACATACATTTTTAATTATTTTATATTACTGAGTGGAGAGAGGGAAAGAGATTCTAATTCTCTGATTTTGCAAAATTAAAAATTTAAAAAAAGTGGCAGAAATTTTAATTATCATATGTTACAAAGTGGAAAGAGGGACAAAAGTTATAAATAATATGTTGATTGTACCCTTTTCCAATTATGATTCTCGGCCCCATGATGTGGTACGAGGGTGCTTTCTGTCGCAAAAGTAAGATAATCTCTGCAAGTTTTTAAGCATATCTTACAAAGACTCAATATGTGCACCCGTCGTGACGCGACAGATATAGTCGATAGTCCATTTCTTCCCACACTCGAATCAGCATGTCTCATGTAACAGCAAAGGCTCCAATGATCGGCTCTCTCAACTCCACCAGATCTCGAGGCAACGGTGGGACAAAGAAGCTCCACAACAAGAAATCACATGGTGTTATGTCTGGGACCTCGGGAGCCATCTCAGCAACATTGCATCGTCAGTACCACTGCGACCAATCCACCGTTGTGAGAGATCTTCATTGAGGTACCCTCTCACTGCTCCATGGTAGTGGGGGGTGGAGCTCCATCTTGATGGAAAACAAAATCCCGCGAGTCCTCTTCAAGTTGGGGCATCATCCAATTGTCGAGCAAGTCCAGGTACGAGAGTCCAGTAACAGTTTTTCCGCAAAAAAAAAATGAGGCCGAGAATCAATTAATTTTTCCCGTCCCCTTATTTATAAAGAAGAACAAATGTCCAAGAGGACACCTTCATGTAGCGTTGCGTAGGCAGAAATGTTGGACGCTATTCCCGATTTTCGCACCAAACAGAGGCTAAGTTCCGCTTGCCGCGCATTGCGCTGCAAAAGAGATTCGATGGCGGCTCCTGCAACTTCCGAGTTAGCGGAAGTAGCGGCAATAGACAAAGCTGAAAAGGTAGGCCAGTGGCGTCACATGTAAACCATAATTTAAAACTAAACCAGAAAATAATTATATATTAACGTATAAAATACTCAAATTTGACAAGCATATAAAACATACAAATGTTTCGACCCTAACCCGAAACAATACATAAATACACATATTCTGTGCGGAGCAAATGCTACGAAACAACACAACTAAACATATTCTGTGCGGAGCAAAACAGCACGAGTAAAAGAAAATTACCAATGTTTCAATACAATATATATAACACATAAGGAAGGGAAACCCGAGGCATGTAAACAGTAAATTAATATGAGACAAACATAAGTGTTGTCTAGTGTTCTACTTCTTTATTTCCTACGAGTGCCTGATAACATACCTTTATGTTTGTCTCATATTAATTCAATACAATATAATTGGGGAAGCCCAATCAATTCTTAAACGATATATAAACAAAACAAAGGAAAACATATAAGGTTAGTAACAATGGCAATATCAAACAACAATAACAGAAATGATACTTCAGAAAAGACATTTAACCAAATAGAAATTAAGCACACACACAAAAAAAAAATAACAAATCATTTAAAAAAAAAAACCAGAAAAATTAGCAAACCTATTAACTACTCATAGGACAAGGAAAGACAACGAGATTTAAAAAAACAAACACCAACTAACAAAAAAAAAATACGGTACTGGTCTAGAAAGCGGGCCCCGGAAGTTCAGGTTTTTGAAAACGCGAATCCGACTTTTTATTTAACAACTCCCGATCCGACTTTTGTATCAACCGCCCATTCGACGATTATAACCAATTTTCAGGTTGAACGGGATAGACCAAGATGCAATGAGAAGAGGCAATAATGGTCAGCTGTTAAGTGCCCGCTCTCCACCCATCACCTTTTCAAAACAACAACAACAATACTTCTTCTTCTTCCTTCTTCCTCGTTCGCCCTGAGAAGGACGGTGGTTGCGTTGTGTCTGTTTACAGCGAAGCTGCGATATCTGCACCTTTCGGCCGACACATCCGACTTCAGCACGGCATTTTTTGGGACTTGGTTTGCCTTCCCACTTCGATCCCTACTCTCTCAGCCAGACTGCAGTGATGCAGCCTGTTTCCAGGACCACCACTTGGAGGTGGAGTAGGGTCTTGGTCAGCTCTGGTTCGCTGACGCAAGCAGTCAAGCAATGGGTCGCTGACTGCATTCTCCATTGCTGCATCTTTGGGTCCCAACAACAATACAATATAATAGTTTTTTATTTGTATGTAAAACACACACACAATGTCACAACACCACGAACAAAGTCAGAAACTATAAAATATCAGCATTTTCCTTTGTATTCATCATGGAGCATGGGCCCCACATTACAGCTGGTCCTGTTGAAGGAAGCTTGCACCAAGCATTACTAGGTTCTTGTCAGTGGTTTCTATGGACATTTGTTTGACATGGTCAGGTTGCTAGCCCGATGCATAACCTCATTTTAGTTTCCTTGCAATGATATACCTGAGTGTGCAGTAACAATAAAATAACTACGTTCTTGTTACATTTTCAAACACTGCACTCACGTCTTCGTATTATATACACATACACAGTCAATAGAAAATATGAAAAATCAGGTGAAATGATGAAATAATCAGTCAAATATCAATAGTAATCACTAAATTAACTGAGTTTCTATTGAGCCTCTAATAACATGATTTGCCAGTTATGAAATTTATAAATTAGACTTGAGTCTAATTGTTAAGCTGCTGCTTCCGTGGGCAAACACAGCAATCCCCCAGTCTTATTCTGTCCGATTAGCACTTTTCTGATGAAACGCTGCTTCTGTTTTATGCCATATGCCCATTATATGCTTAACATTTTGATCTTACGCTGTGTGCTACATTCCATGGGAGAGAATTAAAAATTTCCCATGCTCTTTGTGTTCATCCAGAGTGGTGGGATAGCCAAGAAGCATCGTTACCGGTATTATAATCATAATGAAGCAAGATCCAAAAATGGAATGCAATTCTATGGCAATCCGTAACATAGAACAAAATCTTAAATGTTACAAGGTACCTCTTGAGAAAAAAGAATGTGTCAAAGCAAAGCAAACTTGATTCTTTTTCCTTTTTTGTTTGTTTTTGCTTGGTCTCCTCCAATATCTTCTGCCATCATTCATCAAGTAGCAGCGCCTTCTACATCTGAAACCAAAAAATACCGGTACTTTTTTCAACACCTTTGTCGTGAAACATTCTAAATCCACATATATAAATTAAAAGGTAAATGTAAAGCCTAACAAATAAATTCAATAAAAGGAAAGAAGAATGGTAAAGAACAGTGCTGTCACAATGACTGTACTCGAAATCCCCCTTGTTTTCTACTTCGTCTGCAAATTGTAACGTTTCACGTTGATAGTAAAGCCTACTGCATCACTACACGCTTTCTACAATAAAACGTGTACTGTATTTCTAAGAAAACCTTGAGATACGCAAGCTGATTAATGACCTAAATTAATACTAACATTAATTACACTACGTTAACATAAACGGAAAGACAGATGAACTTAGGATAGAGAGAGAGGGAGGGCTGAAAGCAGGAACGCATGCAACCCTAACACGCGTCTCGCGATACAAAATTAATACCCTCCCCGCGCGAAAGGCCAGAAGCACTAACTTTTTTTCAAATCGACAGTGATAAAAAACACTACCCATTCGAGAGTTAGGTTTAAAAACCTGAAAAATGCTTATTGGGAAACATGACATTATACTGGTTTACGTTTGAAAGCCTGACAGTACCCAGACACCACATCGTATCGAAGTGAACAGGAGGTAGAAGAAAATGCACATTTTGAACGCAGCCACCTAGCTCCCATACATTTATATAATTGGGTTCCTTAGGACTTGCTGACAAAGAATATGTTAAACGTTACCCAAATAGTCTAGGAATTAACAAATTATAGCCAAAATAAAATGGTGGTGCTGTCAGACAACACCAAAATCAGAATTGCGCAGTGGCAGGTCTTGAAACCACCATTGTACGGGAAATAGGCCAACATGTTACCTCCTATTTGATTGGCGGAAAGTATATGTAAGGCTAAACATGATTAGTCGGTCTGCAAATACTATTTTTTGTTGTTAGGGGAGACGGAAGGAAGGGTACTTTTTTTCAAACGCTTGTGTAAACATGGCTCGATTGGTTAGACCCGCCAATATAGGCAATTAGGAGCGTCAGTTCAGTGCCACATGTTAAAATAACCTTACTAAGAAACAGTGCGTTGAGAGCCAGATCATATTTTTCGAAATAAAAGTCTGGGACAGAGGCAGATCGGAATTTGTGCCATTATTCATCGCCAGTCAACGTATCTGTGTATTATTTCCATGAATTGTGGTAAGCTTGATATATTCAATATCTTTTTAATGAAAATTGAATGTAAATTGATAATTTATGTCTGTATATGTGTGTGGTTCAGTAGCGAACATGAGGCAAGGCCTATATAGTGCTCCAACCTGAACAGAAGGTGTCGGAGAAAAGTAAAACTGCATGGAATTGCCAAACAGTACACTGACACCTATCTTATTGACTAGAAGGAACTAATGCTGGAATTGCAGAGGCGTAGTAACCATTTAGGAGGAGAATACTGGTGTAAATTGTTTCAGATGAAGCTAGCAGTTGGCCTAACGCTCTGAACTCAGTGTTTGTTATGTATTGTGTTTAGTGTGGAAATAGATTATAAATTAGTTCTGAAGTAGGAGGTACAACCTTCTTGTTTCAGGGACTGTGGTCCTAGTTATTGAAGCAGCACCTGGTCTGAGTTTTTGCTGAATCCAGAGGCTGACAGCATACTCCTTGGTCCAGATAGCGACCAGTGAGGTGTCTCCAGAACACAGGAAGCAATCGAGCAGAGGAGTCTTTTCCTGCCGCCATCACGAAAGATAAGCTTCTGTGGCCAGAGTAGCTCAACATTATGTGCCCCCTCAAAAATTGACATTTTGTTAAACACAGAGGGACAATTAATTGGTTCAAATGACAGGAACTGTGAACTTTTCCCAATACTATTTCCCCGATAATCAAACACTTGAAGTCATGATGAAAAACAACAACCAAGCTTGAACAAAACCAGTATTACCTCATATTACTACTGCACAAATTACACACATAGAATAATAATAATAAACTATGTCAATACAAAGTTCATATATATAAACTGTGTACATAATACTTGTAATTACATTTGATTGTGATTCCTGGTTCACTGTGTAGTTGAATCAGGATATCCATTATTGACAAGAATTAATACATATATTTTTAAACTTAAACACTTGACTCATTTAAGATAGTCTTATAGAGTGTTATATGTGTGTGAGTGTCACAGTGTTGTAAAGTGTTGTGGAATAAATTAAATTGTTTATCTGTCTGTTGTTGTTGTGACTTACACTTCATCATTTTCATACCCTAGACATTCAACGTAGTCATCACAATATTCCAGAATAATTCTGACTGAGGTATAAATGTGGTAGCAAGTAAGGTTATCTGTAATACACCACACTTATTAGATACAGATACCTTCACAGCTGATCTCAGTCAGTACACTAAGTCCCCTATAAATATTTATAACATCCCACTTTACCACATATATTGGGGTCCTGTCCGGGATTTTGAATCCTTCCCTATTATAAATATTGGGGGTAATTCACTTCAGGGAATAATAAAAATTTAAAAGGTATCCTTGGGTGAAAATAAATAACGTTGAGCTCTGAGTGCCTGTGATGTCCTTGGATAAGTAATTACAGATTGTATTGTTTAGTTAGACATTATATAAATTTACCTGTTAGAAAATGGGGGACCTGGCCAAATTTCGATCGGCTGCTGTGCAGACTGCAAAAGAATTAGGAATGGACGGGCAAATTATGATTGCTTATCTCACTGCTGAATGTGACAAATATATTGAACGGGAAGAAAGAAGATTAGAAAAAGAGGCCGAAAGAAAATTAGAATCTGAAAGGTTGGCCGAAGATAAGAGGTTAGAGGCTGAGAAAGAAATTAAGAAGTTACAATTTGAGGCTGAGGCTGAGACTAAGAGGTTGCAGATTGAGGCTGAGGCTAAGAAATTGGAGGCAGAAAGAGAAGAGAAGAAATTGGAGGCAGAAAGAGAAGAGAAGAAATTGGCTGCAGAAAGAGAAGAGAAGAAATTAGCTGCAGAAAGGGAAGCCGAGGAAAGAAGACAGGCTGCAGAAAGGGAAGACAAGCGATTAGCTGCAGAGAGGGAAGCAGAAAAGGAGGAGAAGAGATTACAAAGGGAACATGAGTTACGACTAAGGGAGTTTGAGTTTCAAGGCCATGCTCCTGAAAATGGTGCCAGTCCCTTTACCTCCGATGCTACTGCTAGTCAGGGAGCCTCAACCTCAGCTATGAACTTTCATTTAGATCATTTTGTTGAGAAAGACGATGATATTGAGAGCTATCTAAATAGATATGAACTATTAGCTACCACGTATGGGTTAGAGAGAGAAAGGTGGAGCTTAAAGTTATCTCAAGGGCTTCGTGGGGCAGCTTATGAAGTTTTTGCCAAAATGAGCAGAGGTGATCAAGAAAATTATGACATGCTAAAGCAGGCTCTTTTGTTAAGATATGAAGAGAACGCAGAATTTTATAGAAAAAAATTTAGGAATGCTAAACTACTGTCAGGTGAAACCTATCACCAGTTCTCTGCACGGATAGAGACATACTTGGAGAAATGGACTTCTCCTGGGAAAACCCAAGATCTTAAGGAAATGATCCTTATAGAACAATTAAGAGAGTCCATGGCTCCAGACCTGAGAAAGTTTCTCATGGAACAAGGTGCAGAGAGGCTGGGTGAGTTGCTAAATGTTGCTGAAAGGTATCAAGCAGCTCAAGCAGAGGTATCAGGTAATAAAAAGAAACAGGTAGATAATTTTAAGGCACCACAGAACTTTAATAAATTTGATCCTAGAGATCAAAACAAAGGTAAGCACCAGTTTGATAGGCCACGGTATGACAATAAAAATCTTCTTCTTCTTCTTCTCGTTCGCTGTTGTTTAGTAATGTCTACACAAGAAGTCCGGTTCTCTGGATGTATGTTGCTGTGGTTGAAAGTTCTTCAAGACTCCCAAACAGCTTTGTGTGGATGTGCGTCTCTGTGGGCCAATGTTCAGTTCGCAATTGACTAAGCATGTGGCAGTCTTGCAGGATGTGTTCGGCTGTCTGTGCTGCCTGTCCACACGTACATAGGGGTGATGGGACCAATCTCAGTCTGTATAAGTGACTGTTCAGTCTGTTGTGTCCTGTTCTCATACGGAACAGGATCACCTGTTTTGCTCGATCAAGATATTGATAGTTGTCTCTTTGTTGATCAATTTTCCTGATGGCCTTGATAAGGGTCTTCTTTTCCTGGAATGTGATTGTTTGTTCTTTTTGTTCCTGTGTTGCTCCCTCTTTTGCTAACATATCTGCTCTCTCATTTCCTGGTATGCCACAGTGTGATGGTATCCACTGTAGCACTACCCTTCTTTTGATATTTACTTCGCATAGGACTTTGTTTAATTCTGGCAGTTTATCACTGTTGAGGGCTTGCAGAACTGACATTGCATCGGTAAGGAATACAACCTGCTGACATTGGCTTATTGTGTTATTTATTATTCCTGCAGCAATGCTTATGGCCTGTACTTCAGCAGCATAGTTTGAACAGAATATTCCAGTAGGTGAACAGGTGGATTCATTTTCTTTGTCTGGATAGACCACATAAACTCCTGCGCCTCCGTTCTTCACTGCTCTGGTTGCAGATCCATCAGTATATACTTGGATCCATGCTTCTCTGGGGTATAGTTCTTCAATCATGTCACATGCTGCTATTTTCCTTTGGAGAGTATTTAGCTCTCCCATGGGGCAGGTGGTAGTTATGGAGGTCTTAATACTGAAATTTTGATGTTGTTCCCATGGGGTTGGGAGGAGTGTGGGAGTTATTTCCTTAGTGATGTCTGGTAGTTCATCCTTGTATGTTCTAATTAGTTTTTTGGACCGATGCACAAAACTGCTTCTCTTCAACCTCCCACTGGCTAAATCTCCAAATCTAGTTTTCATTGGATGTGCGGGCATGTTCTTGTACTTTTCTGCTTGGATCAGGGTCTTAGTGTCTCGTCTGTATAATAAAGGTGGAATGCCTGTGATTTTTTCCATTTCATTTATTGGTGTGGTCTTCATGGCACCCGTGATCAACCTAAGCGCTTGATTTTGTACTTTATCTAAGGCTTGTAGGTGTGATTTGGCTGCTGTAGACCATGCTGCTGATCCGTACTCTAATATAGGTCTTATTGCACCTGTATACACTTTCTTTAGTGTTGTTTCGTTAGCTCCCCAACTTGATCCAGCTATTTTCCTCAGTATGGAAAGTTTTCTTCTCGCTTTAGCCTCTGTTCTCTCGATGTGGTGCCTCCATGTCATTCTCTTATCTAATGTAATGCCCAAGTACACCGGTTCCTCATCTGTTTGGACATGTATATTTCCAAGTCGTATCTCTCCTGCTTTGTCTTTGTTGGAGAGCGTGAAAAGTGTTGTTGATGATTTTTCAGCGTTGATCTGCACCATCCATTTCTCTGCCCATGCTGCTATGTTGTCTGCTGCCCTTTGTATTCGCTTATTAGCGATAGTTAGATGTTCTTCTACACACCACACCACCAAGTCGTCAGCGTATAGGGCAGCTCTCACACCTTGTGGCAGATCGTGGATGAGGTCATTGATGAATACAAGGAACAGGGTGGGAGACAATACTGAGCCTTGAGGAACTCCATGTTTTAGGAGGATTTTCTTGCTGTTGTGACCTTCCATAGTGACTCTTGCTTTCCGATTGTGTAGGAACGACTGGATCCATTTTCTCATATTACCCTTGATTCCGTTCCTTTGCAGTTTTACTATTAACCCGTCTTTCCATACTTTGTCAAAAGCTTTTTGGAGATCTATCCATAGGGTAAAGACTTTTCTCTTTTCTTGGAAGGCATCTTCAACGATCTGTGACAGGTATGTGATTTGGTCTTCTGTGCTGCTGCACTCTCTAAACCCTGCTTGTTCTGGCACTAAAATTTTCTCGGATTCCAAGTACCATTTCAATCTTCTGTTGATCATCCTCTCCATTGTCTTACATACACAGCTTGTTAGGCTTATTGGTCTGTAGCTGGTGGCCTTCCTGTTGTCTTTTCCTTTCTTTATGATGGGACACATGAGCGCCTCTCTCCATATCTGTGGCACACTGCCTGTCATCCAACTGTAGTTGTATATTTGCAACAGTTTGCTCATTGCTGTATATCCTAGGTGTTTTAGCATTTCGTTGGTTATACCATCCGGGCCTGGTGATTTCCTGTCTTTAAGTTTCCACACGGCTGTTTTTAACTCGTCCATATTGAAAGGTTTGGACATAACGTCCGGACTGTTTCCATTAGTTCTAGTGTGGATTATTTCTTGACGAATGTCTCGTTGTCTGCGTAAATTGACGGAGATGTTACTTTCATTTCTGTAGGATTCCGCAAATATGTCTGCTGCTTGTTTGCCGGTATATAGTTTCCCTGCATCGTCTAGTGTAATGGTTTGTCGTTGAGAATTGTTATCGTCATTCAATTGTTTAGTGAGTTTCCACAACTTTCTCCCTTCCTTTTCAAGGTTTAGTTTATATGTTTTTTCCCTCCAGCTTCTCCTCTGGGCTTCTAGCTTTCCTTTAATGAATTTTGCTTTTGCCTTTTGTAGCATGATATGGTTCTGTTGGGATGGTTGTACCTCTGCAGTGTGCCTTGCTTCATTCATATCTTCATGTAGGTTTTGTAGTGTGTTGGACCAATATGGTACATAGTTCTTCCTCGCTCCTCTCGGTATTGTCTCCTTTGCTGCCTTGAGTACTCCATTATTAAAATCCCAGATGACTCTGTTAATGTCTCTGTCTAGTACCTTAATATCTTTTGTAAGCAGATTTGCTCTGTGTTGATAAATGGACCAATTTGCTTTTTTATAATTCCATCTTGGCTGACTTGGACTTGTATTAATTGTTCTATTAATTTTGATGAATACAGGACGATGATCACTTCCACCGAGTTGTTCTCCTATTTCCCTTTCCACTATCCCAGCCAAATCAGGTGTGCAGAATGCCAGGTCTGGAGTAGAGGTGCTATGCCATCTTCTGGAGTAAAAGGTTGGAGGATCATTAGGGTTGTTTAGAAGGGTTAGGTTATTGTCGTCTTGCCAGTTTTCTATCTCTTCGCCCCTTCTATCTAGCTGGTTGTATCCCCAGCTTTGGGAATGGCTGTTGAAGTCTCCCACCGCTATGAAGTTGCCAATGGGGACATCTATGCTAGTCATGTTCAGTGGTATGTCATTGGGGCAGTAGAAGTTTAGGAGATCCAGTTCCAGAGTGTTATGTTTTAGATGGATTACTTGGTATTCTGCACCTTCTTTATATGTCTTGGATTCTATAGCGTTGAGGTTATTCCTTATCAGTGTTAGTATGCCACCCTTCTTCCGATCTTTTCTGTCAACTCTGAAGCATTGATAGCCCCGTATCTTAAAATGTTTTCCTTCCTGTAGGTGGGTTTCTTGTATGCAGCATATGCTAATTTCTTTCCGAAATAGGGTATTCTCTAGTTCAGTCTTTTTGTTGTTGACTCCCTCTGCATTCCAATGCATGACATTCAGAGGGGCCGTCGTCTTATCTGGTTGGCCAGTTACTTTCTCCTTCCGCCTCCTGGCTCCATTTGGCGGACTAAGGAGACCTCCAGTAGCTGAGGGTGGATTCTGTCGAGGCTCAGAATCCGGCACTGCTCCTGCCTGGAGGGACTTCACAGGGCGAGCACCATAACGATAATTTTTTGACATCTGTTGTGTAGACATATTAAACCAAAGCGGGTTGCATGGTACCATGGTTGCTGGTGCGCCTCCTGGCCTGGTACATCTGACTTCAGCACCTGTTTCTTAAGGCAGAGTGTGCTCATGCCTCCCCCTCTGGCTGGGGGATTTGATTTTGCCTTTACCTCGTTTGCTGTCCCATCTTGCCTCCCGCTGGGGTTGATACCCAACCTTCGGCAAGATTACTGGGTATAACGGGGTCCACCACGAGTAGGTGAGGTAGACTTGGGCAGGAGAGGCTAAGAGACATGTTGAGTCTTGTATTGCGCATCACTGCCCCATTTGGACCCCACAATAAAAATAAAACCCCACAATTCGATGAAAGGAAATATGATGAAAGAAAATCTTACAACCAAGGAAAGAGATGGTGTAAAAATTGTAAGATGAACAATCATGACACTGACCATTGTAGAAGGAAACTTCCTCATTGTGCTGCTATGACATCTGGAAAAAATGGAAAAAAGGTCAAACCTGAGGAACTACAGGAACCATACCATCCCCCAGTGTGTGAAGATGTCATCTGTAATGGTGTCACCATAATGTGTTTATATGATACAGGTTTAGATTATGATTCCGTTGTGAGTTCTCACCTGGTGCAGGCAGATCAATACACCACAGAAACAGTGGAGATTCAAACTGCAACCAAGGATGTAGCTACCATGACACTTCCCGTCGCCCGGATAAAGGTGAAAACGCAATATGTGGAAGGAATCATAAAAGCAGCAGTGATAAATGAGCCAATCTACCCTCTGATATTGGGGTGTAGATATGTCTTCTTGGGGAATCCCAAGAGACCTGTGATATTGGCAACAGTGCAGACCAGATCACAGTCTAAAAAGGAGAAGGATAATCCAATAAATACTCATCCAGATGAGATGAGGAAGGCACAGGCGGAGGACAAGACACTCAAGCCGTGTTTCAAGAAGTTGCCCAAATCTCATACACCTCCAGGCAAGGGAGAATTTTATATGAAGAACAAACTGATTTATAGGAAGGCTGGATCTGAATCCAATGGTCACGGACAGCTGGTCCTTCCCACTTCATATAGGACTAAAGTGTTGGAACTAGGGCATGCGATTCCCTTCAGTGGTCATATGGGGATCAGCGCAACAGGACAGCGAATAGCTTGTCACTATTTCTGGCCAGGGATAACTGAAGATATCAAACGATATGTAAAATCCTGTCCAGAGTGCCAACGAGTAGCACCTAAGCATTGGACTGCACCAGCAACTCTGGGGGAAATGCCCATAGTGGGAACACACTTTGAGAGAGTTGCCGTGGATCTTGTGGGACCTCTCACTCGAACTAAGAGGAGGAACAGCTACATTCTGACTCTGGTGGACACTTGTTCTATGTGGGGAGAGGCGGTAGCCCTGTCATCGATTGATTCTAAGCATGTGGCAGAGGCATTACTCACAATTTTCACAAGGTTAGGCTTTCCCAATCAAATCTTGACTGATAATGGCTCTCAGTTCAAGGGGAAACTAACAGAAGAAGTTTTCAGGATCTTCCAGGCCAAACACTTCCATTGTAGTGTGTACCATCCCCAAGGGAACGGCCAAGTGGAAAGATTTAATGGCACGTTGATGTCGATCCTGAGAAAGTTGGCACACGAAAAACCAGATACATGGGACCAGTACCTTCACGCCGCCCTCTTTGCTTATCAGGAGGTACCCCATAGTTCAACCGGTATGGCCCCGGCAACATTATTATTTGGAAGGCCAATAAAAGGTCCACTTGAAGCGCTGTTAAGAACGTGGACTGATGAAAAGGCAGAGGAAAATATTACATCCTCATACCAATATGTGAATGAGCTGACCACTCGTTTAAAAACTGGCTGGAAACTTGCCAATGAAAATTTGAGACAAGCCAGGAAGAAACATGCTGCCTATTTCAACAGAAAGGCTAAGGACAGAGATTTGGCTGTGGGAGAGAAGGTACTGCTTCTTCTCCCCGGTAGTCAAAATAAGTTACAAATTGGATGGCAAGGTCCATATACAGTTCTAGAGAAGGTGTCTAGAACCAATTATAAGATAGACAAGAAGGGGAAAGAAAAAATCTATCATGTGAATCTCCTGAAGAAATATTTGGAAAGAGAAAATCAGGAAGAGACACATTTGTTGACCTTGTCCATTGCAATGGAGATGAAAAAGGAACCACTTTCATCATTTGAATATCCATTACATCCCTGTGAGACAGCGGCACAGGTGAAAATCAGTACACATTTAACGAAAATTCAGAAAGAGAGAGTGCAACAGGTTCTAGATAATCATACAGAGGTGTTAACGGACCGACCGGGGCATACAAACTTATTGGAATTGTGATGGGGCCGAAAAGGAGACGCCCGCCCCCTACCTGTTTTTGGGCAGATTATTTTCGATGTGCGCGAAGCATTCTGGGTTGTGAAAAGTCTGAAGTAGAAGATATGTAATGAGGCCACAATAATGCCTTTAAATTAAGTTGTGGTGTAGAATTGTGTTATGTTAAATAGCTGTAGGTTTTATTTGTGTTTTCGCTATTCCTAAGCGATAATCGCGTGTGATATTTAAGTAGCCAAGATTAATACGCCCAGCGCGCAGTAGTTGAGTGATTAGCCTAGTGCCTATAAAAAGAGATAGCGAACTACAAGCGGGCCTATTTTGCCACAGCCGCCAGAGAGAACAGACGACAGAGCCAAGCTGTAAATGCCTTGAGCACGTGAGTTAATTTAAATTAGAATTAGTTTTATTTAATTCGGAAATAATATCGATGTGGCTATTTTAATGTTGAGTGATATAGATAGATGTGTTTCCAAAGGAAATGTCTTTTTAGGACATTATAATTTAGTCTTGAAATGATAGATGAGTGAAAATAATGTTTGATAGGTTTTATTAGGCACACAAAGCTTAAATCCAGATGTGAGAATTTAGTATCAAGTATTTCATCCATCAGACCGGGCAAATTTAGTAGGAGAGTGTTTTATACATGAAACTGGACAGAAATGTTATCAGAAACTGCAATTTAGATAATATTAACTAGTTGGGAAGATGGCAACAGGGAGAGCCACGTGGTGATTGTATAAAAGCGGCGCGAGGGGTCTGCGGTAACACTCTTAGTTATCACTTAATGTTACGCAGTTTTATATTGTGTGAATTGAGACGGGGGTGGGAAGCAGATAAAGATAATGTTCCCCAGTAAAGGAAAGAGAGAGTTTTCTTGGTAAATGTTACGCCATGTGGCACGTTGTGTATTTAGTCCCAGTTTGGCTTAAGTCGAGAATAATTATATTGTATTCTTTATGTAAGAGTAATTTAGTGTATTTCACGTTTATTGATAATTCTACTGTATATTTAATGGGTTACTGTGAGGTGAGAATATGTATTTAGATTTCTGGAGAGCGCGAGGCCACTCCTTTGTTGAGACATGTGTTTCTCTGGTTGCTCCCGGCGGAGCATGGAAACACCAATGTGACTGGTGTCTATCACAAGCCGACAAGAAGCATTTTTATGCTAAAATTGCTATGGCAGTGATTTGTTTCGGTAACGATGTGTTTCATGTGATGAGATTCCCAGTCTCATCAGTGGTCATATACGACACGCTTGTTGCCAGGCGCACCAGTCGTCACACACGACATGTTCAGAGGGCAGTGACGAATATTGAGATGGATCAGTTCGAGGTGGTGGTTTACTCTTATTATTGAGAGTATTTGATGTACATATAGTTGAATATTATTTTATGTCCATTTTATGATTATTTAATTATGGTTATGTGAGGAATGGTTGTGAGAGCACGTGGGCTCACTTCAAGGTATATATTTCTCTTCTCCGCTCCTGAGGGAGCATGGGGCCAACAGTGTGGTTTGCCTCCATATTAAGTATTCATATGCTAGGGCAGTAGTGTTTCGGTAGCAATCTGTGTTACATGGTGAGATTGCCAGCCCCACGCACAACACCTTACTAGTCTCATTGGACGACATGCATGAGTGTGTGTGTGTGTGTGATAGCTGAGTGTGTGCTCTTGCAGTAGTGGTTTCCGTAGCAACCTGTGTTACATGGTGAGGTTGCCAGCCTCATGCACAACACCATACTAGTCGCATTGGACGACACACATGAGTGTGTGTGTGTGTGATAGTTGAGTGTGTCAGGTGGCGGCGTAGGACAGTTTGAAAGGTGAGAGCGTGGTGTTTCTCATTCAGTATTATATTATGATTTTAACTATTCTGTGCTTTGTTTGCTTCTTCAGATTAGCATCGGGCACTGTTGGGTGTTTTGTTGGGTTTTGTGATGTTCGCTAGTTTATTTGTTTAATGTTTGCTTTGTCACTGAATGGGTTGTAAAAATAAATATAGCCCCTGCCTCTAGAATCAAGAGTTTTATTGTTGTTCGGGTCGGTGCGAGTGTGCCAAGAGAGTGATCACACATCACAATATAATCATCATCATCATCATCTCGCCCACCCTTTCACAGAATATGATATGAAACTGATAGACCCCACACCTGTCTGTATGAAACCCTATTCGATTCCTTTTGCTAAGGAGAAAGCTTTGAAGGAAGAGATACACTATTTGTTGAAGGAAGGAATTATTTCACACAGTGAATCTTCGTATAGTTCCAGTGTTGTACTCTTAAGGAAACCCTCTGGAGAACATAGACTCTGTATAGATTACAGGAGACTGAATGCTATTACAGAAGGACAGGTGGATCCATTGCCGGATACCAATCAGTTGTTTGCCAGGCTAAATAAAGCTAAATATTTCTCAAAAGTGGATCTGAGTAAAGGATACTATCAGATTCCAGTAAAGCCTGAGGTTAGACCATACCTAGCTTTTAGTACCTCAGAGGGACACTATGAGTTTAACAGATTGCCATTTGGATTGAAGAATGCGCCTAGTGTCTTCTCTAGAATGATGAGAAAATTATTGGACCCTCTGAATAATCCATGCATCACAAATTTTATGGATGATATCCTTATAGCAACAGAAACATTTGAGGAACACATTGACTCTCTGAATATGCTGTTTAATCGACTTAGAGAAGCGAATTTAACAGCCCGACCAACCAAATGTTGCGTTGGATGTAAAGAATTAGAATTCTTGGGACACACAGTCTATCAGGGAAACATGACCCCTGACCCCAAGAATTTAGAGAAACTAAAGAAAGCCCCGAGACCACAAACCAAGAAAGACGTGAGATCCTTTGTCTCATTATGTGGTTTCTACCAAAAGTATATCAAAAACTTTAATTCCATATGTGCACCGTTAACTGATTTGACACGTAAAGGAAATCCAGATCGAATTACATGGACACCACAATGTGAATTGGCTTACCAGGAATTGAAGGAAAAGCTTACAAGCAAACCTATTTTGAAATTACCTGACTTAAGTCAAGAATTCATTGTAAGGACGGATGCCAGTAATATTGGGTTAGGTGCGACTCTGCTACAGAAATCAGATGCATTGGATGGGGAATTAAGCCCAGTGGCATATGCTAGCAGAAAGTTGAATAAAGCTGAAACCAACTACTCAACTAGCGAAAAAGAATGTCTTGCAGTAATATGGGCGATAAAGAAATTCAATATTTATCTGTATGGGAAGGCATTTAAGTTGCAAACGGATCACAAACCCTTGTCGTTTCTAGCGCAGGCTAGACATGAAAATTCTAGATTACTCCGTTGGTCATTACTGATGCAGCCATATGAGTTTAGCATAGAGTATATATCTGGAAAAACAAATCTGGGAGCGGATTTTTTAAGCCGCCATCCGTGTGATGAGAATCACCGTAAGCCCCAGAAATAATAATAAATTTCTCTATGTGTATATAGAATTATAGACTGACATATAACGTCTGTTTTAAGAGGGGAGAATTTGTCGTGAAACATTCTAAATCCACATATATAAATTAAAAGGTAAATGTAAAGCCTAACAAATAAATTCAATAAAAGGAAAGAAGAATGGTAAAGAACAGTGCTGTCACAATGACTGTACTCGAAATCCCCCTTGTTTTCTACTTCGTCTGCAAATTGTAACGTTTCACGTTGATAGTAAAGCCTACTGCATCACTACACGCTTTCTACAATAAAACGTGTACTGCATTTCTAAGAAAACCTTGAGATACGCAAGCTGATTAATGACCTAAATTAATACTAACATTAATTACACTACGTTAACATAAACGGAAAGACAGATGAACTTAGGATAGAGAGAGAGGGAGGGCTGAAAGCAGGAACGCATGCAACCCTAACACGCGTCTCGCGATACAAAATTAATACCCTCCCCGCGCGAAAGGCCAGAAGCACTAACTTTTTTTCAAATCGACAGTGATAAAAAAAACACTACCCATACGAGAGTTAGGTTTAAAAACCTGAAAAATGCTTATTGGGAAACATGACATTATACTGGTTTACGTTTGAAAGCCTGACAGTACCCAGACACCACATCGTATCGAAGTGAACAGGAGGTAGAAGAAAATGCACATTTTGAACGCAGCCACCTAGCTCCCTTAAATTTATATAATTGGGTTCCTTAGGACTTGCTGACAAAGAATATGTTAAACGTTACGCAAATAGTCTAGGAATTAACAAATTATAGCCAAAAGAAAATGGTGGTGCTGTCAGACAACACCAAAATCAGAATGGCGCAGTGGCAGGTTTGGAAACCTCCATTGTACGGGAAATAGGCCAACATGTTAAATCCTATTTGATTGGCGGGAAGTAAATGTAAGGCTAAACACGATTAGTCGGGCTACAAATACTATTTTTTGTTGTTAGGGGAGACGGAAGGAAGGGTACTTTTTTTTCAAACGCTTGTGTAAACATGGCTCGATTGGTTAGACCCGCCAATATAGGCAATTAGGAGCGTCAGTTCAGTGCCACATGTTAAAATAAACTTACTAAGAAACAGTGCGTTGAGAGCCAGATCATATTTTTCTAAATAAAAGTCTGGGACAGAGGCAGATCGGAATTTGTGCCATTATTCATCGCCAGTCAACGTATCTGTGTATTATTTCCATGAATTGTGGTAAGCTTGATATATTCAATATCTTTTTAATGAAAATTGAATGTAAATTGATAATTTATGTCTGTATATGTGTGTGGTTCAGTAGCGAACATGAGGCAAGGCCTATATAGTGCTCCAACCTGAACAGAAGGTGTCGGAGAAAAGTAAAACTGCATGGAATTGCCAAACAGTACACTGACACCTATCTTATTGACTAGAAGGAACTAATGCTGGAATTGCAGAGGCGTAGTAACCATTTAGGAGGAGAATACTGGTGTAAATTGTTTCAGATGAAGCTAGCAGTTGGCCTAACGCTCTGAACTCAGTGTTTGTTATGTATTGTGTTCAGTGTGGAAATAGATTATAAATTAGTTCTGAAGTAGGAGGTACAACCTTCTTGTTTCAGGGACTGTGGTCCTAGTTATTGAAGCAGCACCTGGTCTGAGTTTTGCTGAATCCAGAGGCTGACAGCATACTCCTTGGTCCAGATAGCGACCAGTGAGGTGTCTCCAGAACACAGGAAGCAATCGAGCAGAGGAGTCTTTTCCTGCCGCCATCACGAAAGATAAGCTTCTGTGGCCAGAGTAGCTCAACATTATGTGCCCCCTCAAAAATTGACATTTTGTTAAACACAGAGGGACAATTAATTGGTTCAAATGACAGGAACTGTGAACTTTTCCCAATACTATTTCCCCGATAATCAAACACTTGAAGTCATGATGAAAAACAACAACCAAGCTTGAACAAAACCAGTATTACCTCATATTACTACTGCACAAATTACA
This sequence comes from Oreohelix idahoensis, assembly GCA_024509875.1. NCBI lineage: Eukaryota > Metazoa > Mollusca > Gastropoda > Stylommatophora > Oreohelicidae > Oreohelix > Oreohelix idahoensis. The sequence goes on from JAMPIV010017863.1 coordinate 173,120, forward strand.
CACATAGAATAATAATAATAAACTATGTCAATACAAAGTTCATATATATAACCTGTGTACATAATACTTGTAATTACATTTGATTGTGATTCCTGGTTCACTGTGTAGTTGAATCAGGATATCCATTATTGACAAGAATTAATACATATATTTTTAAACTTAAACACTTGACTCATTTAAGATAGTCTTATAGAGTGTTATATGTGTGTGAGTGTCACAGTGTTGTAAAGTGTTGTGGAATAAATTAAATTGTTTATCTGTCTGTTGTTGTTGTGACTTACACTTCATCATTTTCAATACCCTAGACATTCAACGTAGTCATCACAATATTCCAGAATAATTCTGACTGAGGTATAAATGTGGTAGTGTTACGGTATATGATATTAACGCCGTCTGCTAAAGGTTACCAGACGTGCAATTGTAAAGGTTAAGACATTTAATATATTGCGATAGATGTTTCAATTACTGAACGCTTCATACACGATCGATTATGACGTGTATAGCGTTGTTTAGGACACAGTCGGTAACTAAGAAACGCTACCCTTTGTTACTTGACCGCCAAGCTGAATAGCTGCGTTTTTCTAACCTTCCAATTTAATGGCAGGATATAGCCATTTTATGTGTATTTTTGATGGACCAGGGTCAGTCCTAGAACTCGATATGAGAGGGAAATATATGGAGGTTAGTATTTAACTAGAATCCTCAGAAGGATGAGAATAATCGTCAAATTCGTATGAATATATTCAGACTCGCAGTCTCACTGTCGGCAGGTAGCCATGTCTATCTGCTCGTGCATATAGCTGTGATGTTCTGACGACAATACTGCATTGTATCCTCATAACGGACATTGACACATAACCAGCAGTCTACGTTTCTGATTAATTTATGCATTACTTACATGGACTTACGTTCTACCCCTATTGGAATTGATCATCATGTATGTATCACTGTGAATAAATGTATGGACTCAATGAACCGACTTATCACGTCAATGGAATTACAAGTTCAATATAATTGCAACTTTCAAATGTTTGCTCACACGTTTTTCTACCCCACCCCGCATTCGCGTAAAGCAACACCAATTGACACGATGAAAATCTTGAATGAAACCATATAAGAACTCAACTAACATGGCCAGAATTTATAACCACTTTATTGACATTATATGGAACATTGTTGTCAAATTGAATGTTCCAGAACAACAGAGAAGATCGCCTTCAACAGATGGTGTCCATTGATTGGGGATCGAAAAAAAAATTCGGAAATTAACAATTGTTTACATTTGAAGGACGATCACATGATGTGCTGAATTATGACCTATGACGCAGTACTCAGTATAATCCCTAACAACGTGACGTCACCAAAGTTCGTGTACATGCCATACAAGTTGACAGCAGCAAGCCTAGTTTCTACGGAGGAAAAAAATAACAAAGTCAACGAATAAACCCTGTATATGCATCAAGAGCAAACAGTCAGACATACTTCTACACCGTTGGTGCATACCGTCATCGACAGGAGTCCGAACTGAGCACAAAAGATAAGTCATTTAAGTGTGACCTTTGTCGGTCGATAAATAACAGTGCTGAGTCCATTTTGCTTTGATCAGGCATGTCTATGTATTTTCATGTATATATGTTAAATTTGTTTTCCATCGTATGTATTTGTTGTTAATTCGTGGGAGGTAGGGAGGATGAACTGAAATTAAATTCTGCGGCTCTCACGATGCCTGAATTGATTTCGGTCGTTTCTTAGGGCAGTTAAACGATTGCACCTTTGGAAACCCCATTGAGGTTTGACATTGGACTTGTTGTCCAAATCTGCTATCGTTTGACGATTTGCGTTAGCTGTACTGTCCCGTAGATAACTGGTGTATTTTATTCGTACTCAGTTAATAATTTTATTCAGTTCTGTACCATGTTCGTTACTATTTCGTCCAGTCTCCTCTGACTATCATTTATTTTATGATTGTTAAATTTTCGTCCGTTATGAGTCCTGTGACGTCATCATTTTTCGCAGTCATTTTTTTTTGTGTGTACTTTGAATATTCAGTTGACCTCGGGTCAGACCTTGACCCTTCATTTGGTCTGTGACATTTCCGCTTGTTTTATTTAGTTCATAAATTCATTTTTAATTGTGAAAATGTCTTGTTTGCGTCTTAACATTGTTTGTACCCTTTAGTTGCATCATTGTTTTGTTTGTCCTCATAATATATATTAATACTACATTAATAATATGATATTATATGCAATAATACACTTGTAATTTAATTTAATTAATTTTTTCTGATAATTAAGGTTAATATGGGACATTGCATAATTATGCAGTGATAGTCCAAGAAAGTAGCACTACAATTTATAATAGATGCCTAGGGCATAATAATATAATATATATATTGACAAAATAAAATAATCTTATAGCTACCTTTGAGGTAATAGACCCATTGTATATTATTTAATATACTTTTCTGGTACTAAGAGAGTGACTTAGTACATTGAACAATATAATTACTAGGAATTATACCCAACATTATTGGATATTGAGATTAATTGTGTGATATAATTACATTATATTTAACAGATATCATAACTATTTATGATATAGTATTATTTAGATACAATATTGTTACAAAATATTGTCTATTAGTTGAACTTAGACATTAAGTTCAGTACTATTGTGATTACTTATATTGAATATTTCTAAGTTGAGTAAGTATAATAATTACTCTGAAGCTACTATTGACTATTTTAATCAGTAATTATCAATAATTACTTACAGATAAAAGTCAAAATGCTTACTATAGACCATTTCGTTAAAATTGGTCGTGAATATGGTTATAAATCTCAAGAACTTCGTCAGTTTGCTGAATCAGAACTGGAAAAATATGAAAGAAAAGAAGAAGAGAAAAAAGCTGCATTAAAGAAAGAGGAAGCAGAACTTGAGATGAAGCAAATTGACAAGGAAAATAGATTGAGAGAGATTGCTCAACGTGAAAGAGAAGAGCAAAGAACAATCGCCAAACAGGAAGAAGAGAATAAATTGAAACGAGAGGAAATTATTTTACAACAAGAAATGGAATTGGCGCGTATTAAATTGGAGACAGCAAGATTACAAGCACAAAGTGCTGATGCAAACCAGAATAATAACGCACAAAATGGATCATCATCCAGCCAACCTAAACATTTCTACAACTTTAAATTACCCATTTTCAACTTGAACGTCGACGACCTTTCATCGTTCCTGGCACGTTTTGAACAGACTTGCAAAACAAACCATTTGCCTGAAGAGTCATGGGTACTCAAGTTAAATGAATTCTTGGTTGGAGAACCATTGACAGCTTCTCAAAATGCTGACCCATCAATAGCAAATAACTACGGTGCTATTAAGTCCTTGCTTTTACGAAGGTTTCACCTGGACGAGGAACACTGTAGGTTGAAATTTAAGGGAATTTTACCTGAATCTCCAAAGGATTTTGCAGGATTCATTGCGAACATACGCAATACATTTAATAGATGGGTTGAACTGGCAGAAGTCAACAAATCATACGACAAATTAGTTGATTTACTACTACGGGATAAGGTATTATCTTCGGTTAGCCAGCCATTTTTTGCATATTTGCAGGAGCGTAAACCAGGTACTATGGACGAGTTAGAAAAAATTTCTTTAAACTACTGTTCGGCACATCCGAATGCAACCATTTCTAACTCCTCATTAAGAGAACCTCTACCTGTGGCGTCTAATATGGCCTACAATCATAATAACAAACAAAGACATCACAGTGTAGACAGAAGCAGGTTCCAAAGAAATCACAATGTTAACTTTCAGAAGGGACATAATAATGATTTCAACAATAAAAATGAGTTCAACAGAGGTAGATCACGAGATAGAAATTATTCACCTCAAACAAACTACCACAATGGTCAACATAACACTCATTATAATCGATCACATACTCCCAATAATAATAATAACTGGAATGGTAATAATCATGGCTCGAGACATCGAGATAATAGTTACTATAGAGGACGACGAGATAATTCTAACAATTATACTCGGAATCGATCTCATTCTCGGGGATCATCTCATTACAACCATAATACAGGGGCGGCAGTTACAAATAATACTACCCCTATAGCTCAGGTCCCACTTGACAATAATACAACACAGTCTTCTGCTGCATGTTTTGCTATTAATTATAATGTGGCAAATAGTTGCCAACAATGCAATCTTATTTTTCAGAAGGCGAAAGAAACAGTGCTTAACTGCGGACATATTATACCACAGGTAGGTCTTGCAGTCAACGATGGAACAGGCCTACTAATTTTTAACAGGGGATTAGTTAATGGATCCGTCGTCTCAGTGTTGAGGGATTCGGGATCCACAACGATTGGTGTACGACAGTCGCTGGTACATCCTAGCTGTGCAACGGGGGAATATGTCCGTTGCATGACTTTTGGTGGAACAATAGAGTTTTACCCCACAGCTATTATTCATGTTAACACTCCTTTTTTCACAGGGAACGTAAAAGTATGTATGCTAAAAAAGCCTATAGCTGATCTGATGGTTGGTCGTATACACGGCAGTAAAGATTGTACTCCAGATGAGATTATAGAATGGGAGAAACATAACCTATGCACTGGAAACGCCGTGACGACTAGAGCGCAGACTCAACTCATGGAGAAAGTTGATGATAATAAAATGGATGCAGACAACCAAGAGGAATTTGTAGTCAATTCACCTATTGACAGGGAAACATTTGCAACCAAACAAAAAGAGGATAAATCTTTAAAAAAATTTTTAAGTTGGTTGATAAAGTTGACAATCTATCCTCAGGTAATAATAACAAACATTGTTTTGTTATTAAAAATGACATATTGATTAGATGTTTTAATGACAAATCACAAATGAAACAACAAGTTATGGTCCCATATACTTTTAGACGGTACATTCTTCAACATGCACATGACTCACATTGTGCTGGACATATGGGATATACTCGAACACGATCTCGAGTACTGTCTTCATTCTTTTGGCCAGGGGTGTCAAGAGATATTTCGCAGTATGTACGTTCCTGTACTACATGCCAAGAAGTGAAAGCACGTGGAGCTTTTCACACGGCGCCTATTCAGGCTTGCGATATCTCAGTGAGACCTTTTGACAAGATGGCAATAGACATTATTGGTCCATTGCTACCATCGGCCAGAGGACATAGATTCGTCCTTACGTGCATTGATTTGTGCACACGATGGCCAGAAGCTATCCCATTAAAGACCACCACTACCACAGATGTAGCTGATGCACTACATCTCATCTTTTCTAGAATAGGGTTTCCTAGAAAACTTTTATCAGACCATGGGTCACAGTTTATATCTGACACCATGAAGGAAGTCATGAAAACTTGGGACATTGATAGGAATTTAAGTAGTATTTATCATCCGATGAGTAATGGTGCGGTTGAAAGACTTAACCGTACACTTAAACAACTACTACATAAGGTTACTGCTAAGCACCCTCATGACTGGGACAGAGCACTCCCAGCTGTTCTATTTGCTTATCGGGAGGTACCGCATGAACAAACTGGCTTCTCTCCCTTTGAATTAGTTTTTGGTGCTCCCCCAAGAGGTCCTATGGGACTAATAAAAGACTTATTAATTGACGAGGAGATGACTCAGGACACTCAGTCATCTTACGAGTACGTGATTAATCTTCGGAAGAACATTATTGAGTCTTGCCAGTTGGCAACAGCTTCTTCTGAGGCTGCAAAAGCTAAGGCTCGATCTCTACAAAATAGGTCTCGACGATTACGCCAATTATTCCCAGGCGACGAGGCTTATGTGTTACTTCCTCACAATAACAATAAATTATTGATATCTTGGAATGGTCCTTACAAAGTCATTGATAAAATTTCCGACGTTGATTACGTCTTAGATATCAAGGGACACAAAAAGATATTTCATATTAACATGCTCAAGCAATTTCATACACGTCCTGAACACTTACAGTCAATTTTTCATGAACTAGATGACAACACAGTATCCACTTGTCATTATTCTAACTTATCTGTCATCCAGGAAGAAGAATCTTCTTTTCCTGAGGTACAGTTACCGTTACCTGTACCAGTAGTTCAACCTACTGAATCTTGGCGGGATGTAACCATCTCTTCAACGGTTACACCGCAACAGCGTCTACAGATTGCTAATCTATTACAATCTTATCCAGATGTGTTGACCGACGTCCCGGGTCGCACATCGGCTATCAGTCATGACATTACTCTCAATGATGATACACCTATTCGTGTACATCCCTATTCTGTTCCTTTACATTTCCTTGCTAAAACTACTAAGGAACTTGAACAGATGTTGTCTCTGGGAATCATTGAGACTAGTAATTCGCCATTCTCTTCTCCATTAGTGATTGTCCGGAAGAAGGACAATAACATCAGACTATGTGTTGATTATAGAAAATTAAATGCTAAGACTATAGTTGACAGCGAACCACATCCACTTATCGACGACTTACTGCCACGTCTATCCAACGCAACTATATTTAGTAAGATAGACTTAACTAAAGGTTATTGGCAGATACCACTGACCGAAAAGGCTAAGTACTACACCGCATTTTCCACTCCACAAGGTCTATACCAGTGGAATGTGATGCCTTTTGGGCTTGTTAATGCGCCAGCTACCTTCATTCGCCTGATGCGACAAATTTTATCAGGTAGACCAGACGTTATTACATATATTGACGACATATGCTTGTTTAGTTCGTCGTTTGAGGAACATGTTTCGGGACTTAGATATGTTTTTGACACTCTAAGGAATTATCATCTAACTGCTAAACCTACAAAGGTGCAAATCGCGTGTAATGAGATAACCTTTTTGGGACATATCATTGGATCGGGATATATCCGAACGTTACCTAGTACAGTCTCCAAAATTCTAAACATAGCAGTTCCTCAGACGAAGAAACAGGTCAGGAGTTTGTTAGGACTTGTTCAATATTACAGTAGATTCATACCAAACTTGTCATCCATCACGGCTGTATTGTCTTCATTGTTAAAAAAAGATATGCCGGTGAAGGTGACATGGACTGGTACATGCAATGAAACTTTCAACAAAATTATAAATTTGTTCTCGCATGAACCAATTTTAAGACTTCCCGATGCTTCCAAAAGATTTTTCTTACGAACAGATGCTAGTAACTACGGCATTGGTGCATGCCTGCTCCAGAACCATGATGGCATTCTACATCCTACCTTATATATATCAAGAAAGATGAAGCCGGCAGAAACAAAGTATTCAACAGTCGACAAGGAACTTTTATCTGTGATCTGGGCAATAACGAAACTTGAAAAGTTCCTGCTCGGTGCTCCCTTCACCATACAGACGGACCAACGTGCTGTAGCATCCTTGCGTCGATCAAATCATACAAGCCAGAAACTTGCCAGATATTCAATCATCCTACAGCCATTCGAGTTCTCCATTGAACAATACCTGGCACTGAAAATATTGTGGCAGATGCGTTGTCACGTAATCCTATTGACGACGAATAATCAACATTGACTTTCCTTAAACATATCAACTATAAAGGAACTAACCTTGCCTTCAATTTAAACTTTATATACACTATATGCATCACAGAATTGAACTAAAAGACAATCAAGGTATATATACTTACATTCGAACTTCGTCTAATGTCCATACACGATATACGAATACTCTTTGAACAATCATGGAACAATATCTGACGACAAGTCGAACTTATTATCCTATGTATACTTAATTCTTGGATGCTGGGATAAATGACATTTCTTTCCAACGTAAACGTTTGAACATTTTTGCCTAAAAGAATTCATCAGGATCAAGACTACGGATGGATCATCATATCCTATACTAATTAATTAGTTAACTTAACTTCTTAATTGAATTATTATCAATAAAATGAAATGTGAGAAAAAAATGAAATGAAAGAACAAAAAAAGAGAACGAAATATAAAAAGAAGAAATTATGAAAAGAGAAAATAAATCTCACACAAGTATTAGATTAATAATTTTTTTTTAATGTACCTATACATTATTTAGTTAGTTAAATTAGATAGTTATTATTCACTAACACTTAACACACACAATTAAGTTAAAACTTATATTCGAATTTCTTTCTATTTCTTCTCACTTATTTTGTCTTTTTCTTCTCTCATAACATCGCGTTACATTAGAACCTTAATAATTTAACTCTTAGTTTAATTAATTAATTTAATTTTAATTAGTCAAATTAATTCCTATATGACATACTAATACGACAGACCTTACTTTAATTTAATTTTATCATTCACTATTAACATTGGACATTTATTTAGTTGATATAATAATATGTATAATATTGATATATAATGTGATTTATGTTAGATGACTATGACAAATAGTTAGTTGACACGACCGCAACACGGTTCTACTCAGAACATCGTCGGCCATATGTCACAATTGTGTTAAATTTTTTTTGAAAAATTGTTAAGTCGGATAGATATTGAAAAAAAAATCTATCGATTTTTTTTTCCCCCGGTGTACAGGGAATTGTTACGGTATATGATATTAACGCCGTCTGCTAAAGGTTACCAGACGTGCAATTGTAAAGGTTAAGACATTTAATATATTGCGATAGATGTTTCAATTACTGAACGCTTCATACACGATCGATTATGACGTGTATAGCGTTGTTTAGGACACAGTCGGTAACTAAGAAACGCTACCCTTTGTTACTTGACCGCCAAGCTGAATAGCTGCGTTTTTCTAACCTTCCAATTTAATGGCAGGATATAGCCATTTTATGTGTATTTTTGATGGACCAGGGTCAGTCCTAGAACTCGATATGAGAAGGAAATATATGGAGGTTAGTACTTAACTAGAATCCTCAGAAGGATGAGAATAATCGTCAAATTCGTATGAATATATTTCAGACTCGCAGTCTCACTGTCGGCAGGTAGCCATGTCTATCTGCTCGTGCATATAGCTGTGATGTTCTGACGACAATACTGCATTGTATCCTCATAACGGACATTGACACATAACCAGCAGTCTATGCTATTGATTAATTTATGCATTACTTCTATGGACTTATTTTCTACTCCTATTGGAATTGATCATCATGTATGTATCACTGTGAATAAATGTATGGACTCAATGAACCGACTTCTCACGTCAATGGAATTACAGGTTCAATATAATTGCAACTTTCAAATGTTTGCTCACACGTTTTTTCTACCCCACCCCGCATTCGCGTAAAGCAACACCAATTGACACGATGAAAATCTTGAATGAAACCATATAAGAACTCAACTAACATGGCCAGAATTTATAACCACTTTATTGACATTATATGGAACATTGTTGTCAAATTGAATGTTCCAGAACAACAGAGAAGATCGCCTTCAACAGGTAGCAAGTAAGGTTATCTGTAATACACCACACTTATTAGATACAGATACCTTCACAGCTGATCTCAGTCAGTACACTAAGTCCCCTATAAATATTTATAACATCCCACTTTACCACAACCTTCAAAACCTTCTGCTTTTTTTTTTATAAAGTATCCCGTTCAATCCTTGATGGTTATAATTAGGACATGTGGAGTACTAAATCAAGAAAATTAAGTCAGATTTCCATTATCCAAATATAGTACTCGCTTCCTCCCACCACTCAGTCCACATAGAGTACTCGCTTCCTCCCGCCACTCAGTCCAAATAGAGTACTCGCTTCCTCCCACCACTCAGTCCAAATATAATACTCGCTTCCTCCCGCCACTCAGTCCAAATATAGTACTCGCTTCCTCCCGCCACTCAGTCCAAATATAGTACTCGCTTCCTCCCGCCACTCAGTCCAAATATAGTACTCGCTTCCTCCCGCCACTCAGTCCAAATATAGTACTCGCTTCCTCCCGCCACTCAGTCCAAATATAGTACTCGCTTCCTCCCGCCACTCAGTCCAAATATAGTACTCGCTTCCTTCCGCCACTCAGTCCAAATATAGTATTCACTTCCTCCCGCCACTCAGTCCAAATATAGTACTCGCTTCCTCCCGCCACTCAGTCCAAATATAGTATTCGCTTCCTCCCGCCACTCAGTCCAAATATAGTACTCGCTTCCTCCCGCCACTCAGTCCAAATATAGTATTCGCTTCCTCCCGCCACTCAGTCCAAATATAGTACTCGCTTCCTCCCGCCACTCAGTCCAAATATAGTATTCGCTTCCTCCCGCCACTCAGTCCAAATATAGTACTCGCTTCCTCCCGCCACTCAGTCCAAATATAGTATTCGCTTCCTCCCGCCACTCAGTCCAAATATAGTATTCGCTTCCTCCCGCCACTCAATCCAAATATAGTATTCGCTTCCTCCCGCCACTCAGTCCAAATATAGTAAATCCAATCCAAATTTGTGTGAATGATTGTGTGTGTGACCTCCCCTTTCCAAGAAACAAACAATAAAAATATATTTAAAAAAAAACGAATAATAAAAGAAAAGAAAATAAACTAAATTGAAGTCTGTCATAACTGCCCTGTTGTTAACAAGGTGAAAAGGGGTGAGAATGCCCGGGGGCGTCATATATTACATCAAATCCACCAATTATCTGCCATACAAGTGTGGCCGTATGACCCACCACCATCAGCCATACAAGCACCCCATCAGACTACCCCTTATCCTCACACCATCATTGATCTTTATATATTAATTTTAGTTCTTGTTATATTCTGTTTAACTATATTGTGCAATTCTTTGGTGTATCTATTTTCAATACCTTTTCCACAGTTATGGATGAATTGCATGTGTGTAAATAATGTAATGTCTCCTGATATGGTGGATCCCTGGGCACGTCGGAGTCCCAGGAAATGAAAAAGCCGATAAACTATCCAAAAGTGGAGCAGCACTGCCCCAGTTCCCATCAAGTACCACACTACAAACCTGCCAACAGATCCTGAGAAACAATTATAAGCAAGAATGGCTAAACCAGTGGGCTTCCTCCCAGACAGGGCGTCCATTCTTCAAACATCAAGCTAAACCAAACCCTCAAGATCCAGTTAAACAACTGAAAAGAAGAGATCAGAGTTTAATTTTCCAGCTGACAACAGGCCATGCACCCGTCAATAAACATTTAAATAGAATAGACCCACTACCCTGCCACCACCATGAGGAATCAGTTGAACACCTACTGTTACAGTGCCCAAGACTAACTGTCCTGCGACACCAGCTACTCCCATCACACCCAACCATCCACACTACACTCTACACATCATCACAACAACTGAGGAAGACTTGTACCTTTGTCAGATAGGCAATGGGCTGTCAAGAGCTACCTGCTCACAGCTGCAGGGATTATATCATCATCATCATCATCATTGGTTTTCTCTGTTGTTCAAACGTCCTACATTTTAATAGGAAATGCTGGGAGCCGCGCTGGTGTAATGGCTACGGCGTTGTACTGGCGACCAGGTTTTTATGGTTCAAACCCGGGCGTCAGCGTTTGAAGGAATGTTTACGACCGGAAATTTTACTGAATAACCTAAACGGCTCCTGCACATAATCCCGTGTGGATGGGAAGGAGCGAAGCTCCTGACCGGGTTGGAAGGAAAGTCCACTGACCCCCCCCCCCCAGCCTCGCAATGACATGTCATTGGGCCAAAAGAGCTGGAAAGCTCGAGTGCCGCTGGTTAGAGAAAAAAAAAATAGGAAATGCTCTATATTATTTTTTTCTAGACGCTCTGCAGAGTAAGGTTCATCTATTCTAAAATAGCCCATTCCTAGTTGCAGTCTAAGAAGTCTTTTACTGCTAGGAATTCTTAGTTCTCTAGATACCTGACATGTTCTTGTTGGAGCCTTGAACAATTTATATGCATGTCTGCCCTTCAGACTTCCATCCCACTCTACTGTCCATTCCTCAGTTATTCTTCTTTTAATTAAGCTTTCGATCTATTACTCATCCCCACATTTATTTGGTTTCTAATATTTCTACTTTTCTTAGCTTCTTTATCCGCCTTTTCATTTCCTTCTATGCCACCATGTGAAGGTATCCAAGCTATTAAAACAGAACATCCTCTGGAGCATAGGTAAGTATTTGCCAGTAATATCTCTTCTGCTATATCAGGTCTACTGCATTCTCGTAAGTTTCTTATAGCTTAAATAGCAGAAAGTGAGTCTGTTAAAACTGTCAATTTATGAGGAGGGTTCCTACAGAAGATTTCCAGGGCTTTCATAATTGCAACCATCTCTGCTGTGAAAATAAATGTATTATCTGTTAAACTATCCTTTCACCATTTGCCATATGGGAACATAAATTCCTATCCCCAGTTTGTTATCATCTCCTTTCGATCCATCTGTGTACAGTGTAATACTGTCCTTTCATATTTATTGAAAATGTTTCCTGGCTTTGTTTTTGATAGTAGCCATATCAGTTGTTTTATTAATAATGCCTGCCAGGTGGTAGTTTGTATCTGGATTCTTGAGTTCCCAGGGTGGTACCAGCAGCTTGTATATACTACTGTTATTAATTGATGCATTAGGGCACCCAAGTGTACTAGTTCCTCCATGCATTTCCAACCTGTCGGGTATCTATTGGTATTCATGAACCTGTTCTGAGTTGTTAATTGATACATAGCAAATGCTGGAAAAGCTGGATGAGTCTTGTCCAACATAATGTTGGTCAAGTAATTTAGTCTTAGCTCCTTTCTCCAAAGTTTCAAAGGGAGGACTCCTAAGGCCACCTCCAGAGCACCCCTCGATGTTGATCTGATTGCACCTGCAATTGTACATAATGCTTGATGCTGAATTCTATCTAATTTAATCTTGTAACTTTGTGCTGCAGAGTCATAGACTATGCTTCCATAATCAATTTTGCCTCTAATGAAAGATTTATAAAACATGATCATTGTCTTAGTGCTTGCACCCCATCCATGACCTTTCAAATATCTTAGCATGTTAGTTAGTCCTTAGTCCTCTACAAGACTTTACCAGTCCATCTATGTGTTTGTTCCAATTCAGTTGTTGGTCTAGTGTCATTCCTGGGTATCGTGTGGTTTGGACTGTACTAATTTTTTGCCCCTGTAAGTTGGTGACAATTATCTTATATATTTTACACTCCTACCTTTACTGAAGATCATTCCAGCGATTAAAGTTCTATACTATTTTTTAAATATATTTTTTGTAAATACAGTACACACAGAGCGTCCGATTGACATAATGGTTAGAATGCTGGTCTCTCGCGGCAAAGGTGCTGGGTTAGGTATCATCACGCTCCAGTCTATCCAGATGTAAATGGGTACCTAGCTTTGCTCTTGATTTAGGGAAGGAAAAGGTACCAAGGGAACTGGTCACACCCCCCCCCACCTCTCGATGCTGGACCTAGTATAGTGAAGTCTATAACACTTCCCTCCTCTATGGCAGTATATGATATGGGGCTAACATTTGACAGTACGGTACCGTACATACATAATATTTCCTTGGTGCTGAATATTTGTGATAATTGTAAATAGTTAATAAATCTTGTTAACTCTGGTAGTTTATGTTTTTTTTTAAAATCTCTTTTTACTTAATTTTAAAAACGAATAAACAGCGCTAAGTGGAGGATTGATGTATTTTTAACCATCTACATGCAGTTACAATGTTGCCAAATTTTGAATGTTTCTATGTTGGATACAACTTTACTCTTAATAATATTGAAGGCGCCAAAGTTGGCACGGATGTTTTAAGCCTGGGTGAGCTTGCTGTGAATTGATGTTTTTTATTTATTTTCATAAAGTTTTGGCGAGGCGCGTCCCGTTCAACCTAGTCGGTTATATTAGGGCGCATGTCCAATTATAAAAGACCATTAGGTCTGAGATTATCATCAATATCTGTGAATTGATGACAATCTTGACAATATTGACTTTCTTGAAAGTAGTGAAGGTACCTCGTTTGGTGAAAGTACTGATCTTGTTGAAAGTAGTGAAGGTACCTCGTTTGGTGAAAGTACTGATCTTGTTGAAAGTAGTGAAGGTACCTCGTTTGGTGAAAGTACTGATCTTGTTGAAAGTAGTGAAGGTACCTCGTTTGGTGAAAGTACTGATCTTGTTGAAAGTAGTGAAGGTACCTCGTTTGGTGAAAGTACTGATCTTGTTGAAAGTAGTGAAGGTACCTCGTTTGGTGAAAGTACTGATCTTGTTGAAAGTAGTGAAGGTACCTCGTTTGGTGAAAGTACTGATCTTGTTGAAAGTAGTGAAGGTACCTCGTTTGGTGAAAGTACTGATCTTGTTGAAAGTAGTGAAGGTACCTCGTTTGGTGGAAGTACTGATCTTGTTGAAAGTAGTGAAGGTACCTCGTTTGGTGGAAGTACTGATCTTGTTGAAAGTAGTGAAGGTACCTCGTTTGGTGAAAGTACTGATCTTGTTGAAAGTAGTGAAGGTACCTCGTTTGGTGAAAGTACTGATCTTGTTGAAAGTAGTGAAGGTACCTCGTTTGGTGAAAGTACTGATCTTGTTGAAAGTAGTGAAGGTACCTCGTTTGGTGAAAGTACTGATCTTGTTGAAAGTAGTGAAGGTACCTCCTTTGGTGAAAGTACTGATCTTGTTGAAAGTAGTGAAGGTACCTCCTTTGGTGAAAGTACTGATCTTGTTGAAAGTAGTGAAGGTACCTCCTTTGGTGAAAGTACTGATCTTGTTGAAAGTAGTGAAGGTACCTCGTTTGGTGAAAGTACTGATCTTGTTGAAAGTAGTGAAGGTACCTCGTTTGGTGAAAGTACTGATCTTGTTGAAAGTAGTGAAGGTACCTCGTTTGGTGAAAGTACTGATCTTGTTGAAAGTAGTGAAGGTACCTCGTTTGGTGAAAGTACTGATCTTGTTGAAAGTAGTGAAGGTACCTCCTTTGGTGAAAGTACTGATCTTGTTGAAAGTAGTGAAGGTACCTCGTTTGGTGAAAGTACTGATCTTGTTGAAAGTAGTGAAGGTACCTCGTTTGGTGAAAGTACTGATCTTGTTGAAAGTAGTGAAGGTACCTCGTTTGGTGAAAGTACTGATCTTGTTGAAAGTAGTGAAGGTACCTCCTTTGGTGAAAGTACTGATCTTGTTGAAAGTAGTGAAGGTACCTCCTTTGGTGAAAGTATTGATCTTGCTGAAAGTAGTGAAGGTACCTCCTTTGGTGAAAGTATTGATCTTGCTGAAAGTAGTGAAGGTACTGCCTTTGAGGCAAGTACTGAAAATATTGAACTGGCTACACTCTGCTACCGCCATGTGGGTTTTGACATTACACAAGTCAGCTGTGCTTCTGCTATTTTCATTCTGAGGAATTTTCTATGTCCTGGTAGTGGATTTAGTTTTACACTGAGCCAGCTTTCTCTGTATCATTATTCATTTCCACTTATTTTCGTCATGACTGAGTCACATAGCTAGACAGACTTTGTGACGTTGACATGTTATGGTAGAACTAGAGTAAAAGCCCGTCATAGTCCCAGGTCATTCAGCAGCAGATTTCCAATATGTCACGAGTTCTTATTATATGCCACCATAATCTGATTACGTTTCAAATTATGTATATATTACTGTATGAATGGTTTAGATTTTGTTTGTTTTTATGTTTTTTTTTTTTTGTGGTGTTTTTTTTTTAATTTAATTTAATAATTTTTTCTCTCTTTTATTTTTAAACATACATTTGATTATGACTGGATGTTACAAATGTATGTTATTATTTTACCTTGATAATGTTGTATGCTTAAATATTGCTCAAAATACATGTGCGATTGAAAGGATACGGTATGTAAGATGACAGAGAGAATGTCGCATAGAGATTATGATCAATAAATTTTCTATATTCTCTTCTTTTTCTACCCGTGTCCTCTATTTTATTATCGCTCTTTATCCTTTTCCTGTATTTTTCGCATTCGTTCGTTTGCGAAAAATATTTTCTTTCCCATTCTCACTTTACCGTTTTTCTTTCTCATACTGATACGCATTCTATTACGTAGATGTCAGGCTCTGGAGGTTATTGCGTTGTAGACGTAAAACTGAATATTCATCTATCTCAGACATAGGACAGACATATCGTCTGCATTTTCACCTGTCACAACGTAGTTTCATCGGCTGAGTGCTCAGGTGAGCTGTGAAACCCGACATCTGCACGGCGCAGAATGAGACATTTGTCTGGTAGTTTGCTCTGTCACGGCACTCGGGGCCAGTTTCGCTAGCAGTGAGGTGTCTAAGACGCGTTTGGCATGTTATGTCCAGCGTCTAAGGTACGTAGGTGTTAAGGAAAGGGGAGGCTATTGCGTGGTTTTGGAAATAGCGCACATCTTTGTCCGTTTCATAGATATAACTAGAGTTGGAAACCTGACTTCACGCACTCAGTAACTTCGCAGTTAGACTAGAACAACCTACGTTCGAGCCCTAAGAATCTCTGTGATAGAAGCAATTAGTTGGTCGAATTGAATGTTCGATTTCTAAGTATCTCTGTTGATGATAGAGGGCATTAGTTGATCGAAGTGGTTTTAGTTCTTAGTAGTTCTGTGTTGAGGTAAATATATTATATCTAGTATTTTGTGAAGTGTTTAAAGTGTTAAATCACTTATTTCACTAGTTAGATTTTTGTGCAGAGTGCTTAATTTATAAGTCTGTTATATTCTCTAGCTGACGTGTTTCAGTGGAAAGCAGAATAAATTATAATTTCTAGCTTAAAACCAGGTAGCTAGAAGGAATTAAATTTAACTGCTAAATAATCAGACGAGAATATTTTTTAAAACTAACTTATAACTGCATTGCTACATCTTGAGTATTGACGGGATACGTATGCATTCCTAATTCATGATGATTGATTTTATGAATATAACTTATTTCACGGGAAGTTTTAAATGATAAGTCAAGCTGTACGCTTGCAGTTAAAATGTAAGTTATAACAAGTACATAGTATGTATATTATTTTATATGTGGTTTTTCTTCCCTATGCAGTGAAAACTGGGGTTAACCCAAACTTTGCCAGCGTTAAGTACTGATGAGTAATATCTGTGAAGAACTAAAACATTCTCCTTAAAAGACTTGGTGTCAAATCTTTACAAGACTTTAAAGGTGAAATGACATAACGGGCATATTGCGCCTGATTTTGATTCTTCCTGAGAAAACATAAGTACAGTTCAGCCCTTGTGGCAAGTAAACTATTACAAACAGTAACGTTCCGCAAATTTTGTCAACTTGTGGTGTGACCAAGAAGGTTACCTTTGATCGAAACTTACAAACCTGACATTTTTCCCTAAGTAGTGGAAACCTCGTGATTCTGACACCGTGAACCCGCTTAAACTAATTCTTACCTGAACTGATAAAGTGACACTAACTTAAAATCTGAACAAAATTATCGCCTGAAGAGGAAGCTCCCCGGACAAATTGGATGAAACCAAGATCTGCAGAGCTGGGTATCCACTTCATCAAACGATAAAACAGATTGTGTCATAACGTGCGCCAGACAGCTGTCACAGAGAGTTTATTGATCGTAAATTGCCTATATCCTCTTCTTTTTTTTCACCCGTATCCTCTATTTATTATCACTCTTTATTTTTTTTTTCCTGTATTTTTCGCATAATTCGTTTGCGAGAAATAATTTCTTTCCCATTATCACTTCGCCAGTTTCGTTTCTCATTTAGAAACGCATTTCATTGCTGATTAAACGAGTAACTTTTTACGTAACGTGTCAGTCCCTTGCACCAGACGTTTTGGCGTGAGAATGCATTCGGTCAGTCGCTGCAGATTGACGAAATAACTGAATATTTCGCTATCTCAGACATAGGGCCGACATATCGTCTGCATTCTCACTTGTCAAAACGTAGCTTCTCGGTGAGCGCTGAGGTGAGGCGTGAATCCCGACATCTCCCCGGCGCAGTATCAGACATTTGTCTGGTATTTTGCATTTGACGCGTAGTTTCCTCGGTAGATTCTCAGTGTCAGGGTGGAGAAGGCGCCATCACGCATTCGTTCAGAATGGTCATTTTGGCGTGAGGTGCGAAGACAGGAGGTGTTAAGAGAAGGGGAGGCTATTGCGTAGTTTATGGAAATAGTGTACATCTTTGTCTGGTGTTTCATATATACTGGAGGGAGTTAGATTTCATTTTCACTCAGTAACTTCGCAGTCAAGACTAGAACAAGCCTTCGTTCGATTTCTAGAATCTCTGTTAATAGAGATGTCATTTAGTATGATCGTAGTGGTTTAAGTTCTTAGTACTTCTGTGTTGAGGTAAATCTTATATTATTTATCTAGTATTTTGTGAGTGTTAAAGTGTTAAATCGCTTATTTCATTTTGCTAGTTAGATTTGTGCAGAGAGTTAAATTATTAAGTCTGTTATATTCTCTAGTCGACGAGTTACAGTGGAAAGCGGAATAAATTATAATTTCTAGCTTAAAATCATGTAGCCATAATGGATTTAATTTAACTGCTAATACGCAGTCGAGAATATTTTAACACTAACTTATTAAATGACTGCTACATCTTGAGTATTGACGGAATGCGTAGGTATTCCTAATTCGGGATGTTTGATTTTTTAAATATAACTTATTCCACGGGAAGTGTTAAACTATAAGACAAGCTACGCTTGCAGTTTAAATTATCAGTTATAGTATGTATAATTATTTGATATGTGTTCTTTCCATTTATATATAGTGAAACTGTGGTACCCAAACTTTGCCAGCGTTTGAGTAAAGAGATAAATCTGTGAAGAAAACAACAAACATTCTTACCTTAAAGATTTGATGTATAACTTTTACAAGAACTTTAAGATTTTAAAGAAGTAACGGGTCATCGAGCCTGATTTGATTCTTCCTGAGAAAAACTCGTCATTTTCAGCCTTTGTCGCAAGTAACATATTACAATCAGTAACTTTCCCGACACTGTTGACAAGTGGTGGTGTGACCAACTAAATTCCTTTACTGAGAGAAGGAGCCGACCTGACATTCCTCATTCGTTTGAAATCTAAGATGTTGACACTGTGCTCGCTATAAACGCTCGTGCCTGGACAATTTTATGTGACTTAAACAGACATCCAAAACAATAGTATTCCCAAGAGAACGGTCCCAGAAGTAGTGAATTCAACCCGTCTTTTTGGACCTGGGGTTTTCTTGGCCAAGATTACCATTGAAGATTCTGTATGGGCAAGTCCTAAAAATATTGTTTTTTTTTTTTTTGTTCCCGAAGTGGCTACCAAAGCTGTGAGTATGAACAAAATGCACGTGATCACAGTTGAATGAATAGAGTGAATGCAGGATTGAGAGGTCCCTTTATGATGGTATTTTGACACCCATTCATTTTTTGCTGTCATAACATTTCTTTATGCAAGGTATTGCTAACTATATATATATATTCCCTTAGACTAGATCAGAGTATCCAGTCTGTTCATACCTTAAAGGGGAAGAATTTTAGACTAAATCATATGTATCTGTGACTCTTTGGGCTATCACTTTCTTCTAACGGGACTGTGAGCTATACATCGAGGGAAGGATCATACCAACGGGTCTATCATTCTTGTAGCATTTCTTGATTTTTGTTTATGATTTTTTTGTATATGCTTGATGTGATTTGATATGTTGTGAGAGAAGTTTAGTCTTGATAAATAAACTACTCATAAAATTTATTCCAGCGTGTCGGTCAGTTTGTTTTCCCAAACTCTTCATATAATCAGTGTCATAGTTTTTCCCACGTCTGTACGTCTAACTGTCGTCTTATGTGTGTATGTATGTGAGTGGATATATATATATATATATATATATATATATATATATATATATATATATATATATATATATATATATATATATATATATATATATATTTCATATATATGTGTGTAGACTGTCTGACTCAATCTAAATCTGACGTAGAAGATAGGTGAAAGAGAGAAGATTTCTTGATTTCAGAGACAGCCTCTATCACATTTCTACCATCTCACTCGTGGAAATCTATTGCTATTACTACTTCTCACTGTGACTATCACTTATTCTAATCTATTCAGAAGGGACCAACCCAAGTCTTAATTCCCCTATCGAAAATCTACGACAACGGCGAACAGCAGCACGATTGTAGGTAAGGTTGTGTGAGTCAGGGCCCTGATGAATGAACCGAGAGAAAGCAGGAAAGAGTGACTCTTTTATGGTATACCAAATTTCACCCACTTTGTAATTTCTTTATGCAAGTTTTGTTGCAAACAAGATACTTTTCCTTAGGATAGATCATACTAATATCTAAACTTGTTCATACCTTTAAAAGGGGAAAATCATTAGATTACCGCTAATGTATCCTTGATTCCTTGGGGCTATCACTTTCTTCGAACAGGACTGTGGGCATACATCGAGGGAAAGGATCATACTGTGGGTCTATCATTCTTGTAGCATTTGTATTGACTTTATGGCTATTTGTATATGTTTTGATGTATTTTTATGTGTTGTGATGAAATTTTAGATGATAATTAAAATTTCTCTTAAACTTAATCAGTGTGTCGGGTCAGCTCGTTCCAAATTATCTATATAATCATTGTTATAGTTTTCCAACGTCTGTGTGTCTCACTGTCGTCAATTGGGTGTGTGCACGTGAGTGGTAATATATATATTAATATATGTATAGGTGTTAGACTGTCTGACTACTCTAAATCTGTTGTAGAAGATAGGTGACAGAGAGAGAAGATTTCTCGATCTCAGAGACAGCCTCTATCACATTCTACCATCTCACTCGTGGAAATCTATTTCTACCATCATCTCTCACTGTGGCTATCACTCATTCTAATCTATTCAGAAGGGACCAGCCCAAGTCTTAATTCCCCTATCAAAAATCTATGACAGAGAAGAAGGGCAGAATGTAAGACGGGCCTGCGTGCCCAATTCTCATGATAGGAAACTCTCTACAGGGCGATACAACAGGAAGCAATCTGATCATCAGAAGAAGTCTCACCGTCCGACAAGTGTTTCGGCCCGATTACTCCTTTACACTAGAGGTGTGCAAATCGACACACTCCGCTGTTTCGAAAAAGTCGGCTCAGTGATTTAAACTGTGTCGAAACAGTGTGTCGACACAACGGCACAACGGCACTATTGCCCGTATCGGGGAGAAAGAAGTCTCTAATAGACAGTATACATTACTATACATGAATTGTTTTAACTTGCGTGCTACTGTCGTGTGTGAAAATCTATGGCATTTTGTGTGACCACAATTCAATATTTTTACACAAGTCTTCATTATGATGAAATAAAACGGAGATATGATGATAGCTGCAGTATATGTGAAAATAATAAAAAACAACAATAATAATAACAGTAATAATAACACATGATATCAAACTAGAGTAAGCTAGTTTTGGTAGACAATGATTCAAATCCACACCGAGTACACAGATATCAGCAGAGCTAATAAAGTGTCCATTACATTTATACGAACACACGGACACTTTCAACTTTAACATAGTGCCTAAAACATTGACAACTGCAGCACTGACACAATTTCCAGTGTCTATAACTTCTCAGCAAAAATAATATCACTTGTAAAATCAAATCATCATAACACATCCCTGAAAAATATGACATGTTTGATATTCCATACTAATGTTCCGAACGGTTGATTCAAATTTTACAAAGGCCCACGGAAGGTGAGACAGTGTGTCTCTGCAAAACAGCGAGGAAGACAGGAACTGAAACTGTTTCGAAACAACAAGCAGGCTGTGTGTCGAATCATTCGGACTCGATGCTGTTTCGAAACATTGTTTCGACACATAAACACAGTAGCCATCTCTACTTTACACTTTAAGGCGGGCGGGCCCACTTGGGTCATGACTCCCAAGCGTCTCAGCCTCCTGTTGTCTTGTATCGAAAATGAACCCATTTCACTTATGGTAGCAACTTTAAAATCCACAACTCCGCCAACCGTGGAGGCTAGTGCCCCTAGATCTATAGAGAGTTACGCCAACTATGTCAGAATCGAAAACGAGGCTGAATGACGTAGACGCCATTTTCGGCTGGACAATACCAGGGCTAGTAGCGAGAATAAGCATCGAGTAAGACTTTTTTTTTAAATTAATGAAAATAAATATCCCGTTCAACTTCTGATGGGTTATAATTAGGATATATATTGTTTTCAATTCAAAATAATATGAACAACTGCCGATAAGAGAAAGTGGCATCACATTTATCAAATCATTGTAAATAGGGACAATCACAATTATCCCTTTACGTTAAATAAACAAACAAACAAACAAAAAATTAAAAATAAAGAAGAAACTCTGAACAAGAATAATATTAAAATGGAGGAGTGTAAAGACCTGGTGGTTACAGTTATATAACTGACTTTAACAGATATTTAATTGACTTTCGCCTATTAAAAGTCATATGTATTGTAAGAACAGCATTAGACCTTCACATTCCCAGCCACTATATATTAACATTTGTTCGTATTAAATATTGTTTGACTATATTATGCAGTTCCTTAGGACTGTCTATTCTTAACACCTCTTCTATATTTATAAGATTATATTTATATATATTTACTTACTTACTTAGTCGTTCCCCTTCTACCGTGAGGTGTAGAGGTTTGGAAGAGAGAGCGCCAGACTATCCTATCGGCTGTCTTCCTCCTGGCCTGGTTCCATTCTAGTCCTCGGTCAGTCCGTAGTCCGTCCCAGTTCGTCACCTTTAGAATTAGTCCGGTTTTCTCTCTTACGTTTCGCATAATCAGGTTTTAAGACAAACAGGTGATTGGCCTGTTGTGCCTTTGCATGGTGGAGGGGCTGCCTTCTTACGGCCTCCATGCAGGCCGCCCTCCTCCTTTGTTCAGCCGGGCTTGGGACCGGCCTAGGCGGAGTTTATATATATTTAGATTTATAAATATATTATAAATACAATATATATATATATATATATATATATATATATATATATATATATATATATATATATATATATATATATATATATATATATATATATATATATATATATATATATATATATATATATATATATATATGTATATAAATTATATAATTTTATAATTATGTAATTGTAATATATAAAATTATAAAAAAAATATATAATAAAAATTATATACGAGGTAATATAATGAAATTTTATATTTGTCTCTATTTTGGCTTCCTTATCTTCTATGTTTTGTTTAATCTTTTCAGTAAGTGAGTAGTCAATGATTCGTCTATGATCTCATATTTTGTGCTACTGTATTTGCATCTAATTTTATTTCAAATTATTAGTTAACCTAAACGAAAATGCATATTAGGTCTGAAACTCGCGATTGGGTCCATTTTCCTGCTATTCGGGTACAGCTGAAAATGGCGGCCAAATTTTAGTTGGCGTAACTCTTATATGATAAAGGGGCACTAGTGGAGGCAATTGTGAAAGTAACAAAGAGAAGACAAATTATTCTGTTCGTTCCGTCGCACATCACAAATAAGGACACACACTGACACGCCTGCGAGTCTAGCCACTGCGCGATAGCCGAAATTCTGTTCCCGACACCCCTTATAATATACACCGCCTGTCGCCCCTTAGTCACAGCCCGTTCACTAGTACACCAAAAAACTCAGCGTACTGTCGACTTAGAAAAATTCCTGGTGTTTTCTGAACCGCAGCGTTTATTGTCACGATTTCCATTGCCCATTGCGGTTGTTCCACAGCCAGCATGATGCCTTTTCGGCAGTTTCACTAAGCCTCTTCATTGCCCTTGTTCTTGATTGCCCCCTCAGCCCCAACACTTTCAATAAATCATACACTGATGCAGCCACAAGCCCTCTTGTGCCCACTTCAACAGCCATGACCCTTGCAGTGAACCCATCATGTCTCAGATCCGCGGCCAGATCATTATACTTGGCAGCTTTGAACGAATGTTGCTCGTCTAATCTGGATTCAAATGGCACGGTCAGTTCATTCAGTATGACCTGAAGCGTTGCTGAAGAATGAAGCACTATATCCGGCCGTCTCCGCGATTTTCTGATACTCTCTGGATATGCCCCTCGTCCAGGTAGGTCTACCGCCATCTCCCAGTCGTTTGCACAGTCAAGAAGAGATTGTAAACTGCTACCAGGTTTACTCGGTTTGGGGTGTGCTGACTTTCCTGCCCTCAGAAAGTATGTATTTGCGGTGCTCTGCCTGGGTTTGCTATTCGCCTTCATCCTTGCCAGATCTATTGTCGCAGCAAGCTCATTTAGCACTTTGTTATGGCGCCAAGTGTATCGCCCTTGCCCTAATGACACCTTACACGCTGAGAGCACGTGTTCAATGTCTGCCTCCCCTGGCACAGAGGGCACTGCTCATCATCCGACTTTCCCCATTTCACAAGGTTGGTGGCCGACGGCAGCAGGTCACACATTGATCTAACAACGAAGCTGAGCCTAAGAGGTGCCATATGCCATATATCATTCCATGTCAAGGACCTCTGCAGGGCTCCTTCCCATGTAGTCCATTGGCCTTGTTGGACCTGCTGCACTGCTTTTTGCAACCTCTTATCATTCTCAGCTCCTCGTATCTCCTGAACTACCATGTTTCTGCGCTCCCTGCTTGATGCCTTGGACCACCAGCGGATGTCTCCACGACCAAATCCCCGTCTATTCGTTTGAGTGTATCCGATTACCTCCCTCAGTTTGAGTGACTCTTGGGCAGCATCAACAGCTTCTTCCACTCGCCACTTCCTTCCCGTTTTCAGTGTGGGCTGAATGGACTTAACCACGTCATCAGCTGACTCGCGTAGCATCATTGCAAGCCTTGCCTTTCCAACTTTGTACTCTTCAACAACTGACTTGAAAGGAAGCAGAAGTTTTGACTATTTGCAGTACAGTGCTACATCTGACAGACCTGGTGGTACCCCTAGCCATTTTCTCATGAACTTGTTGACCTTCTGCTCTATAGCTTCCACTGTACTTGTGCTTATTTCATATATAAGCAGTGGCCACAGCAACTTCGGTATTAACATGAACTGGAGGCACCACAGTTTGAACTTTCCCAGGAGTCTGCTTTGGTCTATAATCTGTAGCCCTCTGTCTGCCATTTCTATCATCTGTTGCACTGCCTTCGAGTCTTTTAATGAGGCATCGTACACCCTGCCAAGACTTTTAACAGGTTCCTCAATGACAGTAGGGATTCTTTGGTTGAAAACCATGAATATGACCTCTGCTATCTTCCTTTTCCTGACTGATAGGCTTCTCGACTTCTTGGGTTTGAAGCTCATTCTGCACCAGCTGACAAGTTCATCCAGGCGTGCTAACATCCTCCGGGCTTGATGTTCATTTGATGTCAGAATTGTTGTGTCATCCATGAATGCTTTGAGCGGTGGCATGTGACACATTCCACCGAGCTTTGGACCTATAGCCATTCCTTCAGCCGCATTGAGGATTACCTGCATAGCCATCACGAATAGTATCGGAGAGATGGTACATCCCATAGCAATTCCAACTTCAAGGCCAATCGACTTCGTTGTGTACTCTCTGGCTGAAAATCTGACAGCAAACCCTGCGAAATACAGCTTCAGCATTGCTGTAATCTCTTGTGGAACATGATACATTTCTAGAGCCTGCCACAACATCTGGTGTGGAACAGATCCATAAGCATTTGCTAGATCCAACCAGATCACATGGAGGTTTGTTCTGTCAGACTTTGCCTTTTGGATTGCTTCCCAGATCATTGTGGCATGCTCTAGACATCCTGGTGTACTTGGGATACCTCCTTTCTGAATGGTAGTGTCAATGTACCCATTTGCCAGGAGGTATGTAATGAGTCTTTTCGCCATCACTGAGAAGAATATCTTCCCTTCCTCATTGAGTAATGAGATTGGCCTGAACTGACTGATGTCTGTGGAATTTTGCTCCTTCGGGATGTAAACTCCGTTCGCCTTTCTCCACTCCTTGCTTACAAGCTGGGTTTTCCACGCATTCTTCAGTAAACGGAGCAGTCGTTTGAGCACCTCAGGGCATCTCTTATACACCACATATGGAACACCATTAGGACCTGGAGCTGACTTGATCCGAGCTTTCTGGACAATGCTTTCTACCTCTTGCACCGTTGGGGCTTAGTGTTAAATTCAGCTCCTGGCTTACTCGGCCATTTAAGGCCTGCCATGCTGCTGAGCGGCTCATCTTTGCGACCATCTGAATATGTCATTCTAAGGTGTTCTTCCAGGTCTTCTTTCCTGATGTTTAGCGTACCCGACCGTGGCTGCTCAAACAGTTCTTTGGCAAACTTGAAGGGCTCCCTGAAGAATCTTTCCCTATCCCTTCGAGTCTTCTTTCTCTTCCTGCACAACCTTTCTGCTCTACAAAGGGCATTATGTTGGCCTTTCAGGTGCTCCCAAACCTGTCGTAACCATTCATTCTCTGTGGCAACTGCGTTCTTGAACAGTTTTCGGGCATGCTTCTTCTGTTTCCTGATTTCTTCTATTTTAATTTGTCTTCTACTTTTCCGCGGTGGGTTACTTTCCCTTGCCTCCCTCACTCCAAACACTTTGCGACAGTGCAGATATATTATGTCGCCGAAGATTTCCAGCTTCTTCTCCAAAGTTATCTGCTTCAGGTTGTTATCCAACTCTTTTGCCAAGGCTTCAGTCCAGCTGTTCCCAAAGCCCGTTTGCACTGGCAGGTGGAAACTTGATTGCATCTCTCTTCCCGTCCAAAAAGTGTGTGAGATCATCATCAGGCAGATCAACTTGAATGTACTCAGCACTGTGGATTGACTCCTGGCTGCGTTCTTCTAACGTCTTATCCGTCAAGACAGAGCGCTGTTGATCTCCCCGTGATGACCTCCCACATCCCTTTTTCGTTCTGTGGATTTTCATTCCTCTCTGAGTAGAGAATTCCCTACCACAGGCACATGGAAATTCCAGCCGTTGTTCAGAGCTCGAAGTCCGTGTAACGGGTCTGGTCGATTCCAATGAGGCGCCTGTGGATTCATCATTCTCTCCCCCTTTCTTAACTCTTTGAAAATAAAGTTCGTTCGTTCGTTCATATGACGGGAATTAACATCAAAGGTACCAATACCTAACGGCAGTTTTACTTATTCAAATACTTGTGGAATAATAATGTTAGGTATGAATATCCAATTGTCCATCAGAAGAGGACTTTGATGACGAACCAGGTTGCTATAGCAATTGACATAGAGGATGCTGTTAACAGTGTGAACTTAGCAACATTAACAAACTGTGTAATGGCTTGCGGTGTTAACCCTTGGCTTAAAAGATGGATAGCAGCTGATTTAACTGAGAGATCAGTGGAATTTCGCTTGGGAACATGGACATAAGAGCCACTGTCCATTTGCCCGGGACTACCCCGGGGTTCTCCACTATCACCAGATTTGTGTGAGTTATAGTTCTTCGTTTCTGGTGAGTTTCGAATATCACGTGATACACATCTTTATTTTCTTAGAAAGCCATTTAGGGATATATATATATATATATATATATATATATATATATATATATATATATATATATATATATATATATATATATATATATATATATATCGTATATACATACACACATGCCACACGCACACAACCATTCTAGGAAGTACTAAATATGTATTTATAAGTATAGTTTTCCACGCAAACAAGAAAGACATTCATCTCTGTCTGCAGACGTTAGTACTTGTGTACAGTACATGAGATATTCATTAGTATATTCAGTGTTTTCATTGTCATTAGTTTTTATCACGTTGAATACAATCTGGACAGTTATTCTACAGTGGGAACTTCTTAATCTGCCTAAGTTTTAACATGGTTCCCCTTTTCTTCATCTCGTTTCTGGAGAGTTGTCTTTCACAGTTTTTTTCACCCACTTGGAAAACACCTTCAGTAGACCTACTTGGTGCACGCTGGAAAATGTGACAGATTAACTTTGGTTAAACTCTGAACCTCGTCCGTTGATTTAGTACTACATCATCAAGAAAAGTGTACAGAAAACCATTGGGATCTGAAATAACAGGAGATGAAAATGTGTTATTAAAGAAACATGGCACATACAGATTGGCAAATACAGGAATATTTCGGTTTTACAAGATATCGAACTAAAATTAAATGTGTAGTCTGTAATCAGGTACTGGTCAAATGTTTGCACCTGGTTCGTCATCAATATTTTCCTTTGCGGTTCCTACAGAGCAAGGAACTGCCACTGCAGCTGGTCCCCTTGCAGGAAGCCTGCATCAAGCAGGCACACGCTATTGCTGTGGTGGTGTATGTAGCAATTTGTTTTGCATACTGCGATTGCCAGAACCAAGCACCATCTCATATTAGTTGCCTTGTACGACCCGTCTGATGGTCTTGTGGTCCTGTTCGTTCTTTGCCCCTTCAGACACCCCCGGGAAGTACACGGGGATTTCACCTTCTTACCTTGAGATACTGCTGCATCCAGTCACGGAAGTTGACATCACAGTAAAAGGGAGTCCGCATCTTGTTGCTTTTACTTGTGGCGTTTGCTGTTGTTGATGCTGTTGTGTTGGTAGTAGTGGCGGCTGGTAACGTTACTGGTTTAATAGAAACTCTAGGACTTGGCCTTCTGTGTTTTCGACCTGCAGTAAATTATAAAGTCCTAAATATTTAGTTATGTATAGCGTTATGCCGCAACAAGAATTTGATCATGTACAATAAGAGATCAAGAAAACCTAAATATGCTCATATACTTATTGGAGGTGTATGCTACATGCTCCACGAGGAGCGAAAAGAGAAATGGTGACAAATTAGGACTGCTGCGACCTAACTGCGACCAGTTGTATAGACAACTGAAGGATGTCGTGAGTGGAGCACAAAGAAATGGCTGTAGGAGACATTAGCTTCATGTAAGGGAGACAACTGTAGTGATGGTATTGTGGTATTACGCTCAGTGGCTTGATTCTTCCTGGCATCTTCTAAAGAAATTGTGATATTTCACGTTGGCCACCAGGGGATTTCCAATTTCGGAGCCCAGTCTTCCGGCCTCCCGTTGGATGAAGATAATCTCCCAGTTTGGGGGGGACATTGTCAAGAAAAAGCGACCGCACTGCTTCCACCGCCCAAGAGCTGGTATTCTCAGGCGTTGCGTAATGGGTGACTAATGTGAGGTAACATATGTATGGGGCGTGCATGTTGTAGTATAGCACTTAACCACAAATAAATGTACAGCTTTACCATAGATGGCTTGTATGCCTAAAATATCATCCTTGTGTAAGCTCAGATTGTCACTATAGGTGTAGTACGGAGCCATTATAGCACCATGCGCACTCGAATGTCTCAGTCCAAGTGTGTGGCCAAATTCATGGGCGGCGACAGTTGTAAGGTCTGAACCTGTTTCAGTGCCTATGGTCCAAGCTTCGTCTTCGTCAAAGTGAACATCGCCACCAACACCGGAACCTGGTCCATACGCATGCGCCAAAACACCACCTGCAAGATGATATGAATGTTTTTTTAATCACTTTTATTTAAATTCACTTGCGGTTTATATATTTGTTTCATTTCGAAAATCGCTATGTACAATTCACCATAGGAGAGTTGAAACTTTGCATGCAGCACCTAATCTTGAAAGGTTGTGATCGGCATTGACTAAGACCGCCGCAGGCGACCTATGTCTTTACTGACTGTGTGTGGTACACCACTCTGAGTGGAGACCTCCCAGTACCAAAGACTGCTGTGCCTGTCTTCAGATTTGCTCCTTTCCTCAGACCTACGGGTCCTGAGAGTTCCTTTATAAATGCCTTTGTGCAGATGAGGAAGGACATCCCTCGAAACCTTCGGGTATATGAGGCTATGTCCATTTTGGCTGGAATGACGTCTCGATAGTTCGGAGGTTTTATAGCGTATATGAGTACACTTGAGGGCAAGTCCGGGCACAATGGGCTAATCACCTGTTTGCCAAGTCACTTTGATTACATGTCCCGCCCATGGGCCTTGTGCACTTGGGTACCCTCTACACCTCGTTTCACGAGGTAGAAGAGGTTCCGATTATGAGATGAGATGAGATTGACTAAGACTTTTTTTTTATAAAATAACTAAAAAAAAAGGTATAATAAAGCGGAAATAACATAATTAATGTAAGGAACATGATGAAGTGCGAAAGAGGAGAGGAAGAAAGAAGAAATGAAAGAGGAAGAGACGAAGAAGGAAGTGAAGGAGGAGAAAGAGGAAGCAAAGAAGGAGGTGAAGAAGGAAGAGGAGAAAGAGGAGAAGAAGAAGAAGGGGAGAGGAGAAGAATATGAGAAGAAGAAGCATAGGAAGAGAAGGAGGAGAAGAAAAAGGAGGAGAGTAAGAAGATGGAGAAGAAGAAGAAGGAGGAGGAAGAGACGAAGGAGGAGGAGAAGAAGAAGATGGAGGAAGGCAAGAAAAAGGAGGACATAAAGGAGGATGAGAAGGAGGAGGAGGTGAAGAAGAATGAGAAGGAGAAGAAGGAGGAGGAGAATAAGAAGAAGAAAGAGGAGGAGGAAAAGCTGAATGAGAAGAAGAGGAGACGATGAAGTAGGAGGAGGAAGAGAGAAGAAGAAGAAGAACATAGGAGGAAAGACACGGGACTAACAGCAAGGCCCTCCAAGTGTCAGATTGGGTTTAAGAAGCTAGAGTTCTTAGGTCACACAATATCTCATGGGTGTATGTTCCCGATGACTGGAAGGGACGCACAATGTCCGGCATTCCCCTCAGACCTTCGGGTCTTGAGGTGTCTGCGTCCCTTATATGGTCAGAAATGACTGGAAGGGACGCACAATGTCCGGCATTCCCCTCAGACCTTCGGGTCTTGAGGTGTCTGCGTCCCTTATATAGTCAGCAATGACTGGAAGGGACGCATAATGTCCGGCATTCCCCCAGACCCTCTGCTCTCGAGGCGTCTGTATCCTTTATACAGCCAGTAAAGACTAAAGGGAAGATAGATCGGAGGGCAAGTTCCGTATCCTACTAGTGATAAGCGGTTGCTACTGGTGTCAGACTGTAGCAGCCAGACCGTTCCTCTAACGCCCAGGCCGGGTCTTGCTGCATGGGCAACAGCTCGATCTACAATTGCCCAACCTCGTGCCACCGAAAGTTATTTCGGGAGGTACGCTCCTATGGAAAGTAATGACTGGAAGGGAAGATAGACATGTTCCCGATCGGAAAGAACATTGAGAAGTTACAGAACGTGCCAAAGCCCGTTACAAAAAAAAAGATGTGAAATCATTCGTGACGCTGTGTGGTTTTTACCAATGGTATGTGGAGAACTTCAATGCCCTCAGCGCACCCATCACGGATCTGACGAAGAAGGGACACCCCGATAAGGTAGTAAGGACCGAGGAGTGCGAAGAGGCCATCACGGCGCTGAAGAAACATCTCACCTCCACGCCGATCCTACAGCTGCCAGATCTGACGAAATCATTTGTTCTGCGCACGGATACCAGCAACATCAGAGTTGGAGCTACTCTGATGCAACAAGGGATCAAAGACCCAACGACCTTCTTCCCGGTCGCATACGCCAGTCGAAAGCTTAACGCAGCTGAGCGTAATTACTCCACTACAGAGAAGGAGTGTCTGTTTTGTCACTCATTTTGGGTATCACGAAATTCCAAGCCTACTTGTATGGGGTAAAATTCGTGGTACAATGCGACTACTAGCCACTTATGTTTTTTGCTGCGCCCAAGACTTTAAATGGACGTCTTATAACGCATACGTCTTTTGCTCCAATTGTACGCGTTCCAGGTCGAGTGGAAAAGACAATGTGGGAGCTATCTGAGTAAACACCCACCAGAAGGAGAAAACATTACTACAAAAGTGGACAGCAAAACCCACGAAAAAAGTGAAAGCCGGATGTTCAATAAATATCTAAGGATAGGGAGTCTGTCACATACTTGGTCGTTCTCCTTTCTCATTCTCTCTCTCTCTCTCTCTCTCTCTCTCTCTCTCTCTCTCTGCCACTGTCTATTTATTTATTCATTTTTTTCCGCACATAAAATTGTGCCCCGCCACTCCTTAACTTTGTTGACTTTTTCCATACTGTAATTGCGTCATCTCATGGCTAATTGACCGCTGCCCAGCAGATTAATGTTATCGCCGAGCGAGTGAGCCCAGACAGGCAAGATACGATGGACGTAAAATGATTGTTGACTTTTTAAGTAACTATTTCCGCCCACCCAGACACTGAGATTAACCATATGTGGTGTTGATCGCTCATCGCGAGAATACTGAGTCAGACTACAAAGGAAGGCCAAACTGTTGTCTGTGAAAACGTCTGCGGTCAGTAAATGTCAGCGGATTATCTGTCTACTGAACGTTTTCAAGTAAGGGTGATAATTGCATAATTATTTCCGTCCAGAAGTTTCTGTAATAATTATTGCAGAGAAACCCGTCTGGGGAGACAAATTAGCGAGGACACTATCTTGCAAGTCTAATTTGAAAGGTTACATAAGAGTAACGGAAAGAGCCATGCCATATATGGAGGACGTGATGTGTTCAAATTTTACAACGATTTTTTTAAACACGTGGATGAAGGTAAGAACTAAAGCCCCGACCCACTTCATTCCTTGCTCATGGATTGGATCAAATGAGAGCAGGAAATATACATTCGTTCTGATTGGAAGTTTTGTCTGAAACGTCATGGGGAGGTTTGGAGCGAAAAGTGAAATATAACCTAGCAAATTCGGAGACTAAAACACACTGCATTGCAACGTAAAAGTAGCAACTCCATGAGCCAGAGAGAATAAGACAGGATTCCGAATTACAAGGCCGGACAAAGTATTTGGGTATCTTCGAGACTCAAGAAGAAAACCCGACTTTATAAATACAAAGACTGGAGACCTATGAATCGGAACACCCATCATAAGAGGGATTCTAAAATTACCCTAGACCAAGTGTTCGAGGCATCTAAGCAGGTTGCCGTGTCTATTCTAAAACTGTGCCAGGAGATTGTATTTCTCAATTGGGGTAAGCTGTAACATATATTTTACAATTTGAATTTGACATGTTAGTACTTGCTAGTGGTAGTAAAAGTCCATACGATGCTGGCAACCTCAGTGTATAAAAAGAGTATTTTCATAAACCACCATAGCAAGCGCTGGTGACTGCTTCGTGCTAGTTCTCACAGGGAAATAAAAGCAGAGGTAACCCCAGACTGAATGGAGCAGAGAGTGAGTGATGATTACATCAGCATGAGCATAGTTGTATATTATCATTTTTGAGTTTATATGTAAGCTTAAATCATGTTCATCCAGGCCCAAGCCATTGCACTCGCCGCTGTCACAATCTTTTCATTAAATTAACTTAAAAAATTAAGGTTGAGTTCTCAACATATTCTCTGAGTTATGATGCATACCCAGGGAGGATAGAATTTATGAGAGACAAAAACTGGTGGACGGACAGCGGGAAAGGTACCTGATTAATATAAAACAAACAAAGACTCAGCAGAAGCGTTTGTTCCTTTTATTTCTTCTAAAGTTTGTTTTACGTCTGCAAGACCATGTGTGGTACGGGGATACAAGACCATTTGTGATACGATTCAATGCTATGATTCAGACGCTTGTTGTTGACACTCTAGATTGCTACATTCGATGGGGCTGTTGAGATATTAGCACTGACACCAGGAGAGGTTACCGCCTGCAACATCGCTCGGGATGGGCCCTCGTCACAGAAAACGGATTGACCAAACAGCAGCAGCCGCATTCTGAGATCAGGCAAGTCATACTTGTAGAAAGCCAGCATTCTAAGAACTCTACCTTAACATCAATGAGGACAACATTCTTTTCTACATCACATCTATCACCCATATTCATTTTACTTCTGTTAAAATAATTGATCATAAATTTGTTACATGTTATTTTACAAAGCCCTTGTCTTGTTGATTCGGTTATTACATAGAGAAGTGCTCACGTATGAATCAGTATCTTATATATATATACTCTCTCCGCCAGCTTCAGGAAAAATCAAGAGAGCAGAAAAGACCATTATATATCGCCTTTATAGACCTCACAAAAGCATTCGACCTGGTTAGTAGGGATGGACTCTTTAAAATCCTCCTGAAAATAGGCTGCCCTTCTAAAATGCTGGAAATGATAAAGTCATTCCATGACGGCATGAAGGGAACAGTCCAATATGCTGGAAGCACGTCACAGCCCTTTGATATACGAAGTGGCGTTAAACAAGGCTGTGTTCTGGCTCCAACCCTCTTCGGAATCTTCTTTGCCTTACTCTTGAAACATGCATTCAGAGATGCAACTGAAGGAATATGCCTTCACACTAGGTCAGATGGCCGTCTGTTTAATCTTTCAAGGCTGAAGGCAAAAACAAAAATCAGAAGGGTCACTATAAGAGACTTGTTGTTCGCTGATGATGCTGCAGTCGTCACTCAAAGCCAACAGGAGCTTCAGAGCTTGATGAATCGCTTCACTAAAGCATGCAAGGACTTTGGCCTCACAATAAGTCTAAAGAAAACGAATGTGCTGAGTCAGGATGTGGGTGCTGCACCAGTTATCACTATCGATAACTATGAATTGGCAGTGGTGCACCACTTCACATACCTAGGGTCTACCATCAATGACAAACTCTCACTGGATACAGAAATCGACAGCCGCATTGGCAAAGCTGCAGCTACCTTTGCCCGCCTCACATCGCGTGTTTGGGGAAACTCTAAACTCACAATGAAGACCAAAGCTGCGGTATATAATGCCTGCGTCACCAGCACACTCCTATATGGCAGCGAGACCTGGACGACCTATGCTATGCAAGAAAGAAGGCTCAATACCTTCCATTTGCGGTGTCTACGCCGCATCCTCGGCATCTCGTGGAAAGATAAAGTGACAAATGTCGAGGTGTTGTCACGTGCTGGCCTTCAAAGTATGTATACGCTTCTTAGACAACGCAGACTTCGCTGGCTTGGCCATGTTCGCCGCATGGAAGATGGTCGCATCCCTAAAGATATCTTCTACGGACAATTAGCAGATGGCAAAAGAACAGTTGGGCGACCACAGCTGAGGTTCAAAGATGTGTGCAAGAGAGATATGAGGGCACTGGACATGGATCCAGCAACATGGGAGGATGAAGCTGCCGATCGCACTAAGTGGCGATGCTATTTACGGCGCCACCTCAGATTGGGCGAAGAGAGGCTCACACAAGAAGCAGAGGTGAGGAGAAAACGTCGAAAGGAGCACCAGGAAAATAAGCAGCTGAGGGCTGTCACCTCAGGGGCGCATTCCCATAGTCAGTTATGACTGAAGGGGCTATTATTATTATGAAAGAATCACTCGTTCTGCTTTCACTCGGTTCATTCAGCAGGGGCCCCTGTCGTACTTTCTCACGTACAATCTGGCTGGCGTTCGCCGTCTGGCGCAAACTTCAGGACACATACACACCGTAACGTAATCTGTATTTCGTTTGGTAAAGTGAAACCCAGCTCTGCAGATCAGGTTTCATCCAATGTTCCGGGGAGCTTTCACTTTAACTGTATTTTCAGATTTCTGTTAGTGTCACTTGAATCAGGTCAGATAAGAAATTTTAAACGGGCTCGCAGTGTCAGAACTCGAGGTTTCCAGTACTTCGGAAATGCTAGGTTGATGACTTCTCTCAATATGTATATATGTTCTTGGTCACACCACAATTAGTCAAAATGTCGGAAATGTTATTGTTTGTAATATACTTCGCCACAGGGCTGCATGTACTAGAGATTTTTTTAGGAAGAATTTAATCTGGCGCGATCGGCCCAGTTACTTCATTTAGTCTTAAAGTTCGTGAAATGGGTACTCTGTCGTGTCTGGATGCAAACGCACTGCCAGACAGGTTTTACTTTGTAAACCCACGTATTTAAGGACACAAATGTTTTTCTTCTCAGATTTTACTCATATGTACTACACCGCTGGTAGAGGTTGGGCTTACCCCTGAATACTTCACACAGAACTACTGAGAACTATTACTCCAACGAAACTAAGAACTCTACTCGCTATAAGTGAATTCTAGAACGCAGCTAGTTAAGTCTAGAGAACTGCGGAGTCTGAAATGAAATGAAGTCTAAACTACTGGGGTTTATATCTTATGAAAAGAAATGATTCATTAATTCTCGAAAA
Organism: Oreohelix idahoensis; assembly: GCA_024509875.1. Classification (NCBI taxonomy): domain Eukaryota; kingdom Metazoa; phylum Mollusca; class Gastropoda; order Stylommatophora; family Oreohelicidae; genus Oreohelix; species Oreohelix idahoensis. The sequence goes on from JAMPIV010017863.1 coordinate 209,113, forward strand.
CCCGAATAGTCCCGTCTTAACACCTACATTCACTCAGACGTCGCCAATAAAAACTGCCAGTGCTCGTTCTAACACCTGCCGCTACCTCTGGTCATTCCCGAGCGATGCATGTTGGCGCCTCTCACACCCATCACCGAGAAACTTAACCGTAGAAGCTTCGTGTCAGATGAAAATGTTAGACGATTGTCTGCCATCATATGTCTGTCGAGAACGAATTTCACACTATTCGGTCTACTCACTTAGCTGAACAGCAATAAAAATGCGTTGCTAAATAAGAAAAGAGACAAGCGAAGGTTTGAATGGGAGAGTTATATTTTCCCAATCAGACGAATGCGAAAAAAAGAAAAAGGATAAAAGAGCGATAATAAAGTAGAAGATACGGGTAGAATAAAGAAAAGATATAGAAATTTATTAATCATAAATCTCTCTCCGACAGATGTCCCCCCTTTAAGATATGGAACCACTCCATGTCTACGTCATGGAAATAAATTTCCTATATCCGTAGCTTCAGGGTGTCTGTTCTCTTCCCTATCATCTCCCCCTCCGTCTCTATCCAATTTCTCCTCATGTCTGCTCGCAAAGTCTTCCTTCTCTGGAATGTCTGCCGTGTGCGCTTGAAAGAGCGTCGCCGCTTTTGACATTTTTGAAAGATTCCGTGTGATCGCAGTAGAATTTCCCTGCGACTATCGTCATCTTCGTCAGTTTTGGCGATTGTCAGGAATGTTCGGAGGTCGGCACTGGTCTTTCCAAGTATTTCTTTAACAGATTGAAATGGAAAACCTTCTCCTTTCCTTTAATAGAGATCTGGTAGTTAGCCTTAGAAATCTTTTTCAGGACGGTAAACGGCCCTTGCCATCCGATACGTAATTTGTTGTTCCCAGTAGGGAGTAACGCCACAACTTTCTCTCCTGCTTGTAATTCTCTCTCTTTCGCGACTTTCCTGTATCGATTAGCGTGCTTTGCGCGTGCTCGCTTAAAGTTTATCGTTGCTAGGTCCCATCCTAGTTTCAACCTTTCCTTTAAATCCAACACATATTTACTGGCTGAGACGATTGTCTCATCAGCCTTCTGGTCTGTCAGCGACTGAAGTAAGGCTTCAAGCGGCCCCTTAATAGGTCTGTCGAATAAAAGCGTAGCTGGGGGAAATCCTGTGGAAGTATGAGGAGATTCTCTGTAGCCAAATAAAGCTGCAGGAATACAAAGCTCCCAATCTTCAGGTTTCACTTGTCCCAGTTTACTTAACATCATGTTGAGGTTTCCGTTGACACGTTCTACTAACCCACTTCCGGCCGGATTATAAGGCTTTATGTAGATGTGCTGGTCCCTCAAGATCTTAACGATCTCATCCATTAACAGGTTTCGGTATGGAGATCCGTTATCCGTCAACACATCTTGAGGGAATCCCAACCGAGTAAAAATCTGCACGAGGGCTTCTGCGACATGCTTGGCATCCGCGCATGTAAGCGGTATAGCTTCTGCCCATAAAGTACATGTGTCGACTAAGGTCAGGACGAACCTGTTCCTTCTTTTAGTCCTTTCTAAGGGCCCTAAAATGTCGATCACTACCCGTTCAAATGGTGTTCCCATTATTGGCATTTCACCCAGGGAAACTGGGGGTGTCCGTTGCTTGGGTGGCACACGTTGGCACTGGGCACAGGATTTCACATATCTGATATATCAGAGTTCACTCCTGGCCACCAATAATGAGTAGTTATCCGTTGGTTTGTGGCGTTCTGTCCCATATGTCCGCTGAAGGAAAGAGAGTGCCCCATTTCTAAAATTTGGCTTCTGTACTGTTTCGGTACTAGGAGCTGGTTGTAACCTTGTTCAGGTTTGCCCGTTCTGCGATAAAGTACGCCATCCTTAGAAAAAATGTCCCCGTGCTGTCTAGGTCCTTAGCCATGGGCAGTCTCCTAAAGCAGGGTGCCAAAGTAGGTCCTTTTGTTGCGCCTCTTTAAGTTCCATAGGTAACACATTTTGCGCAGGCTCCCGTTCCTTCTTGGTTTGCCCTCTTGTAGTTACTGCTACCACAATTGGCTCTTCCGGTTTCCCAATAAACACGTATCTACCGTCAAGTATGCCTGGGTATATCGGGTCATCCATAACAGCCGCTTTGATCACGCCTCTGACAAAATCAGAGTGGATCTCCACCAAAGCGATGGGAAGCGCTGTAGGTGCCTCACTCTTAGAAACTCCATAAAGTTCGACTGTCTCTCCTGTCTCTTGACCGGGTTTAACCAGGTGTCTGGCAACAATGCAATCATAAGAAAGCCCCGTGTCAATTAAACAAAAAGTTTGAGGACCGTTCAAAATAACAGTACCTCGCGTAGAGGGTCTCTCTCCCTCTACAGGTTGAGAATCACTGACATCAATTCTGCCTTGCGAGACTGTTAGCAAGCATCCGATGCGCTTAGGTTCGGTGTGCTCGCTCTGATCATATGTCCCGTGCTCAGGGGTTTTCCCTTTGCCACCATGTCCTTTCTGACTGCGCTGCCATGTAGGACGGTTGGGTTGATCAGACTGTTTATTGTTGTTGGGGTACTTGTTTTTATAGAACTTAGACTTTTCAGGAGGGGGGTTTTGAGGTCCAGTTTCTCTGTGGTTATTTTGGTTAGAAGCATGAGAAGCATGAGAAGATTGGTCTAGATTATTCTTTCGGAAAGGCTCTTCTGTCGATTTACGTTTTGGGGCTGGTAGTTCGGCCAGCGCATTATTATATCGCTCAGACTTTTCTAAGATATCTTCAAGCTTTTCTGCACCCTGCTCAGCTAAAAATCTCCAGGTGTCAGCAGACAAAGTGTTCCTTATCTGTTCGCATATGACGAACTCCTCCAGACGTTCATAGGTACAGACGAGCTGAGAAAGCTCCAGACACTTTGTCAAATATCCCTTTAAACGAGACGAGGACTGCTGAAAAGTTTCAGAGTTCTCCTTTCTGCTGTTGCGGAAGAGTTGCAAAAATTTGAGAGCGTTCATTTCAAAACGCTCAAGCAAAGCTTTCTTCAACACGTCGTAATTTTCTTGTTGGTTGCTTTCCAGTTTAAAGTAAACATCATACACAGACCCTTTTAGGGCCTGGGAAAGTTTCATACACCAACGCGACCTCTCTAAACCATACAGAATTTCTATTTTCTCAAATTTTTCTAACCATGTGTCAATCTTCTCATTAGGACAAGGGAAGGATTCTAGAGCAAAAGACATAGCGTTGAGTTGAAGAGATTTAGAAGGATCAGTTAAGGAAGAATGAGGAGAAGACTCTCCGTTGCTGGAGGTAGAGGCAGCACCATGATTTTGAACCTCTAGAGCTTTAAGCGCCACTCATGCTGTCGTCGCTGCTCATTTTCTCTTTCCAAATGCTGTCTCTCCTCTCTTTCCTCCTGCTGTCGTTGTTGCTCCCTCTCTCTTTCGTTCGCCCTGTGAATTTCCATTTCCTCATCCATCTTCCTCTGCTCTTTAGCTTCAGCTGCTTCTTCTTTCCTTCTAAGTTCTTCTTCTTTCTTCTCCGCGTCATATCTGTCAAGTTCATCCCTGACAAAAGCTTTCGCGTCCTCTACGTCCAGTCCCTCTTCCATTGCTTCCTGTCTGAGCATCTGCCTAAGCTTTGCCCTTTCGGCCATTGTAAATCAGTGACTGAGACTTAGTCGAGAAAGAAGCAAGAAAAAGAATACACTGGTTCCTACCACTTACGAGAAAATACCAAACAAAAGATGATAATTTATATACTGGGATACCTCCTCCTATAATATAGTATCTAACTATCGCTGCTATTAATCGGCAATAAACGCTCCAAATGCTAGCGACTATGCCCAATAAATGGTAGTTAAGATTACTCACTGAAAAATAAGTTGCTACAGTGGAAACAAAACAATTATTGCAAAAATTTTAAGGAGAAACAAAAATTCCCTTAATTTTTAAATCCACCAGAAGTTCACCCCTGAAGTCAGATCGGGTAAGGGAGGCAATTAACTGGACGAAAAATTTGTCCGAACGCACTCCTTAACTTAGTTCAAAACACCTGCTTCAATTACCCTGTGATCGTTACACAATCACAAATCTCTACCAGCGGTTTAGTATTACAAAATCAACATATAACATAACTTCCGACAAAATGAACCTGTAAATCAAAATGTATAAAATTCAAAAATGCTGTGGAAAAACAATTACTATAGTGTGGTCAGCAAGCCCATAAACAGATCGTTAGTCTAGGGGATAGTTATTTTAAAAGATACTAAAACTCACGAGACATCACACTCTTACTCTATTACAGAATAAAGAAAATTACTCCTGTAGACGAGCTGATATTTGTCGTACCTGCTCAGGATAAGAGTTCAATTCCCGGAAAAACAAGCACTATTTGTCGTCTCGTCTTCCTATTCTAAGTTCCAAATCCCGATAGACGAGTCCACATTTGTCGTAGATTTTCGATAGGAGAATTAAGACATAGATTGGTCCCTTCTGAATAGAAATAGAATTAGGTGATAGCTCTGTGGGAGATAATAATAGAAATAGATTTTCACGAGTGAGATGGTGAAAACTAGGTAATTTTTGTCCCTGAATTTGAGAAGTTTTTCTCTCCTTCAGCCTATCTCTACAACAGAAAGTTTTAGTCAGACAAATACCTCAGTATATATATTTAGATGTAATATATATCAACCACCCACAAACACAACCACATAAGTGACGACAGTTAGACGTACCATCGTGAAAACTATAACAATGAAATATATATATATATATATTGGGACAAGCTGACTGTCACACTGGTATACGTTTATGTAAATTTTATTATCTTAAGACAATGTACCCACACCGTAAATTTGAATATCAATCACATATAAATATACATAGGTTAATGAATTACTAAAAGAGTAATAGACCCATTGGTATAATCTTTTCTCCCGATGTTTAGCCCACGATCCTGTTAGAAGAAAAGTGATAGCCCCAAAGAGTCACGGATTCATACGCTATAGTCTAAGATTTCCCTCTAAGGTTAAGAACAGAGTTGATACATTAATCTATTCTACGAGGGAAATATCATTAGCAACAAACTTGCATAAAGAAATTTCAAAAGTGGGTGCATAAATACAAACAAATTGAAAGAATCACTCGTTCTGCTTTCACTCGGTTCATTCAGCAGGGGCCCCTGTCGTACTTTCTCACGTACAATCTGGCTGGCGTTCGCCGTCTTGCGCAAACTTCAGGACACATACACACCGTAACGTAATCTGTATTTCGTTTGGTAAAGTGAAACCCAGCTCTGCAGATCAGGTTTCATCCAATGTTCCGGGGAGCTTTCACTTTAACTGTATTTTCAGATTTCTGTTAGTGTCACTTGAATCAGGTCAGATAAGAAATTTTAAACAGGCTCGCAGTGTCAGAACTCGAGGTTTCCAGTACTTCGGAAATGCCAGGTTGATGACTTCTCTCAATATGTATATATGTTCTTGGTCACACCACAATTAGTCAAAATGTCGGAAATGTTATTGTTTGTAATATACTTCGCCACAGGGCTGCATGTACTAGAGATTTTTTTAGGAAGAATTTAATCTGGCGCGATCGGCCCAGTTACTTCATTTAGTCTTAAAGTTCGTGAAATGGGTACTCTGTCGTTTCTGGATGCAAGTGCACTGCCAGACAGGTTTTACTTTGTAAACCCACGTATTTAAGGACACAAATGTTTTTCTTCTCAGATTTTACTCATATGTACTACACCGCTGGTAGAGGTTGGGCTTACCCCTGAATACTTCACACAGAACTACTGAGAACTATTACTCCAACGAAACTAAGAACTCTACTCGATATAAGTGAATTCTAGAACGCAGCTAGTTAAGTCTAGAGAACTGCGGAGTCTGAAATGAAATGAAGTCTAAACTACTGGGGTTTATATCTTATGAAAAGAAATGATTCATTAATTCTCGAAAACCCGAATAGTCCCGTCTTAACACCTACATTCACTCACACGTCGCCAATAAAAACTGCCAGTGCTCGTTCTAACACCTGCCGCTACCTCTGGTCATTCCCGAGCGATGCTTGTTGGCGCCTCTCACACCCATCACCGAGAAACTTAACCGTAGAAGCTTCGTGTCAGATGAAAATGTTAGACGATTGTCTGCCATCATATGTCTGTCGAGAACGAATTTCACACTATTCGGTCTACTCACTTAGCTTAACAACAATAAAAATGCGTTGCTAAATAAGAAAAGAGACAGGCGAAGGTTTGAATAGGAGAGTTATATTTTCCCAATCAAACGAATGCGAAAAAAAGAAAAAGGATAAAAGAGCGATAATAAAGTAGAAGACACGGGTAGAATAAAGAAAAGATATAGAAATTTATTAATCATAAATCTCTCTGCGACATCTATATGCTGTGCCAGTACTTTGTACTTAACTGACCAGGTGTTGACAGCGATTTATCATTGAATTCTGGTTTGGTCACTGCTAGTTGTTAGTGAAGTCTTGACTGTTCCTTAACAAGTAAGGGATCGAATGACTTGGTGGAGTACGTTCGCTGCTGTTTAGGAGTAACTTCCAAAAAGTCGCCGCTTCGAGTGTCCTGTAGACCCGTCTCTTATGGATGGTATTCAGCGATGATTACTGGTAACTAGTATCAGAAACTGAGAGAAAGGAGAAAATCGTATCTCCCTTAAGTTTCACGTCTCCTGATGTAAGCATCAAGCAACCTCCGCTTTCCTCCACCATTTCATCCGCCTCTGAGTTTTACTCGATGCTCATGAGGATGAAATCTCAGACCCTCAAGTCAGATGAAAGTGGGTTTGTGTGGCACGTTATTGTTCATCATGTGATGCCAGCCTCATACACAGCTGTCCCTCCATAAGCACTTCATACATGTTAAGTACATATATAAAATAAGAAAATGTACATGTTACAACTTACTCCAATATGAATGAGTTATTATATCCAGACTTTGATGCATAGAAATGTCCGATAATGTCCTGCAATTGTGAAGTTGCAGTCTTTCCCCCGCGAACTAATACTAATTGCTATATTACAATTTTTAGCTTTTAACACAGGGTTAGATATGTAGGGGTCGGGATTAAACTTTTGGCACGTTTAGTTTCACCGAAAAGATAACTCAGCTTCTATCGCTCCCTAGCAATCTTCTATTTCTAATCCTGACATCTGGTGAGAAAGGAATCGGAGTGCTTTAATTTTCAAACCACAGGTCTTATAGTCAGAAACGCGCCTATGCGAAACTTAATAGCGCTTAGTTGATATTCCGTGAAGCCCATCACAGTTCCAGGCTAGTTGTGACAGAATTGTCCGTTCTCTTTTCCTGGCATTCATGTTTATCGCCGACATTATTGCGCTACGTCTCATTTTCTGTACTTAATTATTGTTTACACTCCCTTCCCTCAATTCTTGTCATGTCGGGACTTTAGCGACCATCTTTTGCTAATTAGAGTAATCAATCACTTTCGTTTGAACCCATACTGACACCTGAATCTGTGGAGTAAAATGTTGCAACACATTTACGAGCAGACCGTTTGTAAGACAGACCGGGTAAATTAGATAACCATTTCCGGACAAGACAGGTCGGAGAAGGACTACCCATCTTGTAAGAGAGTATTTGGGATAGATTATGAAGTCGTGAGTTTAAATATGATGAAAAGACGGAAGCTGGCATACCATATATCGTGACTTGTAAACAACACATTTGTTTTTGCGTTTGTTACGCAGGAATTTTTCGTGAGAGAAGGGGAAATATACGCATCTTGCATATGATTGGCTTGGCATTTGAGATGTAAAAATACAACATTTCTGCTTGGATCCTTTTTATATAGTAGCAATCTGGATGTGGGCCGAATGTTGTCTTATAATTTAGAGCAATATGAGTTTACTGCACTGTAAAACTCAACTCGTCAAGAAGACAGTCAAACAAGCCAGAATAAGGAATAGGATCAGGATTCCATTTTAAAAGACCGGACAACGTGTTTGAGCATCTTGTGAATTTACACAACGACAATTGTACCTTTATTAATACGGAAACCCGGAATCCTAGGAACCTGAACACTAAACCATAGTGGGAGTCTATTGTAAAGTAACATCCCAGACTTAAGAGGCATCTTAATCAAGGAGCCGCGGTAGCATAGTGGTTAGTGCACTGGCTTCCTAGCTCAGTGGTCTATGGTTCGATCCCCAGATGATATGGGATTTTTTTTAGACCGCAAACGGCTCCTCAGTCGACCCAGCCCCAGTTGGGTACCAGAGCATCTTCTGGGAAGGTTAAGGCGGCCTGCGTGATGCTGACCACATCACCCCTAGTGTGCCGATGGTCAAGAAAATATGGGCCTAACACCATATTCCCAATATGCTTCAGTGGGCGTGTAACGGGATCCTTTACCTTTTAATCAAGTTGACGAAACTATTTCACTGAACCAAAAGTCTGAATTCCCAAAAGATATTTGGGGCGAGTTGTAGATGTTATAATTTTATATTTTGCATTTATTAAAATGTGAAAATTGCTAGTGGATGTCTAAGTCATACATGCTTGCAACCTCAGCATATAGAATGATGGTTTCATGAATCACCACTGCAAGAGCTAGTGGCTGATTTTTGCGAGTTTCACATAGAGAACCAAAAGCAGAGGTAGTCCCAAGTTCCATATGGAGCAGGAAGTGAATGATGACAGAAATTATGTACATAATTATTAAATTAACGTTTCAACCAGTGCATATGAAAATGTAAACATGTTCAATATAAATGCAATGAATGTTTTCTGCTCACTAAAATTAACATTAATGCTCAGAGAGGATAAAGTTCTGAGGCAGATGGGATGTGGAATGGAGGGGGGGGGGGGTCTCACTGGATTTTGTGTCAGGAAACCCAGTACTCATGAATTTGTTTGTTTCATGATACTTGTCGGTGGGACCAATTGGTGGTGCTATCTTGGAACAAGTGAGTGGTATAAGTGGCCTGCAGTCAAAGGTAGACACCTACTGCAGACGGGTCTTAACAAAAAACATCTTCAAAATTGTCCCACGATACTGCAGAAACCAACTGACATCTTACTAGCAGATAAGTACCCATTCAAAGCTGCCAAGTGAACTCTTTGCTAAAGAACTTTTCAAAGCAGATCATCGCCTGTGAGGAAATTTTAAATTCTATCTAAATTTATCACACCTTTATTTATTTTACATTTGTTAATGATAATTGATTATTAAATTTGTTATCTGTAAATATACACATTTATAGTTGATTAAGTCATTTTGAGTGAACTGCACTCGTATGTCTCAGTCATTTTAAATACTTATAACAGAGCTATTTAAGTAATATTTTACTGAATTAAATCAGTTGGGGGTTCACCAGAACGAGCAAAATTCTTACTCATAGAAGGTCAGGAAAGATAAAAAGTTTACACGGCCTGGGTCCTATCAGCCGTAGTACTTGATTTCTTTAAATTTCTATGAGGCTCCCTAGAATTGAAGTACTATTCTTCAGTACACATCTCTGCCAAGAGTAATCTTGAGCGAAAGGTAGACACATTTGAAGACCCTCAGTAGATACTCTGAATTTTGGCCACTGTTGGACCATCACCGCAGAGAAAGGGGAGTAAATCCCGTGACACTAGTTCATTTTCAATTAGAAACTAATCGCAAGGTAGGTCATCTTATTCCCAGTAAAATTTCCCCCTACCTGATAATTATTGGCATGGCCATATAAGGTATAACAACTAGTTGTTATTGACACCACCAGAAACCATGAAATCTTTTCGCCTGTCCTAATACTTCAAGATTATCAAGAGACCTAGCTGGCAATCATTACGTGATATGTTCGGTGTCATGATTGTTAAAATCAAGATAAACTTGGAAGTTGCAATTTTCTGCTAGTCATGCCCACCCGAGTAAACATTCGTTATCTTTAAACCACTATTTCTTGCTAATGCAACCTAATTTTTGTTAGTCGCATTCCAACCTTGACTGAAGAAATCAGCTCGCTTCTATCTTTAGCCCGTCTGTCTAAACAATAAGCCAGCGACAAACGGTAGACCAAATGTTGGTTTAATCGTATTGGTTTGGTTTTTTAACCATGCGCTTGAAAACTGGTGTTTGTGCACGGGATACCCGGTTCAACCCCATATGGGTTATAATTAGCGTATTTAGTGTTCATCATTGCAAATATCGTATTACATTGGTTGTTTTTCTTGTGTGTTGGCTCTTCCAGGCTGTAATTTATCTGCCGTTTGTTGTGGCATTGTTTAATGTCTATGGTGTTGGTAATGTATCCTCTTCCATGATTCTATATTGCTCTTTCTCGCTATTGACATCCTTTTAATTATATCTGCTGTGCGTTTGTTGGTTTTTTAATTGTTAGTTATTGGTTTGCCTTCTTATTATTGTACTGATACTGTATGGACAGTTTTTATTGTCACACCTGGCTTATCATTGACTACAGTAATCAAAGGATAATATGTCATGTTCAGTCAAGACTAAAACGTGTTGGTGTTGACGAAGAGTGTCAACCCGAGTATAGGATAATTATCAGCAATGAAGGCGATAAGTGAAATAATGACCGGTGAATATGGACATAGAGGAGTGGAACATGCATGTCACAGGAAAAATTAATAAATGAATTAAGACTGCCGCCACACGTTCTTCGGATAGACAACTCTTCTTTGATGCCTTCCTTTCAGTCTATGACAGCTTCAATGTATTTCAAGTCGCTGAACTGCTTCAGGATACATATTAAAGTTGCCAACCTCTTGCACCACCTCATATTAGTCGGCTCTTATGAAATGCCTGGGGGGGGGGGCGGGGCGGACAGAAAGAGAAGCAATAGCTGTATAATTGTTTGTTGTATAGTAGATCTATCTTTATCATTCTCTATCTTTTCCAACATCTTTCACATCTTTCTTATTTCATTTTCTCCCACATTTTCCTCTTTCATAGTGGTTAAAGTAATCTTTCCTGATCACAACTTGTATCTAACTTCACACTCCTTTGATTCATGTTCCCACCTTGCGGAACACGCCTGGCTTCATTGTTATCTTGTGAAACACAAGCTTGGTCATAGGAACTTCTTTGATATCCCTGTGTAAAAATCACGAGACATACCACATTGGAAACAATGAAACCGCGGCGCGGTGGAGGGAGAACAAAGGGCTTGTGACTTGCTCAGGAATGTGTGTTGCAAGATGGTAGCCGATGATAGGGGTTTAAGCCTCTTAGATGTCGAGTCCAGAGCGAGATAAGGAACAATGGACCCCACTATAGTACGCATGACACGCAAAGCTTTTTAACAGAGGAGGCGTAGGTTTCTGCATTAGCCAGCCAATCATCAGACACCTGTTTGTCGTGCACAAGGACATGCAGCACGGCATTGAAAGTTGTGGCGACAGCCTACCCCCTTTTAGCCAGTGACACGCACTGGCTGGGGACAAGAGAGAGCCAAGGCCAAAACCACTATATGGAGGCCTGGCGATTGGTTTGTAGGCGGTGTTATATGTCACACATCCAATGTCGGAACACATTAGTAGCCAGAAATATAATGCACCGCGAAGTTCGCCAGATATCAGTACGAAGAATCTAATATCGTGGTGCAGAAAACGTTTCCCAAGAGCTATATCTGAATAAACTTGTCATGTATGTGGTTCAGTGCGTTCTTAAAGGAGTTAGTGAATCTTTTAAAAACTATTAATAATTTTCCTTAGTCTTTAAGTTAAGAGTTACTTTTGCACTTAGCATCATAGGAAAATTTGCGGAAGACAGTCTTTCATTTAATTCTTGTCATAAATGATTAATTAAATTATTGATTAATTAAGATTTTTACCCTAGGGTGAAAGGATAATAGGAAGTACGAGTAATTGATAGTCCCTGCGGTATCATCATTACAGACTTACAAGTGCCCACATTGTCATGTGCAATATATTTAACACTTATCAGGAGCGTCCCATGTCATATGTAATTACTAGAGAATTGAACTCATCATTAGCGAGGAGTAATATAAAAGAAAGTCAACCATTGATATTAAGTGTGAAAACTTACGAAGACTTTTATGTGTCTTCAGTCCAACAGAAGTCTGAGTCTACACATTACGTTTTTGGCGTCTGCCTGAAAGAAATTAGCAAAGTGTACGTCTGGATAGAAGAATTCCCAGTTTAGGATATCCTTCACTTCCTCAATTAAGAAGGAAGATTTCTTGCCCACGTTTTACACTGGGATTGCGCAGCATTTTATTCATCCCCTGCTTATCAAGTGCTTACAAGTTGATTACATATTCAAATATCAATTTCAATTCACTCTAAAGCTTACCGCACGAGTCAAGCTAAAGCACGCGCAAGTTGACTCTCATATTTATAGCAAGGTCAACACAATCAGAAGTGCGCATTTTGAGAAGCAAGATTCCATATTTGCAAGCTGATTCGCATATATCACTAGCAAGCTCACCATACTCCTAAGCATATTTTATGAATCAAGAGTACATACTCAAGTGGTTGAGTTTACATACCAAGATCATTTCGTGAAAGAGCGCCAGTCTAGCCAGTGCCTTTCAGGGATTAGACCGCAGCCATTTTCTCAAGACAACAGTCAACGATTTGTCAACGCTACAGAGATCGTGCCAAACATTGAAGGACTGTATATCGTCAAAGTTCTCATTACACAAAAGCTTTCATCAGTACGTCCTCATCTTGGAGATAACCCACACACCATATCATTCACCTACCTGGGACAGTTTACGCATACATGTGTATCATCATACACGGGAAAGCATTAAGAGACACGTGGACAGTGTAGATTAGGCATCAATTTGGTAACAAGTATCAAATTACATCATTACTTCACTCTTCACATCGTTTCATTCTCAAAGTTAACTAACTACGTTATTTATATCTCATCTGTGTGTGTGTGAATTGTCTTTCACCATCATCACTTTTTATTTTCTCTACTAACCCTATATGTGTAAATATTTAATTAATAAACCTAATAACCGTTTGATCATTATCTAGTTCGTTAATGTATCACTCGTACTGTGTTAAATGTTTACGTACAGGTAAAATTCTACATTTAGATGAGATTGGGGGCTTATTCTTTTACGGGATCTCAGGGCAGAAACTAAGATCTGTGGAAACAGAACACTTTCCATAATTTATTAGAAAACTCTATCCAGTAGAAAGCATTCACATTCTCTTCTTCTTGTCCTTATCTCGAATAGGTCTCTTTCTTTCTTAACGTGCCAATTTTTGGAGACCATAATATTTCATAGGCCATCCTCAGCGACAAGTACTGTTGTAGCTACACCAAGGTCAACTTACGACAACGGGGCGTATTCTAACGAATTACACCTGCTGGCAGCAGTGAAATGAAAAGAAAAGAAAAAAAATTGGTCATGACCTGAATGTTACTGTGTTTAGAACTTCATTATTCAATCTGATCCACACTTGTCATTCCAGTTTAAATTTATCCATTTCGAGCTGACATATTTTAAATGGTAACTTCAACTACCAACTGACCTTTACCATCAAAACTAGTTTGGTAAGTGTCTCCATGCTCTCCGCTCGCAAACTTGATCTCAATATCTGGCTCATGTGTAGAGTACTTGAATTTCAGCGGAGCTACTTCCGCCCACAGATCCAAAGCTTTCTGAATAGCAGACCTGTTGGTTAATGATACTGCTGAATATATAAGAATGTAATGCTGGGAATATCTGTTATGACAAAGTTACAACTACTGAAACTGAAAATGCTGATAATACGTATGGTGTGCCCAAAAGAAATACAACAGTTGAGTCCAAAACGAAAATAATAAGTACCGGTATGAACTAAAAAGTTAAGGCAGTTTTTTTGGTGTGTGGCTCTGAAACATGAAGAACAACAAAAATAGCAAACTAAGAGACTACAGACTTTCATCAAAGATACTTACACAAAGAGGAAGAATAAAAATGGCAGGGCAAGATTACAAATTTGGAACTGATGGAACTACTTACTGCAGTAGAACAGCAGACGAGAACATAACCTAGGCTTTGAACAGCACTATCGTGAAATCTACACACTGTCTTCAGTTTGTTGATCTGATCTTTATACCATCTTCAGCTTTCTCCATAGTATCATTAAATCTATACACCCTTTCTTGATTGCTGTCTCCCAGAGAATAATCAGAATTACATCAAGTCCCCAGTTTCTCCAACACTGTCATGAGAATTACAATTCTTATTTAATGTGTTAGCTTCTATAATATGAACATAACTACACTACTCTTCAATGTCCTCCACACTATTATGTGGTCTCCTCTAGCTGCTACCTCGCGCAGTGTGCTCAGATCTACAAAACATCTTAAGTTTATCCCACATTATCACGACATCCCCATATGACCTCCTCTATCTCCTACCTTACCCATTGTGGTCAGATCTACAAAAAAATCTTCAGTTTCTCCCACATTATCATGAAATCCCCATATAACCTCCTCTAGCTCCTACCACACCCATTGTGATCAGATCTACAAGAAATCGTCAGTTTCTCCTACATTATGATAATATCCACATATGATCTCTTCTGGTTGCTTTATCACGCAGTGTGATCAGATCAACATAAAATCTTCAGTTTCTCCCACATTATGGTGATATCCACACATGATCTCTTCTAGTTGCTTTATCACGCAGTGTGATCAGTGTCGTGAGAAATTCTAATCCACATATATAAATTAAAAAGTAAATGTAAAGCCTAACGAATTAATTCAATAAAAGGAAAGAAGACTGGTAAAGAACAGTGCCGTCACTACACCTGGGTTATAGAACGTCATGCTAGTTAAACAAGAAAATCCCTTTCTATGCTCCGTCTGCATAAAACTACACGCGTTTCTAAATATGCAACTAGTACTGTGTTTCTTAGAAAACCTTGAGATACGCAAGCTGCTTAATGACCTACATACACAAATACTAGCATTAATGAATTATATACACTACGTTAACATAAACGAAAAGACAGATGGACTTAGGATAGAGAGAGAGAGAGAGAGGGATGTACTGAGGAACGCATGCAACACTAACACGCTGTCTCGCGAGATAAAATTAATGCCACCCCCAAGCGAAAGGCATGAAGGCTTGATTTTTTTCAAATAAACAGTGACAAAAAACACTACCAATACACGGTTAGGTTTTGAAAACATGTTTAATGCTTATTAGGAAACATGACATTCTACTGTTTTACGTCTGAAATCCTGACATTATACTGACAGAACAGTCGAAAAGGCAGGACAGGTGGCGGTTCTAAACATAAAAAATAAAAAACAAATACACGACTATCCTAGAAAATACATATTTTGAACGCAGCCACTTAGCTCCCTTAAAACTTATATATTTGGGTGCCTTAGGACTTGCTGACAAAGAATATGTTAGGTGTTAAGCAATTAGTCTAATAATTAACAAATTATAGCCATAATACTAGAGTGGTGCTGTCAGACAACACAGAATCATTTTTGCTCATAACGGCGTGTTTGGACACTGCTTTGGAAAAAAAATGAGGCCACCACGTTAAATCCGATTTGATTGGCTAGAATAATATGTAAGGCTAAACATGATTAGTCGATTGCAAATACTATTTTTGGTTGTTAATAGAAACGATAGAAAGAGTACATTTTTTTTCAAATGCTTTTGTAAACATGGTCCCATTGGTTAGACCATTTGATATAGTCAATTAGGAGCGTCAGTTCAGGGCCACATTTTGAAAATAAACTTATTGAAAAGCAAGTGCGTTGAGATCCAGCTCATATTTTTCTAAATAAAAGCCTGGGACAGAGGCAGATCGGAATTGTGCCATAATTCATCGCCAGTCAACGTATTTGTTTATTATTTCCATGAATTGTGGTAAGCTAGACATTTGATATCTTTTGATGAAAATTGAATGTGAATTGATAATGTATGTCTGTATGTGTGTGGTTCAGTAATAAACAAAAGGCAAAACCTAGATATTGCTCCAACATGAACAAAACTTGTCGCAGTGGAGTGAAACTGCATGGGATTGGCAAATAGTACTATGACACCTATCTTATTGAATAGAAGGAAATAATGCTGGAATTGCAGAGGCGTTGTAACCATTAGGGAGAGGAATACTGGTGTAAATTGTTTCAGATGAAGCTAGCAGTTGGCCTACCGCGCTGAACTCTGTGTTTGTTATGTATTGTGTTTCAGTGTGGAAATAGATTATAAATTAATTCTGAAGTAGGAGGTACGACCTTCTTGTTTCAGGGATCGTGGTACTAAACTACTAAACCAGCACCTGGTCTGAGTTTTGCTGAATCCAGAGGCTGATAGCATACTCCTTGGTCAAGATAGCGACCAGGGTTGTTTCTCAAGAATACGGTGAAGCAAGCGAGCAGAGGAGACTGTTTCCTGCCGCCCTCACAGAAGATAAGATTCGTTGGCCAGAGCAGGTTAATTTTGTCCCCCCCCCCCCCCCCCTCTAAAATTGACAGTATATTAAATAAAGAGGGACAATTAATTGTTTCAAATGACAGGAACTGTGAACTTTTCCAATACTATTTCCACCAGAAACAGACACTTGAAGTCGTGATGACAACCAACCACCTAGCTTGAAAAAGCCAGTATTACCTCATAGTACTACATAACAACTTACACACATATTGTAATAATAATAATATATGTCAATACAAAGATCATATCTATAAATTTTGTACGTACAACTTGTAATTACATTTGATTGTGATTCCTGGTTCACTTTGTAGTTGAATCAGGATATCTATTATTGAAAGAAATTAATACATATTTTAAAAGTTACACTTGACTTATTAAGATAGTCTTATAGGGTGTTCTATGTGTGTGAGTGTCACAGTGTTGTAAAGTATTGTGGATTAAATTAAATTGTTTATCTGTTTGTTGGTTGTTGTGAACATACACTTCATCACTTTCATAACCCTAGACATTCAACGTAGTCATCACAATATTCCAGAATAATTCTGACTGAGGTCTAAATGTGGTAGCAAAGTAAGGTCATCTGTAATACACCACACTTATTAGATACAGATACCTTCACAGCTGATCTCAGCCAGTACACTAAGTCCCCTATAAATATTTATATCATCCCACTTTACCACAATCAGATCAACATAAAATCTTCAGTTTCTCCCACATTATGGTGATATCCACACATGATCTCTTCTGGTTGCTTTATCACGCAGTGTGATCAGATCAATATAGAATCTTCAGTTTCTCCCACATTATGATGATCTCTTCTGATTGCTTTATCACGCAGTGTGATCAGATCTACAAACAATCTTCAGTTTCTCCCACATTATGATGAGAACCAACATGCCGTTTTCAGTTTGTTATCTGTTTACAGCATTATTAGATGTACGTACCATTAGCATCATGTCCTTTACAACACCACAAACTCTACATGTCATGTTGACTGTGTTGACTCCTCCAGTAATATGAGCTAGTTATTTAGCCACTTCTCTGGTGCGGACACATTTGGGTCTAACAATTCTCTACTTCACTATATGTATGGATGCACGAGAACCGAGTCTAATACTCAAACCTGATTGGCTGATAAACTACCCACACGCTACTTGCACTAGCCATACATCATCATCACCATTATTTTCCTTTTCGCTCCCAGCTAAGCAAAAAGCCATCGCTGAAGCTAACCACTTACAGGAAGCTTGCACCAAACATTCACATGCTCTTACAGCAATAGTGGTTTATGTAGATATTTGTTTCACAAGATGAGGTTGCTAGCCTTATACAAAACCTTATATTAGTACGACAGGCCTGGGGAGAGCAGTATCATATTGTTTATTTGTCTCAATCACGTGACCCTAGCCCTACAGGATGCCTTCAAATACCCAATATAATCAAGTCAAAACATACGACCTGTGGATACCTATTTCTGCGTGTTTGACTTGGCGGGTTATATTTTTACTGTTATTTTAAAACAACACGAGGGGAGCCGCGCTAGCGTAGTGGTTATAACACCGCTCTGGCGACCGGGTGATACAGGATCAAACCCGGGCGACGGCATTTGAGGATTTTTCGTCGACCGGGATTTGGACTGGATTAACTCGAGACCTGGCGAGGACATTTGAAGGAGTGTCGTCGACCAGGGACTGGCGGCTCCTGAGCCGACCCAGCTGCAATGGGTACCTCCGAAATCGGCGAGTATTTGCCTGAATGGCGAGGGACACCTGTCTCTGTACAAGAAATAAAGGGATACTCACGTAAAATCAATGTCAGGTAAGACATAAAATAATAACCTGAGATTTCGCCTCGAGTATTAGCGGGCGAACGCAAAAAAACACCAAAAAAAAAACACGAGACTTGCAGGTTTTAGTTATTTTGTTGACTATTTCAAAATAATAATAAAAATAAAAAAAATAAAAATAAAAACCCACTTACAACTGATCACTCTCGTTAAGTTTGGCTGACAGCTGTGTTGGCTTCCATGTGAGCCTAGTCTTAGACCATCGAGTGCCTAAAATGAGAAAGAAGACTATTTTTTCTATGCAGATTTTAGAAATATTATGGGTTATCAAAAAGTTAATCTCTTTCTTAAATTTTCTTTCTTCATTCCCATCCAACTAATTTATATGAAATAAAGGTCAAAATAAACATAATTAACTGACATTTTATTGCGTAAAATAGTGTACCACATTAATAGTGCAGGTCAATGACAGATGCGGCCTGACCAACAAATAACCTCATAGTGGGCAGCGATTTTAGCTCTCTTTTGTAATGTCCGTTCATTTCATAACCCTCCACTCCCAAAGGAGCATAGGCCTTCAACAAACACATGCCAAATCCTCTTGTCACGTGCCATCATCTCAAGTTCTTTTCACGTTCTCCTCATCATTTTCTTCTCTGTTTCCAACTCTCTTCTCCAAGTGCTTCTTGGTCTACCTCTGCCTCTCTTGCCCTGGGGGTTCCAGAACAATGACTGCCTTGTAATGCTATCAACAGGTTTCCTCAGGGTGTGTCCTATCCATCGCCATCGTCTTCTTCTCATCTCTTGTTCCACTGGCACTTGTCTAGTTCTTGTCATCAGTTCCACGTTGGTAACCTTGTCATACCATTTTAATCCTTCTATTCTACGCAAGCACCCATTTATGAAAGTCTGTAGCTTTTTGGTTTTTGTCTTTGCTGTTCTCCATGTCTCAGGGCCATACAATAGGACTGACTTCACATTTGAGTTGAAGATTCTTATTTTCGTGTTGGACCCGATTTCTGTTGATCTCCATTGTCGTAGATTAGTGATAGGGGAATTAAGACTTGGGTTGGTCCCTTCTGAATGGAATAGAACAGGTGATAGCTCAGTGAGAGATAAAGTAAAGAAAATAGATTTTCACGAGTGAGATGGTGGAAACTAGTTAGAATCTGCCCCTGAAATCGAGAAACCTCTCTCTTTCAGCCTATCTCTACAACAGAACTTAGTTTGTCAGACAGTCTAATAGAATATATATTAATATATATAGCACCACTCACATACACACCCACATACGTGACGACAGTTAGACGCACAGAAGTGAAAACTACATCAATGGAATATAGATATTTTTGGGACGAGCTGACCGACACACTTGAATAAGTTTATGTAAATTTTATTTATCATAAGAATTTCACCACAATCATAAATTTGAATATCAATCACATATAAATACACATAGGTTAAAGAATTACTAAAAGAATAGACCCATAGGTGTAATCCTTTCCCCCTCTGTTGAGACCACGATCCCGTTAGCAGAAAAGTTATAGCCTCCAAAGAGTCACAGATTTATACGCTATGGTCTAGGATTTCCCTCTACCGTTAAGAACAGAGTTGATATATTAATCTATCCTAAGAGGAAACATCATTAGCAACAAACTTGCATAAAGAAAACACAAAGGGGGTGCATACATTATACCATAAGGGAATCACTCAGTCCTGCTTTCTCTCTGTTCATTCACCAGTGGCCACTGACATTCTTTCTTACCTACAATCTTGCTGTCTTGCACCTTCAGGCGCCAACTTTAGGACACACACACACAATGAATCCGTGTTCTTTTTGATAAAGAGAACCCCAGCTCTGCAGATACAGGTTTCATCCAATGTTCCGGGGAGCGTTCACTTTACAACTATATTTTAGGATTACTGCTTATGTCACTTGAATCAGTTCAGGTAAGAAATTTTAAATGGGCTCACAATGTCAGAATCTCGAGGTTTCCAGTACTTAGGAAATGACAGGTTGGTAACTTCTCTCAATATAAAATTATTGTCACACCACAATTGTTCAAACGTCGGAAATGTTACTGTTTGTAATTTCGCCACAGGGGCTGAATGTACATGAGATTTAGGGAAGAAATATAATCTGGCTCGATAGGCCCAGTTACATCATTTAGTCTTAAAGTTCGTGAGATGGGTACTATGTCTCCTTCTGGATGCAAACACAATGCCAGACAGGTTTTAACTTGTAAACCCACTTATTTAAGGACACAAATTTCGTGTGTGTGCAGTGGAAATTCCCTGCCACTATCGTCATCTTCGTCAGTTTTGGCGATCGCCTGGAGATGTTCGGAGGTTTGCACTGGTCTTTCCAAGTATTTCTTTAACAGGTTTACATGGAAGACCTTCTCTTTTCCTTTAATAGAGATCTGGTAGTTTGCCTTTGAGATTTTTTTCAGGACGGTAAACGGCCCTTGCCATCCGATACGTAGTTTGTTGTTCCCGGTGGGGAGTAGCAACAAAACTTTCTCTCCTGCTTGTAATTCTCTTTCTTTCGTGGCTTTCCTGTATCGGTTTGCGTGCTTTGCGCGTGCTCGCTTAAAGTTGGTCGTTGCTAGGTCCCATCCTAGTTTTAACCTTTCCTTTAAATCCGACACATATTTACTGGCTGAGACAACTGTCTCATCAGCCTTCTGGTCTGTCAGCGACTGAAGTAAGGCTTCAAGCGGCCCCTTAATAGATCTGCCGAATAAAAGAGTCGCTGGGGGAAATCCTGTGGAAGTATGTAGGGATTCCCTGTAGCCAAATAAAGCTGCAGGAATACAAAGATCCCAATCTTCAGGTTTCACTTGTCCCAGTTTACTTATCATGTTGAGGTTTCCGTTGACACGTTCTACTAACCCACTTCCGGCCGGATTATAAGGCTTTATGTAGATGTGCTGGTTCCTCAAGATCTTAACGATCTCATCCATTAACAGGTTTCGGTATGGAGATCCGTTATCCGTCAACACTTGTTGAGGGAATCCAAACCGAGTAAAAATCTGCACTAGGGCTTCTGCGACATGCTTGGCATCCCTGCATGTAAGCGGTATAGCTTCTGCCCATAAAGTGCATGTGTCGAATAAGGTCAAGACGAACCTGTTCCTTCTTTTAGTCCTTTCTAAGGGTCCTAAAATGTCGATCACTACCCGTTCAAATGGTGTCCCCATTACTGGCATTTCACCCATGGAAACTGGTAGTGTCCGTTGCTTGGGTGGCAAACGTTGGCACAGGGTTTCACATACCTGATAATATCAGTATTTATTCCTGGCCACCAATAATGAGTAGATATACGCTGATTTGTGGCGTTCTGTCCCATATGTCCGCTAAAGGGAAGAGAGTACCCCATTTCTAAGATTTGGCTTCTGTACTGTTTCGGTACTAGGAGCCGATTGTAACCTTGTTCAGGCTTGCCCGTTCTGCGATAAAGTACGCCATCCTTAGAAAAAATGTTCCCGTGTTGTCTGGGGTCCTTAGCCATGGGCAGTTTCCTAAAGCAGGGTGCCAAAGTAGGGTCCTTTTGTTGCGCCCTTTAAGTTCCTTAGGTAAAACATTTGGCGCAGGCTCCCGTTCCTACTTGGTTTGCCCTCTTGTAGTTACTGCTGCCACAATTGGCTCTTCCGGTTTCCCAATAAACACATACCTACCGCCAAGTATGACTGAGTAGATCGGGTCATCCATAACAGCCGCTTTGATCACACCTCTGACAAAATCAGAGTGGATCTCAACCAATGAGATGGGAAGCGCTGTAGGTGCATCACTCTTAGAAACACCGCAAAGTTGGACGGTTTCTCCTGTCTCTTGACCGGGTTTGACCAGGTGCCTGGCGACAATGCAATCATAAGAAAGCCCCGTGTCAAATAAACAAAAAGTTGAAGAACCGTTCAAAATAACAGTACCTCGCATTTAGGGTCTATCCCCCACAGGTTGAGAATCACTGACATTAATTCCACCTTGCGAGACTGTTAACAATCATCCGATGCGTTTAGGCTCGGTGTGCTCGCTCTGATCATATGTCCCGTGCTCAGCGGTTTCCCTTTGTCACCATGTCCTTTCTGACCGCGCTGTCATGTAGGACGGTTGGGTTGATCAGACTGTTTATTATTGGTGGGGTACTTGTTTTTGTAGAACTTAGATTTTTCCGGAGGGGGATTCTTAGGTCCAGTTTCTCTGTGGTTATTTTGGTTAGAAGCATGAGAAGATTGGTCTAGGTTATTCTTTCGAAAAGACTCTTCTGTCGGTTTACGTTTTGTGGCCGGCAGTTCGGCCAGCGCATTATGATATCGCTCAGACTTTTCCAAAATGTCTTCAAGCTTTTCTGCCCCCTGCTCAGCTAAAAATCTGCGGGTGTCACTTGACAACGTGTTTTTTATTTGTTCAGTTAAAACAAATTCCTCAAGTCCTTCATAGGTAGAGGCGAGCTGTGAAAGCTCGAGACACTTTGTCAAGTATCCCTTCAGACGAGAAGAGAACTGCTGAAAAGTTTCAGAATTCTCCTTCCTGCTGTTGCGAAACAGTTGCAAAAATTTGCGAACGTTCATTTCAAACCGTTCAAGTAAAGCTTTCTTCAACACGTCGTAATTGTCTTGTTGACTGCTTTCCAGTTTTGAGTACACATCATAAGCACTACTTTTTAAAGCCTGGGAAAGCTTCATACCCCACCGCGACCTCTCTAAACCGTACAGAGTTGCCATTTTCTCAAATTTTTCTAGCCACGTGACAATCTTCTCATTAGGACAGGGGAAAGATTCTAGAGTGAAAGACATAGCAGTGAGTTGAGGAGATTGAGTGTTAGAAGGATCAGTTACAGAAGAATGAGGAGAAGACTCTCCATTGCTGGAGGTAGAGGCAGCCCCACGAGTTTGACCCTCTAGAGCTTTGAGCGCCAACTCATGCTGTCTCTGTGTCTCTCTTTCCTCATGCTGTCTCTCCTTCTCTCTTTCCTCATGCTGCGCCCTGCGAGCTTCCATTTCTGCATCAATTTTCTTCTGCTCTAAAGCTTCGGCTGCTTTTTTCTTCTCCCTAGCTTCTGCTTCTTTCTTCTCCGCATCATATCTGTCAAGTTCGTCCCTGACAAAAGCTTTCGCTTCCTCTCCGTCCAATCCCTCTTCCCTTGCTTCGTCTCTGAGCATCTGTCTAAGCTTTGCCCTCTCTGCCATTGCAAATAGGTGACTGAGACTTAGTCGAGAAAGAAGTAAGAAAAAGGATACTCTGGTTCTCTACCACTTACGAGAAATTATTAAACAAAATATAATATTAATACTGGGATACCTCTTCCTAATATTAGTTATCTAACTATCGCTGCTATTAATGGACATTTAGCTCCAAATGCAAGCGACTCTGCCAATTAAATGGTAGTTAAGATTAATCACTAACAAAAATAAGTTGCTACAGTGGAAACAAAACAATTATTGCAAAAAATTTTAGGAGAAAAAAATTCCCTCAATTTTTAAATCCACTACAAGTTCACCCCTGAAGTCAGATCGGGTAAGGGAGGCAATTAACTGGACGAAAAAAAAATAGTCCGAACGCACTCCTTAACTTAGTTCAAAACACCTTCTGCTTCAAAACCCTGTGATTGTTACACAATCATAACTCTCTACCAGCGGTTTAGTATTACAAAATCAACACATAACATATCTTCCGACAAAATCAACCTGTAAATCTAAATGTATAATACTCAATACTGCTGTGGAAAAAACAATTTACTATTTGTGTGGTCAGCAAGCCCATAAACAGATCGTTTGTCTAGGGGATAGTTATTTTTAAAGATACTAAAACTCACGAGACATCACACTCTTACTCTATTTCAGAATAAAGAAAATTAATCCTGCAGACGAGCTGATATTTGTCGTCTCGTCTTCCTATTCAAAGTTCAAAATCCCGTTAGACGAGAATTTCTGTCGACTTGCTCAGGATTATAGTTCAATTCCCGGAAAAACGAGCAACCATTTGTCGTAGATTAGTGATAGGGGAATTAAGACTTGGGTTGGTCCCTTCTGAATGGAATAGAACAGGTGATAGCTCAGTGAGAGATAAAGTAAAGAAAATAGATTTTCACCAGTGAGATGGTGGAAACAAGTTAGAATCTGTCCCTGAAATCGAGAAGCCTCTCTCTTTCAGCCTATCTCTACAACAGAACTTAGTTTGTCAGACAGTCTAATAGAATATATATTAATATATATAGCACCACTCACATACACACCCACATAAGTGACGACAGTTAGACGCACAGACGTGAAAACTACATCAATGGAATATAGATATTTTTGGGACGAGCTGACCGACACACTTGAATAAGTTTATGTAAATTTTATTTATCATAAGAATTTCACCACAATCATAAATTTGAATATCAATCACATATAAATACACATAGGTTAAAGAATTACTAAAAGAATAGACCCATAGGTGTAATCCTTTCCCCCTCTGTTGAGCCCACGATCCCATTAGCAGAAACGTTATAGCCCCCAAAGAGTCACAGATTTATACGCAATGGTCTAGGATTTCGCTCTAACGTTAAGAACAGAGTTGATATATTAATCTATTCTAAGAGGAAAACATCATTAGCAACAAACTTGCATAAAGAAAACACAAAGTGGGTGCATACATTATACCATAAGGGAATCACTCAGTCCTGCTTTCTCTCTGTTCATTCACCAGTGGCCACTGACATTCTTTCTTACCTACAATCTTGCTGTCTTGCACCTTCAGGCGCCAACTTTAGGTCACACACAATGAATCCGTGTTCTTTTTGATAAAGAGAACCCCCAGCTCTGCAGATACAGGTTTCATCCAATGTTCCGGGGAGCATTCACTTTACAACTATATTTTAGGATTACTGCTTATGTCACTTGAATCAGTTCAGGTAAGAAATTTTAAATGGGCTCACAATGTCAGAATCTCGAGGTTTCCAGTACTTAGGAAATGACAGGTTGGTAACTTCTCTCAATATAAAATTATTGGTCACACCACAATTGTTCATGCGTCGGAAATGTTACTGTTTGTAATTTCGCCACAGGGGCTGAATGTACATGAGATTTAGGGAAGAAATATAATCTGGCTCGATAGGCCCAGTTACATCATTTAGTCTTAAAGTTCGTGAGATGGGTACTATGTCTCCTTCTGGATGCAAACACAATGCCAGACAGGTTTTAACTTGTAAACCCACTTATTTAAGGACAAAAATGTTTCTTCTAGGTTATTCTCATATATACTGAAAAACCGCTGGTAGATTTTGGGCTTGACCCATATACTGTATAAAAGGAAGAGAAAAACATAAATACTCAACCCTAATAGTATACACAATCCTACGCCTAAATAGAATATGTTCACTTCGGTCATTTAACTTAAATTATAAACCGCAAACTTAGAGCTTGTCTTATCGTTTAAAACTCCGGTGAAATAAATTCTAGTCATTAAAAATAAATCAATCATCATGAATTAGAAATAAATATAAATATATTTCGTCAATACTCACAATGCTCAGTGCATTACTTAGATGGTTAAATTATTCTCTGACTGATTACTAGCAATTTAATTAAATTTATTTATAGCTGGATGCGGTTTTTAGCTAGAAATTATAATTTATTCTGCTATCCACTGTAACACAGTAATTTAGAGAATTAGAATGACTGGCCTAACTGGCAAAACACTTATGCACAAAAATCTAGTGAAGATATAATTCTAACTAACAATATATCTCTCGACAATACTAGTTAATATAATTACCTCACACAGGACTACTTATGACTATACTCCAACGGAAACTGAGATTATACTTAATAAAGTAATCTAGAAACGAAGCTAGCTATGTCTAGAGAAACTGCGGAGTCTGAAGGAATAAAGTTAGATTTATGTTGGGGTTTAAATATTAAAAGATGAAAGAAGATAGTAAATTAACCCTCCAGAACCAGACCTCTCACCTACGGGGAATTTCTACGTTCAGTCTGCAAAATCAAAGATCTATCTCACACTAAAACCGAACCCCGCCTATTGCTAATCAGTGTGAGTTTTCTTCACCTCTCTCTGTTCGTCTTCTTGCGAGAAAGGTCTTTAGATCTCCCGATTCGTCGTGTTAATTACTTTTCACGAACGGATTCAGGGAAAAGGTAATAAAGATTTCTCACTTAGGTTCACACTCTACTCAAATTTATTCAAATCTGGTCTCGGTCTTATCTCTACACGATTTGATATCTGGCGCAGGTGTTAGAATTACAGCTCACGTAGCTAATGGGTCTCTGGTAGACTCTCATCAAAGAAATGTAGCGACCAGCATTAAATGCGTGCTAAATATGAGAAAAGAGGGACAGATTACTGAGTAAAGGAGGTTTGAGTTAGCCCAACAGGCGCAGGCGAAGCCGGGCAAAAAGAAAGATGAAGATAAAAAAAATAGATATATGAAATCAATTATCATAATCTGCCACATCCATATATTTCCCAATACAATGAAAGCTCCTCTTGCTTTTTTGTATTCTTGTTTTGATATCACTGTCTGTCCCTCCAACTTTGTCTATATTACTGCCAAGATATGTGTACGATTCTACATCTTGTATTGGTGCTTCTTCAAGTTCAACCCTGTTATCATTACCTGCATTTATTCTCATTATTTTTGTCTTTTTCCTGTGTATTTCCAGACACAATTGCTGTGACCTCTCATCGAGTGTTTTCAATTTGTCCTGCATCTGATTACGGTTATGGGACAGAAGAGACAAGTCATCAGCAAAATATAGATCCAACACAGTAACCTAATATACAGAATGTCCATAAAGCATTCACAAAATTATAAGCTTAATAAATTCGTTATTTCAGGAGCTATCTTAAAACAGTTTTCGGCAACCTATAACACAAGTCAACAAATTTTAAGTACGTAGATAATGTGTTGAATTATACCCATGGTGTAGTATTGATAAGGTATATTTTCTCTATTGGCAGAGCTGTCGCTGTTGATGATGTCAGGTACGCCACATCTTGGTGATTTCATCTTCTTCAATGTCGCCTTGTCCAGAATTCCGGTCACTCGGAGACCGGTGAACTCTTGAAACTTTCTGTGGATAAAACATCATCAGGATGTTGCTGATGTTACCACAGATGATGATGATGATGATGCTAATGATGATGGTGATGAACAAAATTAAACATAAGAATAAACAGAACCCCCCTTTGCTCATAGTGAAAGGGGGGGGGGGGCGCTCTCTGAGGAGACAAAGAAAGAGTAGCAATACATCTCCCTTGTGCATGTTTGTATGTTCGTATGTTTGTATGTCGGTATGTTTGTATGTTCGTATGTTTGTATGTCGGTATGTTTGTATGTTCGTATGTTTGTATGTCGGTATGTTTGTATGTGTACAACATGTCAGAACATTTATATTCTTCTGCTTTTCCCTCCTTATGGAGCATGGATCCACCACCACGGTAGCTGATCCATGTGTTCCTGTAGTTGTTTTCTGTAGAAACCTGTTTTACATAAAGATGTTTTCAATTCCATGTACAACCTCATATTAATCACATCTTATGACATACTAGAGGCAACAGTATACATATTCTTTCTGTGTCTCCTCAGATGACCCCTGCGAACTACACGGGTCACATACAAGAAAGTGTAAAGCCTAAATTATCAAACGGTTCTGGGCTGACCTACTTACTTGATGGCACCTGTGACGACTTCATCTGAAAGAAACTGACCTAGTGACCCATCAGGGTTAGTCTTTAGGTATCCATACTTGGATAAAAATTCCTGTTGAAAAAAAAAAAAGCATGGATACTAAATCAACATTTCTACAGAATTCTGTTCAATTAGTAAATATTCGTCATCATCTATAGTTTCATATTTTTTTTTTCAAGCCACTGGGGATTCACAATCAAAGTGCGCCTGGAGATTTTTTGCCATTTCTTTCTATCAACTTTCAGTGATTTTTTAGGTCTATGATACATGTGTCCATTATTTTGTGGTTTGAGGCTATTTCCTTCTCATCGCCAAACAGTTTCTCCTTCAAATGGGCTGGTGAAGGCGGTATTGTCAGCATGCGCCTTTCATGGAGCCACAAGTCTTGAAGGACGTGTTCTACTGTTTGTCTTCCCTGCATGGGCCACATGTCTGTCTGTCCGATGTTTTTATTTGTTACACAGATAGTATTTCAGTCCGCTGTAGCCAGTTCTCAGTCTGCTGTAGCCAGTTCTCAGTCTGCTGTAGCCAGTTCTTATTCTGCTGTAGCCAGTTCTCAGTCTGCTGTAGCCAGTTCTCAGTCTGCTGTAGCCAGTTCTTAGTCCGCTGTAGCCAGTTCTCAGTCTGCTGTAGCCAGTTCTTAGTCCGCTGTAGCCAGTTATTAGTCCGCTGTAGCCAGTTCTCAGTCTGCTGTAGCCAGTTCTTAGTCTGCTGTAGCCAGTTCTTAGTCCGCTGTAGCCAGTTCTCAGTCCGCTGTAGCCAGTTCTCGGTCTGCTGTAGCCAGTTCTCAGTCTGCTGTAGCCAGTTCTGCTGGAAATTATCACTCTACGCTTTCTTGGAAAGGAGGTATTTTAAAACAGACTTTGTGTGATCTCTATGCTAATTTTTCTTTGAAGCTATTTTAATTATTACCGCGGTTATCTCGTTATATGTTTCATATCTTCAGTTTGAATTTGGGTCTTAAATTTGTAACTAATTTTCATGACTGTTTCTGAGCGACTGTCTAATTAATTATTGTTATGGTTCCTTGGGCGGTTATGACTGGCAGGGGAATCTGCGAGGAATACATTCTTGTCTCTAGCATTAACACTGTCTTCCAATATGGTTATTGCAGTTACTTGAGTGCTTCTGCCTCAATTTTAAAGCAATTTAAAAGTTTGCCAGTGGCTACTGAAATAAGGATTTTCTGCCCGTGTTTATTTTTGTGAATTTGCCCCT
Organism: Oreohelix idahoensis; assembly: GCA_024509875.1. Taxonomy (NCBI): domain Eukaryota; kingdom Metazoa; phylum Mollusca; class Gastropoda; order Stylommatophora; family Oreohelicidae; genus Oreohelix; species Oreohelix idahoensis. The sequence continues at coordinate 238,197 of JAMPIV010017863.1, forward strand.
CCACCATTTTTATAGCTTTTGATCTCTTGTTCCTGGTCTGCGTACGGTTTTGGTATAATCACTTCCCCTTGACAATATAACTCTGTCCGTTTTTGCTTTAGTAAATTGAATATTTGTTTCTGTTTTCGTTAAAGCATTTCGAATTTACTGTGCACTTTCCTACACCATTCTGATGCCCCAGTGTCGTGAACTCTAAAATTCTCTGGTGGTTGATTTCACCATATCAGGGAATTCCTTGTGTATGATGATAGGAAACTCTATACAGAGCGATACAATAAGGGGCAATCTGATCATCAGAAGAGGTCCCATTGTTACTCTCCTTTACACTCTAAGGGGGCGGGCCCACTTGGGTCATGACTCACAAGTGTCTCAGCCTCTTGTTGTCATATGTCGAAAATGAACCCATTTAATTTTGGTAGCAACTTTAAAATCCACAACTCCGCCAGCCGTGGAGGCAATTGTGACAGTAACAAAGAGAAGACAAATTATTCCGTTCGTTCCGCCGCACACCACGACTAGGGACAGACACTGATACACCTGCGCGAACCCGACGAGGCTAGCCACTGTGCGCTAGCAACTGAAATTATGTTCTCAACACCTCTAATAATATGAGCCGCGTGTTGCTCGTCAGTCACAGCCCTTTCACCAGTACACAGAAAAACTCAACGTATTGTGGACTTAGAAAAATTCCTGATGTTTTCTGTACCGCAGAGCTTACTGTCCCGAGTTCCATAGCCCATTGCGGTTGTTCCACAGCCAGCATGATGCATTTTCGGCAGTTTCACTAAGCTCTTCAGTATTATTTTACTCCACCAATCAGATTATTTCGCTCCACCAATCAAAGAAGAGTTTCCCAAAATCGTCAAGAAATATTCAACAATTGCGAGACACCGGAATGTTCAAACTGTGTAAAATAGGTTAGAATTAAGCGAATATTTCCAAAACGGATAATGGGAAAGAATTCACCCTTTATCACAACTTAGGAGCAGACGGAAGATAGGTATGGACTTCCTTGGTTTATCACCCCTTGCCATATTTGCAGAGTAATTGGCAAAATTGTGTGAATTATCGTAGAAGCGAACACGCATAAGGCGTATAGAAAAGTAGAGATAAAAAGGAAGAATGCTCGAATTGGAGTCAAACTTTCACACAAAGGAAACCTAAAGTAAGCTACCACTATAGGAATACGGGTGAAAGTGATAGGTGAAGTGAATGAACAGAACGGATGGGATCCTCGTTACTAGAAAAGCACATCTGCCATATTTTTACCCTCCGTTGGAGAATTTTTCAGTCGACAAAGAATGTGTGACGTATTTGCTCTCAGATACGCCCTCAAGTTGAGTCTATATAGAGGTGAAATTTCAAGATCAGGACACACACAACGAATCCAGCAGTTTACAAGAGCGGACCAGATGTATGAGAGCTGATACTGCAAAATTCTTCTAGACCTAGAGTAATGGCATTAGAACCAGCCTTACCGAGGTCCTGCATATTGTATTCTGAAAGCTTGAGGGTATGTAGAATTACATTAATTAAAATTGTATTCTGAAAGCTTTTATTGACATGATATAATGATATTAAGCATGTACAGTACAAGTTATTACACTGTTTTGTATTATGATATGCATAATACTTATTGAGATATCAGGTATGGCTCTTTGTCGCTTATTGTGATGTGATTATGGAAGATTGAGATTCCATAAATATAACCAAATCTTATCCGGCCTGACACCACGAGTAGTCCTTTTCCATGCACACTCTGGTGACACTAACACACACACTAGGATTTGTGGTAATATGTGGAACAATACTATCCACAAGGCTTATCACGTTGCAGGTTTGACGTTCAATCTGGTGGTGGATCCAACAGTGCATTCCGAAGTATTGTGACAACGGAACACGAAAGAGATTGGATCACTCCTGAATATCTGGTCTCCACATAGTGATGGTAGTCCAGCATTTTGACTGAACTGTGTGTCAATACCAGCTATACAACAACTGGTGTAGCATTGCAGCGCCAAAGACCAGGAATTTTGGAAGATAAGTATATAAAATAAACATTACCACAAATGATATACCAAAATCCGGTGACAGTCAGATGATGAAAAAGATAGTAAACAAGGACAGTTTTTTTTAGATTGTGTAAACAATTTATATATTTATTGTGTCACTTGTTTTGATTAATGTAAATTTGTAAATATATATCCTTGTTTTCATTCCAAATACAGAGAAAAGAGAAGATAAAGCAATACAGTAAATTAATTGATTTTTTTAACTTCTGAAGTTGTTAAATAATTTCCTAATTCAGTATTTGTGAATTAATTAATTGGGAATAATTAATAAAATCATATGTGTAGTCGTAGCGGGTAAGGCAAGGTAGACTCTTGATCTATATCACTTGACCATCTGGACAAGGTGGGCTCTTGATCTATATCACTTGACCATCTGGACAAGGTAGGCTCTTGATCTATATCACTTGACCATCTGGACAAGAGTACTTAACAGTCTGACTGTATCCTGTGCCATCCATACACTAGTGCTCATTTCTGAGACTGGAGTATTTCAATAGGTCAAGAATATCCTGACTTTGATCTATTGTTCATCTCTAATTATCCATCTCGCCCCATCCAGTCAAAACTAGGACTAGGGACTACAGCCATTCTTTCTTTGTTTGTTTGTTTGAATTAATAAAGAAAAATATCTTGTTCAACCTCTGATTGTGTTTGTAATTGTAGATAGTATTGTTCAATCGCCGTTATTGATATTTATGGCATTATTCCCCCTCCCCGCCCCCAGCTAATTATTGTATTTAGAGTAAAAGAACATTTTCATATTATACGTCGTGTCTGTTGTTTTTGTCATTTGCCTTTGTCCTAAAATGGTAGATTCGTTACTGTTATACTGGTATTTTTTACGGGGATGGAGAAGGTGAAAGCTTAGGATATGTTATGTAATATTAAATTTACTCTAAACATTACATGAGTAATATGTATTAGAGCTTTCCATTCTGATTATATCTTCACCAAACATTTACATTACATCTTCTTCTTTAACATTTACTGCTGCAAGTACATACAGTACGGTCACACAACAAATTACCGGATACTTAAAAAATGTAGGTCATCTTGGCGGTGAAGTATGTACTCACCATAACTGTAGATGTTTCCCGTCTCCATCTAAAACTCTTACTTTCGCCACCGTCAGCTGATTTGTCATCAAAAGGGGCTGCCGCAGTCAGTACTTTTGTTGTCATCCCCACGAACAACATGATCAAGAAAGCTTCGGCCAAAAACAACATATTTGTATCAACGCTAGCTCATAAGAGTATTCTTACAAATCGTCTTAATATGAATGTCAGAAACTTTATTTGATTAGTAGTTAAGATTTTCTACATATCGCGAAAGTGAGGTTTATATAGTGGCACAGCGACCATTGATTAAGAGAGTTTAAAATAACACGGAGTTTTTTTGTTTTTGTTTTTAAATTTAGCGACATCCGGAATATTTCAAAGAAGGAGTGGCATGTAGATACTGCATACCACTCCTACATAGGATTGATAAATTGACATTTCCGTTTAAATTTTGTGAAATAACAGAGTTTTCCATTAAATGTTGGAGAAACAAGAGTTTTTCATTAAATATTGTGGTTAAAAAAAAGAGTGGGGTAACAAAAGAGTTTTCCATTGAATATTGGGGAGGAGGGGGGGGGGGGGGGAGAACCAAAAGAGTTTACCATTAAATATTGGGGGGGGGGGGGAGAAACCAAAAGAGTTTTCCATTAAATATTAGGGATGCAAAAGTATTTTCCTTTAAAAATTGGGGGAACAAAAGAGTTTTCCGTTAAATAATAAGAAAACAAAAGGGTTTTCCGTTAAGTATTGAGAAATCAAAAGGGTTTTCCATTAAATATTGAGAAAACAAAATGGTTTTCCGTTAAATATTGAGAAAACAAAAGAGTTTTCCGTTAAATATTGAGAAAACAAAAGGGTTTTCCGTTAAGTATTGAGAAATCAAAAGGGTTTTCCATTAAATATTGAGAAAACAAAATGGTTTTCCGTTAAATATTGAGAAAACAAAAGAGTTTTCCGTTAAATATTGAGAAAACAAAAGAGTTTCCCGTTAAATATTGAGAAAACAAAAGAGTTTTCCGTTAAATATTGAGAAAACAAAAGGGTTTTCCGTTAAATATTGAGAAAACAAAAGAGTTTTCCGTTAAATATTGAGAAAACAAAAGGGTTTTCCGTTAAATATTGAGAAAACAAAAGAGTTTTCCGTTAAATATTGAGAAAACAAAAGGGTGTTCGTTAAATATTGAGAAAACAAAAGGGTTGTCCGTTAAATATTGAGAAAACAAAAGAGTTTTCCGTTAAATATTAGGGATGCAAAAGTATTTTTCTTTAAAAATTGGGGGGAAAAGAGTTTTCCATTAAATATTGAGAAAACAAAAGGGTTTTCCGTTAAATATTGAGAAAACAAAAGGGTTTTCCGTTAAATATTGAGAAAACAAAAGGGTTTTCCGTTATATATTGAGAAAACAAAAGGGTTTTCCGTTAAATATTGAGAAAACAAAAGGGATTTCCGTTAAATATTGAGAAAACAAAAGGGTTTCCCGTTAAATATTGAGAAAACACAAGGGTTTTCCGTTAAATATTGAGAAAACAAAAGAGTTTTCCGTTAAATATTGAGAAAAAAAGGGTTTTCCGTTAAATATTGAGAAAACAAAAGAGTTTTCCGTTAAATATTGAGAAAACAAAAGGGTTTTCCGTTAAATATTGAGAAAACAAAAGGGTTTTCCGTTAAATATTGAGAAAACAAAAGAGTTTTCCGTTAAATATTGAGAAAACAAAAGAGTTTTCCGTTAAATATTGAGAAAACAAAAGGGTTTCCCGTTAATTATTGAAAAAACAAAAGAGTTTTCCGTTAAATAATGAGAAAACAAAAGAGTTTTCCGTTAAATATTGAGAAAACTAAAGGGTTTTCCGTTAAATATTGAGAAAACAAAAGGGTTTTCCGTTAAATATTGAGAAAACTAAAGAGTTTTCCGTTAAATATCGAGAAAACAAAAGAGTTTTCCGTTAAATATTGAAGGGGAAAAAAAGAGTTTTCCGTTAAATATTGAGAAAACAAAAGGGTTTTCCGTTAAGTATTGGGGAGACAACAGAGTGTTTGGAAACAATAGTGACATTCAAAATTCAATACACTATTCGTGACCTTTTCAACAAGTTTGGTGTAAGATGGGGAAGGGGGAATATAATTACTGAATAATTAATAAGACCGAGAGCTGTGCCTCTAAATCCCAGCATCTGAATGTCCCCAAGTCTGATGCACAGTATTCCAGGTGTTTCACGGGTTGCCTCCCCTTATCTCGGCAGTAGTGGTTTAACAGTAGCCAAAACTCAAGAGTAACTAATGTGGGTCTTCAAATGTGTCTACCTTCGCACAAGATTACTCTTGGCAGAGTTTTAGGTAGAAGGATAATGATGCTTCTACCTCAAGGTAGTGTTCACAAGATATTCAGAAAAGCAAGAACAATGCTGCATGAGGTTGAGCAAATGTTAACTCTAGTACGAGGGAAGGTCAAAAAGTAATGCCTCCTATTTTTTATGTATGTAAATACTGCATCGGTGTGCAATTTGTAAATTTAGCAGGATTCCTCAAACACTCTTCTGCACTGTATAGCATTACCAACCTGTTTCATTAACAGGTGGCACCACTGTAACAGTTTAAAAATGGCTGCCAAAGACGTTCGGTTAAAACAACATTATGTCATAGAATTCCTCAATGCTGAAGGCGAGACCCCAATTCGCATCCACGAACGTTTGAAGAATGTTTATGGAGATTCAACAGTGGATGTTATCACTGTCGGACGTTGGGTACATCGTTGTGACGAAGCTGAAGTAGGTCAATCCTCAATGGCTGACGCAAAGTGGACTGGCCGCAGTAACTCCACACAACATTCATTGAGTTGATGGCATCATTCGTGGTGACCGTCGGGTAACACTGGATGAACTTTCTTCCATGTTGTCTATTAGTAAAGGCAGTGTCCAGAACATCATTAAAGATCTGGGTTATTCAAAAGTTTGTGCACGGTGGGTACCCAGAATGTTGACAGGCAGACAACATCGCCGACAAGAAAGAAGTTCAAAAGTTCACCATCTGTAGGGAAAGTTATGGCCTCCGTGTTTTGGGATGAGAAGGGTGTGATTCTTCTCGACTTCTTGGAACAGGGAAACACGGTGAATGCAGACCGTTACATTGAAACTTTGAAGAAGCTTAGAGGTCGTCTTCGGCGACTTAACCCATTAAAAGATCAGAGAACTGCACTACTGTTGCACGATAATGCCACGCCACACACCGCTAAACGCACCATTGATGCGATTGCAGAATTTGGCTGGACATTATTACCACATCCCCCTTACAGTCCCGATCTTGCACCTTCTGACTTCCATCTGTTTGGACCACTGAAAGAAGATCTTCGCGGACATCACTTTGAGGACACCGAGACCCTTAAACGCGCCGTACGCCAGTGGTTTAGGAAAAAGGACACATATTTTTACCGTGCGGGGATACATGCCCTTGTGAGAAGATGGACAAAAACTGTAACAAATAACGGAGACTACATTGAGAAATACATTTTTAAAGTTCAGACTTGGGGCTACATTTCAATGTGAATTTTATCTGTTTTCTTGCCTATTGAATGAAATTAAAAATTACGAGGCATTACTTTTTGACCATCCCTCGTATCTGACGCCAACTTTTGTGAAGGGTAGGGTTGTCTTATAATTCATTAGCTCGTTCAAGTCCCAGGCTGAGTTAATTCAGCGAAATTCCTCTTATTATTATTGTATAGCTCTGTTTAGGTGTATTTAAGAAATTGTCTGAGACATACGAATGTAGTACATTCCAAATGATTAAATCAACTTTAGATGTGTCTGTATACAAGTAACAAATTTAATAATCAATTATGTTTTAACAGTTATAAAAATGAATTATTCTTTAACAAACAATAATCATCATCGAGTGATATTATGGGGTTAAAAATTGGATAGTTCACTTGGCAGCTTTTATGTTTCTACTCAGCTGTCAATGAGATTGTCTGTTCTGCTGCAGCTGATGTTTGGTTCGTTGTAGATGGATGGCTGGATCACACTCGTCACTGGTCAAGTTTGAAAGTTGTAGCACGTTCCAAGAAATGTCATGGAGTAACTACAAAGCTGGTCTCGCGTGTCTAAGACCCGTCTGAGGCTGGTGTCTAATGTCGACTTCAGGCAACTTATACCCTCACTTGCTCCAGAGACAGTGCTCTCAACTGGTATCACCAACTAGTATCACAAAAGAAGAGAACAAATACCCTCTGAGTATTGAGTTTCCCGGCACATAATTATGTGTCACCCTCTTCCTATTCCACCATCACATCTATCTCAGAACTTTACCCTCGATGAAAATTAACATTAATCCCACTGAGCGAAAACTTTCTTTACATTTAAATTGAAAAGATGTATATTTAACTTTACATTGGTTGAAAAGGTTAATAATATTTAAATTGAATATGTTTCCCTTCACATCTACCATGTTTAAAAATGTTAACAATATAGATTGAATATGTTTACATTTACATCTACACTGGTTGAAAATGTTAATAATATAGATCATGTACATGATTTCTTTCATCATTCACTCCCTGCTCCATATGAAACTTGGGACTACCTCTGCTTTTGGTTCTTTGTAAGAAACTCGCAATAAAGCAGTCGCCAGCCCAGTCAGTGGTGGTATATGAAATCATCATTTTATATGCCGAGGTAACAAGCCTCTAATGACTTGGACATCCACTAGCAATTTTCACATATTAATATTCACATTTCAGTATATACATATTAGTTATATGTTAATAATGCAAAATATAGAATTTAAAATATAAAATTTACGATAATCTTTAGGCTCACAGACTACTTGCTCAGAGAAATAGTTTAAGGCAGCTTGACGATGCCTCTTACACGTGGTCTGGGGTGTTGTTATTTTAGCAATAAGTTCCCACTTTGACTTTGTGTTGTTTACTATTAGACCAGGTCCCAATCAGAAATGTGGTTATTCTTACATCTCGAATGCCGGCCAATAGTTACAATCATGCGTGGTTTGATGGCGTCTATTAAAAAATTTCCTCATAGGAAAATTATGCATGTTAATTCTCCCAAATATGGGCGTGAAACCTCCGAATATTCTCGTCAGTGATTACAAATAACTTCTTACTTTTATCTCAAGTAATATCTTCGTAATACTTCTATCCGAATGCTATTACCTCATTCCATCTTTCAGGTGCATGTCTGTAATATGTCCGCAGACGGGTAATTTATCTCCCCGTCCTTATGCAAACACCGACCCTCGTGTAAATCATCTTGCCTGTGACTCTTCACGACAGTAATTAGGGAATCCCAATCGCCATATCAGCGCTTAATAAACTGGCTGGGCTTACGTCATGCTAATCCGGCGCGGCCATGGTTTGGTACACGAGAATTGTACCAACATAACTGTCGGTCAATATTGCATCACCTGTCTACTCTCTCAGCAGGGATGGTCAGGTAAACAGACAAGACAAATATTACTAAAATGAGTGTAAGATTATTTGAAAATACCAAATATCTGCTTGATAGCAGAGAAAAAAAATGTGCCTATCACAGAAAGTGCACATAATCAGTACTCACAACAAATGTGACTGACTACTACCGGAGAGGAGAAGAGATCGACCAAATAATTCCGTCACAGGGTGCCTGACATCATCTGATCTTAATGGTACCTTCCCCATGTACATTGTTGGAGGATTCCCAAGTCCCTTTCCACGAATGAGTAATAACAGTGACGATATTAATAGTAATAATAGTAATAAGGGTAATACTATTTAAGGAGGACAAATTAAAGAAAAAGGTCAAACGCACTAATAATTAATAAACAGAAACACGCCATTTCTAAAAAATAAACCCACATTTTTTTTTTTTTAAAACATCAAATAACTATTCATAATTTAAGGATAAACAATGTTGTTCGTCCTTCACGGGTGATGAAGACCACTCTGTTCATCCAATTATTTAGGAATATGTTAGGTTAGTCTATGGGTACGAAGGTGACTGATGAGCCCGATGCGGGCCTGGAAAGATCTCGGACAGTGTGGGCAGGGAATGTTTGCTTCATGTGAAGGTTTTATTACACGGTCCTTTCTAGCTTGTCTCCGCTGTTCCGCTGCTGCTCTTCTGGATGATTCGCATGCCGCTGCACCTTTACGAAGAGGTGTGCGCCAAGCAGTTCGGTCTTGCGCAGCAGCTTCCCATGTGTCTGGGTTTATGTCAAAGGTTTTCAATGACGTCTTTAACGTGTCTTTGAAGCGCTTCTTTTGGCCACCATGGGAGCGTTTACCCTTCTGTATCTCACCATAAAAGAGTATCTTTGGCAGTCGATGGTCTGGCATGCGGACTACATGACCTGCCCAGCGAATCTGTGACTGCATCAGAATAGTATCAATACTAGGGATACCAGCTCTGTCAAGAACGGCGGTATCCGGGATCTTGTCTTGCCATTTGATGTTCATTATCTTCCTGAGACAGACTGTATGGAAGTGGTTTAGCTTCTTTACGTGGCGCCTGTATACAGTCCATGTTTCACTTGCATATAGCAGCACTGTGGTAAAGTGGGATGATATTAATATTTATAGGGGACTTAGTGTACTGACTGAGATCAGCTGTGAAGGTATCTGTATCTAATAAGTGTGGTGTATTACAGATGACCTTACTTGCTACCACATTTATACCTCAGTCAGAATTATTCTGGAATATTGTGATGACTACGTTGAATGTCTAGGGTTATGAAAATGATGAAGTGTAAGTCACAACAACAACAAACAGATAAACAATTTAATTTATTCCACAACACTTTACAACACTGTGACACTCACACACATAAAACACTCTATAAGACTATCTTAAATGAGTCAAGTGTCAAAGGTTAAAAATATATGTATTAATTCCTTTCAATAATAGATATCCTGATTCAACTACACAGTGAACCAGGAATCACAATCAAATGTAATTACAATTTATATGTACACAATTTATAGTTATGATTTTGTATTGACATATTTTATTGTTATTATCCTAGGTGTGTAAGTTGTGAAAAGGTACTATGAGGTAATACTGGCTTGTTCAAGCTTGGTTGTTGTTTTTCATCATGACTTCAAGTGTTTGCTTATGGAGGAAATAGTATTGGGAAAAGTTCACAGTTCCTGTCATTTGAAACAATTTATTGTCCCTCTGTGTTTAATATAATGTCAATTTTAGGGGGGGGGGGGGGGGGCGCACATAATGTTGAGCTGCTCTGGCCACAAAAGCTTATCTTTCGTGATGGCGGCAGGAAAAGACTCCTCTGCTCGATTGCTTCACTGTGTTCTGGAGACACCTCACTGGTCGCTATCTGGACCAAGGAGTATGCTGTCAGCCTCTGGATTCAGCAAAACTCAGACCAGGTGCTGCTTCAATAACTTAGGACCACGGTCCCTGAAACAAGAAGGGTGTACCTCCTATTTCAGAACTAATTTATAATCTATTTCCTCACTGAACACAATACATAACAAACACTGAGTTCAGAGCGTAGGCCAACTGCTAGCTTCATCTGAAACAATTTACACCAGTATACTCCTCCCTAATGGTTACTACGCCTCTGCAATTCCAGCATTAGTTCTTTCTAGTCAATAAGATAGGTGTCAGTGTACTGTTTGGCAATTCCATGCAGTTTTCTTTTCTCCGACACGTTCTGTTCAGGTTGGAGCACTATCTAGGCTTGCCTCATGTTTGCTACTGAACCACACACATATACAGACATAAATTATCAATTTACATTCAATTTTCATTAAAAGGATATCAAATATTTCAAGCTTACCACAATTCATGGAAATAATACACAAATACGTTGACTGGCGATGAATATGGCACAAAATCCGATCTGCCGCTGTCCCAGGCTTTTATTTAGAAAAAATATAAGCTGGTTCTCAACGCACTGTTTCTGAGTAAGTTTATTTTAAAATGTGGCACTGAACTGACGCTCCTAATTGACTATATTGGCGGGTCTAACCAATCGGGCCATGTTTACACAGCTTTTCAAAAAAGGTACCCCTACTACCGTTTCCCCTAACAACAAAAAATTAGTATTTGTAGTCCGACTAATCGTGTTTAGCCTTACATATCATTCCCGCCAATCAAATAGGATTTAACATGGTGACCTATTTCCCGTAAAATGGTGGTTTCAAAACATGCCACTGTGCGATTATTATTTGGTGTTGTCTGACACCCTCACTATTTACTTTTGGCTATAATTTGTTAATTCCTAGACTATTTGCGTAACACTTAACATATTCTTTGTCAGCAAGTCCTAAGGAACCCAAATATATAAGTTTTAAGGGAGCTAAGTGGCGGCGTTCAAAATATGTATTTTCTTCTAGGATAGTCGTGCTGCTACCACCTCCTCACTTCCAAACTTTATGGTGTCTGCTGTACTGTCAGGCTTTCAAACGTAAACCAGTATAATGTCATGTTTCCTAATAAGCATTTTACAGGTTGTATCTCAAGGTTTTCTTAGAAATGCAGTACACGTTTTATTGTTTTGTGGAAACGCGTGTATGCTGCTGTAGGCTTTACTAGTAAACGTGAAAACGTGAGAATATGCAGACGAAGCAGAAAAAGGGGGATCTCGAGTACAGTCATTGTGACAGCACTGTGCTTTTACCATTTCTCTTTCCTTTTATCGAATTTATGTGTTAGGCTTTACATTTACCTTTTAATTTATATATGTGTATTTAGAATGTCTCACGACAAGCACTGGAAGCACCGCAGCTCTGTACACCTTCAGCTTTGTCTGTAGACTAATGCCACTTCGATGCCAAACGTTGGTGTATAATCTGCCAAATGTGCTGCTGGCTTTGGAGATCCTGGTGTTCACCTCATCATCAATGACAATGTTCTGGGATAGTGTGCTACCAAGGTATGTGAATCTGTTCACAACATTCAGTTTCTCACCATTAACCTTGATGATTGGCTCAGTATAAACTGTGCCAGGAGCTGGTTGGTACATGATTTCTGTTTTCTTCGTGTTGATGGTAAGCCCAAAGTTGGCGCAGGCTTCGGAGAATCTATCCACAAGGATAAACAATACAGTGATACAAACAACAGGACACGTGAAAACTGCCAATAACAAAAGTAAGAAAACAACAAATGTTAATGTAAACTGTTACCATCAGTAGCAATCAATTGAAAATAACGATGGGCATTTTACTAGAACATAGAACTGAACATAAAGTGACACTAAATATCCTAATTATAGCCGACAAATAAGTTGAACAGTGTAGACCATAATAGCGGACTAATAAGTTGAACAATGTAGACCATAATAGCGGAGAAATAAGTTGAACAGTGTAGACCAGTGGTGGCCAAGCTAAGGGTGGCCGAGGGCCAGATTATGGTAAAGGGTAACACCCGAGGGCCAGACCTATAAAATCCTTAAAAAATAACGTTCTGATATTTAGTTTTACATATACAAGTATATTGAACCACGTACAGAAAGCAACGGCAAACTACTTTACTTCACATCTGCCAAGACATGTATACCAGTCTTCGAACTGAAATTACTGTAAAAAAAACAATAATGAATCTGTTGTTTTAATTTGTTTTGTAATTTGTAATATGACATGTAATTATTTATTTCAAACATACATTTGTGTATTATTTCATTGTGAAGAGTGTGGCTTCAATCAACAATAAGAGGCCGGCCAAAACAGTTTGGCGGGCCGGTCAAAACTGGTTGGCGGGCCAGATCTGGCCCGCGGGCCGTAGTTTGGCCACCGCTGGTGTAGACCATAATAGCGGATGAACGGTGACAAATGATCATCTGATGATAGTCTGCTCGCCTCCCATTTCCTTTAAAAAAAGACCAGGAGGCAGATGGGTAGACTATGTGACATAAATCATATAACAGCGCGGGCTCACATCAGCCAGGACGACACGCTTGGCTCAAGAAAGAAAACTTGAGCTACCCACGCCACTTGACGGTAATAGTAGGCCGACAACGTTAAAAGTCTAAGTACAGCAATGAGAGAAATGTAGAGTGAAACTATATGTTTACCATTCTACTTCCGGACCTATCTCAAGGCTTGTGTTGCTGACTGTTGGTTTTGAATCAGACCGGAATATATTCATTACGTTATCTAGTGTCTTATTTTTTTAATTTCTCTATGGTGTTATGCATTATGATTGGCCTGCACGCAGGGCCGTAGATACGGGGAGGGGGTTTGGGGGTTCAAACACCCCCCCCCCCTTCTTTAGGGGGGAAATTATACTGTACCGGTACCCAAAAAGTGCATTAAACAACTTTTTTTTTATTAACCACCCCCCCCCCCACTAATAAAGTCCTATCTACGGCCCTGCCTGCACGTCCCTTTCACTACTGTTTGGGTGTTCTGTCCCTGACAAAAATCTCGTTGCAATAACTTTGGCTACATTTTTCTTCTTCTTCTTCTTCTTCTTCCGTCCTTAGCCACCGACCGTCAAAGCAGTCAGTGGCTATTACGCCTAGTGGCGTCTTAGGGCAACAGCAGATAGGTTTTCTTTGCCATTGTTTCCCACCACGCCTATTGGCGTCTTTAGGGCAACGGCAAATCAATCCATTTGCTGTTGTTTCCGTAATCGAAGTGACTGGCAAACGGGTGATCAGCCCGTTGGTACATTTTTCTTATTTCTTATTTAAGAAGTTCTTTTCGTATTTGTGTACTTGCAAAGGTCTTACTTATTGTATCCAGACCACAGAGTCTTTTATATGTGGACACGCACCCTAATACAACCGACGAACCGTGTGTCTAGGTTGAACGGTGCGCGCCTCGCTAAACGAGGCGAAACTATTCAAGAAAAAAAAGGCTAGTCCACGATTCCATATTTTCAGCGCAGCATATCTTTGGACCAGCTACAGAGGTGGTTCCGTGCTTCATAAAGAACGCGAAGGAAAATGATGACAATAAACGTCTGTAGGCCTTGTCCCATCACTTGTCGTGGTTCACTCACTTCATACAGGCTTATCGGAACGGAACTACTAATAACAATTTAAAGCAGTGTTTCCAAAACTTTTTTTTGGCTCACCACCGCTTAGCTTCCAGAGCAAATTCTCAACTTCCCCTCAATTTCTCTGCATTACATTGATAAACTATAAATAGCACCGTTGGTTACACACTTGGCCATATTGAAACTTTCCTCTTGTTTATTATCGTATCACGGATATCACGTTATCACAAGAACTCCTAATACTGAGACAATCAAATCTGCAACAAAGTAAAGTTAATGGTTTTTAAGCACCTGCAACTTAGTCATGTTTAGCACCTGTCACCGCTGAATTGAGACTTTAGTAATATATAGTGACGAGAACCCACTAAGTTAAAAGACGGTCTAAGAGAAGTGACCAAGGTATTAAGTAGATAATGTAGCGGTCAGAGTTACAGGTGTACCTCGGAGATATTGCGGGTTCGGTTCCAGACCACCGCAATAAAGCGAATATCGCAATAAAGCGGGTCATACACATTTTTTGGGGGCTTCCTAGTGCATATAAAAGCCTAAAGTGTCTATTAAGTGCGCAATAGCGCTAGCTCTAAAAAAATGTACTGTAAAATTAAAAGTACTTTATTGCTAAAAATAATGCTAATCTTTATCATCTGAGCCAAAATCTGTCGGAAGAAGAAAGCACGTACTAATAAATAAACACAAATAATTTGAAAAAAAAAGCGCAATATCTGCAAAGGGCAATATAGCGAAGCGCATTAAAGCGAGGTATAGCTTTATACATGTCCCATGATAAAGTGACGTAGGGTTCCCTATATAAGGACGTGTTCGAGCACTAGCGAGGTTTCCCTTTTTTTTTTCTTAACAAGCCAGGAGAGAGCTAGTTAGTCTTTGAGTTACGACCGTGATTGTTGTGTGAGACTAGATAGTGATTCTCATTTTCGTTGGGACACGTGGCTGTAGAATACGACACCATCTGTGGTTGCAGATGCGACAGAGAGACTTCATAAGCAAGACGATCCAAATATATCAAGAGACTGAACAACGATCTATTGGTATGTAGTAAGAATTTACCTCCTAGAAACGACAAAAGTAGACTACCCGAATTTCGTGAAGAAAAAAGACAGTAGATGATAATTTCTTGGTGAAAAACTTCGTAGCACGTGCAGCAGATAGACGAAGAACATTCTCTTAGAACAAGAATAATTTCGACAGACAAAGTACATCCCCTGGTGGTAGCCCGGTTTTCACAGCACGAATAATCGGTCAACTACATGAGAATTAATGTTGATATAAGTAGTACGAACATAAAGAAGTCTAGTCATGACGTGTGAGTATGGACGGATGAAAGACACGATGCATTGTATTCAATTGATCTCTGTAAATACGTTCATTTGAAGAATACAGTCTTAAAACGCACCGGTCTTAGAAGTGAGCTTTCTACGTCCAGTATTGTTGTCCAAGTTAAAAAAAGGGTGGAAAGTTGAAAGTGAAAAAAGAGCCAAAAATACTGTACGATCACGTGACATCCAGAACGTCTATGTTGGCCACCCGGCCACATAAGCACAAACTGGTGCCGATAGCTGTCCCTTGCACAAGCAAACAAACTCCTCTACTTCTCACCAACTATTGCTGGGACCAGTCCTTTGCACGAACTAACGCTATACTCAGTCCTTTACACTAACTAATGCCATAATTAGTCCTTTGCATCAACTAACTATTGACAAGACCAGTTCCTTTGTACAAGCGAACAAACTCCTCTATGGAATATCACCAACTATGACCGAGACCAGTCCTTTGTACAAGCAAACAAACTCCTCTACAGCAAATCAACAAACTGGTGCCGAGACCAGTCCCTTATACAAGCGAACAAACTCTTCTACGGCATATCACCAACTAATGCCATAATCAGTCCTTTTCACCAACTAATGCCATGATCGGTCCTTTACATCAACCAACTGTTGCCGAGACCAGTCCCTTGCATCAACCGAAACAAGCAAACTGATGCGTATGACAATCATCCTCTACAACAGGAAACAAACTACTACCAGTAACCGGTTTTTCTGTAAGATAACGAACAATGCTACTCAGTAAACAAGAACGGGAAGTCGTGACACAATAGAAAGGTCACGTAAAATTCATATACACTTTATCCATCAGGAACGAGCTCCACGTAAAATGTGAATTACCACGAGACAACCGCTTGTCATCGGAACTACTAATGCATGAACCGACCACCCAGATAGCCCCCGAAGCCAGCCAACCATGACACAAATGCCTCACGCAGAAACGAGCAACACCACACCAGATAATAGCGAACCTGTCAAGTTTCAAAAACTGCACGTGTTCTTACTGAAATCAAGCCAAGCTTCAACGCATACGTTCAAAACTGGACAGTTAGACAAAATAATTCATACGGAAACAGAAATTGTGTTTAGAAACGATCGAGTGAACTTAATTCGGAATAATTGTTGTATTGTCGCAACCGTGTTCAGAAATAAGTGTCACCAGCGCGTAGCGAACTTAGTATACTCAGTTACATAGGCCCGCATCAGAGACAACACAAGCTAGTTAGTTAATACGAACATTTATTTAGTTAATATTATACATTGTAATTATCAGTATTTTTATAACACTTATGTATATGAATTGTGTTTACATTAATATTTTGACAGTTAATACACATCTTTCCATTTGAAACAAGTACACCAAGGGACACAACCTTAATAATTTTAAAATGTATCCACAGGATTGTTTTTCTTGTGTTTAGCTAAAGAATTATTCACAGCGTTAGTTCTGTTGAACTATACAACATATTTGTATACTTCTTCTTCTTCTTCTTCTTCTTCGCCCTGAAAAGGACGGTGGTTGCGTTGTGTCTGTTTATGCCGTAGCTGTGATATCTGCACCTTTCGGTCGACACATCCGACTTCTGCACGGCATTTTTTAGGACCGGGTTTGCCTTCCCATTGCGATCCGTGCTCGCTCAGCCAGACTGCACTGCTGCAGACTGTTTCCAGGACCACCACGTGGAGGTGGAGCACGGTCTTGACCAGCTCTGGTTCGCTGGTCCTGACGCAAGCAGTCAAGCTACGAGTCGCTGACTGCGGTCTCTATTGCTGCGTCTTCTGGTCCCATATTGGTATACGAAGATGCAGACAGCACACGATTCTACAGATACTGCGGATCCGAATATTCGAGTCTTGCAACAGATAACACAGACTCTGGCTAGAGTAGACGGACGAACGAACGAACGGAACGGAACGAACGAACTTTATTTTCAAAGGGTTAAGAATTGGGCACGAAGGCCCATCTTACATTCTGCCCTTCTTCTCTCTGTCATCTTACATACCGTATCCTTTCAATAGCACATGTATTTTTAGCATTATTTAAGCATACAACATTATCAAGGTAAAATAATAACATACATTTGTAACATCCAGACATAATCAAATTTAAGGGGGAAAAAATTAATTAATTAAAATAAATTTTAAAAAATTAATACCTTAAAAAAAAACAAAACAAAAAAACATACAAACAAACACAATCTAAACCATTCATACAGTAAATTAGACATAATTTGAAACGTAATCAGATTATGGTGGCATATAATAAGAACTCGTGACATTTTGGAAATCTGCTGAATGACCTGGGACTTCATTGTTGTCAGCGCATGCGGAAAATGTTTCCACAGGTGAACAGCTTTGAGTCCCAAGCAGATACTGCCACAGGGAGTGAATTGTTGACGCCTCCACTACACGAGATCCAGCTTCATGACCTATGCTCCTTAGGGAGGTAATGGGTATTGACTGATAGATGAGAATAGTGCATATAGGCCCATCTTGCATTTTGCCCTTCCTCTTACTCATCTTTTATTGCTAGTTATCCAGACATTCTCCAACATACTTAATATTAGTTCAATGGCGATGCAACATTATAAGTAGTATAAAAGCATACATTTACAGTATCTGATTACAATTAAGAAGTAAGGTATATTAAAATGAAAAACTAGATCATCAGACCCTCATACAGTATATTCGATAATAATTCGAAACATAATCCCTTAGGGCGGCATATAATCCGCACTCATAATGTATTTGAACAGTCTACGATTATATGAGTAGGGACTGTGCGTGTTTTTCAGGTCATGTGGAAGATTGTTCCAAAGATGAGCAGCTGAGTAAGCCAAGCTCTTCTTGTACAAATCTAGCCTCGGCTTGGATACCTGTAACTGGTTTAAGCGCTGACTACGTTTTTCATTGAATTTGAAAAGTGGCCACAGATATGTTGGAGCATTATGGGACAAGATTTTGTGAGCGAATTTAGCTTTGTTAAATAGGAAGCGCTTTCTAAGGGGTAATATTTTAAGATAGTACAGTATAGACGAGCTAAGTACAGTAATGTCAGGCAAGTAGTAAGTCCATTTGCAGGTAATCCCAAAAAATACCGACAATGGTTTGTACAAATATATAAATACGCGTTGTCTATCGGGGCGTCAGATGATGACAAGATCATTATTCCATACCTTACGTGTAACGAGTTGGTGACAGATTTCATTCGAAGAAGGAGAGAAGAATTTCCATCAGAAACATGGAGTGAACTCAAGAATGAACTTATAAGGAGATATTCGGACATATCAGACCCGCATTTAGCATGGTCGCAGTTGAGAAAAATGAAACAGCTACAAAGAGAAACATCACAGATGTACAGTGACAGACTTTTCAACTTAGCAGAGGAAGCATTTTTAGGTCAATAGTACCAAACAGGAACAAGAGAGACAACTGACAGGAATATATATAGATGGTTTGAACAACAATGCTCTGAAATTACATATACTCAGGAAGGATCCAAAAACCTTACATGATGCTATCTCAATTGCGTTAGCAAAAGAAAACGTCAGGAGAAGACTTGATTTCAGATTAAGAAGAACAACTACAACAAGAGAGGATGACGAAGAAGAAGAAACACCAATGGAAATTGACCAATTCGGACCCAAGCAAAGGAGTTATAGACAGAGACAACAACGTGTACAACAACAAAGTTATATACAACATGGATCAAGGCACATTACTTGTTTTGCGTGTGGAAATAATGGACACATTGCAAGGAATTGACAACAGAGACCGCAACAACCTCAACACAGAACAAGACAGCCATCTAGACAATGTAGTGACATTAGACAGACTAGACATAGTATGGACAACCGCACAGTTACACCTCACACTGAATGCAATCACCACACTGGAGCTTGCGCAGCTTCCAGGCATAATTATTACTATAGACCGATTAGGAAGACTCGTAGATCTCGTGAACATGGATATATGAACGAACACTGTCATTCACAGAAAAGAAAAGCAGACATCACATCTTGGCAGAGACAACATGGGTCTCCATACATTAGACATTGGAGTAAGGAAACAGAAACAAAACGTGTAATGTAGCCACTGTAGACAGTCACTTGAATAATCTTAATAAAAGACGCTGTCGCACTGCAGTGAGAAATTTCATCACTGAAATAAAACAAGGAAAGACATTAGAAATAAATAATGCTATAACGGGGAAAAAAGGGGGGGGGGGCGCGGATGGGGACAAAGATGTAAGAAAACAACAGAAGATGGACGAAGGGCGCATATAAAGCCAATAACACAATGGAGAAAAACATTTAACAGACATCAACAGATCAATGTTGGAAAAACAAATAGGACACAGTGGAATGCTTTGGATTACAAACAACCAGGGACAATAACACAAGAACCAGAAAGGAATCAAACAAAGATGATTAGTGTCAGAACACAGACGGAGATGCAGAGAAAAACAACAAAAGAAACAGAAGGAAATCGAACAACGGTGATTAGTGTCACAACACAAACAATGACACAGAAAAACATCAAAAGCAAACCTGCAAAACAAAAGAATTAAAAAAACAAATGAGAACGTACAATGGACATTTTATTAAGAACAGAAAGGAAAAGTATTTACGGATGCCATGTAATACGCGATTCAGTACACATGGAGAGACGGAATCGAATAATACACACGACCTTTCAGTTTCACACAACATGAAGACAACACAAAGGGACAGCGATTGGGATATTGATAAAGTGTTATTTATTCCCGTTAATGATGTCCACCAAAAGATAAATATAAGTGGATGGAAGCAGACATCATCATCATCAGTTGATAAACTCTTAATACAAGACCCTTGCCCTGAGCAAGAGACATGCTGAGAAATCTGAAGCTCGCTCGAACATCACCAGAGTTAAATACTGTGTTGTTGTGTTGCTCGTGGTTCGAGTATGGAATGTCAACTTGACCTACGCAGTGGTGTGTAGACATAGATGGAGTGTATAATGTGCGAATGATAGGAAGAGTTCGTGGTGTTGACAAATGTTCTTTTCTCACACTCATGTATGGCTGGAAGTCATCGACACCAACGACTGTGTACCTTTACTAAAGTTTAATTGGACGTACACACTCGACAGCACAGATAGTGACAAATCACAGGTTGGCATAATACATCATGGTACAGTGGATAACTGGTCTTGCAATGTTATGTTACATGGGCACTCATGTAGAATAATATTATAATGGACTGTCAGTAGCCAAGCATTCAGTATTGCCCATATATATATCAACTGAGTTTACTGACAAAGCACGTCAGATTATAAACAATATCCAAGATGGCTTCTACCTCATCTCGTCTAGCGAAGATTCTTTAACATAAGGTTCAACACAGTTTTTTCATATAATAATATTGAACCGCTAGCAATGGGTTCTCATGTGTAGCAGTGATCTCTGGACTAATCAAGCGATAATACGGGCATCCCTTTTCTCTACTTGAAAGTCACTACATGTTTTGGTTCCAAGATGGCTTCACTCGTGAGCTGTCACTCACGTTTGGATACAGATAATGAATCTGTCCTAAAGTTAGTCATTCATTAAATCTTTCATTGCTCTGTAGATTTGGTCATGAACAATTGACTGCATTCTACAGGGTATAGTGCTGCTAGGAATCGAAATCGTTTTCATCGAGTCAAATATATTCTCTTAGATATTCAAATCGTACCTATCGAAAATGGTGGCTTCGTACGAGAGTTCATAAGAGTGTCTATTATTACCTTGGTATCAGAAATATGATTCTGCCATTCCTTGGCAATACGAATAAACACTGGGTAAAGCATACACGATAGGTCTAGACGACTATCACTTTCCCCACAAATACTGAGATCACTTTTTCCCCGGCGACAAGCCGACATAGAAAACACAGTCCCTATCAGGACGAAGCCAAATCACACCACACTCTAGCGACACATCCGCCGAATAGCCTTTGACCTCCCTAGAGACAACAGAACATATAGTTCGACTTAGATATGTAAAGATATACAGATATAAGACAGACTCGTCCTACTCAGACAAACAATACACATAAATTCAGGCCATAGATATTCTGAAGCAAGAACAATCTATTACTACCCAAACGAAGAATAAATCGCAGAAAACTGGATTTATCCGCGGAGTTCGATCGAAAGAGCCGACACAACTTTCAAGGGAAGTAACTCAATAATGACTTTTCCTTAAGCACTATTTTGTTTACAAAATATTTGCGAACATAACAAGTATACCAATGTATAATATTGTAAGATATCAAAGACTGCACATAACAGATATCAACAGGAGAGTAAACAACTATGTGGTAGTTCCGGAATACACAGATGAAAGTACAACAGATGACAGCAGTTCAGATGAAGAAACGTACAAACCCAGAGCAGGTGGACATCAAATAAGAACTAGAGCAGACATACATCACGAACCGGAAGAGACACCACATCAGCACCTAGCACGTATACAAAATACACAAGGAGAACAGGATAAAGAAATAACGACATGCGGAAATCCGGTAGGAAATGAGACAGAAGCAGACGAACCATATAGGCACACTAGAGAGGCAGAGCAAAAGCGAAACGAAAGGAAAATGCGATGACAGAAGAGATAAAGCGACTGCGAAATGCCAGGGAAAATTCAGAAAGCGAGAGTGACATCCCTGTTATTGAATACATACAAAGGTCACCACAGGACCCGGGGGGGGGGGGGGGGGGGGAATAGAGTAAGAGCACAGGAGACAGAGGGAGAAGGCATGAACATAGATGGAAATCACCAGTTAACGCAGGAGAGTGATAGCGCGGAGACAGAGGAGGAAGAGATGGAACACGAGATAAGGAGACCACAAAAGAGAAATTGGTCCACATCGTCTGACGACGATGTTCCGTTAGCCAAACTTAGAAACACCGCACAATTGGAAGTGCGAAATAAATGGAGCAATAGGCATAAGGACACACAAGAAAGTGCGAAAAGATCAACAAGAGAGAATAGTCGGCATAGGATAAGCTACGTGGAACGTAGGAAGTCAAAGAGGACTCCAGCAGAGGTAACAGTATTGCATGACTCGGTGTGGCGGCTGAGGAAGATAGTGACAGTAGCCTCAGACGGGGAAAACGGAAATCCCATAAACAAGGAAATAGAATAGATAGAGAAGTGGAAATGCGCCAGGGAGGCGAGACATGAGAAGAGGTAGAGATACGGAAACATATAAAGAGATAAATATGAGGAATAACAATAGATGAAGAGGAAATACGGATCGACGGAGAGATCGATCCAATAGTAGACGTAAGTATGTCAGTTAGGACAAAAAAAGAAACCCCGAAGACTCGAGAAATAGAGAAGCTGAAAGTGTAACAAAACCTCCAACTGGAGCCAGGAAGAATATAGATCTACTAGCAATAACCTGTCAACATTGACAGGTTATTAATTATTGTGTGTTGTTTCTGTTACATGTATTCGAGACGGTACTATTACATTTAATTGCAGGCGACCGTCATTAGATATTTGTAGTGAAAATTATATGGATGTATTAAATATGTTTATCAATCGTGTTGTTGGCTTCTTTCCATAATCAAACTGTTCATGCACGCCGTTATTTGCGCACTTTTTCTATTTTCGGGAGAGTACATATAAGGGGAAAGAATACAATGTTATTGTCTAACTTTCAACCACAGTTGCACCCCCTTTAGCTGTGGTCGAAAGTTAATGCACTCTCGAAAATAGAAAAAGTGCGCAAATGACGGTGTGCAAAGTGTGACAGAGCGACCGACCGAAGTACCTTACGGTGGGAATTATGGTATTGAGTGATTCATTAACTTCCATTTCTATCACTGCTGAGTTCTGTGTTAATAATCTATCAGCTGTTCAATCACTCTGTCTTAAATGTACAATATGAGTGTTTATTAATGAACTGTTATTGACAATTATTTAAATGCATGTATGTCAATTTATTTGTATGGGGAAAAGAATTTCTATGTTTTCCATGATTAACCAAGCATGAATGATATAAATTAATATTAGACAAACATAAAGGTATGTTTTCAGGCACTCGTAAGAAATAAAGAAGTAGAACACTTGGACAACAGAAAAACAAAAGACGTGAGTGGCTTACTGTTACGTGCAGTCTTTGATATCTTACAATATTATACATAGGTAATTTTTTTGTGCTTAAGGGAAAGTCATTATTGAGTTACTTCCCTTGAAAGTTGTGCCATCTCTTCGATCAAACTCCGCGGATAAATCCATTTTACTGCGATTTATTCGTTGTTTGGGTAATAATAGATTGTTCTTGCTTCAGAATATCTATGGCCTGAATTTATGTGTATTGTTTGTCTGAGTAGGACGAGTCTGTCTTATATCTGTATATCTTTACATATCTAAGTCGAACTATATGTTCTGTTGTCTCTAGAGAGGTCAAAGGCTATTCGGCGGATGTGTCGCTAGAGTGTGGTGTGATTTGGCTTCGTCCTGATAGGGACTGTGTGTGTTTTCCTATGTCGGCCTGTCGCCGGGAAAAAGTGATCTCAGTATTTGTGGGGAAAGTGATAGTCGTCTAAACCTATCGTGTATGCTTTACCCCAGTGTTTATTCATATTGCCAAGGAATGGCAGTTTCATATTTCCTCTACCAAGGTAATCAAAGATACTCTTATGAACTCTCGATCGAAGCCACCATTTTCGATAGTTACGATTTGAATGTCTAAGAGAATATATTTGACTCGATGAAAACGACTTCGATTCCTAGCAGCACTATATTCTGTAGAATGCAGTCAATTGTTCATGATCAAATCTACAGAGCAATGCAATGTTTTATGAATGACTAACTTTAGGACAGATTCATTATCTGTATCCAAACGTGAGTGACAGCTCACGAGTGAAGCCATCTTGGAACCAAAACATGTAGTGACTTTCAAGAAGAGAAAGGGGATGCCCGTATTATCGCTTGTTTAGTCCAGAGATCACTGCTACACATGAGAACCCGTTATTAGCGGTTCAATATTATTATATGAAAAAAATATGTGCTGAACATTATGTGGAAGAATCGTCGCTAAACGAGATTAGGTTTAGAAGCCATCTGAAATATTGTTTATAAGCTGACGTGCTCAGTCAGTGAAGTCAGATGATTTATATGTATGGGCGATACTGAGGGCTTGGCTACTGACAGTCCATTATAATATTAATCTACATGAGTGCCCATGTAACATAACATTGCAAGACCATTTATCCACTGTACTATGATGTATTATGCCAACCTGTGATTTGTCACTATCTGTGCTGTCGAGTGTGTACGTCCAATTAAACTTTAGAAAAGGTACACAGTCGTTGGTGTCGATGACTTCCAGTCATACATGAGTGTGAGAAAAGAACATTTGTCAACAACACGAACCCTTATCATCATTCGCACATTGTACACTCAATCCATGTCTACACACCACTGCGTAGGTCAAGTTGACATTCCATACACTACAGTGGAGCAAACAACACCATAGAGATCTTATCAACTGATGATGATGATGATGTCTGCTTCCATCCACTTATATCTATCTTTTGGTGGATATCATTAACGGGAATAAAAATCCAACATTATCAACTTTATCAACTGGTGGACCAGCTTTCTGGGTTTGACCTCGCAGAAGTTCAGAAGTCAACAGATTACCGATACCAGACCGTTTCCTGTGGCTGATACGACACACTTGCAGTATTGGTTTGCTCTTTGTCAACACTTCGTCACGTGACCTGTCAAGTTAATGCAGTATGTAGGTCAGCGTTGTTGACATTTTTACATTAGACATTACAGAGTTTCACAGAACAGTTGGATCAATTCTTGTCAATGTTAACAGGAAGACAGTATTTGTGAACTAAGAAGTCCTATTTTCATCGATGGATCTTCTTGTTTTCCATATATGAACTTTAATATTTAAGGCCAGAATGTTTAATTGAATAAAGTGGCAGTTTGTTTATTTTCATAAAAATAACTTTGCCATTACTGTAAAACTGAGCCTATTTTGCAACACATACTATCATACACATAATTTATATATATTTATGTTTACATGTTATTTGTTTGTATAGTATGTTAGTTTCTATGTCAGCGGGTTGTGTTTAAGGTTGGGCGGCGTCCTCACAACAGAATATCCCACGTCATAGAGGGTCCGTTGTGGGCGTTTTCTATAGGTGCAATTTTCTTGATTGAAAATTTGCTGCGACAACTGTTGCTTTTGTGTTAGCTGTGAAGTCTGTAATTATTGTTATTTTTGTAATATTTCTTTGTTCTTTAGTTTTGTTTTGATTTGTTTGTAATTTGTTGGTCTACCTTTTCTATCTTTCAGTTCTATTCACAATTTATATTCATATATTGTGACGTCATTTGTGTTGTTATTCTTTGCAGATTCAGTGATTATTTTCATTGATTTCCCTATTTGATTTATTTTGATTTCTGCAAACGTTCTTGTATTGTCAGTCCTATTTGTACTTTATGTATTCTGTTGGTTGACATATGTTTTATATAGGTATATTTCATAAGACACAATTGCCTGTGCACTGCACTTGGATTATGGTATAAACCAGTACCTGATTATTATTACTATTATACAAGACCTTATTAAAGGCTTGTGACCCACAGATATTGGGATAGTATACTGATTAATCAAGTCATTGAGAACTTGTGGTATTATTATTGATTCAGGTGATTAGTATTATTGTTAGACATCATGTCTACATTAGAATACTTCATTACACAAGGGAAAGCCCTTGATAAGACTGGTCAACAATTAGAACAATGGGCAGTTGCTCAATATGACAAAGCATTAGCTGCAGAAGAGAGAAGAGCTATGGCAGAAGAGAAAAGATTAGCTGCAGAAGAAAGAAAAGCTATGGCGGAAGAGAAAAGATTAGAAAGAGAAGCTGAGGCTGCTGCTGAACAAAAGAAATTGCAGATGCAGGTGGAGGAAAGGAGATTTGAAGCTGAACAAAAAAAATTAGAAAGAGAAGCTGCGGCTGAACAAAAAAGATTAGACAGTGAAGCTGAACAAAAAAGATTAGACAGGGAAGCTGAACAAAAAAGATTAGACAGGGAAGCTGAACAAAAAAGATTAGACAGTGAAGCTGAACAAAAAATATTAGACAGTGAAGCTGAACAAAAAAGATTAGACAGGGAAGCTGAACAAAAAAGATTAGACAGGGAGGCTGAACAAAAAAGATTAGATGCTGAAGAGAAAAAAGCAATAAGAGAACATGAATTTGAGTTAGAGAAATTGAGATTGACAAGTATGAGTAATGTTAATCAGGCATCTAGTGGTAATGGTAAACCTTCTACTTACAAGGTTAAGGTTCCACCGTTCAATCAGTCCAGTGACGATATTACATTCTGGCTGGATAGATTTGAACGTTCTTGTCGTACACATAATGTGGATAAATCACAATACGCTAATCAATTATCAGAAAACTTGAAAGGTGAATCTTTGACTAGATTATGCCTTGTAGGAGAAGCAGATAAGGATAATTATGATGTCATTAGGGCGGCTTTGATAAAAAAATATCAGCTAAGTGAGGAAGGCTATCGCCTTTTATTTAAGACGATGGTACCTGAGACGGGTGTAGAATTCTCAGAATTCACTGCAAAGGCACGTCTCACAGTTGATCGTTGGATTGAGCTTTCCAAAACAGAAAAAACGTATGAAGGACTTATGGATTTGTTGCTCAGAGATAAGATTATGTCATGTGTGAACAAACCTTTCCTTGAATTTATACATGAGCGTAAACCCAAATCTCTAAAAGAAATGGAAGAATATTGTTCCCAATATGTCACTGCACACCCCGACGTGACTTTTGGCAACACTAAGATTAAGGAGAGTATGCCAGTTGCTTCAGCAACACCATACAATCCCAATTATTCACACAGATTTCAGGGACCTCAAAACAGATTTGATAAAAAAGGTAACCATAATAGTTATCAAAACCAAGGTAACCAATCATTTCAGGGTTCTTCTTCAAAGAACTGGAGACGACCTGATAGCTCTCGACACAGGGGTGGTCATAATTATAGGAATTTCCGTAGAGGAAGTAATTATAGAAACTATCAGGGTTATCCGTCTTGGAGTCAACAAGATCATAATTACAGAGATACTCATTATAATGAATATGATAATGGTAACCAAGGGAACTATGACTCAAACCCAAATAGGGGTTACAATAGAGGTAACAATAACTACAGAGGTGATAATAACCGAGGTAGATCTCAAAACAAAAGACATAAACCACATTTTCAGGCAAACTCTGCACAACAAGAGTCCCATGAAGCCTATAAACAGAGTAAAGATAATAATGATGCTAGTAATATGGCATGTGCCGCTTTTGATTTTGGGAGAGCATCTCAGTGCCCCCAATGCAAAACGTTATTTGAGCCAACCACAGTGTCTACTTTAAGCTGTGGCCATCCTCTTCCTGCTCTTCCGGCATCAGTCGCGCATGATGGAAGAGGTTCTCTTGTCTTACATAAGGGTTTAGTGAATAACAATCCAGTCTCTGTGCTATTTGATTCTGGATGCACCACAATTGGTGTTAGGCAGTCACTCGTAGATCCTTCCCGTGCCACTGGACAAGTAGTCAAATGTGTAACATTTGGCGGCACATTAGAGAAATACTCTACTGCTATCATTAGGATTGCTACTCCTTTCTTTACAGGAGATGTACACGCATGTCTTCTTCCGAATCCGATCGCTGACCTCATCATCGGTCGCATTCATGGAGTCAAGGAATGCACTCCGCAACAAATTTCCACGTGGGAAAGGCAAAACATGCAGATTGCTAACGCTGTAGTCACTAGAGCTCAGGCTCTTAATATGCCTCAAACTTCATCTACTGAAGATAATGAAGTGCATAACCAAGATAATCCCTTGGTAATTTCTCGTGACTCGTTTATAAAACAGCAAGAAGATGATCCCACTCTGAAGAAATTCTTCATTCTTGCAACTAAAGGTGATCCGAATAAAGACACAAGTCGTAAATCGTGGATTACAAAGAAGAATGGCGTACTTGTACGTATGGTTCAAGACTCCATTACGTCAAGTCATTCTCAAATCCTGGTTCCCAAGAATTTGAGAGTTAAAATTTTGCAGCACGCTCACGACTCTCAGTGTGCTGGACACATGGGTTTTTCCCGTACTAAGTCAAGAGTCCTTGCGGCTTTCTTTTGGCCATTGGTAAACAAGGACATACGGATTTATTGTCGATCTTGTAAAGTATGTCAGGAAGTTAAATCCAAAGGTCCACGGCATGCTGCACCCATTCAGGCGGCGGACATTCCTATTCGGCCGTTTCAAAAAATGGCCATAGACATTATTGGTCCATTTAAGATCAAGTCTGCCAGAGGACATCAGTTTATCTTGACGTGTGTTGATATGTGCACACGTTGGCCAGAGGCTATTCCTCTGAAGAGCATTACTACTGCTGATATTGCAGATGCTCTTTGGCTTATATTTTCTCGTCTGGGGTTCCCCGGAGAGATATTGTCAGACCATGGCACCCAACTAATATCAGATACCATGTCTCAAGTAATGTCTACTCTGCAGATAGATAGATCTTTAAGTAGTATCTACCATCCAATGTCTAATGGTATGGTCGAACGCCTTAATAGAACACTTAAAAACTTACTGGGGAAGATAACTGAGGATCATCCTCAAGACTGGGACAGAGTTTTACCTGCGGCCCTCTTCGCTTACAGAGAGGTACCCAATGAACATACGGGATTTTCTCCCTTTGAACTCGTCTTTGGCGCGCGTCCGCGTGGCCCTATGTCGTTGCTTCACGATCTCATAACATCTGACAATATTGACGATGACACAAAGTCATCCTACGAATATGTCATCGCGTTGAGACAAAAAATTATCGAAGCATGCAAATTAGCAACTTCTTCTTCTGAATTTGCGAAACAGAAGGCAAGGCAATTTGCCAATAAGAAGAGATGCTTACGACAACTTTGTCCTGGTGACAAAGCATTTGTATTACTACCTTGTAGGGAAAACAGATTACTTATTTCTTGGAAAGGTCCGTACGATATAATATCGAAAATTTCCGATGTCGACTATATTGTCGATATTGATGGGAAGCATAAAACCTTCCACATCAATATGCTTACTGAATTCCATGAACGTCCGGATTATTTGCAACCCATTTTCCAAGCAACGGACAATTCTCCAGTACAACATGGTCATTACTCATCACTGTCCGTGATACAGGATGAGGAAACAAGTTTTTCAGATGTAAATCTTCCTCTTCCAATGATCCCACTTCATTCCAGTGAATCATGGAAGAACGTTACTGTCTCTCCTGATTTGTCTCTAGGAGAACAGCGACAAGTTTCAACTATGTTGCAAACATTTCAGGATGTACTCACTGACATCCCTGGACAAACGAATGTCATTCAACATGACATTGTTCTAACTGACCATACTCCTATTAGGGTTAGACCTTATCCTATACCTATACATTTTCAAGCACAGGTCGAGAAAGAGTTGGATGAGATGATAGATTTGAAAATAATCGAACCATCCACCTCTGCATATTCTTCGCCGATGGTTATTGTGCGTAAAAAAGACAATAACATACGTCTTTGCGTTGACTATCGAAAATTGAATCAAGTAACGAAGTTCGATGCCGAACCTATGCCTTTACTGGAAGAGCTACTTACTCGACTCTCCAAATCTCATTTTTTCACTAAACTTGATTTGTCTAAAGGATATTGGCAAGTTCCTTTATCTGAACGCGCCAAACCTCTCACGGCTTTTTCAACACCTAGAGGTTTGTTCCAATGGAATTTTATGCCTTTCGGTCTTATGAACGCACCAGCTACGTTCGTACGCATGATGCGCCGAATCCTATCTTATCGGTCAGATGTCATTGCATATCTAGACGACATCTGTCTTTTCAGCGATACTTGGGAAGATCACTATTCAGGGTTAGATGAATTGCTGTCTACTTTGCGTGAGCACAACCTGACAGCGAAACCCTCTAAAGCCTATATTGGTTTTAGCGAAATTTCTTTCCTAGGCCACCGAGTTGGTCATGGTTTCCTAAAGACAGAGGACCATAATACTAGTAAGATACTTAACATCTCAATCCCTAAGACTAAAAAACAGGTGAGAAGTCTGTTAGGTCTTATTCAATTTTATGGCAGATTCATTCAGAATCTATCCTCTATCATGGCACCTCTCTCAACACTTCTAAAGAAAGGTTCGCCTAATGTGGTCCACTGGTCTCAGGAATGCCAATGCTCTCTGGATAAGATTAAAACACTGTTTTCAACACCACCTATTTTAGTGCTACCCACTAAAGATAAGACATTCGTTCTTCGTAGTGACGCTTCATCCACTGGGATTGGAGCGGCACTAATGCAAGAGTACTCTGGAACTCTGCATCCTGTAATGTATATTTCCAGAAAACTTAATGCGGCAGAAAGGAATTATTCGGTTTTAGACCGTGAGCTATTAGCTATGGTTTGGTCGATCCTCAAACTACAGAGATTCCTTCTAGGCGCACATTTCATAGTAGAAACCGACCAAAAAGCTCTTACTGCTATACAGAGTAAGAATTTGAAGAGCTCGAGGTCTACTCGATATGCAATTGCTCTTCAACCTTTTCATTTCTCTGTGCGAGCTATTCGTGGATCAGATAATGTGATGGCAGACATTCTGTCAAGATGCCCACATGATTCCACATAACTACTTCTTTATTTCTTACGAGTGCCTGAAAACATACCTTTATGTTTGTCTAATATTAATTTACTGTTTACAGGCCTCGGGTTTCCCTTCCTTATGTGTTATTTATGTTTATAAAATACCAGAAACCTACCCTCTGTTCTATACTAATGTCCTTAAGTCTTCTACTATTTACTGGACCCAGTATCAAGGTCTTTGTCTTGTTTGGACTGACACATACTGTTAATAGGAGAACAACAGAAGTGATTGCGTCATTTAAGGGCTGAGTTGCCCACTGTATACTTCCGGTGTTATCTTGTGTGTTTCGTACTGATAAATAGCCAGCAAAGCATCTTTTTTTGGGGATGCCTAGCTGGCCGTGGGGTCAGTGTGATTCGCTTGATAGCTAGGCGGAGTTGTCGTACGGAAGGTACGGGGTTCGAACCCTGGGTAAGCCACTCACGTCTGTTGTTTTTCTGTTGTCCAAGTGTTCTACTTCTTTATTTCTTACGAGTGCCTGAAAACATACCTTTATGTTTGTCTAATATTAATTTACTGTTTACAGGCCTCGGGTTTCCCTTCCTTATGAATGATATAAGCGGGGTCAGTGAAGAAAGCGTAACTTTCGCTCGGCCTAGGTATTGATAAGCCCTCGGTGGCCAGTGTAAACAAATAATAGCCGCTCGAGGCATGTTAGTAAATACGGAGTGTCACACTACTGCTCTCTTGGAACCGGCAGTTTTGGGGAACGGGATCTACTGTTTGTTTGTCCTCCCCACATGGATACATATCTGTCTGTTTGTTTGTCCTCCCCACATGGGTACATATCTGTCTGTTTGTCCTCCCCACATGGGTACATATCTGTCTGTTTGTCCTCCCCACATGGGTACATATCTGTCTGTTTGTTTGTCCTCCCCACGTGGGTACATATCTGTCTGTTTGTCCTCCCCACATGGGTACATATCTGTCTGTTTGTCCTCCCCACATGGGTACATATCTGTCTGTTTGTCCTCCCCACATGGGTACATATCTGTCTGTCTGTTTGTCCTCCCCACATGGGTACATATCTGTCTGTTTGTCCTCCCCACATGGGTACATATCTGTCTGTCTGTTTGTCCTCCCCACATGGGTACATATCTGTCTGTCTGTTTGTCCTCCCCACATGGGTACATATCTGTCTGTCTGTTTGTCCTCCCCACATGGGTACATATCTGTCTGTTTGTCCTCCCCACATGGGTACATATCTGTCTGTTTGTCCTCCCCACATGGGTACATATCTGTCTGTTTGTCCTCCCCACATGGGTACATATCTGTCTGTTTGTCCTCCCCACATGGGTACATATCTGTCTGTTTGTCCTCCCCACATGGGTACATATCTGTCTGTTTGTCCTCCCCACATGGGTACATATCTGTCTGTCTGTTTGTCCTCCCCACATGGGTACATATCTGTCTGTCTGTTTGTCCTCCCCACATGGGTACATATCTGTCTGTTTGTCCTCCCCACATGGGTACATATCTGTCTGTCTGTTTGTCCTCCCCACATGGGTACATATCTGTCTGTCTGTTTGTCCTCCCCACATGGGTACATATCTGTCTGTTTGTCCTCCCCACATGGGTACATATCTGTCTGTCTGTTTGTCCTCCCCACATGGGTACATATCTGTCTGTCTGTTTGTCCTCCCCACATGGGTACATATCTGTCTGTCTGTTTGTCCTCCCCACATGGGTACATATCTGTCTGTTTGTCCTCCCCACATGGGTACATATCTGTCTGTCTGTTTGTCCTCCCCACATGGGTACATATCTGTCTGTCTGTTTGTCCTCCCCACATGGGTACATATCTGTCTGTTTGCCCTCCTCACATGGGTACATATCTGTCTGTTTGTCCTCCCCACATGGGTACATATCTGTCTGTCCAATGTTCAGTTTGTTGAACAGACGGTATCTGAGTCTGCAACGGCTGGTTCTTATTCTGAAAATTATTACTTGATCTCTTTTTTGGTAATGTATAGTATGGTTCTGCAGTATTGGAGTCTGGGTGTTCCTTATGAACTTTGGCAAATTTCGACTTTTGACCTTTTAGCTGACGTCCACTGATACTGCGAGTATTTGATTTTCTTTGTTTACAATGATTGAACAGGAGACATGATGTCACTTTCGCATAGCGGCAATAGTTTGTATTATTTGAACGTGAAAACATTATATGTTCTAATTATAACCTTCAGAGGCTGAACAGGATATTTTTCATCATCAAGTTAATAAAAAAAAATTGCTTTTGCAATATCATTTCCTGTGACGCAATTTTGTCGCGTCCATTTACGCCTCTTTTTTCTCTCCTACATTATCTATTTCTTTCTTCATCAAATTAGAGCAGGAAATATACATTCGTTCTGACTGGAAGTTTTGTCGGAAATGCCATGAACCTACATGGAGCAAAAAGTGAAATATAACCTAGCAAATTCGGAGGCTAAAACACACTACATTGCAACGTCAAAGTAGCAACTCCAAAAGCCAGAGAAGAATACGATGAGAATTCCAAATTAAAGGACCGCACTAAGTACTGAGCACATTCTGGACGTATCAGGAAGAAAACCTGTAATATTAGTAATATAGAGCCCGAGATCCTTGGAACGTGAATACCAGACATAAGAGCGATTCAACAAAATTACCCCAGTTCAAGTGTTCGAAGACATCTAATCAAATTGCCGTGTCCATTCTAAACTGTGCCAGGAGATTGTATTTCCCAACTATTGGGGTAAATTGTAACCTATAACAAGGGACAACAAATTTTGACTTTTTGTGTGTATCTGAGATTAAACCAAGTTACCGTTATGTTGTTTTGGCTGCTGAATATGAAAATGGCTGTTAAAACACCAGATTAGCTCTAGTTTTTTAAATATCCATAAAACAAGTTTTACACATTTCCATATACATACCACATGCTCATAGCGGAAATGATTCACAGCGACGCCTTTTTGCTTTTCGCTTGTAATGAGTTTCTGGAGCATCTCTCACAAGGGTGCAACAATAGTCTGCTAGCATTGCTGCATTCCATTTCCCTTGGTACCTTTTTCGAGGGAAGTAATGTCCTGATGAAATCGTTCCCCATGCTTGTCACTGACAGCACCGCAGTTAGCAGGGAAGAAATCCAGATGAGAGTGTAAAAAGTGTAATTTCAAAGACATGTTGCACCCTAGTCTCTCGTAGCGCTGCAAGAGGGTTTCTACAAGCTCCTGGTAATTGTCAGCCTTATTGTTTCCTAGAAAGTTTGTGGCCACTTGCTGGAAAGCATTCCAAGCTAACTTTTCATCACCTGTGAGGATATCATCAAAATGCTGATCTCGGAAGAGCTGACGTATCTGTGGAACGACAAATACACCTTCCTTGATTTTGGCCTCACTAAGTCTTGGAAATTTATCACGAAGGTATAAAAATCCTGCCCCATTTCGATCCAAGGCCTTTACAGAATTCTTCATTAGTTCACGTTTGATGTGGAGAGGAGGGAGCAAGATCTTGTGGGATTCTACAATTGGTTCGTTAAGTACATTCTTTTTCCTCGGTTCACAAGGTTGTCGCTGGGGCCAATCCTTTTTCTTGTAGTGGGAAGTCCTGGCACGGCTGTCCCACAGACAGATGAAACAGCACAACTTTGTGTAACCCAGCTGTAGCCCCATCAAGATGACAATGACCTTCAGGTCACCACAAATCTGCCACTTATACTTGTCATAGTTGATGGTATGTAACAGTTGTTTCATGTTGTTGTACGTTTCTTTCATGTGGACTGCATACCCGAGTAGAATGGATGGTAAAACGTTACCATTATGGAGAAGCATAGCTTTTAAGCTCAACTTGAACGAATCAATGAACAGCCTCCAGTCGTCGTCTTTGTAGTTGATGTGTAGTGCTGCCATCAGACCCACTATATCAACGCCAGCAATGAGGTTATCTGTCATTTTGAAATTTGGAAGCAGATCTTTTTGCCGAGCACGAAACACAGACACATGCACATTCTCTTCTAGAAGATTCCATTGCTGCAGTCTGGACCCCAACAGCTCTGCTTTATTTTTTGGCAATTCTAGATCTCTCACTAGATCATTCAATTCACTCTGGGTAATTTTATGTGGCTGTGCAGACTCTTCAATAGGCACGAAATCAGGATCTCTTGATGTAGATGCTTTCACAGGTGACGGGTGTCCACAGGCCTTATTATCTTCTTCATCATCCAGAGTATAAGATTCTGGTGGGTCCGGAACAGGAAGTCCTTCCCCTTGAGGCACTGACCGCAAAGCAGAGGGAATGTTCGGATAGCTCATAGGCCGCTTTTTCTTCTTAGAAATGCCATATCCAATTGGAAGAGTCATGCAAAAGTAACAATCATTAAGATGGTTTGTCAGTTCCTTCCACACCATTAGAACTGCAAAACGCATCGATCGTCCTTTTCGGTTCAACCAGCAGCGCAGATTCGTTGCACAGGATTGACAACATATGTGTGGGGCCCAATACCGGTCCTGGTCACCGATCTCACAACCAAAATAAAGGCTGTAAGCTTTCTTTATCATCGGTGTAATGGGTCGCCTTTGTGATAGCAAAGTTATTTGTCAGCAAATATAGCAAAAATAATCCGCACTGTTCACACATTCACGAGGCATCTTGAACGACACATCTGCGCTCACAGAATCCACAACACAAATGATGACAAGGAGGAAATGTGGTTGCAATGACTGCTACAGATTGCGTCATCCAATTGGCGCTCAAGGCTATCCGTCTCGTGGGGAATCACGCGCCAGGGCTATAGAAAAGAGAAGGACTGGGTCATTCGCGTCGGCATGGTGAAGCCACCGGCCTACTGACACCCCCGATCTTGAAAACTAGAGCTAATTCGCGATTTTTAAGTTCATATTCGTGATCAGCATCTCTAAATTAGTTTAAAATATCTACTTTTGTCTCGGATACATTTTGGCTGTTGTCCAGCGTAATTTACAATATGAATGTGACATGTTTGTACTTGCTAGTGGCTGTACAAATGCATACTACGCTGGCAACTTCAGCATATGACAATAGTATATTAATAAACCACCACAGCAAGCGCTGGTGATTGCTTCATGTAAGTTCTCACAGGGAACCAAAAGCAGAAGTAACCCCCAAACTCGAAGTGGAGCAGGGAATGAGTGATGATTACATCAGCATGTACATAGTTTATATTATCATTTTGTGAGTTATATGTAAACTTAACCATGTTCATTCAGGCACAAGCCACTGCACTCGCCGCTGTCCAGTCACAATTTTTTCATTAAATTAACTTAAAAATGTATGGTGATTTCTCATCATATTCCCTGAGTTATGATGCATACTCAGGGAGGATAAAATTTCTGAGAGACAAAAACTGGTCGACGGACAGCGGGAAAGGCGCCTGATTAATATCAGAAAAACAAAGACTCAGCAGAGGCGTTTGTTCCTTTTATTTCTTCTAAAGTTTGTGGTCCGTCTCTGCATCACCATTTGTGGTAACGAGTCTGCAAGACCATTTGTGGTACAAGGCTACAAGACCATTTGTGGTACGATTCAACGCTACTAATATGTGATTCAGACGCTTCTTGTTGACACTCGACGGCTACGTTCGACAGGCCTGTGGAGATATTAGCACAGACACCAGGAGAGGTTACCTTTGCACCATCGCTCGGGACGTGCCCTCGTCACAGAAAACGGATTGACGAAACAGCAGCAGCCGCATTCAGAGATTTGGCAAGTCATACTTGTAGAAGGCCAGCATTCTATGAACTCTGTAAAAGTTGGTTTTTGCAAAACTAATCAATTTCCACCTTAATCGTGTCGCATAGAGATTATGATCAATAAATTTTCTATATTCTTTCTTTCTTTTTCTACCCGTGTCCTCTACTTTATTATCGCTCTTTTATCCTTTTCCTGTGTTTTTCGCATTCGTACGTTTGCGACTATAAACATTACTATTTTCCCATTCATACTTTCGCCTGTTTCTTTTCTCATTTAGAAACGCACCCGCATGTTATTATATAACGTGTCAGTCTCTGCACGAGACGGGAGAGCGTTATAATGCATTCCGCCAGACAGAGATGCAGACAATTGTCTACATTTTCATCTGTCACGAGAGTTTTTCCTCGCTTAGAGCTCGGCGAAGTGTGATCTGACACTCATGCAGCGCTCTGGAATGAGACATATAGTCTGGGTTTCTCCATGACACTCACGCTCTACGGTTAAGTTTCTCAACGTAAGGTGTGAAGACGCACGTTTGGCATTTATGGTAGACGTCTAAGTTAACGTAAGTGTTAAGAGAAGGGGAGAGACCGGCGCTGTTTCGTTTTGCGAAATAACGTGGGATCTTTGTCTGGGTTTCATATATCTACACCAGTACTTGATTTCATTTCACTCATTCTCCAAGTTGCAGTAGACGTGGTCACTTCGTTCTAGATACTTAATTATAAGTGAAACTATTAGTTTCGTTGTGAGACCGTAGTTCTGTCTGGAGGTAACTTTATAATATATTAGATATCTAGTATTATTTGTGAGTGATTAAGTGTTAAATCGCCTATTTTAGTTTCCTAGTTTCTTTTGTGCAGAGTGATAGTTTATAAGTCTGTTATATTCTCTAGCTGACGTGTTTCAGTGGAAAAGCAGATAAATGATAATTTTTAGCTTAAAGTCATGTAGCTATAATGAATTTATTTAACTGCTAAATAATCAGACGAGAGATTTTTTTTTAAACTAAACTCATAACTGCACTGCTACATCTTGAGTATTGACGGAATACGTATGTATTCCTACTTCATGATGATTTATTTATGAATATAACTTATTTCACGGGAGTGTAATTTTTTTTTTTTTTTTTTTTCGTTCGCCCGCTAATACTCGAGGCGAAATCTCAGGTTATTATTTTATGTCTAACCTGACATTGATTTTACGTGAGTATCCCTTTATTTCTTGTACAGAGACAGGTGTCCCTCGCCATTCAGGCAAATACTCGCCGATTTCGGAGGTACCCATTGCAGCTGGGTCGGCTCAGGAGCCGCCAGTCCCTGGTCGACGACACTCCTTCAAATGTCCTCGCCAGGTCTCGAGTTAATCCAGTCCAAATCCCGGTCGACGAAAAATCCTCAAATGCCGTCGCCCGGGTTTGATCCTGTATCACCCGGTCGCCAGAGCGGTGTTGTAACCACTACGCTAGCACGGCTCCCAAGTGTTAAATGTTAAGTTTATAATGTAAGTTATAAACGAGTACATAGTATGTATAAATATTTCATTTGTTGTTTTCTTACATTCAGTGAATACTGGGGTGACCCAACTTTGCCAGCGTTAAGTACAGAGTAAATATCTGTGAAGAACAAAAACATTCTTTCCTTAAAGACTTGGTCTATAACCTTTACTAGAACTTTAAAGATTTTAAAGAAGTAACCGGGGAGCCGCGCTGGTGTAATGGCTTCGGCGTTGTACTGGCGACCAGGTGTTCATGGTTCAAACCCGGGCGTCGGCGTTTGAAGAAATGTTTACGGCCGGAAATTTGACTGAATAGCCTGAACGGCTCCTGTGATAAACCCTCTGTGGATGGGAAGGAGCGACGCTCCTGACCGGGTTGGAAGGAAAGTCCTCAGGTTCCCCAGCCTCGCAATGACATGTCATTGGGCCGAAGGGTTGAAAGCCCAGGTGCTGCTGGTTAAGAAAAAAAAAAAAAAAAAGTAACGGGCCCATCGAGCTTGATTTGATTCTTCCAGAGAAAAACCTCAAGTACATTTTAGCCCATGCGGCAAGTAACATATTAACGTCAGTAACACTCCGACACTGTTGACAAGTGGTGTGGTGACCAAATAAAGTCCTAACCTGAAAGAAGACACCGATCTGACATTCCTCATTTCTAGAAACCTAATCTATTGACACTGTGCTCGCTGTTAACGTAAGTGCCTGGACAATTTTAATGTGACTTAAACAGACATCCGAAAAATAAGAACACCCAAGGAATCGTTCCCTGAAGCAGAGAATTCAACCCGTCTTTTTGGAACTGGGGATTTCTTGGTCAAAGACTGCCATTGACGATTCTGTATGTGAATGTCATAAAGAAAATTATGTTTCCGGGTGCTGCTAACAAAGCTGTAAGTATGCAAGAGAGCACGTGGCCGCGGCTGAGTGAATAGAGTGAATGCAGGTCTGAGTGTTTATTTATTGTTGTATTTTTGGCACCCATTTTGCTGTCTTAACTCTCTTTATGAAAGTTTTTGTTGCTAATTATATTTTCCCTTAGAATAGATCAGAGTATCAAGTCTGTCCATACCTTAAAAGGGGGAAATCGTAGACTCAATCATATGTATCTGTGACTCACTGGGGCTATCACTTTCTTCTAACGGGACTGTGGCTATACATCGAGGGGAAAGATCATACCAACGGGTCTATCATTCTTGTAGCATTCCTTG
The DNA here is from genome assembly GCA_024509875.1 of Oreohelix idahoensis. Lineage (NCBI taxonomy): Eukaryota > Metazoa > Mollusca > Gastropoda > Stylommatophora > Oreohelicidae > Oreohelix > Oreohelix idahoensis. Next base: position 277,777 of record JAMPIV010017863.1, read on the forward strand.
ATTTTTTTTAATGACTGTGTATATGCTTTTTGATGAAATTTTATATGTTGTGACGTAAGTTTACTATGATAATTAAACTACAACTAAATTTATTCCAGTGTGGCGGTCAGTTCGTTCCCATCATATCTGTATAATCATTGTTATAGTTTTCCCCACGTCTGTACGTCTAACTGTCGTCTTGTATGTGCGTGCACGTGAGTGGATAGAAATATATGTTATATATATATATGTGTGTGTGTGTGTGTGTGTGTGTGTGTGTGTGTGTGTGTGTTTAGACTGTCTGACTCCTCTAAATCTGTCGTAGAAGATAGGTGAAAGAGAGAAAATTTCTCGATTTCAGAGACAGCCTCTATCACAGTCTACCATCTCACTCATGGAAATCTATTTCTATTACTATCTCTCACTGTGACTATCACTTATTCTAATCTATTCAGAAGGGACCAACCCAAGTCTTAATTCTCCTATCAAAAAATCTACGACAAACCTCAATGAGGACAAATTTGTGTTCTACATCTATCACCCATATTTATTTATTTTACTTCATATTTTTCTTTGTATATGTGAGGATATGGAATCTAGTGGATTCTAGCAAAACAGCTTAATGATCTAGTTTTTGCAAATGACTTGGCTCTGCTGTCCCATAATCATAATCAGATGCAAGACAAAATATTAGATGAGAGATCACAAGTGGGTCTAAACATACACCGGGAAAAGACAAAGATAATGAGAATAAATGCAAGAAATGATAACAAGGTTGGACGTGAAGAAATACCACAAAAAGATGTAGAATCGTACATATACCTCGGCAACAATATAGACAAAGTTGGAGGGACAGATAATGATACCAAAAAAAGAATACTGTCGCAAACTGACAGTAAATTTGAATTTTCGAATCTGTCCCTGCCCCTCTCCTGGCACTTCTCTTTAAATTTTTCTGTTCCTGCCGGCGCGTCTAGCGTTTGGTTTCGTGTCGGCCCCTCATTTAAGATTGCCTGCTCTGGCCGCAATCGGCAGCTTAAAATGGCATTGCATAAGTTGCACCTGCGCGCATGTCTGTGGTACATTAGCCCAGGGTGGCGTTCCTCGCACGTAATACTGTTTTGACCACACTGGCCGATAAATAGATTCATTGAGGCGTGCGCGGCAGCCTTACTAAAGTTCTTTTTTTCAGTTGAGGGGTAGATAGTGGTCAACCCTTTGAAAGCTGAGTAACTTCCTTACGTCTCCGTCCAGGGGAGAGAAAGGTTCATTCGTTCTGCGCCTTTGTAGCAGGCATCTGAGAGCCGAAGTCATCGAACGCTGGGAAAGCCGTGTATAATGTTATGTAAAATACAAGGAACTTTAGTGTCTCTGATGTAGATTCTAGAATAATGATTTCGTTACTCGGGGTTACACTACAGCAGATGTGACGAACACTTGCAAAAACCACATTGCCGCAGATGTTCAGGTCAGCGTCAGTAACAAGACTATAAGACCTGGTAGATTTTAACTTTCATTACACTTGCCAGCAACTGAGCCCGAGGGTAGCCAAGTTAGACAGATCACTTGAGGCGAAAGATGTGACCCCTCTGTCTAAATTATTGATATCTCGGAGTGAGTTAACATTTGTCATATAATATACTTATCTTTAGTGTATATAAAACTGATAGCAGTGAATTGAAATGTTTGCTGTGACTACTCCTCTAATCAGTAATTGATTCAGTATTGTGCCCAGTGTAGCTCTGTCACACAACGTAAGCGAACAGATACTTAATCTGTTAAGAGCCTCATAGCTTTGTTAGTGTTTACAATGGGTTAACTGTAAGCTTAAGCTGACACTACTTTTGGGGAATTAGAGCGTGTAAATTATTTACACAATTCTTACTAGTGACGGGTGTTCGCTGTAACGACTGACTTTGTGTGAGGCAGTTATTTTATTTTGGGAGAAACGTCTCATTGCAGGATATGGGACTATGGTACGTCTATTGTGTAGTTTAGATATATATAATTTACAAGGCAGCCTAGAGAATTAGCCACCAGCCAGTGAAAGAATTATGTCCTATGTAAAGTCACCATGTATCTTTGTAGCATAAACACTGCATTTGTATGTATTGCAGTTTGGGAGGTTATTATTTTTCCCTTTCATGTATCTGTCACAGAATTCGCCGTTCGCCTTTTCTCATTTTTTTCTTTCTCTGCAACTGTCAATTTATTTCTTCATTTTACACACATAAACCTGGCTTATAGCCGCGCCTTAGATTTGTTGGCCCCTTTCATACTGCACTGGAGTTATTTCACGGCTAATTGACCATCCTTAAGGATTAATTGTAATCGCTTAAGTTGTTAAACGAGATTGACTTCATACGGTCAACGGAAAGCATGGGTGACTTTCTAAGTAATCCTTTCCCTTCAGACGCATGCCCGTCTGGGGGCATTGTTCACTACAACCGCGTTCAAACACTTGGGCGGATAATACAAAAGGAAGTGCAGGTGATAATTGCTTAACTCATTTCCGACCAGACATTGTCTGTGTAATTATTACAGAGAAACCCGTCTTGGTAGACATATTAGCGATGACACTATCTGCAGGCGATGTTACAAATCGTAATTTGAAAGGTTACTTAAGACAACGGAAGTATATATATATATATATATATATATATATATATATATATATATATATATATATATATATATATATATATATATATATAGGAAATGAGGTCATGTGTTTAAATTTTAAAATGATATTTAAAACACGAGGAGGAAATTGTTGGGATAAACCCCATTATAACACGCATGATTGAATACAATTGGCTGGGCAATTCTAGATGTTATAAACAACACTTATGATTGGAGCCTGGTCAGATTGTAACAACAACGTGCGTATATATTGCAATATAATCTGACACTTTCGTCGGTTTAGAGCACTGTGAAAGTAAAATTCACCTCGTCAAGAAGAAACCCAGCTAGCCAGAGTAAGGAATAGGATCAGAATTCCATTTATTGGACCGGACCTTGTTTGAGCATCTTGAGGACTTATATCCCAGGAAAACTCTACCTACATTAACATGGAAAGCCGGAATCCTAGGAATCTGAAACGCAAAGTCAGAGTGGGAGCCTAGTGTAAAGTAATACCCTAGACCGCGTGTAAGAGGCATCTTAAACAAGTTACCTTAACTATTTCTCTGAGCCAGGAGTGAGTATTCCTAAAGAGATTTTAGGTCGGCGGTACCAACTGAGGGTACTATAGCTGGAACAAAGTGTGTGGTATAAGTGGCCTGCTGTCAACGCTAGACACCATCATCACACGGGTCTTGAAGACGCTGGACCAGCTTCGTGATTACTCCCTGATATTTCTTGGAACGTGTCACAAGCTCCAGACTTGACCAGTGACGAGAGTGCACCCGTCCATAACCTGCAAAGAACCAACCATCGGCTGGAGCAGAAACCAACAAACTTACTGGCAGATAAGTACAAACTTAAAAGCTACCAAGTAAACTTTTCAAACATTTCCCTCAATATCCATAAGATCACCTTGTGATGATAACCTTTTTTTTAAAAAAAAAGAGAATTATTCACTTTCACTGTTAAATATAATTGATTATTAAATTTGTTATTTCTATATATACAAATTTATAGTCGATTTTTCTTCTTCTTCTTCTTCGTCCTGAAAAGGACGTTGGTTGCGTTGTGTCTTTTTACAGCGAAGCTGCGTTATTTGCGCCTTTCGGCCGACACATCTGACTTGAGCACGGCATTTTTGGAACCGGGTTAGCCTTCCCCCTTCGATCCCTACTCACTCAACCAGACTGCAGTGATGCAGCCTGTTTCCAGGACCACTACTTGGAGGTGGAGTAGGGTCTTGGTCAGCTCTGGTTCGCTGACCCTGATGCAAGCAGTCTAGCTATGGGTCGTTAACTGCATTTCTCACTGTTGACGCGTCTTAGGTCCCATAGTCGATTTAATCCTTTTGAGTATACTGCTCCCGTATGTCTGAGTCACCTTAAATATACTTAAAACAGAGCTACTAAATTAAGATTTCACTGAACTAAATCTGTTGGGTGCTTTTTTTTTTTAAATCTTCATCCAGGCTGTTTTAAGTTTCTCCCTAACTTCGCACATTATCTGTGTTTTCTCTATAATTCTTGCTGTTCACTCAAATTGCCTTACTTATAAAATACTCAATACAGATACATCAACTCTTCCATTCTCGCGACAAATACAAAAAGCAAGAGAAGCTTTCATTGCATTTGGAAACATATAGAGATAAGAAAAATCAAGTCCAACACCCAAAAAATAATCGTCAACTCAAGTGTCAAGTCAATCCTATTGTATGGCTCTAAAACATGGAGAACAACAAAAACAACCTCAAACAAGTTACAGACATTCATAATTTGGTGCTTGCGTAGAATAGAAGGACTGAAATATATAACAAAGTCATAAATGTGGAATTGATGACAAGAACCAGACAAGTGCCAGTGGAACGAACGAACGAACGAACTTTATTTTCAAAGGGTTAAGAATTGGGCACGCAGGCCCGTCTGACATTCAAGAGTTGAGAAGAAGACGCTGGCGATGGACAGGACACACATTGAGGAAACCTGTTGATAGCATTACAAGGCAGTCTTTGTTCTGGAATTCCCAAAGAAAGAAGGGCAGAGGTAGACCCAAAAATACATGGAGAAGAGAGCTGGAGACAGAGGTGAAACTGATGAGGAGAACGTGGAAAGAACTTGAGCTGTTGGCACGTGACAGGAGGACTTGGCCTGTGTTTGTTGAAGGCCTATGCTCTTTGGAGAGCTAAAGGGTATTGATTGGTTAATGTGAGGAGCTGATTAGAAATAAAATCCATGTAGTGACATCTTAATTATGTTTTGATTAGTCCATTGATTAATTCGGGGGGTGGGGGAGAGAAGGAGGGGGAGGTGTGTGAACATTTAAGTTCGCTGTCAATAGTTGTTATGCTGTAGTCAGTCTCGCGAGAAAAATTCTTTGAGCGAGACGGAAATTACCCTTCTTTCGTTTTGAAAAGTTCAAAGTTCATCAAGCATTGTTACATTTTCAGACCTATCAATTTCTTAAGTATAGAAATGGATAATCCAAAGGAAAAGAAAAAAGGCACCAGTCTGTTAAACAAAGCATTGCTTGAATACTTGCGTCTGCTACAAGAGAGGCCTGTAATAACAAAGGCAGCAACTAAGTAAGTTTTAATGAATTCACAATTTGTTGCTTACCTGTTTAAAAAAAAAAATGGGTGTAGGGCCTATTAAAGTTTAGTTTAGGCTACCAAAGTGATAACATAGAGGTCGCAGAAGAAAGAAAAACGAATATAAATATTTGCATACCACCGCTCAGAAGTAGTGAAATTGGAAAGATAGCTGTAGCTATAAGACTGTGTTTGGAAACAGAACATGACTAGTGTTGTTGTTGTTGTTGTTTTGATGAGTTGGTGGGTTGAGATCTGGCATTCAACATCTGATTATTGTTGCCTCTTCTCTTTCCATCTTGGTCTACCCTGTTCAACCTGAAAGTTGGTTATAATTGGGGTATTTAGTGTCATTTTATTTATTAATTTTGTATTCAATTTAAATAACTGTTGTCTTTTGCAGTTGCTGATTTTTATTTATATTAGTATTTGTCAATTTTATTTTCTCTTTTGTATTGTTTCTAGATAACTATTGTCCTTTACACTTGGTTTTAATTTGTATTAGTATTTGTTCTTTTTGAGTTGTTGTCCCTTTTTTTTAATACCTTGTCTTTCCTTGTCCTATGAGTAGTTATTTTTTTTTGTTAATGCTTTGTTAGTTCTTGCTGCTTAATTTCTATTTAGTTGGATGGTTTTCCTGAAGTTCTAACCTTATATTTTTTCCTTTGTTTTATGTATATATCTTTTAAGTATTGATTGGGCATCTCTTGGGGCATCTATACTTAAAACCTTATCACTTGTTAAGTCTATATTGTGATTTCTATAGTAAGTTTTTAATTCAAGCCTTTGTTGTTCATACTTTTTACAGTGGATCAGGTAGTGGTCTATGTCATTCTCTTCCGGACACTCTTGGCAGTGTGGTTCTTCTACCATGAAGTATGCTGCACCGAGTCGGAGACGCCACAGTTTTTTGTTCGATGGTATCTTTAATTCGTCTCTGACCTGGCATGTCCTCGTTGGTTCTTTCAGCAGTTTGAACGCGTGTCTGCCTTTTCTACTTTTCTTCCATGTTGTCTTCCATTCCTCGTTTATAGTTTCCTTCACTTGGCTCTTGATCTCTGACCTTCCCAGTCCTGCTTTTATATTGTTTTTACTTGTTCTTCCCTTCTTGGCGTTCTGGTCCGCCAACTCGTTGCCAGCTATACCTATGTGTGCTGGAACCCACACTAGCCTCACACTACATCCTCTGTTCTCTAGTGATGTATTAATTGCTAGAATTTCTTCCTTTATGTCTGGCCGGCTACATTTACCTGGGTGTTCTAGTGCTTGTAGTGATGATAGTGAGTCTGTAAATATCGTAACAGCTTCTGGTGGGTTATCTTCGATTATTTCTAGACTTTTAAGAATTGCTATCATCTCTGCAGTAAAAATCGATGCCCCTTCCGTTACACTGTAGTTCTTTTTTATTCCCCATTGTGGTATTACAACTCCGGCACCTAGTTGCCCACTATCACCCTTGGATCCATCAGTGTAGACGGCCAGACTTTGTTTAGTTAGTTGCCCTATGAACTTTCTACTTATCATTTTGGCTTCCTTATCTTCTATGTTTTGTTTGATCTTTTCAGTAAGTGAGTAGTCTATGATTGGTGTTTTTAGTTCCCATGGTGGTATTTTGCTTCTGTATTTATTACTATTTTCAATTGTGTTTGATAGTTCTTTGAACTGTATTAGGTCTTCTATAGTTCTCCACCCTGTTGGATATCTATCTTTATCTAAGGGAACGTCCCATACACTTGGTTGGTTTTTGACAAATGCTTTATGTGCTGGGTGGGTCACTTCTTGTGCTACTTTACTCCAATAATTTAATCTCAGTTCTTTCCGTCTTAGACCAAGGGGAGGTATGCCGAGAGCTACTTCTAGAGCTTCTACTGGTGTCGATATAAATGCACCTGTAATGGTTCTCATGGCTGCATTTTGAATCCTGTCCAGTTTTGCTTTGTTAGAAGCTGCAGCTGAGTCATAGACTATGCTGGCATAATCCAGTTTCCCCCTGATGAAAGACTTGTAGAACATAAGCATTATTTTATTGCTGGCCCCCCATCCATTACCTTTTACAATCCTTAGTATATTTAGGGGTCCCCTACAGCTTTCTACCAAATTGTCTATATGTTTATTATAGTTTAGTTGTTTATCTAAAGTTATGCCCAGAAATCTTGTTGTTGAGGAGGTACATATTTTCTGTCCTTTAATGGTTATATTGATTTTGTTATTTTTTTTTAAATTTCCTTTGCTGAAAATCATACCTACTGTTTTGTTTACATTAATTTGGAAGCCCCAACTTTTCATCCACTCTGAAACTTTGTCTATTTGATTTTGAAGTTTTTTGTAAACATGGTCCAAGTTTTTTCCAGATCGCCAAATGGCACAGTCATCTGCAAATTGTGATACTGCATTCTTTATGTCATTAAATTCATCTGCTAAATCATTTACAGCTATAGTGAAAATTGAAGGAGAGATCACTGATCCTTGAGGAATCCCATTCTGTTGTTCATATATTTCTGACCTATCATTATTCACCTGTACAGCAAAATACCTGTCCTGTAAAAAGTTTTCTAGGTACCTATAGGTTTTACCATTAATGCCAATCTTTTTCATTTTGTAAAGAGCTCCATCTCGCCAGCATTCATCATATGCTCTAGCTACATCTAGAAAGACTGCCACTGTTTTCTCTTTCCTCTTGAACCCTAGCTTTACATCGTGTTCTAATCTTACAAGCTGGTCTACTGTACTCCTGTCTGCTCTAAACCCTGACTGGTTTGGGCTATATAACTGGTTTTTTTCTAGGTAGAATTTAACTCTTTTATTCACAACAGTTTCCAGTATTTTACCTAGTTGTGATGTTAAGGAGATAGGCCTATATGAACTTACATCATGGGCTTCCTTATTGGGTTTTAGAATGGGTACTATCATAGCTACTTTCCATGCTTTTGGTATCTTTCCTGAGCTCCAGATTTTGTTATAAAGTGAAGTTATTATGTTTATAGTTCTTTTGGGTACTTTCTTAAGGATTTCATAACTAAGTATATCTTGCCCTGAGGCAGTATTAGATTTATCTTTTATTGCATTAGTTACTTCTTCCTCCGTTATATCAGCATCTAAATAGTTTGTTTCATCTATCTGGTCTGGTAGTTCTTTTAAAAACTGTATCCTAAGTCTTTCTCTTCTCTCATTTTCTTCCTGTCCAAGGCTACTTTTTGCACTGACTTTATAGAAATACTCGGCAAGGGCATTAGCTTTTTCTTTATCTGTTTCTGCTCTCTTTGGTAGTTTGATTGTTGGCATTATTGTTTTCTTATTGTTCCCTTTGATTGCCTTAAGCTTTCTCCATACTTCTCTAATTTGAGTGCTAGGTTTAAGTGACTGACAAAACTCCTTCCAGTTAGTTTCTTTGGCTTTGAATATTATTCTGTTAGATTCATTCCTAATAAGTTTATACTTATCATAATTTTCTTCTGTTCTGTTATTTCTATATTTTTGTAAGGCCCTTTTTCTTCTCTCATGAATTTCTGCACAGCTTTTATTCCACCAGGCAACTGGTTCTTTATTCCATTGAGTTTCTCTTTTCTTATTAATGTTATTTTTTTGTTTAAGGTGTTGTGGCATATTTTTATTTGGTATATACTTTATTGCTATTTTCAGAATTTCATTGGTCAGTGTTTCTGCCCACAAGTCAGTATCATCTGATTCCATGTCTTTATATTCCATCACCTCCAGCTCTGATTGGAAAGCTTCCCAGTTTGCTTTTTTATAGTTGAAGGTAGGTTTCTCTGGTTCTGGGTTTGGAATGACATTTTCATGCATGGTTATTACAATGGGCATGCAGAAGGTTGCTGGATTACAGACATTGTCCCATAGAAGAGACACAAAAACCATGATCCAGATGGAAAAGTACAACAGTATGCCAATGCACCCAATGAAGGCAAGACTAGATGATCTGGCATTGGGACGTCTAAAGCGTAGGAGCTTTGTGCATCGGGGGAAAAGACTTATAAGACAGCATCAAGAAGACCTATCCATGAAGACAACACCACTGAAGCCCACCCTATACCCTGTACCATGGGAGCAGGCCAGCAGTGCCCTCCAAATTAATACATCAGTCAGTGGTCTCACAAGTGGATGTGAGTATAATGATCTGCAAAAACGAACTGCTACATTGAGTATGATCCAAGAAAGCTATCCCGATCAATCATGGATACATGCCTATACAGATGGATCAGCAACAAATGCTGTTAGGAATGGAGGTGCCGGTATCTTTATCTCATATCCTGACAACCACTATGAGACTAGGCACATTCCCACTGGTAAATTCTGTTCCAACTATACAGCTGAGGTTCAAGCTCTAGAGCAAGCTGCAAATATGATTTATAACACCAACTCTGACTGCCACCAGGTAGTCATCCTCACAGATGCACTGTCTGTCCTGCAAGCTCTCAAGGGTGGTAAACTCCCGCATCTGAGAAATGAACTAAACAAGGTAGCTGCCAAAAAGAGAACCATACTTCAGTGGGTACCATCTCATTGTGGTGTACCCGGAAATGAAAAGGCAGACAAACTTGCAAAAAAGGGAGGAGAATGTGAACAAGAAGATAATGAAGTCACATACTTTGAGAAAAAGAGAGCTATCCAGACTATCAGAAGAGAACAGAACCAACCCAAAGACGACTATCACACTCTCGACCGGCAGGGACAGATAACTATTTTTCGACTCAGGACAGGGCATAACAAACTGAATAAACACATGCACAAGCTACGATTGTCTGCTTCACCACTGTGCACATGTGGATTAAATGAACAAACTGCTGAGCATGTTCTACAGGACTGTCCTCTGTATGACCAGTTAAGAAAGATATACTGGCCGAATGACTCAACACTAAACTCAAAGCTATATGGAGTTAAAGAGGAACTTCAAACAACAGTCGAATTCATCATGAGAACTCGTCTGACGGTGTAATCATCAAAGATGCGATCGCAAGAAGAAGAAGAAGAAGACAATGGGCAGATGATCTGAGTTTGTGTCTTGTAACACTTCCCAATTTACATTCGCTAGGTTGTTAGTTGCTATACTTATGTCTATTGCTGAGTCTGCCCTATTAGCTTGTGGATTAATTCTTGTTGCAGATCCATCATTTAGTATTAGTAGTTCATTGTTTTCTATGAAGTCAAGTAGGCATTTTCCTGCATTATCTGTATGTTGTCCACCCCAAGCACAATGATGGGAATTAAAATCGCCTACTATGATTGTTTTGGGGCCTAGTCTGGTGCTTATGGCTAGTATTTCTTCATCTTTAATTATGCCATCTTTAGCATATACATTTAGAATTGTTAGATTGTTTGGTTCAGCTGCTATAGTAACCTGGATACCTTCTATATTGGTTGTATTAAAAACTTCCCAGTCTATGATTTTAAATTTTTCGCTAACTAAGACTGCGACACCACCTCCTCTACCTTCTTTCCTATCGTGTCTAAGTATCTTAAAGCCCTTACAACTATATCTACTATTTGGGTTTAAATGGGTCTCTTGAAGAGCATATATATCAGTAGTTAATCCTGTCTCTGATAGTAGGGGTGCAAAATTCTTTTTGATACCCCTACAATTCCACTGTATAATTTTAAATCTTTCTAAATTGAATTTTAACATCATCTATTATCCCTTTTATTTTGGTTAACTATCAATTTGCTCTTAATCTGTATTCCCTGCACTCGTGGACCCATCATCAATCAAGTTCTCTAGAAAAGCCTTATTAAAACTTATCATTGTATCCGTAACTTTTTCTGTTATGTATGGTAAAAGTGCATCAACGTGTTCTTTGATAGAGCTAGTTTCTTCTAGGTTGACCACTTTCCTATTTTCATCTAATGCTACATTCCCTTCTCTCCCTATGTTGATCTCCTGCCTTTCACTTTCCATTCTTTTTAGTATTATTTCACTTTCTTCTTTTAGTTCGGAAAGTTTGACTAGCATTATTTCATTTTCTTCTTTCAGTGCAGTCAGTTTAGCCACATCCTGGGTAATTTGGAACTGTATGGCTTTCACTTCTTGTAGCAATGCCTCTGCACTTTTCAGTGAATTCACATTTTCCAGAGTTGTAGCTGACCTGTCTGGCTTGCTGCTTTCTTTTGTTTTGTTAGTTATTTTCTGTTCTTTTGACTGCTGCGTTTTAATAGTTTTAATTTCTTCTTTAAGAGATTTTATTTCTTCTACAACTTTACTGTTTGTGTTTTTTGTGTTTTCTGTTATTTCTTTAATTACTGTTTTAAATGGTGTTCTTGTTATGATGGATTCTTTTAGTGCTTGTTTGGTTTGCTGGTACACTGGACAGCCCTGATACCTGGCACTGTGGTTCCCTTTGCAATTGGAACACTTTCTGTTCCCATTCGCCTTTTTGTAGTCGGTATCTGCCTTTGCCTTTTCACACTGTGTAGAGGGGTGGTTACTGGAGCAGTACCGACAAACTGTTCTCCCCTTACAATTGTTCCTTCCATGGCCGAATTTCAGACAGTTGGAGCACTGTAGCACAGGGGGAATGTAAGCTTCGGTGTGCTTCTTGGTTTTCCCAAATAGTAGTGTTTTAGGGGTTTCCCTCCCTTCTGCCGTTATTATAACCACTGGGGTTACAATGCTCCCTTTCACCATTATTCTGTCCACATGTACCAACTTTATGTCTGGGTTCTGTTTTGCGATGCTGTTCATAACTTCCTCGCTTGAAAGGTTAATGTTTATCCCTTTTAACACACACCTATTGGTCTCTTTTGCCAGCTCTATCTTTACTTTTATGTCGTGTGCCAGAGTCACTGTTTTTGCTTCTACTTTGAGTTCTTCTAACATCTCTTTTATTCTGTCGCTCTGATTTGGGGTAATTATTATGCCAAAATGGGTTTTTGAAATTTTGGCTATCGCCTTTTTGCCTAACACAGGATCAAGGATTTTTATAATTTTGTCTTCATCTAGTGCCTTGATCTTGACAACCTCACCAGCTACTTGTGTTATCTTTAACCGACATATGTTTACTACATCTTTATTTTGGGAAACTGCCTGGGATGCTTTATGTCTTGAGTCTTCTTTGGTACTTTCATTGCTATTTTTTTGGTTAGAAATTTCTTCTATGGGGGCCTGACTATTCTCTTCTAGTTTATCGTGCCTGGTGTCCCTATCTTTGTTTTTAACTGCTTCTGCCCACGTTTTGCCTTCACCTGACTGTGATCTAGTTAGGACTACAGGTGCCATGTTTGGTTATGAGCTATGTCCTAATTTCCTATTTGAATTTCTTTACTTATTGTTCTTTCCTATTTCTTTTAGCTCCCTTTCTTTTATTTTGTTATTATTAATTTAATTATTTTATTGTGCTATCTTTTTCTTATTCTTAGAAGTTTGGTCTATTTTGGTTCAAATCTTTCGATCTGGTAAATCTAAAATTCCCTTAACCACTAATATTTATTATTAATAATTGATTAACACTACTAGGATCTATGATTACAGTTTAGGATGATTCAACTTTTTGCTATTTTCTGATGAGTTAAGTAAAGTAAAAATGTCTACCGTACCACGCAATGGAAAGCACGTGGCGCCTGGGCCTATTAAAATTTATTTGTTTCTTTTTAATTTATGGCTATTCCTATTTTATATTATCACTCCTAGCCAGTATCAAGCAATCAACAATTATACTAACCGCTTAAATTGTATACAAAATAGAAACAGCAAATAAATTAAATTCAACTTATCTGGTTTGTATTTCTCCCGGTTGTGTGCGAACGCTGCGTGCTCAAGGCGAAGAGGTGTCTGACATGACTAGTTAGACAATTGCGAGCTTATTAACCCGTTGAGCCCGCCGCAAAACTTTCAACCATACCCTATTGCCGAAGTTCCTGGCCAGAATCGTAATTTAAAGTTGGCACTTGAGCGAGAGTAAATTGCAATTAGAGATCGCGAACGGGTTTAGAAAGGGAACTCAAAGCGATCAAACCGCGATTACGAGACTATGAGCTCATAGTAAACAGAAATCTGATATAAAAATCTGAAAGGAAGACATGCATGTAAGTTGTTCAAGGCTCCAACAAAAAAATGTCAGATATCTAGGGAATTGAAAATTCCCAGTAATAAGAAACTTCTCAGACTAAAGCTGGGAGAAGGCTATTTCAGAATAGAAGAACCTTACTGTGCAGTATGTCTTCAAGACAATAATATAGAACATTTCTTGTTAAAATGTAAGAGGTATGAACAAATGAGAATACCAATATTAGATTATTTGCAAGCATCCGACTTACCTATAAATATAGAAGAGGTGTTAAGAGTAGACAGACCTAGGGAACTGCATAATATAGTCAAACAATATTTAACACGAACAAATGTTAATATATAGAGGCTGGGAATGTGAAGGTCTGATGGTCTTATTCCAATGCATATGACTTTTAACAGATGAAAGTCAATTAAATATCTGGTAAAGTCCGCTATATAACTAGAACCACCAGGCCTTTACACCCCTCCACTTTAATATTATTCTTGTTCAGAGTTTCTTCTTGATTTTGTTCGTTTGTTTTTTGTTTTTTTATTATTTTTTTTATTATTTATTTAACGTATAAGCACAATGGTGATTGTCCCTATTTACAATGATTTAACAAATGTGATGAAATGTGATGCCACTTCCTCATATCGGAAGTTTTTCATATTATTTGGAATTGAAAACAATATATATCCTAATTATAACCCATCAGAGGTTGAACGGGATATTTTTCTTCATTAATATATAATTTAAAAAAAAGAAGGAAATGAAAAGGCAGATAAAGAAGCCAAGAAAGGTAGATCTGATAAAAATCTAATAAATGTAGGAACGAGTAAATCAGAGATTAAGAGCTTAATTAAAGATTTAATAACAGATGAATGGAAAGCAGAGTGTGATAAAAATCTGAAAGGAAGACATGCATATAAGATGTTCAAGGCTCCAATAAGAAAATGTCAGATATCTAGGGAATTGAAAATTCCCAGTAATAAGAAACTTCTCAGACTACAGCTGGGAAAAGGCTATTTCAGAATAGAAGACCCTTACTGTGTAGGATGTCTTCAAGACAATAATATAGAACATTTCTTGTTAAAATGTAAGAGGCATGAACAAATGAGAATACCAATATTAGATTACTTGCAAGCATCCAACTTACCTATAAATATAGAAGAGGTGTTAAGAATAGACAGACCTAGGGAACTGCATAATATAGTCAAACAATATTTAACACGAACAAATGTTAATATATAGTGTGGCTGGGAATGTGAAGGTCTGATGTTAATTTTTTTTTTTTTTTAAATTAATGAAGAAAAATATCCAGTTCAGGAGAAACCATAGTCAACCTGGTCATAGTGTATGGGCCAAATGAGGATGAGAGAGCAGAGGTCAAGGAGGAATTCTTCGAGCTGCTTCAAAGGACAGTGGATGACTGCCTAGATGAAGTTATCATGCTCGGAGATTTTAATGCCAGAGTTTGAAATGACCATGCTAGATGGGGTGGAGTTATCGGAAGATATGGAGAAGATACTCTCAATGACAATGGAAAGCGACTCCTTAGATTCTGCAGTAAGCAGAATCTGATCATTACAAACACAAAGTTCCCCCATTAGCGCATACATGCATACACTAGATGTGAACCAACAAAGAATAAGAAGTCAGTGATCGACTATGCCATTGTTCGGAGAAGCTCATTCAAATATGTCCGAGATGCTAGAGTTTGGAGGGGGCCAGAGATTGGAAGTGATCACTACCTGCTAACAATCAAAAGAACAACTGAAAGAGTTGCTCAGACTAGGAACTGCCCAACATCACGCAAGAAACCAAGTAAACGAGCAGGAGAAATGAGCATTAGGACCTACAAGCTGAGAGAGCCAGAAATTAAGACCAGATATCAGTGGCTTATTGCTGCAGCTGTGAGCAACACAGAAGAATGACCTGATGACTTGGAAACCCTCTGGATTAAATTCAAGGATATCATAAAGACAGCTGTCGCAGAAGCATGCGGTGAAGTCCGACTTGGGAACAAGAGAAAGAGGACACCTTGGTGGACAGAGGAAGTCAAAGAGAAAATAAGAGAGAAGAAAATGGCATGGAAACAATACTTAGGAGCTAAAAACACAACAGGACAAATGGAAAAATATAGAGAATATGTGACACTCAGAACAGAAGCAAAGAACAAAGTGCTAGCAGCAAAACAGAAGTCCTGGGAAGAATTTGGAGAAAAGCTAGAAAAAGATGCACAAGAAAACCAGAAATTGTTCTGTAAGACCCTAAAGAACATGAGGAAGGAAAAACAATGCCCTCTCAAATTTATAAAGGACAAGCAAGGCAAATTGCTTACTGCCCCAAAGGAAGTAATGGAAAGAATATTTCTCAGAACTCCTGGATGGTGAGCATGGTGAAGCATCAGAAATGATAAACACTAGCATAGAAGAGAAAACCAATGATGGTGAAGATGACATAAAGATGGAAGAACTGAATGCAGCACTGGAGAAAATCAAGATGGGCAAAGCAGCAGGGCATGATGGTATAACACCAGAAATGGTTAAGTTCATGGGAGCATCAGGCGACCTATTACTCTTAAGGGTTTTACAGGCAGCGTGGTACAACAAGACCATACCAAAGGATTGGGAGATTGCCATCATAACACCAATTTTCAAAAAAGGTGACAATCGACAGTGTGGAAACCATAGAGGCATATCCCTTCTCAGTGTCCCTGGTAAAATCTACTCTAGAATCCTAGAGCAGAGACTCCAACGCCTAGCTGAGCCACAATTGGATGAGGTCCAGTGCGGATTCCGAGCAAACCGAAGTACTCAAGACCTAATCTTCACACTCAGACAGCTGAGTGAAAAGGCCCTTGAGTATAAGAGTGAGATGCATCTTTGTTTCATAGATCTGGAAAAGGCGTTTGACAGGGTCCCCTGGAGCAAACTTTGGGACTGTTTGGCAAGGAAGAATATTCCAGCACCTCTGATTCATGCTATACAGAGCTTCTACAAGTCTTGCAGAAATTATGTGAGGACAGCAAACCATAAGTCAGAAGAGTTCAGGACCACCACTGGTGTAAGACAAGGTGATATCCTATCACCTTACCTCTTCATACTCCTTATGGACGATGTCATCAAGGCATGTAAGGAGAGAACAAGAAAGTATTCAGTGGGGTACTGGAAGATGAGACAGGTCTATATTTCGGAGCTGGCATTTGCTGATGATGTTGCCCTGATTGCTAAATCAGAGGCACATCTCCAATCCAACCTGCAAGTCTGGAAGGAAGAGCTGGAGAAGAGAGGGATGGTCATAAGCAGCTCTAAAACAAAATCCATGGTGATATCACGAGAAGAAAGAAGACATCAGATTAAGCTGGGAGAACAGGTCCTGGAGCAGGTTGACCACTTTAAATACCTCAGAGCTATTATAGACCGAAAGGGAGGCATCAAAGAAGAGTTGGCCACTCGAAAAGCAGCAGCTGGGAGACTTTTTCAGGCCATAAATCGAGGATTCCTCAGCAAGAGAGAGGTTGGTAAGAAAACAAAGATGGCTGTATACCGCTCCACCTATGTCCCAGTCTTGACATATGGATGCGAGTCATGGGCAATGACTACAACCCATAAAAGCCAGATCCAAACCTCAGAAATGAGGTATCTGAGGAAAGTGGTTGAAGTAACAAGAAGAGACATGGTACGCAACCAAGGCCTTAAATCCTACCCCCTGCAGACCCAAGTAGAACAGTCCCAATTAAGATGGTTTGGCCATGTCTGCAGAATGGGAGAAGATCAAATACCACGACAAGCATGGGAAACAAAGAGCCAAGGATCCAGACCCCGAGGACGACCCAGAGTCCGCTGGGAGGACAACATTAGACAGTCTTTGAAGGACCGAGGACTAGAATGGAATCAGGCCAGGAGGAAGACAGCCGATAGGATAGTCTGGCGCTCTCTCTTCCAAACCTCTACACCTCACGGTAGAAGGGGAACGACTAAGTAAGTAAGTAATATCCCGTTCAACCTCTGATGGGTTATAATTAGGATATATATTGTTTTCAATTCCCAATAATACGAACAACTGTTGATATGAGAAAGAGCATCACATTTGTCAAATCATTGTAAATAGGGACAATCACAATTGTGCTTATACGTTAAATAAATTTAAAAAAAAAACAACAACAACAAATCAAGAAGAAACTCTGAACAAGAATAATATTAAAGTGGAGGGGTGTAAAGGCCTGGTGGTTCCAGTTATATAACTGACTTTAACAGATATTTAATTGACTTTCATCTGTTAAAAGTCATATGCAGTGGTGAAGGCTAAAATTTATACAGGGTGTCCATAAAAGATAGTACCCTTTTTAAAAACTTTATTCTTGGCCCCATGACATGGTACGAGGATGCTTTCTATCACAAAAGTAAGATAATCTCTGCAAGTTATTAAGCATACCTTACAAAGACTCAATATGTGCACCCTACGCATGCGCACGATGTGTATTTCAAGTGAAACGTTCGCAGTTGAGTTGCAACCGGTAATTGTTTCATGTCTTTCCACACACTGGTCAAGTAGGTGAAAAAAAAAAAGAAATAGGTACATTCTTTTGAAAAGGGTACAGTCTTTTATGGACATCCTGTATGTTTTTAATTTTCATTTGTATGTTCTCTATTTTTCAGCTTTAGTACAATTAATAACAGTTGTGAATACAAGTCAGTGGTACCACCCTTGGAGCTCAAGAAACCAGACACAGACTACCACCTTACAGAAATACTTAAGAAAACAAATAGTACCGGAAATATAAAAAACTGCCAAAAAATATATTCAATAAATATTAAAGAACAGAATAACAGTATACAGGAGCCACGGTAGCACAGTGGTTAGTGCACTGGCTTCCTAGCTCGGTGGTCCAGGGTTTGATCCCCAATTGAGGGGGGATTCTTTAGACCACAAACGGCTCCGTGGTCAACCCAGCCTGATGAATTGGGTACCAGAACAACTCTGGGAAGGTTAAGGCGGCCGGCGTGATGCTGACCACATCACCCCCCGTGTGCCGATGTTCAAGAAAATACAGGCCTAACACCGTATTCCCAATATGCCCAATGGGCATATTTTTTTGTTTTTTTTACATACATACACATACGGTTCGATAATTTTGATTTGCCCTATATACAACAATTGGACAGAAGATATGATGCCAGTTTCACATATCGGCAGTTGTACATATTATTTGGATTTGAAAACACAATATAGCCTAACTATAACCCTTGAGTGGTTGAAAGGGATATTTTTCATCATCAAATAAAAAAAAAATTGTATAATGCAACAATAACAGAAGTTAAAATGCTTCTAAAGACATATTAATTCTGACCTCGTGCATTTTAAAAGTCCCACATTTTTTTATGAGGCCTTAATTAAAATGGCAATATTTGTTTCATTTTCTCACAGCCCTGTACTGATATCTATCTGCTAAAAAGAAAAGAGAAAAAGAAATTGCATATGAGGAATGTCATGGAAGACGTGAAAAATATGTATGCATGTTAATGTAATTTATTCTCCTGTTATGCTCCTACGAGCAAGAAACCAACCAAAATATGTTGTATTGTTTCTGCTGTGTGTCCTGATGACTGCACTAATTGTCTTGTGGTTAATTCATTTCCTTTCATTCCATTTCAACTTCACTGGATGCAGGGGCGTACTTAAAGTGTTTGGTATCTCTATAAGTAAACATGCAGAAAAATATATTATGCTTGCCAGTAGATTTTAAAATAGTAATAATAGTGCCCGATCGGAACCATCCCCCTGGCTGTT
Source organism: Oreohelix idahoensis (assembly GCA_024509875.1). NCBI lineage: Eukaryota > Metazoa > Mollusca > Gastropoda > Stylommatophora > Oreohelicidae > Oreohelix > Oreohelix idahoensis. The sequence goes on from JAMPIV010017863.1 coordinate 296,752, forward strand.
ACCCTGGGCAAACCGCCCCCTTTGCGCCCCCATTAGTACACCACTGATTGGATGTTTGTTGTCAAATTTATCATGACTTATAGTCAATGGTCAGTGCACCATGAAAAAATTTAAAGGCTTTCAATCTCTTTTAATGGGCATCCAGTTAGCATTCACGGTACAGTGCACGCTTTTTCCAAAGATTCCAGAACAGCTGACAAGATTTTGTCATTGTTCATTACACGATGTTTCTTCTTCTTCTTCTTCGTTCGCCCTGAAAAGGACGGTGGTTGCGTTGTGTCTGTTTACAACGTAGCTGTGATATCTGCACCTTTCGGTCGACACATCCGACTTCTGCACGGCATTTTTTAGGACCGGGTTTGCCTTCCCATTTCGATCCACACTCGCTCAGCCAGCCTGCACAGCTGCAGACTGTTTCCAGGACCACCACGTGGAGGTGGAGTGCGGTCTTGACCAGCTCTGGTTCGCTGGTCCTGACGCAGGCAGTCAAGCTATGAGTCGCTGACTGCGGTCTCTATTGCTGCGTCTTGAGGTCCCACACGATGTTTCACTTAGGCAATTAATAATATCGGGATAGAGAATGGGGAGGCAACAGTTATTGACCCTTTTACAGGAAGGGTGTGCTAAAATACTTCATGGGCTCATGCAGCGGTGGTTTCTGTAACAATTTATGTTACTTGATGAGGTTGCCAGTCTCCATGCTCAGTCTTACATTAGTTACCTTTTACAACTTGTATTTGAAACTCCCAGAAACCTGACAAGATTATTTTGTGGTACAGTATTGTTATCAGACTCATGTCGTATTTGCTACATGTATTTTTTATTATCATCATCATTACTTTCCTGTGTATATAGTCACCATAAAATGTTGGACAGTGAGAGCTCTCACAGCTCAAGTTATTTTCATCATCATTTATTTTTTGTTCTCTATTTGGTGTGGAACTACCACTCCAGCTGCTCCCCTTGCACCAAAGCATTCACATCTGCTGTTACAGTGACAGGGTCTGTAGCAACCTGTTTGACAGGATGAGGTTGTCAGCCTCATGCACAACCTTATATTAGTTTCCTGTTTTTTTGTAATGCCAAGAAGAGCAGTGGCCCCATTACTTCTTTGTCTCCACCGAGGCCCCCTGGGGCTAAACTTTGCATGTTAAAATGATACAATGAACAAATTACTGTTTATGATTGTCAAAAGTTCATTTTGGTCTGTGTGTTTTCCACAGCGCTGTTGTGTCTGGATTAGGAAACATCATATCCCAGGTTTTGGCACCAGACCCGACAACAGGTGGAAAGATTAACTGGAGAAGCGTCTTTGCTTATGTGTCTTTTGGGTAGTGAAAATACATATACTTGATTATTGTTGATAATATTGTCAGAGTATTAAATTAACGTGGTATTTCTTCTTCTTTCTCGTTCGTCCTGAAAAGGGCGTTGGTTGCATTGTGTCCGTTTACAGCGAAGCTGCGATATTTGCGCCTTTCGGCTGACACATCTGACTTCAGCACTGCATTTTTTGGGACCGGGTTTACCTTCCCACTTCGATCCCTACTCTCTCAGCCAGACTGCAGTGGTGCAGCCTGTTTCCAGGACCACCACTTGGAGGTGGAGTAGGGTCTTGGTCAGCTCTGGTTTGCTGACCCTGATGCAAGCAGTAAAGCTATGGGTCACTTACTGCATTCATCTCTCTAGCTGTGTCTTCGATCCCAACTGCAGCTGATCCCTGTACAGGAAGCTTGCGTCAAGCATTCAGATCCTCTTGCTGTGATGGTTTCTGTAACAATGTGTTTTACATGATGAGGTTGGCAGCTCAATAATAGTAATAATAACCCCTTCAGTCATAACTTCTTCTTCCTCGTTCGCCTTCAGAAATCCACATTTATGACTCTAATAAAGGCAGTAGTCAACCCAAGGTTCCCGACATCTCCAAACAGTTTTTCGTTGACAGAAGTCAGTCATAACTGACTATGGGAATGCGACCTTGAAGTGACAGCCCTGCGCTGCTTATTTTCCTGATGTTCATTTCGACATTTTTTCTTCTCTTCTGCTTGCCTGAGAGATTTTTTTTGCCCAATCTGAGGTGGCGCCATAGAGAGCATCGTCACTTGGTGTGATCGGCAGCTTTATCCTTCCAGGTTGCTGGATTTATGTTCAGTACCCTCATGTCTCTCTTGCACACATTTTTGAACCCCAGCTGCGGTCGCCGAATGGTTTTTTTTGCTATCTGCCAGTTCTCTGTAGAAGATATCTTTTGGGGTGTGACCATCTTCCATGTGGTGCACATGGCTAAGCCAGCATAGTCTGTGCTGTCTTAGCAGTCTGTACTTGCTTTGAAGGCCAGAACGTGACAACACCTCGACATTTGTCACATAGTCCTTCCACGAAATAGCGAGGATGCGGCGTTGACGCCGTATATGGAAGGTATTGAGCCTTCTTTCTTGCTTAGCATAGATTGTCCCTATCTCGCTGCCACGTAGAAGTGCGCTGGTGATGCAGGCGTTATATACCACAGCTTTGGTCTTCGTTATAAGTTTGGAGTTTCCCCAAACACGCGTTGTGGGGCGGGCAAAGGTGTCAGCCCCATGCACAACCTCATACTAGTCGCCTCTCACGACGTGCCGGAGGGAGAAGTCGTTTTTTTCTTTGTCTTCTCAGGAGACCCCGGGAAACTAGACAGGGAGGAGATGCTTATTAATGTCTAAATTATGTTTATAAATTATTGATGTCTAAATTATGTTTATAAATTATTGCCAACTAAATTGTGTTTATAAATTATTGCTGACTAAATTGTGTTTGTAAATTATTGCTAATGAAATTCTGTGTATAAATTACTGCATATCAAGCTGTTTATAAATTAATGCATACCAAATTCTGTTTATAAATTATAGGTAACTAAATTTTGTTTATAATTTATTGCTGACTAAATGCTAATTATTAATTATTGCTGCTTAATTTAGTTTATAAATTTTTGCTGACTAAATTCTGTTTATAAATTATTGTTGACTAAATTCTGTTTGTAAATTTTTGCTACTTTCTGTTTATAAATTATTGCTGACTAAATTCTGTTAATAAATTATTGCTTACCAAATGAGGTTCATGTATAAGTTATTGCTACCAAAATTCTTTTTAAAATTATTGCTGACCACATTCTGTTTATAAATCATTACTCCTACAGATTCTAAAGCAGTGTCACTAACATTATTCTTAATGTTTCTCATCTCAGGTTTTGTGTCAATGGACCTTTGATACATCACTTCTATATATTTTTGGAGAAGGCTGTACCTAGAGACAAACCAAATGCAGCTTTAAAACGCCTCCTGTTTGACAGACTTATCTTTGCCCCACCCCTCCTGCTCATATTTTTGTATTACGTTTCAATCATTGAGGTTAGTTATAAGAATTGTCGCTACATTATTGTTTAATGTACATATATATTTATATATCAAGACAGATTTACCCACAATTCTTGTCCGTGTAGTTCCTGAGGGTCTCTGAGCAGACACAGAATATGACTGCTGCAACCTCAGGCATATTGTTCAAGGCCATTATGGATTCCAGAATAAGCACTGTCTCAATAACATCAGCAGGTTTCCTCAAGGTATGTCCTTTCCCAGTTAGGGTGTCAAAATCAGTAGAGCTGCCCTACAAGATGCCACTAGGCATGATGGCCACTGATTGCTTTGTCAGTCAACGACCAAGGACCAAAGAAAGAAGAAAAGAAAATGTCCTGTCCATTGCTAGTGTCTTCTTTTACTCTCTTGGTCTACTGGCAGTTGTCAACAGTTCCACATTGGTGAACTTGTTATACCATTTCACTGCTATGTAAGAACCCATTTATGAATGTCTGTAACTTCTTGGTTATTGTTTTTGTTGTTCCTCGTCCCCTCCAACTTATTTTGCACAGTCCCATGATATAAATCTTATACTCTTCTACTTCTGCTGCTACCTGTGCAGTTTTCCCTTGCCTGTTTAATGTACAAACATTCCAGGTGCCATATCTGGAAATTAGGTTGTTTCAGAATACAATTGCTAGTTATCTAGTGCAGCACTGATAAATACCACACTCTTAAATGGACAACTTCTGCCAGATAGCATTATGAAGTCCTGAAAAGGACTGCTAGAAGAGAGAACATTTTTTGATCAACTGCTACATTACTTTAACTCTTAGTATACGTGCTCAAAAACCGCGTTTTTACGAGCTGATTTCAGAGAGTACATTTTTAGACATGACTGCCTTTACTGATTTTGCATTAAGTAACTTATTTATAATGATAACATAAAGTGTTATATATTAAAATGTAGAAAAATGAAACATCTATGACATGCACTTAACTTAATTGTTAAGTGGTGTTAAACATGCATGCAACATATACAGTAATGAGTGCAGAAAAATGTTTAAATTGAAAAAAGTGAGAAACAAATTGTACTTATCAATATGTATAATTAATTCTGGTAAACTTCTACCCCTAAGCCTACTTTCATTTTAAAGTACATCCATTTTCACATAATGTAGGAAAGTTGGAGCTGTTTCTGAGCACAAATAAAGTTTTTATCACAATTTGAATTTTTTTGGTATATTTAGATAAAGCGCACAAATATTTTAACCTTTGTTTACAGACATGACTACCGTTACTGATTTTGCATTAAATAATTTATTTATAATGATAACATGAAGTGCTATATATCTAAATATAGAGAAATGAAACCCCTTTGACATGCACTTAACTGAATTATTCAATGATTTTAAACATGCATGCAACATATGCAGTAATGAATGCAGAAAAATTTAAAAAGATAAAAAATTGAAAAACAAATTGTCCTTATCAATATGTATAATTAATTCTGGTAAACTTCTACCCCTAAACCTACTTTCATTTTAAAGTACATCCATTTTCACATAACGTAGGAAAGTTGGAGTTGTTTCTGAGCACAAATAAAGTTGTTATCACAATTTGAATTTTTTTGGTATATTTAGATAAAGCGCACAAATACTTTAACCTTTATTTACAGACATGACTACCGTTACTGATTTTGCATTAAATAATTTATTTATATTGATAACATGAAGTGTTATATATCTAAATATAGAGAAATGAAACCCCTTTGACATGCACCTAACTTAATTGTTAAGTGGTGTTAAACATGCATGCAACATATACAGTAATGAGTGCAGAAAAATGTTTAAATTGAAAAAATTGAGAAACAAATTGTACTTATCAATATGTATAATTAATTCTGGTAAACTTCTACCCCTAAGCTTACTTTCATTTTAAAGTACATCCATTTTCACATAATGTAGGAAAGTTGGAGCTGTTTCTGAGCACAAATAAAGTTTTTATCACAATTTGAATTTTTTTTGGTATATTTAGATAAAGCGCACAAATATTTTAACCTTTGTTTACAGACATGACTACCGTTACTGATTTTGCATTAAATAATTTATTTATAATGATAACATGAAGTGCTATATATCTAAATATAGAGAAATGAAACCCCTTTGACATGCACTAAACTGAATTATTCAATGATTTTAAACATGCATGCAACATATGCAGTAATGAATGCAGAAAAATTTAAAAAGATAAAAAATTGAAAAACAAATTGTCCTTATCAATATGTATAATTAATTCTGGTAAACTTCTACCCCTAAACCTACTTTCATTTTAAAGTACATTCATTTTCACATAATGTAGGAAAGTTGGAGTTGTTTCTGAGCACAAATAAAGTTGTTATCACAATTTCAATTTTTTTGGTATATTTAGATAAAGCGCACAAATATTTTAACCTTTATTTACAGACATGACTACCGTTACTGATTTTGCATTAAATAATTTATTTATAATGATAACATGAAGTGTTATATATCTAAATATAGAGAAATGAAACCCCTTTGACATGCACCTAACTTAATTGTTAAGTGGTGTTAAACATGCATGCAACATATACAGTAATGAGTGCAGAACAATTTTAAAATATTAAAAAATTTGGAAAAAAGTTGTACTTACCCACAAAAATAATCCAATTTGGAAGCCTGGAACTACTAGAACCACTTTCATCCAATTATACGGAACACAGACAAGTTTCACTGGTTGTGAATACTAAATAAAAATGTTTCCTTTTGAAATGTTCAGGTCACATATTGAAAAATCATGACGAAAATAAACTATGTACACACTTTATACACAACTGATATTTACTACAAACTATTTTCTTTCACTATAAGCAGCAAAACAGTTATTTGGATGTAGATGGGGATTATTTGTGCATCCTTCACAATAAAAGGATGTCCTGACCCTTACTTCAGGGGTGCTGCAAAGGACACAGTTGCGATGAGATTTGAATTTTTTAATTAAATGGTTTGTTCCTCCTAGTCTGTTGACTGGATTGTTCACTTGATTGCCATGTCCAATCCTGGGAGAAATTTACTGGAAATCCACAGCAGCAACAAGAGAGAGCTCATTGACAAGTTGCCGTTTAAATTGAAGAAGGCTCTGTTTTTTGGCATTTGTTGTTCTTGATAGTGCAAATAATTTATACACATTGAGCTGAGCTATTTCAAAAATCCAGAAGAAAATTTTTTTCTTGTTCTTCTGCTAAATGTGCCATATGTTACAATGCTTTGGTCCACTCTGTCACATCCATCCATTCATGTGTTGATTGTAATAATCATTCATCAGTGGTTTATTTTTTGTTTCACCAAAGCGATTGGTGATGTCCTTGCTTTCCACTGTTGCGCAACTTGAAACAAGAATGCATGGTTTTTTTGGATTGAACATTTTGTGAGCCCATCTGCCTTTCCACCTAATTACCATTTCATCCAAAAACAGCTCCTTGTAAGGGTAAAATACTTCCTGGAATCTAGATAACATTTTCTGTAGAAATGGTTCGATCTTTGCTTTACCTTGTGCGTCTACATCACTCACATGAAACATCGTGTGATATAACATCTGAAACCTATCCCGTATAAACATCTGTCTGTACCAGGGAGTTTGCATAAAGCCTTCATTAGACCAATAATCACTAATGGCTGGTTTTTTCACAATTCCCATAGCTATTATCACAGCAAAAAACTTGCACAGTTCTGGAGATATAACTGGATACCAGTTTTGATAGACAGATCTTTTTGTCGCCGTTTCTGAATTTGACTGACAGAGTCAGTATATGAGGCAATATATTCATTTATAGAAACAGTAAGCTCATCTATAATCTCATTAGTTAAAAGAGCTTTGAGACAATAAAATGCAGAAGAATCATCAGGTATAATATTTGAATTCACACCTGTAATCCTAGCATGAGGCGGTACAAAGCAGAAAGCATTTTTGTTGAGCCAGCATCAACTTCATTCCACCTAATTTCCTCATTCATTGTACTTGTATTACCATTAGTACTTGTGGATTCTGCTTCTCTATGGGTTGATCTAGATGTAGGCCTATCTTTTCTTCATGGGAGCTTTACCTTTTCCTTGTTGTCTTTTCACTGGCCTGGCATTTCTAGTGCTAGTACTACTGCTAGAACCAGCTAGGGGAAACTCCCCCTTCTCATCTGATTCAGTGTTTTGATTACATATATCTTCGCTGGGCAAGATATATTCTGAATCTGAACTGCAACCTTCACTCGATAACTGATCATCCTCATGTTCGATCCAAGAAGAAATAAGTCGTGCTGCTTGCACCGCCGATAACCTTTGCTTACAATCGTTTGAAGATGAAGCCATTTTGGTTAGAACAAATTTGTTTACGAACAACAGCCGAACAAAACACTAAAAATCAAACTTATTAACTCATCAAAACGATAACCACGCTAATATTTGTAAACAGACTGAATACAGGAAGTGACTTTAAATGTTAGATTGGATAAAACATCGACAATTTTTCATTAATTCTTTGCCGATAGAGACTTCATGTCAAAAGCCACTTCACGGGGCGAGCCGTATATTTGGTACCAAATACGAGCCACTTCACGGGGCGAGCCGGATACTAAGAGTTAATCAGTACTCATAATGAACCTTACATTACCTCCCACTACTACCATATTACTTCATCCTGAACCAGGGTGTTGGCAACAAGGGAGCAGTCAAGAGAATCAAGGATACTTACTGGATGATTCTCAGGCTGAACTGGACTGTGTGGTCAATAATACAGTACATCAACATCAATTACATCCCTTTGAAGGTTGGTTTATGTTTAGCTGGATTCTGGCTGTTTTATATTTGTTGTTGTTTACCATTGATGTTGTTGTTTATTGTTTTTTTAGGGCTGTCTTGTGTTCTCTCTTATTCTGCCTTACAATATTTTAATTATCTTACACTTTGGAAAGGGATACACTATGAACCACCAAATAATTAACAGTCTGGAGGAATCAACAAAAGAAGAACAACAAATTTAATGTACTATACATTTAATAAAGAACACTATGTATCCAAATTATAACCCACATGGGGTTGAGCTGGTGAAGTTATGTTTATTTTAGGCCTTTATAAAGGTCAGCTGAGTCAACAAAAAATCAGAGAGTTCTTAAGCATTATACAGAGCCAGTTCTAACAACAGAAGTGAGTCATGTACAGCTAGTAATCTAGCAGAAGAAACCCTGGAGGCCACACAGATGTGGCTTTACACAAGAATGTTGAGAAGACCATGGACATCTACAACAAAATTAATGAAGATGTCTTGACAGAAGCCAGTGCAAAGCAAGCAATCCCCTTTCTCTGGACATGTTATGGGAGTATTCATATTATAACAGCAGAAAATATTGAAAGACAAACAGAAAGAGGACAACAAAGAGATAATGTGATGGACAGTTAGACATCATAGCATGGAAAGAAGTCAACAACAGAATTGATAGACAGCACTAGAGACAGGAAGCTGTCAAGAGGCTTGATCATCTATGTCACCAGATGACGTTTGTGAAGGAGAAAGAATGCTAGTATTAGTACTGCCAGTTCTCATGTTGCTGGTATTGTTGTTGTTTTTTTTGTCAGTTCTAGTTTAGGTCTGCTGGCTGTGGTAATTATAATGTTGTTTTGTTGTTGTAATATTGATGTAGTAATGTTAGTGGAAGGATTGTTGTGAGTTTGTACTTCACAGGGGTTACTGAAAGATAATAAATTAATATTGCTGACTTTTCTTTTGTAATATTTGGTTTGGTAATGTTGGTAGTGTTTGCTTTGGTATTACTGAATTTGGTAATGGTTTTAGTGTTTGTTTTGGTAATATTAAATTAGGTAATGTCTTTAGCATTTGTTTTGGCAATATTGAATATGGTGATGGTTTTTAATTTGTTTTGGTAATATTGGAGTTTGTAATGTTAGTTTTGGTAAAGTTGGTTGAAGCTGGTTTTAGTTAATTTTAGTATTTGGTAATGCTAATTAAAATTAAAGAAAGGGGCTACCACCCCCTCCAGACATGACATGTCATGACTTGACTTGACTTGACTTTGATCCACTATCACTGAGCGTCAGCTCTTGGTGACCTTGATGCCATTATATGGTACTGCGCAGTTCGTAAAAGCTGTTCTGAGCTGCCTTACAGTGTATTGTCTATGGATGAGTTGTGTGGTAGCAGTTGTTGCATGGCACCATAGTAGGTGGCGTTCTACTGTCTCCAACGGGTTTGGGCAGTGTCTACATTTTGCTATATTTTGTGAACACATTCTGTTTCTGTGGCCATTTAGTGTAGAGTGACCTGTTCTCAATCTGAAAATTTTGGTTTGGTATCTTTGTTCGATATGGTTCATAGCATCTTCCTTATTTGGGGCTGTTTGGTGTATGAAGAGTCTTCTTTCTGTTTTAGCCTGTGCCCACGTGTTCAGCCAAACTTCTTTAAAGTTGTTTTTGACTATTTGTTTAATTGTTAACATATTCAATGGTTGGTCAATCTGTGGAATTTTTGCTCCTTTCTTTGCCAGTCTATCAGCTACTTCATTCAATGTGATGTTTATGTGGCCAGGTATCCATTGCATGTATATTTCTGTTCCATACAAGTTCATAATTTTGTGGCATGATTCTTGGACCTTCTGGATAGTATTGATTGAGTTGGTTTTCCAGTTTCCTATTGCCAAGAGGGCAGCCTGTGAGTCTGAGAATACTACAGTATCATTTGGTTCCATTTCGTCTGATTCAAAGAGTTCAAAAATTCTAGTGGGACCCCAAGATGCAGCAATAGAGAATGCAGTCAGTGACCCATAGCTTGACTGCTTGCATCAGGACCAGCGAACCAGAGCTGGTCAAGACCGTACTCCACCTCCACGTGGTGGTCCTGGAAACAGTCTGCAGCAGTGCAGTCTGGCTGAGCGAGTACGGATCAAAATGGGAAGGCAAACCCGGTCCCTAAAAAATGCCGTGCAGAAGTCGGATGTGTCGACCGAAAGGTGCAGATATCACAGCTTAGGCGCAAAGAGACACAACGCAACCACCGTCCTTTTCAGGGCGAACGAGGGAAGAAGAAGAAGAAGAAAAATTCTAGTTAGGGTTTTCTGGATGGCGACTACTTCGGCTTCGTAGTTTGTGCACCAGGTACCACAGGGGCCTGCAGTTTTGATGGGTTCTTCTGTACTGGGTGGGATGATTATGGCCCCATATCCAGCAGTTATGACTGCTTTGAAAGCTGATCCGTCTGTGTAAGCATGGATAATGTCTTCATCATACTGACAGATGGTTTCCATGGCAAGTGTTTTCAGCAGTGTAGGTATGAGGCTTTTATTTGCCAGACGTGTCATAAAAGGTGACTAATATGAAGGTATGCTATTGGGCTGGCAACCTCATCATGTAAAACAAGTTACTGCCGAAACCACAGCTGCAGGAACACATGGATGTTTTAGTGCAGACCAACTGCAGTGATGGCTGTATGCTCCACAAGGAGGGAAAACGAAGGAAATGATAATACTGATGGTTATGGTTAGTTTATATTAGAATATTGATATAGTTTCACTTTATATTAGCGCCATGACTTCACTTTGCATTAGTTCCGTCACACCACTTCACATTAGCTCCATGACTTCACATTGCATTTATGCCATAACTTCACTTCACATTAGCTCCATGATTTATTTCACACTAGCTTCATGATTAAAGTCATGGAGCTCATGGTTACAACTTCATTAGCGTCTTGACTGCTAAGACAGGCAGGAAATGGTCAGCAGCGTAGATGAGACACTACAGGTGGTTTCTAAATGGTGCGAGGAAACCGGCAGAAAGGAGGAAACCGGCAGAAAGGAGGAAACCGGCAGAAAGGTCAATCCCAGCATGGCCTGTGTGGTGTGGTGCTCCTTGAACAACTACATAGTCAAAGCAGACCTTTCAGACATCACTCTCAGTGGGTAGAAAATTGAAAGGCAAGACAAGCTGAAATATCTTAGAGTAACGTTTGATCAAGGACTATTGTATAATTACTATGTTGAGCTAATCACACAGAGATGTAAGCGAGGTCTGGCATTACTAAAAACAATAGCCACTGTGCATCTGGAGCAGAGACTACTGTATCATCAGCTAGTAATGTTAGTTTTTGAGTATGGGCTGGGAATACTCATGCTGTCAGTATCACAATGTGATCGACTAGAACACATTTCAAATCAGGGGATGCATATATTTTGGGTTGTACATGGGATACCCCCATTGTGACGATGAAGTACGCTTGGATTGCTGTCAGTTAGATCCAGGTATGTAATGGCCAGGCAAAAGCCTAGATGCGCATAACCACAGACCGAATACACTTCCTGCATGGGAACATAGCTGACATCAAGTGAGCAAGAATAAAGAGAGGGATGTCATGGAAAGCATAGACTATAATTGGGCAGGTGACCACAGGTGAAAATATATCCAAGGGGGAAGAGTGGAGTAAGTCATGTGGGAACTGGACAAACTACCAGCAAGTCATCATCAGCATTGGCTGGGAGTTCAGAGCTTGGGACAATAGGAAAGCATAGTTTAATCAGCTGATAAATGATTATGCCTGGGGTAATGATGCCATTGTGTACAATGTTGGGTCTGTACCCCACGGTGAGAAATCAGGATGTGGCTTCTCGGCTAGGTTAAAGGATCAGGTCATCGCTGACATAACATGACAACAGCCTCTAGCATGAGAATGGAGATAGAGGCAGCAACTACAGCCCTGAGATGGCTTTCTGAAACTCGATCAGCGAGAGCAGTTATTGGTGTCAGACTCTTAGTCCATACTTTGGAAGGTCCAAAATGGATGGCTATGGCATGAATGGAAAACATCAATAAAAGCCTTGAATGTTTGGGAACTGGTGTGGATGTACTGTCCTGGTCATGCAGTGGTACGAGACAATGAGATAGCTGACAGACTAGCTTCGAGAGCTCCCATTGTGAGGACGTTGGATATGGATAAGGGAGAAATACTAAGGTCAATTAATGATCACCAGTTAGAAAACAACACTGCAACAGATGAATCAAAAAGACTAAGATTGTTTAAATTTGGCATCAAACATAAGATAACAGCTTTGGACATATGAGAGTATGCAGCATCTGTTGTGCACACAACCTGTGTGCAACAGGAACAGTTAGCATTCACACCCATAAACATTTGCTGAAGGAGTCTGAGCACTTGTTGGTTTTCCCAGAGTTCACTGATGTTTATTCTGATCAACAATAACAAAAGCTTCATGACCTCGCTTCACATTAGTTGCATGACTTGACTTCGCATTAGTTGCATGAGTTGACTTCACCTTAGCACCATGACTTGAATTCAAAGTTCCATTTGACTACAGTGCTAGCTTATCCCCATAACTATATAAAACATTATCATCTTGACTGCATCTCATATTAGTGTGGCCAGGCATGCTGATGATGATGATGTATAGTGGGTTCCTATCACTGCCCTAAACAGTAGGCAGCTCTTTTGGTTGATGATATTAGGATGACTTCTTTCTCAACACAACGACAACAGTTCACAACAGTGTATAACTGACAATTGATGGATGATCTCAATTATCGATGAGTGATTTCACTCGGACAGCGATGGGAATAAAAGTTGAAAACTTTATTTTACACGACCAAATCAAATGTTGAAAATATGATATGCCCAACCTTCCTCATGAGCCTGGCATACCTTATACAGCAAAACGCTGATACTGTCATTCTTACTTTCACTCATTGTTCACGGTCGCTGCTTCTGTATTCAGTACTGTTTCCAGTATCTATGGTGGTCATGGTTTGAGAACCACTGCTGTCGATATTTTCTGCTGTCATCAAAATTCTTCATTTGTGAAATCGTTTGTCTCTCTAACTTTTGACATAATTCTTCTGACTCTGTCTCTTGTTTCTTCTGCTTGGTGAGACTGGCCTAACCACCAGGGATGATAATTTTAGCCAGTCTATTATTTCCTACTTCTCATAGCTAGCTGCTGTCTATCATTCTTGTCTTATACTAAACAGCTTATCAATGTTGGTAACACTCTACCTGATGGTCTTGTAAATTCACACATTCTTGAAATGGCAACATTGTCAAACTGTCCTCTAAATAAATTACAAAGACTGTCATAGTGGCATACCAAGTGATTGATTGGCTAGGCGATATTTTCATATTTCTGTCACTACAGAAGCAAACCAAACTTTTGGTATTATCGCCCGATGATACCTATCAATTGCGCTTGCCACTTCTAAAATATTACACACTTGGGAGACATCCCATTCTAGCTCTTAACGCAAACGCGTTCAAGTCGGACTGATCATAGTTTGTACAACAATTTACAATAACTTTCCCTGAACCGTCTAGAACAATACAGTTCACTCGAAATATAAACTTCCCGTGCGTGCAATTTACTAACGCATTGTTGAACTCACTTAAAAACAAAACTCCAAACTTGTTAGCACTTTATCCCTCAAGGGGTGTAACAACACTTCTGTTAATGCCTATTTTGGATTATCGCCCTTTGCTTATAATTTTATAAGTCAATAGATTTTTGCCCTTTGATTTAAATTCATAGTCCGTTAGTTTTCCTTATGCAAATTTTTTAAACCGGATATCTGACACACGAACTTCCTATTACATTAGTTCTGTGACAGCATTTAATATAGCTACACAAAGATTAGTTCAGTGATTGTTGTTCATATTAACTGCATCATATGACATTTGCTACATGACTGGTTCACATTAGCTACATGACTGGTTCACATTTGCTACATGACTGGTTCACATTTGCTACATGACTGGTTCACATTTGCTACATGACTGGTTCACATTAGCTACATGACTGTTGTTCATATTAACTGCATCATATGACATTTGCTACATGACTGGTTCACATTAGCTGCATGACTGTTGTTCATATTAACTGCATCATATGACATTTGCTACATGACTGGTTCACATTAGCTGCATGACTGTTGTTCATATTAACTGCATTATTTTTGTTCACATGAGCTGCGTGGCTGTGGTTCAGATTAACCCTAAGACTGTGGTTCAGATTAACTGCATTATTGTTGTTCACATGAGCTGCATGACTGTGGTTCAGATTAACCCTATGACTGGTTCATATTAATTACACGATTGTTTCACTTTAGCTGTATGACTAGTTCACACTAGCTGCATGACTGGTTTACATTAGCAACATTATTGTAGTTCACATTAACTACATAACTATGGTTCACATGAGCTGCATGACTGTGGTTCACATGAGCTGTATGACTAGTTCACATTAGCTGTATGACTGGTTCTCATGAGCTGCATGGCTATGGTTCACGTTAGCTGTATGACTGTGATTCACATTAGCTGTATGACTGTGGTTCAGATTAGCTGTATGACTGTGTTTTACATGAACTGCATGACTAATTCACATGAGCTGCGTGAATGTGATTCACATGAGCTGTATGCATGTGATTTACATGAGCTGTATGACTGTGGTTCACATGAGCTGTATGACCATGGCTTACATGAGCTGTATGACTGTGATATACATGAGCTGCATGACTCTGGTTCATTGAACCCCCAGGGCAAGAGAGGCAGAGGTAGACCAAGAAGCACATGGAGAAGAGAGCTGGAAACAGAGGTGAAAATGATGCGAACATGGAAAGAACTTAAGATGATGGCACGTGACAGGAAGACTTGGCATGTGTTTGTTGAAGGCCTATACTCCTTTGGGAGTGGAGGGTTATGATGATGATGGCTGTGGTTCACATGAGCTGCATGACTGTGGTTCACATGAGCTGTGTGACTGTGGTTTACATTAGCTGTATGACTAATTCACATGAGCAGCGTGACAGATTTACATGAGCTTCATGACTGTGGTTCACATGAGCTGTATGACTGTGATTTACATGAGCTGTATGACTAATTCACATGAGCTGCATGACTGATTTACGTGAGCTGCATGACTGGTTCACATGAGCTGTATGACCATGGCTTACATGAGCTGTATGACTGTGATTTGCATGAGCTGTATGACTAATTCATATGACCTGCATGACTGATTTATGTGAGCTGCATGACTGATGTACATGAGTGTTACGGTATATGATATTAACGCCGTCTGCTAAAGGTTAGCGGACGTGCAATTGTAAAGGTTAAGGCATTTAATATATTGCGATAGATGTTTCAATTGTTGAACGCTCCATACACGATCGATTATGACGTGTATAGCGTTGTTTGGGTCACAGTCGGTAACTAAGAAACGCTACCCTTTGTTACTTGACCGCCAAGCTGAATAGCTGCGTTTTTTTCTAACCTTCCAATTCAATGGCATGATATAGCCATATATATGTGTATTTTTGATGGACCAGGGTCAGTCCTAGAACTCTATATGAGAGGGAAATTTATGGAGGTTAGTATTTAACTAGAATTCTCAGAAGGAGAAGAATAATCGTCAAATTCGTATGAATATATTCAGACTCGCAGTCTCACTGTCGGCAGGTAGCCATGTCTAGCTGCGCGTGCATATAGCTGTGATGTTCTGACGACAATACTGCATTATATCCTTAAACGGACATTGACACGTAAACCAGCATTCTACGTTATTGATTAAATTATGCATGACTTATATGGACTTATGCTCTACTCTTATTTGAAATGATCATCCTGTGTGTACAACTGTGAATTAAATGTATGGACTCAATGAAATGACTTATCAAATCAATCGTATTCCAAGGTTCAAGTATTGTTCGGAATCTTCCACCCCCGCATTCGCTTAATCTTCCATCGAAGGCACGATGCACTCACTATCACTGAA
Organism: Oreohelix idahoensis; assembly: GCA_024509875.1. NCBI lineage: Eukaryota > Metazoa > Mollusca > Gastropoda > Stylommatophora > Oreohelicidae > Oreohelix > Oreohelix idahoensis. The sequence goes on from JAMPIV010017863.1 coordinate 312,928, forward strand.
TAAAAAAACCTAACATATCAAAGAAGAAACAATGGCCAGAAATTTATAATTGTTTTATTCATATCACATGGAACATTGTTCAGAGCAAACCACCTTGTAACAATGAGCTGTATGACTGTGGTTCACATTAGCTGCATGGCTGTAGTTCACAATTGCTGCATGCTATAGTTCACATGAGCTGCAAAGTCAGGTTCATATTAGCTGCACAACTGTGGTTCACATGAGCTGTATGATTGGGGGTCACATGACTGTGGGTCACATGAGCTGCATGATTGTGGTTCACACTAACTGCGTGATTGTGATTAACACTAGCTGCATGACGGTGGTTCACACTAACTGCGTGTGATTAACACTAGCTGCATGAATGTGATTCACATGAGCTGCATGACTGTGGTTCACATGAGCTGTATGACTGTGGTTCACATGAGCTGTATGACTTTGGTTCACACTAACTTCATTATTGTGATTAACACTAGCTGCATGACTGTGGTTCACATGAGCTGCATGACTGGTTCACATGAGCTGTGTGACTGGTTCACATGAGCTGTGTGACTGTGGTTCACACTAACTGCATGATTGTGATTAACACTTGCTGCATAACTGTGATTCTCATCAGCTGCATGACTGTGATTCACATTGACTGTGGTTCACATGAACTGTATGGCTTTCACGCCAGCTGCCAACTCTGGTTAACATGTGAGCTGCATGATTCACATTAACAGTATCCTATCACATTAGCTGCAGAACTCAGGTTCACATTAGTTGCATGATTGTGGTTCACATTAGCTCTGTGATTGTGGTTTACATTAGCTGAGCATCATTACATTAACTGATTGGTTGCATTGATCTTCATAATGACAAGTTTTGAAACTGTGTATTATTTTCAGTACCGCACTCTGTTTGGAAATTTCTGTGCCCTGATATGGATGGTCTTCATCTCAGTCAAACGACGACAAGCATCAAAGTGAACAAGACTGTGGACATTTGACTTTCATCATCTGTTAAGAAATCATTGAAAAAACCTATTCATTTTAGTCTAATATTTCTAATTTTTACAAGCAGAACTGAACGTATGGGATTGTTAAATAGTAGTATTTTACTGATGTCAAGTTAATGTCAAATGTAAAATTACTCATGCCACAATAAGAATATGTTAAATATTAACCCATATAGCCTACGCTTTCACCTTCCCACCCTCCAGTTATAACGTAACAAATATGAAGTATACACTTATTAAACCATAATTTTTTTTCAAACACACAGATAGTGAATTTTCATTTACCCTGTATTCAGTAACTACCAGGAGAGATAATTCCATAAACAGAAAGTGACTATTGAATGTACTATCTACAATTTTAGACACTATATTTCCTGATTATAACACATTAGAGGTTGAACAGGATATTTTTCTTCATTAATTTTAATTTAAAGACAAAAAAAAAAAAAAATTCTGTTACGTGTAAACTAATGATGTGTTTAATTTTGCTAAATGCCCTGTGTAGTTCTCCGGGCATCTCTGATAAAGAATCAGATTACTACCCTTTCATACATGTCATAAAAGGCAATATGAGGTTTATATGAGGCTGGTGACCTCAGCATGTTAAAAAATGTCTACAGATACCATCCCAGCATGAGCACATGAATGCTTTGGTTCAAGCTTCTAGCAATGGGACCAGTAGTAAGTGATGGCTACATGCATCTTTAGGAACAACAAACAGGGAGATGAATGTTAAACCAACTAATCTGCAGTATTTTATGATTGTTAAATGTGTCCATGTTGCCTTGTGTTATTTCTCTGCTCTCTTTATATACCACACACACACATGTGCATGCATGCATTGCACATGTGCATGCATGCATTGCACATGTGCATGCACACACACGTTTATGGTGTCCACAGATGAGGATCACCATACAGTTCTCCCTCGAGAGTGTTCAATAGCCACCTTTGAGGCTGAGTGTCCAGCATTCCTTCAGCCTGGCAGGACTCCTCAGCCATTAATGTCTGTGGTCATTATGTGGATTTCATTTGTGTGTGTATCAACGTTGAGTTCACAGTATGATTTGTCTTTCGGCCCAGCGCATTTAAAAAAAATTACACGTTTGCTACGTTTCTTCGTAGCACGTCCTGTTTAACCATTTACATGGAAGTTTGGTTATATCAGGAAGTGTTTCATTAAATGTGATATTTTTGTTGATTGTGTATATTCCATGCTCTGTAATGTATAATTCCTGTCTGTGGTGTTTTTACATTTGTTATAGTTCAGACTCTTGTGTTCAGAAGCTAGGCTGTGTTTATACTGGCATGCATTTAATATTGGTTGGAGGTTTACGTCAGTCCGTCTCTTTCTGTGAAAGCCTACCACAGTAAAACAACTGGCTAGGCAAGCGGGTGGTGTCTGCAAAGTTTGGGAAGCATCCTTATTTTTAAATGTTTGCTTTTGTCTTTGTAATGCAATGTTTTATTAACTTTTGTATTTCAGATGGGAATTTAATGCCTATAAGATTTTCTACATTCATTTCTACCTTGTGGTTATCACAGTATGTCTTTATATTTTGCCTGTGCTGTTCATATTTCCCACAGTTCATTAGAAAGTGTCTAACTGTATTTGGTTCTTGACATTCTATATGCATAAGGGTAACTGTAGCATGAAATATCCAGTTGCAAGCTTGAGCCGTAGGCGTGTTTTAATAATTGATATTTTTTGATCATCTTCTATTTGACATTTTTTGCTTGGTTTTTTTCAGGACTTTATATGTGTGTCTTCCTTATTTGATTTGGTCCCATGCCATATGTGCCAAGTACTATGGGTACCCGTAATCTGTACAAGAAATTTGCGTGTTCAGATGTGTATGCCCCGCACATAATTTCTTTACAGGTTTTTTACCTAATATATATATATATGTATACATGTATACACACGCACACGCGCACACACACATTACATACATACATACATATTGGGTTCAGGGTTAGGTTTAGGATTTCTAATCTTTACCCCTTATAACTGAGTCTCAGAATTCTTTTATAAGGTCCTATCGACCACAAAATTTCCCAGTCTGTTAGTCACAGTTAAGCGCAGAAATTGACTAAATTATGACACAGTCGCATCATTTTTAAACTTGTTATGTGGGTTTTAAAACAATTGAAGACCTGCTTTAAAAGGTAAAGGATGCATGTCGTAATTATAATGCAGCATACTGTAATTAAAAGATACATCAGAGTATCTAGTGGTGTAGATATTCTCCGATAACCGACCTCGAATCGGTCGGTCGGATAGGAGGGTTGATCAGAGAATTAACAAGTCACTATCGTAAAACAAGCGATTGTTATCGAAACAGAACCAGGCTCGACAGTGTACATGACAGTACATCAGTTGGAAAGAATTCAAGACTAATCGACAAATAAGAGAAGACTCTAGGCAGAAATATGTCTCCGACTATATAAGGAAAAGACGATGGTCATATATCGGTCATGTCCTACGAATGCAAAACAACAGAATACCACTGCAGGCGCTCACTTGGGTTCCTGAGGGTAAGAGGAAAAAAGGAAGACCAAAAGAAACACTCAGAAGAACAATAATAAGAGAAGGAAGAACGTTGGGATTAAATAATGTGCAAGAGCTAAGAGGAGTGGCGTCACAACGTACAATCTGGAGAGCACTGATTTCTGCCTTATGCGCCGTGTTTGGTGCTTAAAAAATTTATTATTATACTGTAATTGAAAATATTTTTACACGAATTAACTCTTTTGATACATTTTTTCAGTCTTTGTACAGGTTTTGTGGGTCTATGTTTTTTGGATATTTTTGAACAGATTTGTTATGTCTGAGGGGTGGCATGTATGACATGCTATTATCCATTCTTTGTTTATTGCTAGTGCAATTAAGCTCTTAATTTCAAATTTCCTTAGGCCTCCTTTAATTTTGTTAAGCTAGCTCCTGCCCGTTTGGCTTCCCTGTCAGCAAGCTCATTTCCTGCTGTACCAGCATGCCCTGGTATCCAGTGTTAGTGTGACACTGAATCCTGCAGTGAGTAGAAATGTATTTACCTGGGGTATTTCCCCTAGCACATTCGATTTAAGCAAGCTTGTTATTTGGATTGCTTTCTTTAGCCTTTAGCTGTCTCCAGTTAACCTGCAACGCAGCAGAAGGTTTAAAATCAGTTTTCCTTCTCCTAGACAAGTTTCTACCCAGGCATACAGGTTTCATCTATAAGGAGCATTCAGGCTATAGGGCACCAGGAGCCTCCTTTTTCCCCTGTCGCCTGTTAGTTTCAACAGTCCATCCGTGAGAAGGCCAGGAGCTAGCCTTGTGTTGTCAGAGACTATTTCAGTTGCCTGCCTTGGGACCATTTAAAGTGTTGAGAGCTGATGCTCATCTCCACTCCCATCTATGACAGCAAGTAGGTTGAACATATGGCCCCCTAGAGGAAGCCTACACCTAAGCCCAAACTCTTTCAGTGGGGGGTTTGAAGCAATTTGTTTATATATTGAGGTTGCCAGCCTCATGCACAACCTCTTAAAACATCCTGAGGGAGCAGAAGTTTTGTTGGTGTCCTTGAGACTCTCCTTGTAACTGTCTCACTGACAAAATGGCTGCTGAACATCTGCTTAAAAGATGCCCAACATATGAGAAACGGAGAAAGTACATATGGCCGTCATCAGTACCATTCCTGGGAAAACTCTATGGAGATACAAATAGTCTCAAGCTGACCCACTGCTTTCTTTGAAAATATTCAAGTAGGCGTCTGAGAGTGTATGAAGAAGAACAAGAACTACACAGGGTGTTTACAAATATTTTTTGAGGTTTTTTTAAAAAAATGCATTTCAAACAACTGATATTACCAACCCTGAAATTTAGTGGTGTTTTTTCCTATGATGCATAGACTAAATTTGCAAGTAACAATATAGAATTCACTGACCTCTTCAGTCTGCCTAATCATCATAGAAATGTTCGGCTGCTTATATATTTTCTCATCAGGTTTTGTCTCAGTTATTATAAAATACATCAACTTGTTCAGAAAGTTCAGTGTTGCATCCTGACCAGTTCCAGTCTTCTGTAACCATGACTTTTACATGTTCTTTCCTGAGAAGTAGATGAGGGATTGACGAAGTACAGTACAGAATGAAAGGGTGGCAAATACTGTATATACTCGAGAATCAGAAGAGAAAATGTAATCTAATTTTAGACCTTAAAAAACGTATCCCTGACTAATAGTCGAGTCAGAAGAAAAATAAGATTTATGACATCATTCAGTGTTGCGCCCCTCCTCCCCCTCCCCCTTCCTGCCACATACGGGTATCCTTCAGATATAAACTTGCCACTTCATTAAATGTTTTTAACAAAATATCTTAAAATGCTTGAATCAATTTTATTAAAGCTGTTAATTGTGGTAATAATTAAAATACAAACATAAATTTGATACAGATACAAACAGTATGTGGTAAATAAAAAATGTCAATCATGCTTTAGTACTTCCTATCATGCGTACACCAGCATGCACAGCTGTTTAAATCATTTGTTGTAAATAGGACCTACACCATCATTTAGTAAATTTTAAAAAAATGTTGCCCTGGAGGTGCTATTACAGGGAGTTTGAAAAGAAAGCTTACATCTTATGAGGTTGGCTTTAAGCTGAAAGTGATTGAATTTGCAGAAAGCCATGGAAATTCCAATGCAACGTGGGAATTCAGAAATGGACGAAAAACTTGTTCGAGACTGGTGTAAAATAAAAGAATCATTGCAAGAAATGCTGGAAAAAAAAAACGAGCAAGAAGAGGGAACATTTGTCATTTCCAGCTCTTGAAGAAGAACTAAAGGAATCGGTTTTAACTCAGTGGCAAAATTGTTGCATTATTACTCAAGGATCTATTCAAATTCCCGCCCTTCAATTGAAATGAGTTAGAAATATCGCAACATGCCAGAAATATCAAAATTTCTTGCATCTAACTTTTCACTCATTCACACTTTTTTTTTTTTACTTCACCTTATAATTGGGTCATTCATTTTGTAAGGTTTTTAAGTCCTAAAGTCTAGGGGGTCAACTGATAGTCAAATCGACCTATACTTGAGTATTGATTTAGGTCTTACCATGATAATATGTGAATGAAATAAGTTGTTAAATTTCTCAGATTGTTATATTTCTTTCAACAGCTTGAGTGTTGATGTTAAATACGCAGTTTTGCACTCACATAATTGGTCAGTTTTCTAGAGAATGAAGATGAAAAACATGGAGCTGAAAATATAACATGTTCGTGCAATGATTTTTTACCAGAATGGTGGGGTAAATGAAAATAGGCTTACTACTTTCTTTGTCATTCCTCTTATACCCTGGGGTAAAGAGGTTTTCCAGAGAGAATGCCATACTATCCTATTGGCCGTCTTTCTCCTGCCCTGGTTCAAATCTAGTCCTCGGTCTATGTCATAGTCCGTTATCCGTGCCAGTTTGTCGCCTTTAAGATCAGTCTGGTTTTCTCTCTGTCGTTTCTTGTAATCAGTTTTTAAGAATGAAAATAAGCAATAGGTCTTAGTGAGACAAAGGGAACTGCCAGTTCTATGGCCACAAGGCCTTCATCAGGGACAAATGAGTGACAACAGAAGAGAAAGAAAGCGAGGACAAAGTTAAATACATAAAAAAGAAATAAAAATAATATGACCTGTAAATAGAAGTAGCTGGTGCTGCTGTTGTGAAAATCTGTATGAACAAAATGGCTACTTTATTAGATCTTGGTAAGAAGTGGTATGCGTGGATACAATTGGTTTAGTTTGGTTTGGTTTTTAGAACTATCTTCATTGCACACGGACTACTCCATCAGTGCTCCGATCTCCTCCCTTAGATCACAGAAGGAAGATCTCAGCACGAGCTCCATAGCACCTGCGTGAATCCCAATGTGTGTATATAGGAATCACATATTCTATAAATATTTTTATGGTGGGTAGGTTTCTAATTTTTTTATTTTGCCAGGAGCGGCCTTATGGCCTACTCTTTACGATTTCCAACTGCCGTGGGATCTTTAACATGCGCAACTTGAAACCTCCTTTTCAACGCCCTTATCCGAGAAGGCTTTCCAATCTCATTACCCAGGAGATCAAGTGGAAGTATGACAGCATTAGGACCACTGGTTCTGAAAAAAAAAATTCCATAAATTATATTCCCTCTATTGGGAATCGAACCCGGTACCTCTAGAATTAGAGGCGGACACCATACCTCTTAGCCGCTCCAACCCCCGTGAATACAATTAAAAACTAAAAACAAAATAAAAAAAGGAGTGGCTTATGGCAGCAGTTTTCAACCTGTGTGCCGCGGCGCCCTGGGGTGCCATGACTGACGGTCAGGGGCGCCGTGGGTGGGCGTGGATTTTTTTCGTATTTAGCTGTGAAGAAAACACAGAGCTGTGGGAAATTTCATTTTTGGTGCTTGTCAACCTGTGTGACCCCGGAGAAATTTCACTTTTGATGTTGGCCAGCATTTAAGTCCCGCTCCCCCGACCCGCCTATCAACTTTCCGCGCATTCTCCTCGTGCGACCATTGTAGGTAACACTGTGATTTTCTGTTTTCAAACGTTTTTGATTGTGTTGTGAGTTTGATATAAACTATGGAAAGATTTTTTAATTTGGCAAGTGTTAGTAAAAAGCGAGAACTTGTTGAGGATGACAAGGAATGTGGAAATGAGGAAAGGAAACGTAAGTATAGAAAATACGACAAAGGTTACTTAGATTTTGGATCCACGTGCACTCTTGTGAACAATGAAGAGCGTCAACGGTGTGTTTTGTGTTTCAAAGTACTCTCTGTCGAATGTATGCTGCCTAGCAAATTGAAGCGCCATTTAGAAAGTGTTCATAAGAATGATGTGGGCAAACCAAGAGAATATTTCTCTAGAAAGCTGAGTCAAATGAAAGAACGAAAATCAGCATTTTCTAAGCAGGCGACAATCTCGAGTAAAGCTCTTCTAGCGTCCTACCGGGTAGCAAAATGTAAGAAACCCCATACGATTGCAGAAGAACTCGTTTTACCGTGTGCTATTGATATGGTGTCCATTATGGGGAGTCCGTGGGAAAACAGCTTTTGCCCAGTCGGACAGTACAATCAGCCGTCGAATTCAAGATTTAGGAGAGGATCTTAATGAACAGATTATAGAAAAAATGAGGGGTAAGGACTTTGCTTTGCAGCTTGATGAGGCCCCTACTGATAGCAATAGAGATGCTCATTTTATCTGTTATGTGCGGTTTGTTGGTGAAAAAAACGAAATGGTGGAAGATCTTTTTTTTTTTTGTAAGGACTTAAATGCAGGTACGACAGGCAAAGATTTATTTTTTTTTTTTTAGTTTTACTGTACAAGTTTTTTGTTATGGAGATTGAATCAAGAGTGCAGTATATCAGTGAATTGTTGGGTGTTAAGGTCATCAGTCTTAAGGCATTACCATATGCTTTTCTACCAGAAGGGGGTTTTGTTGCATCCTCCATATCAGATGGTCAAGGGTAATAACAATAGACTTGTGGTGTATCTACATCACCCAGTCTTGATGCAGCTTTTGTGTATGGTACACACTGAGGCAACCAGTCTTGATGCAGCTTTTGTGTATGGTACACACTGAGGCAACCAGTCTTGATGCCACTTTTGTGTATGGTACACACTGAGGCAACCAGTCTTGATGCAGCTTTTGTGTATGGTACACAGTGAGGCAACCAATCTTGATGCAGCTTTTGTGTATGGTACACACTGAGGCAACCAGTCTTGATGCCACTTTTGTGTATGGTACACACTGAGGCAACCAGTCTTGATGCAGCTTTTGTGTATGGTACACAGTAAGACAACCAGTCTTGATGCAGCTTTTGTCTATGGTAAACACTGAGGCAACCAGCTAGTTTACATTACAAGACAGTCCTTGATCTGGAATTCTTAAAATAAAAGAAACAGAGGGAAACTGAAAAACATATGGATAAGGAAATTGGAGACATATTTAAACTGAATAAAAAAGATATGTAAAGACCTTACACAGATGGCTCAGGACAGGAAGGATCCCGTTACACGCCCATTGAGGCATATTGGGAATATGGTGTTAGGCCCATATTTTCTTGACCATCAGCACACTAGAGGTGATGTGGTCAACATCACACCGGCCGCCTTAACCTTCCCAGAAGTTGCTCTGGTACCCAATTCACGAGACTGGGTTGACCCCGGACCCGTTTGCGGTCTAAAAAATCCTACCTCAACTGGGGATTGAACCATGGACCACCGAGCTAGGAAGCCAGTGCGCTACCACGGCTCCACAGGACAGGAAGGCTTGGCATGAATTTGTTGATGGCCGAAGCTTCTGCAGAGAGTTGAATGTGAAGAGATGTCCAAACCAAGTCATTCAATATATTCTTTCACCATTGCTGATTCAATGATGGCTCAGACTCTTTGTTGGCCACTGTGCCTTGTCATGTTTTATTGGCTGATGTTCTAAGACATTCAGAGATGGTGGCCTTTTCTTTCTCTTTTTCCTTTACCTTACTTTTGAGAGTGTTAATGTTAATCAGAATTGGTTTCCTATCCAGTATTTACTGGATTATGGTTCACTGTCATGCTGTGTTTATTGTTATTGTTGATCAGAATTGACCTCATTGCACTCTGAGCAAATCCATAAGGGCTCAGTCTCCCCCAGCAAAGGTCGAAAGGTATGAATGCCAACTGTTGCTGCGGCGCCCTAGTTGTATACACGATGCTTGTATCTTCTTAAATGTACATCTTTGCTAGTCTTATGTTTGATGCCAAATTCCAGCCATCTTAGCCTTGTTGATTCATCGATTGCAGTGACTTTCTCTAGCAGGCAACCAGTAATTGTCTTTAGTATTTCTCCCTTATCCATATCCAGTTCTCATTATGGGTGCTCTCGAAGCTAGTCTACCAGCTCTCATTGCCGTATACCCATCCAGGACAGTAGATCAACTCCAGTTCCTGAAAATTCGAGGCTTCTATGGATATTTTCCATTCATGCCGTAGCCATCCATTTTGGACCTGCTGAAGCATTGACTGAGAATCTGACACAATAACTGTCCTGGTTGATGTACCTCAGTGGTAAGTGGGCAGTACCCCCCCCCCCCCCCGTGGGCGTTGGAAGGAGATAGGGGAAAATGGGGGGGGGGGGGGGGGGGGCGTTTAGCAATAAGGAGTTGGTTGAGGATTTGACAGGCTAAATTCAACATTACTCAATATAAAATTTACACGTGAAAGCATGCTGATTAAACAGGCCCATAACGTGAGCACATAAAAGGAGAACACAGCCTGAACCCAACGATCCTCCCCTTAACATCGCTCGTCCCAGTTTTTTTTATACACCTTATAGTAGAGGTTCTCAACATCAGTGAGACGAGGACGAGATAGGAAAGATAAATAGCGGGGGAGTTGTATTAATATGATCATTAAGCAAGGCATAGTTTCATCTGTATTTGCCATCCTGAGCTCAGATAACATTGCTGATCGTAAATTCTAGTGTTTACCAATTTTAATATCATATTGGTGAGTGTCCACTGTCAAGGTGTGTCCGAATGTACTTTTTGCTGGAAGCTGACGAATACATTTCTGCAGGTGTTTCACAGACGATAAACTTTGCTTTGTTGCAGATTTGATTGTCTCAGTATTTAGGTGGGCTAGTGATATCCGTGATACGTTAATAAACAAGAGGAAAGTTTCTGTGCAGCCAGTTGTATAACCAACTGTACTATTTATAGTTTTGTTTTAACGTAATGCAGGGAAATTGTGGGGGGCAAGGGGGCAGTGACCTGGAAAAGTTTGGGGAACACTGATGTAGTTTCAGACAGCCATCTCAGGGCTGCAGTAGGTGCCCTAATCTCCATTCTCATGCTGGAGGTTGTTGTCATGTAAGCTCCACTTTCTCATGCTGGAGGTTGTTGTCATGTAAGCTCCACTTTCTCATGCTGGAGGTTGTTGTCATGTAAGCTCCACTTTCTCATGTCTTTTACTCTAGCTGAGAAACCCCATCTCATTTTCTCACCTCAGAGTACAAACCCATCAGTGTACACAATAGCATCATCATTTCGGTATTATGATTTATTAGTTGATTTATTTCCAGCTCTGCTTTCCCATTGCCCCAAGCTCTGCACCGTCTGCTAATATTTCTTTAATGTCAGAAACCCTTCAGTCCATCATGTTCTGGATTATCATTTATTTCTGGTCACTTGAAGGTTATATCCCTGTGCTGTAAGTTGACTCAGATTCATTCTCTAAAGGTAATACTTGTTCCTTCCACTGTTGACATGAAGTGTAGTGTGGAGCTGAAGTGTGTTGTGAGCCCATGTTGTAGTAGGATATCTGTGCTGTTGTCTATCCATCTTAAACAGTGGTCTAAACATAGTACTTGTAGACCAGGAAAAGGCCTTCAATAGAGAAGATAGAATTTTTTTTTTTTTTAACATTTTGGCAAGGCGCGTCCCATTCAACCTAGTCAGTTATATGAGGGCGCATGTCCAAATAAAAAAAGACCTTTAGGTGTGATAACATTAGTATTGAGATAGAAATAAACTTTAGTCAGTACCAGAAAACAACAATACAGGGGCAGCTATTAGATAATGTGAGAGCTCTGTACTATACATGCAAAAGTGTAGTAAGAACAACTGATGGATTTGATATAACCACTGGAGTTCCACAAGGCTGAGTACTATCACCACTACTGTTTAACATATATATGGACAAAATAACAACAGAAGCTAACCTAGAAGTAAACCCAGAAGACTAAGAAAGCACAGAAAGCAATCCACTGAATGAATGAATTTTTTGCAGACAACCAAAGTCTAATGTATGAAGACAAAACAAATTGCAAAAACATAACAGATACACTTAATTCAACATGTGAAAGATGCGACATGAAGATCAAAGACAGAAACTATGGAGATTATTCAGTTAAACAAAAAAAGTTAACCAGTTTGCAATGGCATTTATTATTTATGTTAGTGAGAAAACTTATTTATCTTGAGAAAACTTATTTATCTTCAATTTGATACAAATTTATGAATTATACCAGAATATACATGTAATAATGTTGGTTGTTGTGAATGTTATATAATAAAAGAATTTACAAAGACAACTGGTATTTGTTTGATGAAACACTGATAGCCGTTCCTCTTGTACCGTAGGGTGTAGAGGTTTGCCATAGAGAGCACCATACTAACCTATTAGTTGTCTTCCTCCTGTAACGTAAGAGATGACCAAGAACACGCAGAGTTTGACCCATTTAACATCAGCGGGTACCAGATCCCGGAAATCAGATATGCTGATGACACAGTCCTCCTATCGACCAACCCAGAAAGACTTGAACAATTAATTCTATCCACCAAAAAACACAGCGAAGCCCAGAATCTATACCTAAACACCAAGAAGACCAAAGTATTGACAACAGACAAATTAAAGAAGATAGCATCAAGATGGAAGAACTGAAGAACGATCTAAAGTGTGGGATAGAGACAGACATAATTTATCTAATTATCTAATCTATCTATCTAAACTATTTATCACAATCTATCTATATCTTATCTATCATTCTGTCTATCTGATATTACTAAGTGGAAAGAGGGATAGAAATTATAATCTTCTAATATTACTAAGTGGAAAGAGGGACAGCATTTCTAATTATCTGATATTCATTCATAACCCTCCACTCCCAAAGGAGCATAGGCCTTCATCAAACACATGCCAAGTCCTCCTGTCACGTGCCATCATCTCAAGTTCTTTCCACGTTCTCCTTATCATTTTCACCTCTGTTTCCAGCTCTCTTCTCCATGTGCTTCCTGGTCTACCTCTGCTTCTCTTGCCCTGGGGGTTCCAGAACAAGGACTGCCTTGTAATGCTATCAACAGGTTTCCTCAGTGTGTGTCCTATCCATCGCCATCTTCTCATCTCTTGTTCCACTGGCACTTGTCTAGTTCTTGTCATCTGTTCCATGTTGGTAACCTTGTCATACCATTTTAATCCCTCTATTCTACGCAAGCACCCATTTATGAAAGTCTATAGCTTTTTGGTAGTTGTCTTTGTTGTTTTCCATGTCTCAGAGCCATACAATAGGACTGACTTCACATTTGAGTTGAAGATTCTTATTTTCTGATATTACCAAGTGGAAATAGGGACATAATTTCAAATTCTCTGATATTACTAAGTGGAAAGAGGGACAGAATTTCTAATTATCTGATATTACCAAGTGGAAATAGGGACATAATTTCAAATTCTCTGATATTACTAAGTGGAAATCTTTGATATTACTAAGTGGAAAGAGGGACAGAATTTCTAATTCTCTGATATTACTTACTTACTTAGTCGTTCCCCTTCTACCGTGAGGTGTAGAGGTTTGGAAGAGAGAGCGCCAGACTATCCTATCTGCTGTCTTCCTCCTGCCTGGTTCCATTCTAGTCCTTCAAAGATTGTCTAATGTTGTCCTCCCAGCGGACTCTGGGTCGTCCTGGGGGTCTGGATCCCTGGCTCTTTGTTTCCCATGCTTGTCGTGGTAGCCTATCTTCTCCCATTCTGCAGACATGGCCAAACCATCTTAGTTGGGACTGTTCTACTTGGGTCTGCAGGGGGTGTGATTTTAGGCCTTGACGTATCGTCTGGTTGCAGACCATGTCTCTTCTTGTTACTTCAACCACCTTCCTCAGATACCTCATTTCTGAGGTTTGGATCTGGCTTTTGTGGGTTGTAGTCATTGCCCATGACTCGCATCCATATGTCAAGACTGGGACAGGTGGAGCGGTATACAGCCATCTTCATTTTCTTACCAACCTCTCTCTTGCTGAAGAATCCTCGATTTATCGCCTGAAAAAGTCTCCCAGCTGCTGCTTTTCGAGTGGCCAACTCTTCTTTGATGCCTCCCTTTCGGTCTATAATAGCTCCGAGGTATTTACAGTGGTCGACCTGCTCCAGGACCTGTTCTCCCAGCTTAATCTGATATCTTCTTTCTTCTCGTGATATCACCATCGATTTTGTTTTAGAGCTGCTTATGACCATCCCTCTCTTCTCCAGCTCTTCCTTCCAGACTTGCAGGTTGGATTGGAGATGTGCCTCTGATTTAGCAATCAGGGCAACATCATCAGCAAATGCCAGCTCTGAAATACAGACCTGTCACATTTCCAGTACCCCACTGAATACTTTCTTGTTCTCTCCTTACATGCCTTGATGACATCATCCATGAGGAGTATGAAAAGATAAGATGACAGGATATCACCTTCTCTTACACCAGTAGTGGTTCTGACTTATGGTTTGCTGTCCTCACATAATTTCTGCAAGACTTGTAGAAGCTCTGTATAGCATGAATCAGAGGTGCTGGAATGTTCTTCCTTGCCAAACAGTCCCAAAGTTTGCTCCAGGGGACCATGTCAAACACCTTTTCCAGATCTATGAAACAAAGATGGATCTCACTCTTATACTCAAGGGCCTTTTCACTCAGCTGTCTGAGTGTGAAGATTAGGTCTTGAGTACTTCAGTTTGCTCGGAATCCGCACTGGACCTCATCCAGTTGTAGCTCAGATAGGCGTCAGAGTCTCTGCTCTAGGATTCTAGAGTAGATTTTACCAGGGACACTGAGAAGGGATATGCCTCTATCCACACTGTCAATTGTCACCCTTTTTGAAAATTGGTGTTATGATGGCAATCTCCCAATTCTTTGGTATGGTCTTGTTGCACCACGCTGCCTGTAGGACCCTTAAGAGGAATAGGTTGCCTGATGCTCCCATGTACTTAACCATTTCTGGTGTTATACCATCATGCCCTGCTGCTTTGCCCATCTTGATTTTCTCCAGTGCTGCCTTCAGTTCTTCCATCTTTATGTTATCTTCACTATCATTGGTTTTCTCTTCTGTGCTAGTGATTATCATTTCTGATGCTTGACCTTGCTCACCATCCAGGAGTTCTGAGAAATATTCTTTCCATCTTTCCATTACTTCCTTCGGGGCAGTAAGCAGTTTGCCTTGCTTGTCCTTCATAAATTTGAGAGGGCATTGTCTTTCCTTCCTCATGTTCTTTAGGGTCTTATAGAACAATTTCTGGTTTTCTTGCGCATCTTTTTCTAGCTTTTCTCCAAATTCTTCCCAGAACTTGTTTTGCTGCTAGCACCTTGTTCTTTGCTTCTGTTCTGAGTGTCACATATTCTCTATATTTCTCCATTTGACCTGTTGTGTTTTTAGCTCCTAAGTATTGTTTCCATGCCATTTTCTTCTCTCTTATTTTCTCTTTGACTTCCTCTGTCCACCAAGGTGTCCTCTTTCTCTTGTTCCCTAGTCGGAGTTCACCACATGCTTCTGCAGCAGCTGTCTTTATGATGTCCTTGAATTTAATCCAGAGGGTTTCCAAGTCATCAGGTTGTTCTTCTGTGTTGCTCGCCGCTGCAGCAATAGGTCCCTGATATCTGGTCTTAATTTCTGGCTCTCTCAGCTTGTAGGTCTTAATGCTCATTTTCCCGTTCGTTTACTTAGTTTCTTGCGTGATGTTGGGCAGTTCCTAGGCTGAGCAACTCTTTCAGTTGTTCTTTTGATTGTAAGCAGGTAGTGATCACTTCCAATCTCTGGCCCCCTCCAGACTCTAGCATCCCGGACATATTTGAATGAGCTCCTCCAAACAATGGCATAGTCGATCACTGACTTCCCATTCTTTGTTGGTTCACATCTAGTGTATGCATGTATGTGCTTATGGGAGAACTTTGTGTTTGTAATGATCAGATTCTACTCACTGCAGAATCTAAGGAGTCGCTTTCCATTGTCATTGAGAGTATCTTCTCTATATCTTCCGATAACTCCACCCCATCTAGCATGGTCATTTCCAACTCTGGCATTGAAATCTCCGAGCATGATTATTTCATCTAGGCAGTCATCCACTGTCCTTTGAAGCAGCTCGAAGAATTCCTCCTTGACCTCTGCTCTCTCATCCTCATTTGGCCCATACACTATGACCAGGTTGACTATGGTTTCTCCTTCTTTTAGTTTTACAACTATAATGCGCTCCGAGACAAAGTTCCATCCCTTGATACTATCTTTTTGGTTTTTGGCCACAATGCAACCCACGCCCCCTTTAGCTCTTTCAGATGTGGGTACACCACTGTAGAGCAGCATGTTGCCATCGAGATCCATGGCTCCTTGTCCTTTTTTCTTTGTTTCCGTTATAGCCAGGATTCTATCTTTTCTCATCTCTTCCACCAGCTCCTCTTCCTTCCCATTTATACTTCTTGTGTTCCAAGTTCCATAAGTCGTAGTCCGTTCCAGTTCGTCGCCTTTAGAATCAGTCTGGTTTTCTCTCTTGTAGCTCTCGTAATTATGATTTAAAGCAAACAGGTGATTGGCCTGTTGTGCCTTTGCATGGGGAAGGGGCTGCCTCCTTACGGCCTCCATGCAGGCCGCCCTCCTCCTTTTTCAGCCGGGCTTAGGCGGAGTTATTCTCTGATGGTTGTTCGTCCATCACGGGTGATGAAGACCACTCTGTTCATCCAATTATTTAAGAATATGTTAGGTTAGTCTATGGGTACGAAGGTGACTGAAGAGCCCGATGCGGGCCTGGAAAGATTTTGGACAGTGTGGGCAGGGAATGTTTGCTTCATGTGAAGGTTTTATTTCACGGTCCTTTCTAGCTTGTCTCCGCTGTTCCGCTGCTGCTCTTCTGGATGATTCGCATGCTGCTGCACCTTTACGAAGAGATGTGCGCCAAGCAATTCGGTCTTGCGCAGCAGCTTCCCATGTGTCTGGGTTTATGTCAAAGGTTTTCAATGACGTCTTTAACGTGTCTTTGAAGCGCTTCTTTTGGCCACCATGGGAGCGTTTACCCTTCTGCATCTCACCATAAAAGAGTATCTTTGGCAGTCGATGGTCTGGCATGCGGACTACATGACCTGCCCAGCGAATTTGTGACTGCATCAGAATAGTATCAATACTAGGGATACCAGCTCTGTCAAGAACGGCGGTATCCAGGATCTTGTCTTGCCATTTGATGTTCATTATCTTCCTGAGACAGACTGTATGGAAGTGGTTTAGCTTCTTTACGTGGCGCCTGTATACAGTCCATGTTTCACATGCATATAGCAGCACTGGAAGCACCACAGCTCTGTACACCTTCAGCTTTGTCTGTAGACTAATGCCACTTCGATGCCAAACGTTGGTGTATAGTCTGCCAAATGTGCTGCTGGCTTTGGAGATCCTGGTGTTCACCTCATCATCAATGACAATGTTCTGGGATAGTGTGCTACCAAGGTATGTGAATCTGTTCACAACATTCAGTTTCTCACCATTAACCTTGATGACTGGCTCAGTATAAACTATGCCAGGAGCTGGTTGGTACATGATTTATGTTTTCTTCGTGCTGATGGTAAGCCCAAAGTTGGTGCAGGCTTCGGAGAATCTATCCACACTATGCTGCAGATCAGCCTCTGAGCCAGCATTGAGGGCACAATCATCAGCAAACAGAAGATCTCTGATGGTGTGTGATTTGACCTTGGTTTTTGCTTGAAGCCTCCTAAGGTTAAACAATTTTCCATCAATACGATAACTAATGTCGATTCCTGTGTCCCCGTCTCTAAAAGCATCAGTCAGCATAGCAGAAAACATGATACTGAACAGAGTCGGTGCAAGTACGCACCCTTGTTTAACTCCATTTGAGACGGGGAAAGGCTCTGATAGCTCACCGTTTTCCTGAACTCTAGCCTGCATTCCATCATGCAGTTGCTGCACTATTGTGATAAATTTCTTTGGGCAGCCGTATTTTGCCATGATCTTCCATAGACCCTCTCTACTGACCGTGTCGAACGCCTTTGTCAAGTCGATGAAAGCTGTGTACAGGTCACAGTGCTGTTCTTGGCATTTTTCTTGTAGCTGTCTTGCAGCGAACACCATATCTGTGGTTCCACGTTCTTTCCGGAATCCACACTGACTTTCAGGTAAAAGACCTTTGTCAAGATGAGCTGTAAGGCGATTCAAAAGGATTCTGGCGAATATCTTCCCAGCGATTGATAAAAGAGAGATGCCTCGATGATTGTTGCAGTCTTGGCGATTACCTTTACGTTTATATAGATGTATAATTGAGGCATCTTTGAGATCGTGTGGGATGGTTTCACTCTGCCACATTTGCTGGAAGATCATATGAAGTTTCTCTATCAGAACTGCACCGCCATCTTTATAAACCTCAACAGGAATTGAATCGGAGCCAGGGGCCTTTCCACTAGACAGTTGACGAATCGCTTTTTTAGTTTCCTCCAGAGTTGGTACATCATCTAATGCTTCATTTATAGGAATTTGGGGCAGGCGGATGATGGCTTCGTCGTTAATAGATGATGGCTGGTTCAAGATATTATTAAAATGTTCAGCCCAGCGTTGGAGCATTTTTTTCCTTGTCTGTAATTAGTGTTTTTCCATCTGCATTAAGGAGGGGAAATGATCCTGATGATGTTGGACCATAGACCGCTTTGAGTGCAAGGTAAAAGTTTTTTAAGTCATGGCTGTCAGCAAAGCCTTGGAGCTCATCTGCTTTATTACTCAGCCATGAGTCCCGCATCTGGCGTAGTTTATGTTGGACGATTCTACGCATGTTGTTGAAAGCGTCTTTCTTGGATGTAGATTTTGGATCATTTAAATATGCTTTATGGAGATGGTGTTTCTCAGCCAACATCTGCTTTATATCATCTGAGTTCTCATCAAACCAGTCATTTTGTTTCTTGATGGAAGGACCCAGGACCTCTGTAGCAGTGTTGTAGATCTGCTCACTTAGGGCTGCCCAATTTGTTTCCACACTTTGGCCGTCTAGCGAGATAGATTTGAGACGGTCTTCTAAGGTGTCAGTAAATGACTGTTTGATTTTTGTCTTCTTTAGTTTGGTGACATCCAGCCTCTTTTGAGTTTTCTTCCCCTGAGGGCGCCTGGCTGGTTGGATACGAATTTTAAGTTTAGATACAATGAGGCGATGATCAGTCCAGCATTCGGCACCACACATGGACTTGGTCACCCGGACATCTTGCCTGCCCTTCTTCCTAACAATTACATAGTCAATTAGGTGCCAATGCTTTGAGCGAGGGTGCATCCAGGAGGTCCTGTTGCGGGTAGGAAGTCGAAAATGGTGTTGGTGACAAGGAGGTCATGTTCTGCGCAAGTCTGGAGGAGACGAAGTCCATTACTGTTACAGCGACCCACGCCGTACCTACCAATAGTGCCATTCCAGGAGATGTTATCTGAGCCTACTCTTGCATTAAAGTCACCAAGAATGATGAGCTTATCTGCTTTAGGAACTGATGCAATGACTGCATGTAGTTCTTCGTTGTCACGTAGGTCTTTATGTCATTAAATTACCTACATCTTCTTCCTATTCTCTCACCCTAATCCTTTCATTTATATTCTTTCCATACTTGTTTTTCCTGTATTTTTCGCATCACTCGGTTGCGAAAAATATTTTTCTTCAGTATTTTTAAACTTTACCTGTTTCTTTCTCAAAACTGAGAATCGCGCTAGGACGATATTACGTAGATGTCAGGGCTGCAGGGCGTCAGAAGGCGTGATAAGTCGGTTCGCTGAACATAGGGCGTAGACAATCGTCTACATTCTCACCGAGCGCGCGAGCTTCTTCTCGGCATAAGTCCCGGTGAGGTGTGATACTTTACATCTGCACCGGTCAGTATTCAGACATTTGTCTGAAAAATCCCAAACTGACACGGCGCTCACTGTGGGCCATGGTCAGCTGTAGTGTGAAAACTGCCC
This sequence comes from Oreohelix idahoensis, assembly GCA_024509875.1. Taxonomy (NCBI): domain Eukaryota; kingdom Metazoa; phylum Mollusca; class Gastropoda; order Stylommatophora; family Oreohelicidae; genus Oreohelix; species Oreohelix idahoensis. The sequence goes on from JAMPIV010017863.1 coordinate 332,641, forward strand.
TGCATTGGAGACAGGTTGTCTGAGATTTCGAAACTGACACGCAGAAAGTGGCAGTTTACGACAGCCTCTTCTAGTTACGGAGTTGTTATGAGAAAGGGGAAATTATTTCGTTTTTGCGAAATAAACGTTCATCTCATCGTCTGGGTTTTCATATATGCTAGAATGAGCTAGATTTCATTATCACTCAGTAACTTCGCAGTCAAGACTAGAACAAGCCTCGTTCGATTTCTAAAAATCTCTGTTAAAAGAGATGGCCTTTAGTTTGATCGAAGTGGTTTAGTTCTTAGGAATTCTGTGTTTGAGGTATCATATATTATTATCTAGTATATCTAGTATTTTGTGAAGTGTTTAAAAGTGCTAAATCGCTATTTATTTCTCTAGGTAGATCTGGTGCAGAGCGAATAATTTATAAGTCTGTATTAATTTCTAGTGACGTGTCTCAGTGGAAAGCAGGATAAATTATATTTCCAGCTTAAATTCAGTCGGCTATTACTAAATTTAATTTAACTGCTAAATAATCAGACGAGAACATAATTTTCAAACTAACTTATAACTGCTAGACTAGATGTCTCATGAGTCGTGACGAGAATATATTTATATATATATCTCTAATTCATGATGATTAATTTATGACTATAACTTATTTCACGGGAGGTGTTAAATGATAAGTTAAGGTTTACGCCCGCAGTTAAAATATAAGTATACCCTTAAACATAGGATGTATAAATATTTCATATATATGTTTCTTTATACAGAGATTTCTGTGGTAACCTAACTATACCAGCGTTACGTACTGATGAACCTATCCTGTGAAGACTAACAAAACTTTTCCCTTAAAGACTTGGTCGTAAGCTTTTCAAGAACTTTAACGTGAACTGAAATAACGGGCCCAGTGTGCCTGAATTAGTCCTTCCAGAAACGATATTCTAAAGTACAGTCCTTGTGGCCAGTAACATTATTCATAGCATTAAACTTTCCGACATCTTTTTGACCAAATGTGTGGTGAACCCTGATTATCTGTTGAGAGAAGCTGTCCACCGGTCATTTTTCCTAATTTAGGGAAACCTCGTGTTCTGACATTGTGTGCTCGCTTAACCCTAATTCTTACTTCGTGAGTCAAGATACACTAACTTTAGTCTGAAATAGCTGACGCCTGAAGCTGATGCTCCCCGGAGAAATTTCTGAGAAAAATCATAACCAGCAAACCACTCTGTAGAGCTGGGATCCGCTTCAGTGAACGACAGAACAGACAAAGGGTGTGAATGTTACCAAGGTTGCGCCAGACGGCAAGCTACATCACGTATGTAATTAGTACAGGGCCCTGATGAAAGAACCGAGTAGACGGTGTGAGGTATGTGAATTTCACCCATGTTTGTAATTCCATTTATGAAACTTGTTGTCAATGCAAGAATATTTTTTTTTGACTTCCCTCAGGTTAAAACCTACTACATCTAAGTCGGTTCATATTTGTTTACGAGGAAAGAAAGAAAAATTATTAGACAAACTCATATGTATCATTGAATCTCCTGGCTTTCACTTTACTCATAACGGGACTGTGGGCTTATCTTGAGGGGATGAGATCATATTGGGGTCTATCATTTCTTGTAGCAATTTCATTGATTATTGTTTTGACCACGTGTATATGTTTATTTTCTTTTCTTGATGAATTTTATGTGTTGTGAGGAAATTTTTAGCTGATAAATAAAAACTTCCCTTTGAAACTAAAAGCAGCGTGTTGGTCAGCTCGTTCAAAATATATACATGTAATCATTTTGATAGTCTTCCCACGTCTGTGTGTCTACCTGTTGTCACTGGTGTGTGTGCACGTGAGTGGTATGTTCATTACATATTAGCATATGTTGTCAATAGTCTGTCCGACTCTTACATAAGTGTCGTAGAAGATAGGCCTGAGAGAGAGAGAGAAGAATCTTGTCTTTTTCCAGGGGACCGTTCTATTGATTCGCTACCACTGCACTCGTGGAAAGATCTATTTCTGTATTAACTCTCACAGCAGCTATCACTGATTCTATCTATTCAGAAGGGACCAACCAAAGTCTTAATTTCCTATCAAAAAATCTACGACAAATGGTCGCTCGTTACCGGGAATTGAACCCAAAATCCTAAGGCGATACGACAAATGTGGTCTCGCCCGACGGATTTTTGAACTTAGAATAGGAAGACGAGTACGACAAAGGTGGACTCGTCTATCTGGATTTTGAACTTAAGATTCTTTATTCTGAAATAGAGTAAGAGTGTGATGTCTTGTGAGTTGTTATATCTTTAAATAATTTATCCCCTAGACTAACGATCTGTTTACGGGCGTGCTGACCACACAAACTAATAAGTTTTTTTTCCACAGCATTTTGAATAATATACATTTGAGTTACAGGTGGATTTTGTCGGAATATATGTTATTGTTGAGTTGTAATACTAAACGCTGGTAAAGTTTTGTGAGTGTATAACATTCACAAGGGTTCTGAAGCAGGTAGGTGTTTGAGCAAAGCTAAGGAGTGCGTTTCGGACTATTCGTCCAGATAATTGCCTCCCTCACCCGAACTGTCTTCAGGGGTAAACTTGAGAGTGGATTTTATAATTAAGGGATTATTTTTCTCTTTAATTTTTGCAATAATTATTTTGCTTTTCCACTGTAGCAACTTATTTTTCAGAAGTAATCTTAACTACCATTTAGTTGGCGTAGTCGTGTTTTGCATTAGGTGCTTTATTGCCGATAATAGCAGCGATAGTTAGATTTTATTTTGGAGGAGGTATCCCAGGGTTAAATATATCATCTTTTGATTTTTGGTATTTTATTTTCTCGTAAGTGGTAGGAACCAGAGTATCCTTTTCTTAATTTCTTTCTCCACTAGTCTCAGTCACTGACATAATATGGCCGAGAGGGCAAAGCTTAGACAACTCCTCAGGGACGAAGCGAGAGAGGAGGGACTGGAAGGAGAGGAAGCGAAAGCATTTGTCAGAGACGAACTCGAGAGATATGACGCGGAGAGAAAAGCAGCTGAAGCTAAAGAGGAAAAAGAAGAACTAAGGAGGAAAGAAGAAGCAGCCGAAGCTTTGCAGCAGAAGAAAATGGACGAGGAAATGGAAATTCGCAGGGCGAACGAAAGAGAGAAGGAGAGACAGCATGAGGAAAGAGAGAAGGAAAGACAGCATGAGGAAAGAGAGAAGGAGAGACAGCATTTGGAAAGAGAAAATGAGCAACGACGACAGCACGAGTTGGCTCTTAAGGCTCTAGAAGTCCAAAGTCTGGGTGCTGCCTCTACCTCCAGCAATGGAGAGTCTTCTCCTCATTCTTCCTTAACTGATCCTTCTAACACTCAATCTACTCATCTCTCTGCTATGTCTTTTCCGCTAGAATCTTTCCCTTGTCCTAATGAGAAGATTGACACTTGGCTAGAAAAATTTGAAAAAAATTGCAACTCTGTACGGGTTAGAGAGGTCGCGTTGGAATATGAAACTTTCCCAGGCCCTAAAAGGTTCTGCTTATGATGTTTATTCTAAGCTGGAAAGCAGCCAACAAGACAACTATGATCTGTTGAAGAAAGCGTTACTGGAGCGCTTTGAAATGAACGCTCGCAAATTTTTGCAACTGTTTCGCAACAGCCGGAAAGAGAATTCTGAAACTTTTCACCAGTTCTCATCTCGTCTAAAGGGATATCTAACAAAGTGCCTTGAGCTTTCGCAGCTCCCCTCTACCTATGAAGGTCTTGAGGAATTTGTTTTAACAGAACAAATAAAGAACACTTTGTCTGCTGATACCCGGAGATTTCTAGCTGAGCAGGGGGCAGAAAAACTTGAAGACATTTTGGAAAAGTCTGAGCGTTATCACAATGCGCTGGCTGAACTACCGGTCACAAAGCGGAAACCGACAGAGGAGCATTTTCGAAAACCTAACCTAGAGAAATCTTCTCAGGCTTCTAACCAAAATAACCACAGAGAAACTGGACCTCAAAACCCCCCTCCTGAAAAATCCAAGTTCTACAAGAACAAGTACCCCAACCACCCCAAACAGTCTGATCAACCCGACCGCCCTACATGGCAGCGTAGCCAGAAAGGACAAGGTGGCAAAGGGAGAACCCCGGAGCACGGGACATATGATCAGACCGAGCACACCGAGCCGAAACGCATCGGATGCTTATTGACAGTCTCGCAAGGCGGAATTATTGACAGTGATTCCCAACCTGTTGGGGATAGACCCTCAACGCGAGGTATTGTTACATTGAACGGTTCTCAAACTTCTTGCTTATTTGACACGGGGCTTTCTTATGATTGCATTGTTGCCAGAAACCTGGTCAAACCCGGTCAAGAGACAGCAGAGACCGTCCAATTTTGTGGAGTTCGTAAGAGTGATGCACCTACAGCGCTTCCCATCGCATTGGTGGAGATCCACTCTGACTTTGTCAGAGGTGTGATCAAAGCGGCTGTTATGGATGATCCCATCTACCCAGTCATACTTGGCGGGAGATACGTGTGTATTGGGAAACCGGAAGAGCCGATTGTGGCAGCAGTAACTACAAGAGGGCAAACCAAGAAGGAACGGGAGCCTGCGCCTAATTTGTTACCTATGGAACTTAAAGAAGCGCAATACAAGGATCCTACTTTGGCACCCTGCTTTAGGAAACTGCCCATGGCTAAGGAACCCAAACAGCACGGGGACATTTTTTCTAAGGATGGTGTACTTTATCGGAGAACGGGCAAGCCTGATCAAGGTTACAACCAGCTCCTAGTACCGAAACAGTACAGAAGCCAAATCCTAGAAATGGGGCACTCTCTTCCCTTCAGCGGACATATGGGACAGAACGCCACAAACCAACGTATAACCACTCATTATTGGTGGCCAGGAGTAAACACTGATATTATCAGGTACGTCAAATCCTGTGCCCAGTGCCAACGTGTACCACCCAAGCAACGGACACCCCCAGTCCACATGGGTGAAATGCCAATAATGGGAACACCATTCGAACGGGTTGTGATCGACATTTTAGGACCCTTAGAAAGGACTAAAAGAAGGAACAGGTTTATCCTGACCTTAGTCGATACATGCACTTTATGGGCAGAAGCTATCCCGCTAACATGCGCAGATGCCAAGCATGTCGCAGAAGCCCTCGTGCAGATTTTCACTCGGTTGGGATTCCCTCAACAAGTGTTGACGGATAACGGATCCCCATACCGAAACCTGTTGATGGATGAGATCGTGAAGATCTTGAGGACCCAGCACATCCACACTAAGCCATATACTCCGGCCGGAAATGGGCTCGTGGAACGTGCTAATGGAAACCTCAACATGATGCTAAGTAAACTGGCACAAGTGAAACCTGAAGATTGGGATCTTTGTATTCCTGCAGCATTATTTGGCTACAGAGAATCTCCTCATACTTCCACAGGATTTCCGCCAGCTACGCTCTTATTCGGCGGACCCATTAAGGGCCCGCTTGAAGCCTTACTTCAGTCTCTGACAGACGAGAAGGCTGATGAGACAGTTGTCTCAGCCAGTAAATATGTGTCGGTTTTAAAGGAAAGGTTGAAACTAGGGTGGGACCTAGCAACGACTAACTTTAAGCGAGCACGCACCAAGCACGCTAACCGATACAGGAAAGTCGCGAAAGAGAGAGAACTGGAAACAGGAGAGAAAGTTTTGGTGTTACTCCCTACCGAGAACAACCAACTGAAGATAGGATGGCAAGGGCCGTTTACCGTCCTGAAAAAGATTTCTAAGGCTAACTACCAGATCTCTATTCAAGGAAAGGAGAAGGTTTTCCATTTAAATCTCTTAAAGAGATACTTGGAAAGACCAGTGCCAACCTCCGACCATCTCCTGACGATCGCCAGAGCTGACGAAGATGATGATAGTGGCAGGGATATTCCACCGCTATCACAAGAAATCTTTCAAAAATGTCAGAAGCGGCGACGCTCTTTCAAGCGCGCATGGGAGACATTCCAGAGGAAGGAAACTTTGGGGAGTAGACTCGAGTAGGACTTGCACAGAGATGGAGGGGGAAGATGAGAGGGAAGAAGACAGACACCCTGAAGCTACGGTTATAGGAAATTTAATTCCATAACGTAGACATGGAGTGCTTCCATATCTTAAGGGGGGACGTCCTGTCACGTAGGTCTTTATGTCATTAAATTACCTACATCTTCTTCCTATTCTCTCACCCTAATCCTTTCATTTATATTCTTTCCATACTTGTTTTTCCTGTATTTTTCGCATCACTCGGTTGCGAAAAATATTTTTCTTCAGTATTTTTAAACTTTACCTGTTTCTTTCTCAAAACTGAGAATCGCGCTAGGACGATATTACGTAGATGTCAGGGCTGCAGGGCGTCAGAAGGCGTGATAAGTCGGTTCGCTGAACATAGGACGTAGACAATCGTCTACATTCTCACCGAGCGCGCGAGCTTCTTCTCGGCATAAGTCCCGGTGAGGTGTGATACTTTACATCTGCACCGGTCAGTATTCAGACATTTGTCTGAAAAATCCCAAACTGACACGGCGCTCACTGTGGGCCATGGTCAGCTGTAGTGTGAAAACTGCCCTGCATTGGAGACAGGTTGTCTGAGATTTCGAAACTGACACGCAGAAAGTGGCAGTTTACGACAGCCTCTTCTAGTTACGGAGTTGTTATGAGAAAGGGGAAATTATTTCGTTTTTGCGAAATAAACGTTCATCTCATCGTCTGGGTTTTCATATATGCTAGAATGAGCTAGATTTCATTATCACTCAGTAACTTCGCAGTCAAGACTAGAACAAGCCTCGTTCGATTTCTAAAAATCTCTGTTAAAAGAGAGATGGCCTTTAGTTTGATCGAAGTGGTTTAGTTCTTAGGAATTCTGTGTTTGAGGTATCATATATTATTATCTAGTATATCTAGTATTTTGTGAAGTGTTTAAAAGTGCTAAATCGCTATTTATTTCTCTAGGTAGATCTGGTGCAGAGCGAATAATTTATAAGTCTGTATTAATTTCTAGTGACGTGTCTCAGTGGAAAGCAGGATAAATTATATTTCCAGCTTAAATTCAGTCGGCTATTACTAAATTTAATTTAACTGCTAAATAATCAGACGAGAACATAATTTTCAAACTAACTTATAACTGCTAGACTAGATGTCTCATGAGTCGTGACGAGAATATATTTATATATATCTCTAATTCATGATGATTAATTTATGACTATAACTTATTTCACGGGAGGTGTTAAATGATAAGTTAAGGTTTACGCCCGCAGTTAAAATATAAGTATACCCTTAAACATAGGATGTATAAATATTTCATATATATGTTTCTTTATACAGAGATTTCTGTGGTAACCTAACTATACCAGCGTTACGTACTGATGAACCTATCCTGTGAAGACTAACAAAACTTTTCCCTTAAAGACTTGGTCGTAAGCTTTTCAAGAACTTTAACGTGAACTGAAATAACGGGCCCAGTGTGCCTGAATTAGTCCTTCCAGAAACGATATTCTAAAGTACAGCCCTTGTGGCAAGTAACATTATTCATAGCATTAAACTTTCCGACATCTTTTTTTGACCAAATGTGTGGTGAACCCTGATTATCTGTTGAGAGAAGCTGTCCACCGGTCATTTTTCCTAATTTAGGGAAACCTCGTGTTCTGACATTGTGTGCTCGCTTAACCCTAATTCTTACTTCGTGAGTCAAGATACACTAACTTTAGTCTGAAATAGCTGACGCCTGAAGCTGATGCTCCCCGGAGAAATTTCTGAGAAAAAATCATAACCAGCAAACCACTCTGTAGAGCTGGGATCCGTTTCAGTGAACGACAGAACAGACAAAGGGTGTGAATGTTACCAAGGTTGCGCCAGACGGCAAGCTACATCACGTATGTAATTAGTACAGGGCCCTGATGAAAGAACCGAGTGAAAGTAGACGGTGTGAGGTATGTGAATTTCACCCATGTTTGTAATTCCATTTATGAAACTTGTTGTCAATGCAAGAATATTTTTTTTTGACTTCCCTCAGGTTAAAACCTACTACATCTAAGTCGGTTCATATTTGTTTACGAGGAAAGAAAGAAAAATTATTAGACAAACTCATATGTATCATTGAATCTCCTGGCTTTCACTTTACTCATAACGGGACTGTGGGCTTATCTTGAGGGGATGAGATCATATTGGGGTCTATCATTTCTTGTAGCAATTTCATTGATTATTGTTTTGACCACGTGTATATGTTTATTTTCTTTTCTTGATGAATTTTATGTGTTGTGAGGAAATTTTTAGCTGATAAATAAAAACTTCCCTTTGAAACTAAAAGCAGCGTGTTGGTCAGCTCGTTCAGAATATATATATGTAATCATTTTGATAGTCTTCCCACGTCTGTGTGTCTACCTGTTGTCACTGGTGTGTGTGCACGTGAGTGGTATGTTCATTACATATTAGCATATGTTGTCAATAGTCTGTCCGACTCTTACATAAGTGTCGTAGAAGATAGGCCTGAGAGAGAGAGAGAAAAATCTTGTTTTTTTCCAGGGGACCGTTCTATTGATTCGCTACCACTGCACTCGTGGAAAGATCTATTTCTGTATTAACTCTCACAGCAGCTATCACTGATTCTATCTATTCAGAAGGGACCAACCAAAGTCTTAATTTCCTATCAAAAAATCTACGACAAATGGTCGCTCGTTACCGGGAATTGAACCCAAAATCCTAGTACGATACGACGATTTTTGACGACAAATGTGGTCTCGCCCGACGGATTTTTGAACTTAGAATAGGAAGACGAGTACGACAAATGTTGACTTGTCTATCTGGATTTTGAACTTAAGATTCTTTATTCTGAAATAGAGTAAGAGTGTGATGTCTTGTGAGTTGTTATATCTTTAAATAATTTATCCCCTAGACTAACGATCTGTTTACGGGCGTGCTGACCACACAAACTAATAAGTTTTTTTTCCACAGCATTTTGAATAATATACATTTGAGTTACAGGTGGATTTTGTCGGAATATATGTTATTGTTGAGTTGTAATACTAAACGCTGGTAAAGTTTTGTGAGTGTATAACATTCACAAGGGTTCTGAAGCAGGTAGGTGTTTGAGCAAAGCTAAGGAGTGCGTTTCGGACTATTCGTCCAGATAATTGCCTCCCTCACCCGAACTGTCTTCAGGGGTAAACTTGAGAGTGGATTTTATAATTAAGGGATTATTTTTCTCTTTAATTTTTGCAATAATTATTTTGCTTTTCCACTGTAGCAACTTATTTTTCAGAAGTAATCTTAACTACCATTTAGTTGGCGTAGTCGTGTTTTGCATTAGGTGCTTTATTGCCGATAATAGCAGCGATAGTTAGATTTTATTTTGGAGGAGGTATCCCAGGGTTAAATATATCATCTTTTGATTTTTGGTATTTTTTTTCTCGTAAGTGGTAGGAACCAGAGTATCCTTTTCTTAATTTCTTTCTCCACTAGTCTCAGTCACTGACATAATATGGCCGAGAGGGCAAAGCTTAGACAACTCCTCAGGGACGAAGCGAGAGAGGAGGGACTGGAAGGAGAGGAAGCGAAAGCATTTGTCAGAGACGAACTCGAGAGATATGACGCGGAGAGAAAAGCAGCTGAAGCTAAAGAGGAAAAAGAAGAACTAAGGAGGAAAGAAGAAGCAGCCGAAGCTTTGCAGCAGAAGAAAATGGACGAGGAAATGGAAATTCGCAGGGCGAACGAAAGAGAGAAGGAGAGACAGCATGAGGAAAGAGAGAAGGAAAGACAGCATGAGGAAAGAGAGAAGGAGAGACAGCATTTGGAAAGAGAAAATGAGCAACGACGACAGCACGAGTTGGCTCTTAAGGCTCTAGAAGTCCAAAGTCTGGGTGCTGCCTCTACCTCCAGCAATGGAGAGTCTTCTCCTCATTCTTCCTTAACTGATCCTTCTAACACTCAATCTACTCATCTCTCTGCTATGTCTTTTCCGCTAGAATCTTTCCCTTGTCCTAATGAGAAGATTGACACTTGGCTAGAAAAATTTGAAAAAAATTGCAACTCTGTACGGGTTAGAGAGGTCGCGTTGGAATATGAAACTTTCCCAGGCCCTAAAAGGTTCTGCTTATGATGTTTATTCTAAGCTGGAAAGCAGCCAACAAGACAACTATGATCTGTTGAAGAAAGCGTTACTGGAGCGCTTTGAAATGAACGCTCGCAAATTTTTGCAACTGTTTCGCAACAGCCGGAAAGAGAATTCTGAAACTTTTCACCAGTTCTCATCTCGTCTAAAGGGATATCTAACAAAGTGCCTTGAGCTTTCGCAGCTCCCCTCTACCTATGAAGGTCTTGAGGAATTTGTTTTAACAGAACAAATAAAGAACACTTTGTCTGCTGATACCCGGAGATTTCTAGCTGAGCAGGGGGCAGAAAAACTTGAAGACATTTTGGAAAAGTCTGAGCGTTATCACAATGCGCTGGCTGAACTACCGGCCACAAAGCGGAAACCGACAGAGGAGCATTTTCGAAAACATAACCTAGAGCAATCTTCTCAGGCTTCTAACCAAAATAACCACAGAGAAACTGGACCTCAAAACCCCCCTCCTGAAAAATCCAAGTTCTACAAGAACAAGTACCCCAACCACCCCAAACAGTCTGATCAACCCGACCGCCCTACATGGCAGCGTAGCCAGAAAGGACAAGGTGGCAAAGGGAGAACCCCGGAGCACGGGACATATGATCAGACCGAGCACACCGAGCCGAAACGCATCGGATGCTTATTGACAGTCTCGCAAGGCGGAATTATTGACAGTGATTCCCAACCTGTTGGGGATAGACCCTCAACGCGAGGTATTGTTACATTGAACGGTTCTCAAACTTCTTGCTTATTTGACACGGGGCTTTCTTATGATTGCATTGTTGCCAGAAACCTGGTCAAACCCGGTCAAGAGACAGCAGAGACCGTCCAATTTTGTGGAGTTCGTAAGAGTGATGCACCTACAGCGCTTCCCATCGCATTGGTGGAGATCCACTCTGACTTTGTCAGAGGTGTGATCAAAGCGGCTGTTATGGATGATCCCATCTACCCAGTCATACTTGGCGGGAGATACGTGTGTATTGGGAAACCGGAAGAGCCGATTGTGGCAGCAGTAACTACAAGAGGGCAAACCAAGAAGGAACGGGAGCCTGCGCCTAATTTGTTACCTATGGAACTTAAAGAAGCGCAATACAAGGATCCTACTTTGGCACCCTGCTTTAGGAAACTGCCCATGGCTAAGGAACCCAAACAGCACGGGGACATTTTTTCTAAGGATGGCGTACTTTATCGGAGAACGGGCAAGCCTGATCAAGGTTACAACCAGCTCCTAGTACCGAAACAGTACAGAAGCCAAATCCTAGAAATGGGGCACTCTCTTCCCTTCAGCGGACATATGGGACAGAACGCCACAAACCAACGTATAACCACTCATTATTGGTGGCCAGGAGTAAATACTGATATTATCAGATATGTCAAATCCTGTGCCCAGTGCCAACGTGTACCACCCAAGCAACGGACACCCCCAGTCCACATGGGTGAAATGCCAATAATGGGAACACCATTCGAACGGGTTGTGATCGACATTTTAGGACCCTTAGAAAGGACTAAAAGAAGGAACAGGTTTATCCTGACCTTAGTCGATACATGCACTTTATGGGCAGAAGCTATCCCGCTAACATGCGCAGATGCCAAGCATGTCGCAGAAGCCCTCGTGCAGATTTTCACTCGGTTGGGATTCCCTCAACAAGTGTTGACGGATAACGGATCCCCATACCGAAACCTGTTGATGGATGAGATCGTGAAGATCTTGAGGACCCAGCACATCCACACTAAGCCATATACTCCGGCCGGAAATGGGCTCGTGGAACGTGCTAATGGAAACCTCAACATGATGCTAAGTAAACTGGCACAAGTGAAACCTGAAGATTGGGATCTTTGTATTCCTGCAGCATTATTTGGCTACAGAGAATCTCCTCATACTTCCACAGGATTTCCGCCAGCTACGCTCTTATTCGGCAGACCCATTAAGGGCCCGCTTGAAGCCTTACTTCAGTCTCTGACAGACGAGAAGGCTGATGAGACAGTTGTCTCAGCCAGTAAATATGTGTCGGTTTTAAAGGAAAGGTTGAAACTAGGGTGGGACCTAGCAACGACTAACTTTAAGCGAGCACGCACCAAGCACGCTAACCGATACAGGAAAGTCGCGAAAGAGAGAGAACTGGAAACAGGAGAGAAAGTTTTGGTGTTACTCCCTACCGAGAACAACCAACTGAAGATCGGATGGCAAGGGCCGTTTACCGTCCTGAAAAAGATTTCTAAGGCTAACTACCAGATCTCTATTCAAGGAAAGGAGAAGGTTTTCCATTTAAATCTCTTAAAGAGATACTTGGAAAGACCAGTGCCAACCTCCGACCATCTCCTGACGATCGCCAGAGCTGACGAAGATGATGATAGTGGCAGGGATATTCCACCGCTATCACAAGAAATCTTTCAAAAATGTCAGAAGCGGCGACGCTCTTTCAAGCGCGCATGGGAGACATTCCAGAGGAAGGAAACTTTGGGGAGTAGACTCGAGTAGGAATTGGACAGAGATGGAGGGGGAAGATGAGAGGGAAGAAGACAGACACCCCGAAGCTACGGTTATAGGAAATTTAATTCCATAACGTAGACATGGAGTGCTTCCATATCTTAAGGGGGGACGTCCTGTCACGTAGGTCTTTATGTCATTAAATTACCTACATCTTCTTCCTATTCTCTCACCCTAATCCTTTCATTTATATTCTTTCCATACTTGTTTTTCCTGTATTTTTCGCATCACTCGGTTGCGAAAAATATTTTTCTTCAGTATTTTTAAACTTTACCTGTTTCTTTCTCAAAACTGAGAATCGCGCTAGGACGATATTACGTAGATGTCAGGGCTGCAGGGCGTCAGAAGGCGTGATAAGTCGGTTCGCTGAACATAGGACGTAGACAATCGTCTACATTCTCACCGAGCGCGCGAGCTTCTTCTCGGCATAAGTCCCGGTGAGGTGTGATACTTTACATCTGCACCGGTCAGTATTCAGACATTTGTCTGAAAAATCCCAAACTGACACGGCGCTCACTGTGGGCCATGGTCAGCTGTAGTGTGAAAACTGCCCTGCATTGGAGACAGGTTGTCTGAGATTTCGCAACTGACACGCAGAAAGTGGCAGTTTACGACAGCCTCTTCTAGTTACGTAGTTGTTATGAGAAAGGGGAAATTATTTCGTTTTTGCGAAATAAACGTTCATCTCTTTGTCTGGGTTTTCATATATGCTAGAATGAGCTAGATTTCATTATCACTCAGTAACTTCGCAGTCAAGACTAGAACAAGCCTCGTTCGATTTCTAAAAATCTCTGTTAAAAGAGATGGCCTTTAGTTTGATCGAAGTGGTTTAGTTCTTAGGAATTCTGTGTTTGAGGTATCATATATTATTATCTAGTATATCTAGTATTTTGTGAAGTGTTTAAAAGTGCTAAATCGCTATTTATTTCTCTAGGTAGATCTGGTGCAGAGCGAATAATTTATAAGTCTGTATTAATTTCTAGTGACGTGTCTCAGTGGAAAGCAGGATAAATTATATTTCCAGCTTAAATTCAGTCGGCTATTACTAAATTTAATTTAACTGCTAAATAATCAGACGAGAACATAATTTTCAAACTAACTTATAACTGCTAGACTAGATGTCTCATGAGTCGTGACGAGAATATATTTATATATATCTCTAATTCATGATGATTAATTTATGACTATAACTTATTTCACGGGAGGTGTTAAATGATAAGTTAAGGTTTACGCCCGCAGTTAAAATATAAGTATACCCTTAAACATAGGATGTATAAATATTTCATATATATGTTTCTTTATACAGAGATTTCTGTGGTAACCTAACTATACCAGCGTTACGTACTGATGAACCTATCCTGTGAAGACTAACAAAACTTTTCCCTTAAAGACTTGGTCGTAAGCTTTTCAAGAACTTTAACGTGAACTGAAATAACGGGCCCAGTGTGCCTGAATTAGTCCTTCCAGAAACGATATTCTAAAGTACAGTCCTTGTGGCCAGTAACATTATTCATAGCATTAAACTTTCCGACATCTTTTTGACCAAATGTGTGGTGAACCCTGATTATCTGTTGAGAGAAGCTGTCCACCGGTCATTTTTCCTAATTTAGGGAAACCTCGTGTTCTGACATTGTGTGCTCGCTTAACCCTAATTCTTACTTCGTGAGTCAAGATACACTAACTTTAGTCTGAAATAGCTGACGCCTGAAGCTGATGCTCCCCGGAGAAATTTCTGAGAAAAAAAACAAAACCAGCAAACCACTCTGTAGAGCTGGGATCCGCTTCAGTGAACGACAGAACAGACAAAGGGTGTGAATGTTACCAAGGTTGCGCCAGACGGCAAGCTACATCACGTATGTAATTAGTACAGGGCCCTGATGAAAGAACCGAGTAGACGGTGTGAGGTATGTGAATTTCACCCATGTTTGTAATTCCATTTATGAAACTTGTTGTCAATGCAAGAATTTTTTTTGACTTCCCTCAGGTTAAAACCTACTACATCAAAGTCGGTTCATATTTGTTTACGAGGAAAGAAAGAAAAATTATTAGACAAACTCATATGTATCATTGAATCTCCTGGCTTTCACTTTACTCATAACGGGACTGTGGGCTTATCTTGAGGGGATGAGATCATATTGGGGTCTATCATTTCTTGTAGCAATTTCATTGATTATTGTTTTGACCACGTGTATATGTTTATTTTCTTTTCTTGATGAATTTTATGTGTTGTGAGGAAATTTTTAGCTGATAAATAAAAACTTCCCTTTGAAACTAAAAGCAGCGTGTTGGTCAGCTCGTTCAAAATATATACATGTAATCATTTTGATAGTCTTCCCACGTCTGTGTGTCTACCTGTTGTCACTGGTGTGTGTGCACGTGAGTGGTATGTTCATTACATATTAGCATATGTTGTCAATAGTCTGTCCGACTCTTACATAAGTGTCGTAGAAGATAGGCCTGAGAGAGAGAGAGAGAAGAATCTTGTCTTTTTCCAGGGGACCGTTCTATTGATTCGCTACCACTGCACTCGTGGAAAGATCTATTTCTGTATTAACTCTCACAGCAGCTATCACTGATTCTATCTATTCAGAAGGGACCAACCAAAGTCTTAATTTCCTATCAAAAAATCTACGACAAATGGTCGCTCGTTACCGGGAATTGAACCCAAAATCCTAAGGCGATACGACAAATGTGGTCTCGCCCGACGGATTTTTGAACTTAGAATAGGAAGACGAGTACGACAAAGGTGGACTCGTCTATCTGGATTTTGAACTTAAGATTCTTTATTCTGAAATAGAGTAAGAGTGTGATGTCTTGTGAGTTGTTATATCTTTAAATAATTTATCCCCTAGACTAACGATCTGTTTACGGGCGTGCTGACCACACAAACTAATAAGTTTTTTTTCCACAGCATTTTGAATAATATACATTTGAGTTACAGGTGGATTTTGTCGGAATATATGTTATTGTTGAGTTGTAATACTAAACGCTGGTAAAGTTTTGTGAGTGTATAACATTCACAAGGGTTCTGAAGCAGGTAGGTGTTTGAGCAAAGCTAAGGAGTGCGTTTCGGACTATTCGTCCAGATAATTGCCTCCCTCACCCGAACTGTCTTCAGGGGTAAACTTGAGAGTGGATTTTATAATTAAGGGATTATTTTTCTCTTTAATTTTTTGCAATAATTATTTTGCTTTTCCACTGTAGCAACTTATTTTTCAGAAGTAATCTTAACTACCATTTAGTTGGCGTAGTCGTGTTTTGCATTAGGTGCTTTATTGCCGATAATAGCAGCGATAGTTAGATTTTATTTTGGAGGAGGTATCCCAGGGTTAAATATATCATCTTTTGATTTTTGGTATTTTATTTTCTCGTAAGTGGTAGGAACCAGAGTATCCTTTTCTTAATTTCTTTCTCCACTAGTCTCAGTCACTGACATAATATGGCCGAGAGGGCAAAGCTTAGACAACTCCTCAGGGACGAAGCGAGAGAGGAGGGACTGGAAGGAGAGGAAGCGAAAGCATTTGTCAGAGACGAACTCGAGAGATATGACGCGGAGAGAAAAGCAGCTGAAGCTAAAGAGGAAAAAGAAGAACTAAGGAGGAAAGAAGAAGCAGCCGAAGCTTTGCAGCAGAAGAAAATGGACGAGGAAATGGAAATTCGCAGGGCGAACGAAAGAGAGGAGAGACAGCATGAGGAAAGAGAGAAGGAAAGACAGCATGAGGAAAGAGAGAAGGAGAGACAGCATTTGGAAAGAGAAAATGAGCAACGACGACAGCACGAGTTGGCTCTTAAGGCTCTAGAAGTCCAAAGTCTGGGTGCTGCCTCTACCTCCAGCAATGGAGAGTCTTCTCCTCATTCTTCCTTAACTGATCCTTCTAACACTCAATCTACTCATCTCTCTGCTATGTCTTTTCCGCTAGAATCTTTCCCTTGTCCTAATGAGAAGATTGACACTTGGCTAGAAAAATTTGAAAAAAATTGCAACTCTGTACGGGTTAGAGAGGTCGCGTTGGAATATGAAACTTTCCCAGGCCCTAAAAGGTTCTGCTTATGATGTTTATTCTAAGCTGGAAAGCAGCCAACAAGACAACTATGATCTGTTGAAGAAAGCGTTACTGGAGCGCTTTGAAATGAACGCTCGCAAATTTTTGCAACTGTTTCGCAACAGCCGGAAAGAGAATTCTGAAACTTTTCACCAGTTCTCATCTCGTCTAAAGGGATATCTAACAAAGTGCCTTGAGCTTTCGCAGCTCCCCTCTACCTATGAAGGTCTTGAGGAATTTGTTTTAACAGAACAAATAAAGAACACTTTGTCTGCTGATACCCGGAGATTTCTAGCTGAGCAGGGGGCAGAAAAACTTGAAGACATTTTGGAAAAGTCTGAGCGTTATCACAATGCGCTGGCTGAACTACCGGTCACAAAGCGGAAACCGACAGAGGAGCATTTTCGAAAACCTAACCTAGAGAAATCTTCTCAGGCTTCTAACCAAAATAACCACAGAGAAACTGGACCTCAAAACCCCCCTCCTGAAAAATCCAAGTTCTACAAGAACAAGTACCCCAACCACCCCAAACAGTCTGATCAACCCGACCGCCCTACATGGCAGCGTAGCCAGAAAGGACAAGGTGGCAAAGGGAGAACCCCGGAGCACGGGACATATGATCAGACCGAGCACACCGAGCCGAAACGCATCGGATGCTTATTGACAGTCTCGCAAGGCGGAATTATTGACAGTGATTCCCAACCTGTTGGGGATAGACCCTCAACGCGAGGTATTGTTACATTGAACGGTTCTCAAACTTCTTGCTTATTTGACACGGGGCTTTCTTATGATTGCATTGTTGCCAGAAACCTGGTCAAACCCGGTCAAGAGACAGCAGAGACCGTCCAATTTTGTGGAGTTCGTAAGAGTGATGCACCTACAGCGCTTCCCATCGCATTGGTGGAGATCCACTCTGACTTTGTCAGAGGTGTGATCAAAGCGGCTGTTATGGATGATCCCATCTACCCAGTCATACTTGGCGGGAGATACGTGTGTATTGGGAAACCGGAAGAGCCGATTGTGGCAGCAGTAACTACAAGAGGGCAAACCAAGAAGGAACGGGAGCCTGCGCCTAATTTGTTACCTATGGAACTTAAAGAAGCGCAATACAAGGATCCTACTTTGGCACCCTGCTTTAGGAAACTGCCCATGGCTAAGGAACCCAAACAGCACAGGGACATTTTTTCTAAGGATGGCGTACTTTATCGGAGAACGGGCAAGCCTGATCAAGGTTACAACCAGCTCCTAGTACCGAAACAGTACAGAAGCCAAATCCTAGAAATGGGGCACTCTCTTCCCTTCAGCGGACATATGGGACAGAACGCCACAAACCAACGTATAACCACTCATTATTGGTGGCCAGGAGTAAACACTGATATTATCAGGTACGTCAAATCCTGTGCCCAGTGCCAACGTGTACCACCCAAGCAACGGACACCCCCAGTCCACATGGGTGAAATGCCAATAATGGGAACACCATTCGAACGGGTTGTGATCGACATTTTAGGACCCTTAGAAAGGACTAAAAGAAGGAACAGGTTTATCCTGACCTTAGTCGATACATGCACTTTATGGGCAGAAGCTATCCCGCTAACATGCGCAGATGCCAAGCATGTCGCAGAAGCCCTCGTGCAGATTTTCACTCGGTTGGGATTCCCTCAACAAGTGTTGACGGATAACGGATCCCCATACCGAAACCTGTTGATGGATGAGATCGTGAAGATCTTGAGGACCCAGCACATCCACACTAAGCCATATACTCCGGCCGGAAATGGGCTCGTGGAACGTGCTAATGGAAACCTCAACATGATGCTAAGTAAACTGGCACAAGTGAAACCTGAAGATTGGGATCTTTGTAACTCCTGCAGTATATCTCCTCCTGCCATTCAGGCTCTCGCCGATTTCGGAATTGCAGCTGGGTCGTGGAGCATGGTCGACCACAAAATGCTAATCTCGGGTTAATCCAGTCCAAATCCCGGTCGACGAAAAATCCTCAAATGCCGTCGCCCGGGTTTGAATCCTGTGATCATGCTCGCCAAAGTAAACTGGCACAAGTGAAACCTGAAGATTGGGATCTTTGTATTCCTGCAGCATTATTTGGCTACAGAGAATCTCCTCATACTTCCACAGGATTTCCGCCAGCTACGCTCTTATTCGGCAGGACCCATAAAGGGCCCGCTTGAAGCCTTACTTCAGTCTCTGACAGACGAGAAGGCTGATGAGACAGTTGTCTCAGCCAGTAAATATGTGTCGGTTTTAAAGGAAAGGTTGAAACTAGGGTGGGACCTAGCAACGACTAACTTTAAGCGAGCACGCACCAAGCACGCTAACCGATACAGGAAAGTCGCGAAAGAGAGAGAACTGGAAACAGGAGAGAAAGTTTTGGTGTTACTCCCTACCGAGAACAACCAACTGAAGATAGGATGGCAAGGGCCGTTTACCGTCCTGAAAAAGATTTCTAAGGCTAACTACCAGATCTCTATTCAAGGAAAGGAGAAGGTTTTCCATTTAAATCTCTTAAAGAGATACTTGGAAAGACCAGTGCCAACCTCCGACCATCTCCTGACGATCGCCAGAGCTGACGAAGATGATGATAGTGGCAGGGATATTCCACCGCTATCACAAGAAATCTTTCAAAAATGTCAGAAGCGGCGACGCTCTTTCAAGCGCGCATGGGAGACATTCCAGAGGAAGGAAACTTTGGGGAGTAGACTCGAGTAGGACTTGCACAGAGATGGAGGGGGAAGATGAGAGGGAAGAAGACAGACCCCCCGAAGCTACGGTTATAGGAAATTTAATTCCATAACGTAGACATGGAGTGCTTCCATATCTTAAGGGGGGACGTCCTGTCACGTAGGTCTTTATGTCATTAAATTACCTACATCTTCTTCCTATTCTCTCACCCTAATCCTTTCATTTATATTCTTTCCATACTTGTTTTTCCTGTATTTTTCGCATCACTCGGTTGCGAAAAATATTTTCTTCAGTATTTTTAAACTTTACCTGTTTCTTCTCAAAACTGAGAATCGCGCTAGGACGATATTACGTAGATGTCAGGGCTGCAGGGCGTCAGAAGGCGTGATAAGTCGGTTCGCTGAACATAGGACGTAGACAATCGTCTACATTCTCACCGAGCGCGCGAGCTTCTTCTCGGCATAAGTCCCGGTGAGGTGTGATACTTTACATCTGCACCGGTCAGTATTCAGACATTTGTCTGAAAAATCCCAAACTGACACGGCGCTCACTGTGGGCCATGGTCAGCTGTAGTGTGAAAACTGCCCTGCATTGGAGACAGGTTGTCTGAGATTTCGAAACTGACACGCAGAAAGTGGCAGTTTACGACAGCCTCTTCTAGTTACGGAGTTGTTATGAGAAAGGGGAAATTATTTCGTTTTTGCGAAATAAACGTTCATCTCATCGTCTGGGTTTTCATATATGCTAGAATGAGCTAGATTTCATTATCACTCAGTAACTTCGCAGTCAAGACTAGAACAAGCCTCGTTCGATTTCTAAAATCTCTGTTAAAAGAGATGGCCTTTAGTTTGATCGAAGTGGTTTAGTTCTTAGGAATTCTGTGTTTGAGGTATCATATATTATTATCTAGTATATCTAGTATTTTGTGAAGTGTTTAAAAGTGCTAAATCGCTATTTATTTCTCTAGGTAGATCTGGTGCAGAGCGAATAATTTATAAGTCTGTATTAATTTCTAGTGACGTGTCTCAGTGGAAAGCAGGATAAATTATATTTCCAGCTTAAATTCAGTCGGCTATTACTAAATTTAATTTAACTGCTAAATAATCAGACGAGAACATAATTTTCAAACTAACTTATAACTGCTAGACTAGATGTCTCATGAGTCGTGACGAGAATATATTTATATATATCTCTAATTCATGATGATTAATTTATGACTATAACTTATTTCACGGGAGGTGTTAAATGATAAGTTAAGGTTTACGCCCGCAGTTAAAATATAAGTATACCCTTAAACATAGGATGTATAAATATTTCATATATATGTTTCTTTATACAGAGATTTCTGTGGTAACCTAACTATACCAGCGTTACGTACTGATGAACCTATCCTGTGAAGACTAACAAAACTTTTCCCTTAAAGACTTGGTCGTAAGCTTTTCAAGAACTTTAACGTGAACTGAAATAACGGGCCCAGTGTGCCTGAATTAGTCCTTCCAGAAACGATATTCTAAAGTACAGTCCTTGTGGCCAGTAACATTATTCATAGCATTAAACTTTCCGACATCTTTTTGACCAAATGTGTGGTGAACCCTGATTATCTGTTGAGAGAAGCTGTCCACCGGTCATTTTTCCTAATTTAGGGAAACCTCGTGTTCTGACATTGTGTGCTCGCTTAACCCTAATTCTTACTTCGTGAGTCAAGATACACTAACTTTAGTCTGAAATAGCTGACGCCTGAAGCTGATGCTCCCCGGAGAAATTTCTGAGAAAAATCATAACCAGCAAACCACTCTGTAGAGCTGGGATCCGCTTCAGTGAACGACAGAACAGACAAAGGGTGTGAATGTTACCAAGGTTGCGCCAGACGGCAAGCTACATCACGTATGTAATTAGTACAGGGCCCTGATGAAAGAACCGAGTAGACGGTGTGAGGTATGTGAATTTCACCCATGTTTGTAATTCCATTTATGAAACTTGTTGTCAATGCAAGAATATTTTTTTGACTTCCCTCAGGTTAAAACCTACTACATCAAAGTCGGTTCATATTTGTTTACGAGGAAAGAAAGAAAAATTATTAGACAAACTCATATGTATCATTGAATCTCCTGGCTTTCACTTTACTCATAACGGGACTGTGGGCTTATCTTGAGGGGATGAGATCATGTTGGGGTCTATCATTTCTTGTAGCAATTTCATTGATTATTGTTTTGACCACGTGTATATGTTTATTTTCTTTTCTTGATGAATTTTATGTGTTGTGAGGAAATTTTTAGCTGATAAATAAAAACTTCCCTTTGAAACTAAAAGCAGCGTGTTGGTCAGCTCGTTCAAAATATATACATGTAATCATTTTGATAGTCTTCCCACGTCTGTGTGTCTACCTGTTGTCACTGGTGTGTGTGCACGTGAGTGGTATGTTCATTACATATTAGCATATGTTGTCAATAGTCTGTCCGACTCTTACATAAGTGTCGTAGAAGATAGGCCTGAGAGAGAGAGAGAAGAATCTTGTCTTTTTCCAGGGGACCGTTCTATTGATTCGCTACCACTGCACTCGTGGAAAGATCTATTTCTGTATTAACTCTCACAGCAGCTATCACTGATTCTATCTATTCAGAAGGGACCAACCAAAGTCTTAATTTCCTATCAAAAAATCTACGACATTCGTAAAACTTATCCTTGACATCATCCTGGTTTGTCATAGTTGGTGCATACGCGCTAATGATGGTGTCATGTTTTCTTCCATAGAACAGAAGGATCTTGACCGTCATGAGTCGGTCATTTATTCCCTTTGGGGCCCCCGCTAACTTGCTGACAATTGCTGTTTTGATCGCAAATCCAACCCCTGCTTCTCGTCTTTCTTCAGTTCCTCTTCCGCTCCAAAAGAATGTATAATCTGCACCCTTTTCGCAAAGTTGGCCCTCGCCTGCAAGTCGAGTTTCCCTCAGTGCTGCTATGTCAATGTTGTACCTGGCCAGTTCTCTCCCAATCAGGGCAG
The DNA here is from genome assembly GCA_024509875.1 of Oreohelix idahoensis. Classification (NCBI taxonomy): domain Eukaryota; kingdom Metazoa; phylum Mollusca; class Gastropoda; order Stylommatophora; family Oreohelicidae; genus Oreohelix; species Oreohelix idahoensis. The sequence continues at coordinate 354,949 of JAMPIV010017863.1, forward strand.
TTCGTCTCTCAGGTCTGTTTGCGTTAAAGTCTTTGTCAAGTAAAGTGCGCACATTCCATGCGCCTAGAATGAGGGGGAAAAATCTGTCCTTTCTTTTTCTTGTATGTCGACCGCCGAAGTAGGGTACCCACCAACCGCGGTAAGCTGGTTAGGTAATGGTGAAGCAGGCAATGTTTAGGGCACCTTTTCTAGCCCCTTCCTCATGCCATGGAGGTGAGCAGTGCTTTCCTAAAGAGGGCTGCTCAGACACTCAGGGGGCTGCCGAATCCCACTGCTGCTCCGATCAGTGGAAGACGACCATATGGCCTGAGCCGCCTGTGTGTAGGTCTGCGACTACGACTGCCAGCGTACCCACGCCTGCCGCTTCGCCCATCGCCACAGGACTTGTTGTGACTGGATGGATGAATGGATGAAAGAGTGACTTGCGCGGTGATTTGGATTAAAGTGAGGAAGAGTTGCGCAATTCGTCGACCTCACTCTCTCGCCTGGGTCCATCTCAATCCAGTGGCAAGACAAGTCAAGACGACTGGAGATGAAGTCAGGTGCAGTGGATGACCAGGGCTTTCTACGTGCCTCGCCGTGCTCCTTACACTCCACAGCGCGTTGCTGGTAATCGCCGTCATGCCCGTTGAACCAACAGGTGGTTTCTTCCGCGCAGTCTATCGAATCCAGTCTTCGCATGCATGGGTAGGCAGACCCTAACTCACCGAAGGTTTATAACCATTCGGCTACCCTCACCTAGTTTAGCCGGCCTGTCAAAGCCGTTGTCCGGGGGTGGCCGCTGTCGCATGCTGACAGCTACGAGGAGCCACAGGTGAGAGCTGGATGCCAGGTTTGGACCAAAGGTGGCTGAGCTGCCCTGAAAAGAGCATGACAGCTCCTTCACCAGAGGTACTACCAATACCTGACTTCCCAACACCCCCTATTCTCTGATATTACTAAGTGGAAATAGGGACAGAAATTCGAATTCTCTAATATTACAAAGTGGAAATAGGGACAGAAATATACTCTTACTATCTATCTACCCTACCTAATTTATCTAACTACCAGTCAATCTGCTGTCTATTTATAATCTATCTATCTGCATCTAATCAGCATATCTATCCAATACATTTATATCTATCTATAAGTATCTATCTATATATATATCCTGTCTATCTATCTGATATTACCAAGTAGAAAGGGAGAGACATTATAATTCTCTTACATTACTAAGTGGAAAGAGGGACAGAAATTATAATTATATAATTACTATTTATCTATCTACCCAAATATCTAACTAATTAATGAATCTACTCTATCTAGCTAGATTATGTCTCTATCTAACTACCAATCAATCTACTATTTATATCTATGAGGGATATTGAGAGACGTGCGTGCATGTCAGTGAGAGAGAGATATTCATCATCATCATGTGACATATTCTCTCCAGAACGTTGTCTCCATTACAGCTGCTCTGAACGCATCATGATTCTTGGCAAGTTGACCTGCATCAACCAAAGACAAGTTCAGACTCTCTCTGATGTTCTGGGTCCACCGTCGTCTAGGGCTGACCACTTCCCCTTTTTCCAGGGACCATGCTTTCCATCACTAATTTTTCCAGACTATTATGTCTTTTTATGTGACCAAAAAATGTCAGCTTCCTTATTGCGATGGTATTTAGGAGCCAATGTTCCTGTACGTTTAGTGAGTGCAGTACTTCTCTGTTGGTCTTTTTTTCTGTCCAGGGTATTCTCAACATCCTTCTGTAGCATTTCATTTCGAATGATGTAACCTTTTTTGCAACTGTTTTATTGAGTGTCCAAGTCTCGCAGCCGTATGTTGCTACTGGGAATATTCATGCTCTGATCAGTTGTAACTTTGTTTGTGCCTTGCCATAGGTTTTTCATCTGTATTAGTTTATGTGAAGCAATTGCAAGTCTTCTTTTAATTTCTACTGCACAGTCGCCAGAGCTGTTGATGATTGATACTAAGTATTCGAATTCATTAACACCTTCCAGTTCTTCATGATCAATTTCAATTTCTGGTTTGGTCTTTACTTTGTCTGTTGTCAATACTTTGGTCTTCTTGGTGTTTAGGTATAGATTCTGGGCTTCGCTGTGTTTTTTGGTGGATAGAATTAATTGTTCAAGTCCTTCTGGGTTGGTCGATAGGAGGACTGTGTCATCAGCATATCTGATTTCCGGGATCTGGTACCCGCTGATGTTAAATGGGTCAAACTCTGCGTGTTCTTGGTCATCTCTTACATTTCTCATGATATTCTCTGCATAAATGTTAAACAGGTAAGGGTAAAGGGTACAGCCTTGTCTTACTCCTTTCTGTACTTCAAACCATTCTGGTGTTTCCCCCTCTATTCTTACGGCTGCCTGTTGTTCTTGGTACAGCAGTGCGATGAGGCACTTACTAAGTGGAAAAGGGGACAGAAATATATGATATTACTAGTGGATAAAGGGATAGAAATTAAATTTTTCCAATATTACTAATGGAAAGGGGGACAGAAATTAAATTTCTCTGATATTACTAGGTGGAAAGAGGGACAGAAATTATAATTCTGATATCACTAAGTGGAAAGAGAGACAGAAATTAAAAGAGAGACAGAAATTATAAATCTATTACTAGGTGGAAAGAGGGATAGAAATTCTAATTCAGCGTTATTACTAAGTGGAAAAAGAGGAGCATAAATTCTAATTCTGTTATTACTAAATGGAAAGAGGGGCAGAAATTATAATTCTATGTTATTACTAAGTGGAAAGAGGGGCAGACATTTTCAAACTCTCTGCTAGATACTAAGTGGAAAGAGGGACAAAAATTATAATTCTACAATTACTATCTATCTATCTACTCTAATTAATCTATTATTTAACTGCAAATCAATCTACTATCCTAGTTGGAAACAGAGGTGAAAATGATGAGGAGAACATGGAAAGAACTTGAGATGATGGCACGTGACAGGAGGACTTGGCATGTGTTTGTTGAAGGCCTATGCTCCTTTGGGAGTGGAGGGTTATGAATGAATGAATCTACTATCCTATTTATAATATATTTATTTATCTATGTATGAGGGAAAATGACAGAATCTACCTATCTATCTATCTGTATCTAATTCTGTGTTATTGCTAAGTGGAAAGAGCGACAAAAATTCTAATTATCTGATTGTTATCTACTTTGTCTTCCAATCTGTCTACTCTAACTAATCAATCTAACAATCAATCAATCTAACTAATCAATCTACTCTCTATTAATGAGGGATATAGATGACAGAGACAGCAGAGAGACAGAGACAGACAGAATCTAACTATCCATCTCTGTATGTATCTATATCCTATCTATTTCTTCATTCATAACCCTCCACTCCCAAAGGAGCATAGGCCTCCTGTCACGTGCCATCATCTCAAGTTCTTTCCATGTTCTCCTCATCATTTTCACCTCTGTTTCCAGCTCTCTTCTCCATGTGCTTCTTGGTCTACCTCTGCCTCTCTTGCCCTGGGGGTTCCAGAACAAGGACTGCCTTGTAATGCTATCAATAGGTTTCCTCAGTGTGTGTCCTATCCATCGCCATCGTCTTCTTCTCATCTCTTGTTCCACTGGCACTTGTCTAGTTCTTGTCATCAGTTCCACGTTGGTAACCTTGTCATACCATTTGGAGACAAGAGGCATCCCTGTTGCACTCCTGTTCTTATCCCAAACGGTTCTGTAAGCTGTCCTTCATGAAGAACTCTGCATGTCATGTCTTCATATGTTTTCTTTATTAAATTAATGATCTTCAGGGGAACTCCATAATGCCTCATCAATTTCCAAAGTGATTCTCTGTCTACACTGTCAAATGCCTTTTCGTAGTCCACAAATCCGATGTATAGTGGTGAATTCCATTCCAGACTTTGTTCAACTATTATTCTCAAAGTGGCTATCTGGTCTGTACAGGATCTGTTTTGTTGAAAACCTGCTTGTTCATCTCTCAGTTTCTTGTCTATGGACTCTTTTAATCTTTCAAGGATAATCCTGTTTAATACTTTTCCTGGCACGGAAAGTAACATTATTCCTCTATAATTTATGCACACTTGTAAATTTCCCTTCTTAGGCAACTTAACCAGATATCCTTCCTTCCATTCTGCTGGTATCTCTTCCTTTTCCCAAACTTTACCAAGTAATTTATATAACATCTCTGTAGCCGTGTCGATATCTGCTTTTATGGCCTCTGCTGGAATGCCATCAGGTCCAGCCGCTTTTCCATCTCTTAGAAGCTTAATGGCTTTCTTTATTGGTTCCTTCGTTGGTCTTTCACCGTTAATTTGTAGCTTTTCTTCTGCTGGCTGGATGTCTGGGGGGTTTTGTGGAGCTGGTCTATTGAGAAGGTCCTCAAAATATTCTGTCCAGCTCTTCATTTGCTCTTGTATATTGCTGAGCAGTTTCCCATTCTTGTCTTTTATGAGGCAACTTATTTGCTTGTATTTCCCCGTTAGCTTCTTTGTGCTGCTATACAGTTCTCTCATATTTCCTTTGGCTGCAGCATCTTCTGCCTCTCTTGCCAACTCCTCAATATACTTCCTCTTGTCTCTTTTGATACTTCTTTTTACTTCTTTGTTTGCTTCTGTGTACACTTCTTGAACCTTGGCTTTGGAACTTCTGGTTTTGCTTGTGTTTAAATCTGCTTTCTTGTTTTTCCTGTCTTTTATCTTATTGATGGTTTCTGTTGTTATCCATGCTTTTTGTTGTCTTTCCCTTTTCCCCAGTATTTCTTCACATGTCTCATTCCATACAGTTTTGACCTGCTGCCAATAGTCTTCTGTATTCTCTACATCTTCCAACTGTTGGAGCACTTGGAATTTGTTGGATACTGTGACCGCAAATTTGTCTCTTGTTTTTTAGATGTCCTACATTAAATTGTTGTCTATAATTTTGCATTGTTGCATATCTATTTCTATATCCTGACTATTTATTTCTATATCCTGTCTGTTTATCTGTATATTTCTATATCCTGTCTGTTTATCTGTCTATTTCTATATCCTATTTGTTTATCTGTCTACATCTACATCCTGTCTATTTATCGGTCTATTTCTATATCCTGTCTGTTTATCTGTCTATTTCTATATCCTGTCTGTTTATTTCTATATCCTGCCTGTTTATCTATTTCTATATCCTGTCTGTTTATCTGTCTATTTCTATATCCTGTGTATCTGTCTATTTCTATATCCTGCCTGTTCATCTATTTCTAGATCCTTTCTGATTATCTATTTCTATATCCTGTCTGTTTATCTATCTATTTCTATATCCTGCCTGTTTATCTATTTCTATATTCTGCCTGTTTATATATTTCTACATATTGTCTATTTCTATATCATGCGTGCCTGTCTGTTTGTCTAATCTATCTATCGTTTTATCTATCACTATATATACTGATTACCAACAGGCTGATCACCCGTTTGCCAGTCACTTCGATTACGGAAACAACAGCAAATGGATTGATTTGCCGTTGCCCTAAAGACGCCAATAGGCGTGATGGGAAACAATGGCAAAGAAAACCTATCTGCTGTTGCCCTAAGACGCCACTAGGCGTAATGGCCACTGACTGCTTTGACGGTCGGTGGCTAAGGACGGAAGAAGAAAAAGAAGAAGAATATATACTGAAGCACATTAAAAACGCACCACTATTATATATACTGATGCCGAGATGCTGGAAAAAAAAAGTGTGGAAATGGATTTTCCCCGTGTTTGTCATGAGGTAGAGAGCGAATGGCTGCTGGAATGGAAAGTGCATGATTCAACCCACGGGTTTGTGTACAGACTACATGAAAACAATGAAAGTTACGACTATCTGAAGACGACTGCCAACGAGCCATTGTTATGTTGGAGACCGGAATGAGCTCACGGGCCATTGCCAGAAGGATGAATTGCCACCACAGCACTATTGTACGTCTCAATGAACATTACGGAACCACTGGCAGTGCCCGGGATAGACTTCGGAGTGGCCAACCACGAGTTACTACCCCTGCGCAAGATCGTCATATTGTGCTGAGTCACCTAAGGAATCGTTCTCTCCCGGCAAGTCAAACAACAAGAGCAATAGTGGGTAGACGTGGGCAAGTCTCTCGAATGACAGTCATACGACGACTCAGAGATACAGGCCTTACTGCAAGATGACCTTATGTTGGGCCAAACTTGACTCACAGACATCGTCAACAGCGCCTGCAATGGGCAGAGCAACATGTCAGATGGACTAGACTGCAGTGGAATGCTGTCCTATTCACAGACGAGAGCAGATTCAACATATCCTTTGCTGATGGACGTATGCGGATTTGGCGACGGTGTGGAGAGCGCTTTGCAGATTGCTGTGTTCGTCAGCACAACCGATTTGGAGGTGGCAGTATTCACATTTGGGGAGGATTCACTTTTCACCATCGCTTGCCTCTTCACGTCTTCCGTGGAAATGTTAATGCTGTGACATATCGAGATGAGGTTCTGGATGCATTGGTTGCTCCTGCGTTCACAAATTATCCAGACTTGCAGCTTCTCCAGCAGGATAACGCACGTGCGCACACCGCATGCATTACGCAGCAATATCTACAGCAGCAGAACATTGTGACGATTGATTGGCCTGCCCTATCACCAGACATGTCCCCTATAGAACATCTGTGGGACGAGCTTGGACACAGAGTCTACAGACAAGGTTCTCCAGCTAATCTCCAACAGCTCGAAGCTGCTCTTACACGTGAATGGGACTTGATTCCCCGGAATTTCCTTCAGAGACTTGTGCGTTTCATGCGGAGCCGCTGCCAAGCTTGTTTGCAAGCACACGGTGGACATACCAGATACTGAGGATAGTGTGAATGAATTTTTTTATTGGTTGCATTTTTGGTTTTCTCCCTTGCCTGCACAGAATGCAATGAATTTCATAACAATCAAATGTACAAATTAATGACCAGCATGGATTCATAGGAAAATGAATAAAGATTCCAAATATGTAAACTTGTCAACACTTGTATTTACATTTCACACTCTGTTCCTGGATTATAGAGGTGGTGCGTTTTTAATGTGCTTCAGTATATTTATACCTTCTATCTACATCATATCTATTTATCTATCAATCTATCTATTTATCTATCTACCAATCTATCTATTTATAATCTTTTTATCTATCTATCTATGAGGGAGACAGACAGACAGAATCTATATTAATCTAAATCTATCTATCTATGTGATGTAGTACTGACTATATTGTCTTGTACCAAGGTGATGTAGTACTGACTATATTATCTTGTACTTAGGTGAAGCTGTTATTTACAAAGAGTGAATACAACCGCTGTTAATTCCACACAATGAATACAATTCACCCATGCTCTCCACCAGCTGCTACAACTTTTAAAGGAAAGGTACCATTCATCCATATGTTCCTCCAACTGGTGTGGTACCAATCATCCACATTTTCCTCCAACTGTTGTCACTTCCATCCAAATATGACACAAAGTATGCCATAACTCACAATAAATTTATTACAAAGAAATGTGAACATCATGAAAATGTTATGAAACTCAACTCATAATAAACTCTCAATATGGTGATTTCCACCAGACAACCTCCCCACATTTCTTCTCCCTGACATAAACCATTGTAACCAGAATGCGAATTCAATCAGTCAAAACAATGAATGAAATATTATTGTAATTTACATATGTAGATCAACAAGTTACATAAACACTTCCTCTCTCTAGCAGACAAACAATGGGAAAGATTTTCATACACATAATGTTAAAATATTTAAAAATTATAACATGTCCTTTCACCTTTTGGTTAGGGGCAGCAGGACCATAAGTACATCACCCCAGTAAATGGTGTCTCTCACACAAACCAATCTGAGGCACATGTCTACTCTCTCAAGCAAATTTACAAAACATATCAGCATCTCTTTTTTGATCCTTATGGAGCATAGAACACCAGTATAGCTTGGTCGGAGGAAGTCTGCACTAACGTATGAATGAACTCTTGCAGCATATAAAACATATGCTCTCACTTAAACAAAATTGTATCAGAACCAGCTAAATCAATAAAGTGTCAACATATTCTATGTGCAGTAAAACAATTTGGTTTAAAATATTTCTTGCAATATTTGTTTAGATGTTATGAAACATCAGCTTGCCTGCTATCAAATGGTATAGGCCACATGTGACAAACAGGATTTTAAATATATCTGAAGTGCACTTCAAGGCAGTGACGTATTCTAAAAGGTCAACATGATCATCTCCTAACAGAGCACAGTACCACCACTGTAGTTGTCCACCTTGTTGGAAGCCTGCACCAAAACATTCAAGTTCTCTTACAGCAACAGTTAGTTTTACATGATCAGGTCACCAGTCTCAGACACAGCCTTATATCAATGGCCGCTGACAGGATGCCACAGGAAGCAGTAATCCCATTTTTCCTTTGCCTCCTTACAGACCCCTGGGTCAATATGATGGTGAAGGTCAAATGTCATTTTCTAAAGCACACCTAACATTTCCCCATGTAGTTCTCTGGGCGGTGGTCTCAGAAGAGACAGCTGCTCCCTGTAGCATGTCATACCAGGCCAATAATATGAGGTTGTACATGGCAGGTGGCAACCTCATTATGTACAAAATACCACAGAAACCACCGCTACAAGATCATGTGACAGCTTGGAGCAGACGTCCTGCTAGGAGACCAGCTGTAGTGATGGCACTATGCTGTCAGGAACATGATGATGATGGCATCTATCATTTCACCAGTTTTTGTACTTAGTAATATTTGTCACCCAAACAAAGACCTTTCTTGTGAGATCTATATCTTCAAATGTTGACACGTTGCTGCTTTTGTTATGGTATCTTTTATATATAGCATATGTTCTCACACATACAAATTCAGCATATGTCCTGACACATAACAATGAAATTAAGCATTTGCTCACAAAAACATATAAACAGAAAGACCTCACATACACAAAGCATATGCTCTGCTCACGCACAGTGTATGCTTGCATGCCCATACACGCATATACAAAACATATACTCTCCGATATGCTCATACACAGACTACATGTGCTTGTATGCACATATATACACTCAAAGAATATGCCCCCACATTCTCTCGTAAACAAAACATGTACGTGTGTACACATATATACATACATTCCTCACATGCTCCTACATGTGTATCATATGCTTGCATACACCTATATACACTCACAAAGTGTATGTTCTCACACACTCAAGTATATACATCATCATCATTATGCTCCCTATGAAGCAACCATTGCAGCTGACACCCTTGCAAGAAGCCTCAATAAAACATTCACACGTTCTTGCATCGTTGATTTCTGTAGCACTTTCTTTCAGCCACATTTATATAAATACTAATAACATATGCCCTCTCGCTCATATGTGATTAGCTTAATCTTGCACACACAGATTATTCTTACACACAACACTCATAAACACACAAAGCATATGTTTACACCAGTGGTTCCGAACGGTGCAGCATGCCACACTAGTGCGGAGCGAGAGGATGGCAGGTGTGGCGGGAAGATTCAAAGACAATCAAGGATTTAGAGACATTTTCAAAAAAATTATATGAATGAATCATGTTTTTATGTAGCTGTATTGTTTTCTACTTTCTGGATGTCTCATGATCATATTATAAAATAGTTGTGATGTTATGAATAAAGCACTGCTAGGTGTTGATTTTTGTTCTGTTTTCGACAGTATTTCTTATCAGTAAAAGAATTGATGTGACGTGAGCAAATTTTCATACCGAAAGTGCAGCCTGGAAAAAAAAATGTTTGGGAACAACTGGCGTACACGTAAGTATATACATTCACAAAGCATATGCTCTCATGCACACACAAAGACTCGCAGAACATATGCAATCATACACATACCAACCATGTACCTTTCTCTTGTTCCTCCCCACTTTCTCTTTCACACTCACACATCTATACAAAGCATAAAATTAACAGCTGCAGTTGTAGCTACGTATCATCAAATGATGGCCCTCCCTGCCTGAGGATCATTTCTCGACTTTTTTTCAACATGGCCCGAACCTTGACCATCAGATCCTGGACAGAGATGCAAGATTTCATGTCAAAAACATAAAAATCCTTAAATACAGGAAATAGAACTAACAATGATAAAACAAACAAAGAAGAAACATCCTTCTGCGAGTTACTTGTATTAGTAATTCTAAAACTTATGTATTCTTGTGTGTCTTTTTGACAGCTTCAAAATATCTGGTACTTTCTTTGACAGTCATTCTGTTATGTGCTGTTTTCTTCTTTTTATTACAGGTTATAATCTAGTCCTTTTATTTGTTTTGTTTAAACTATTTGTTCTTTTCACCTGAAACTGTTCAATGCCGTATGTCAGCTGACTGCTCTGTGTATATTTCCAAGGTCTTTGAGATGACACAGGTAAAACATAACTACTGCTACCTTAGACATGGTGTTGTTGTTGTTGTTGTTTAAATAGGGTTGCGGAGCTTCTCGCTCTTTAGCAGCCAATACCAAGTTGAAGACTCCTTGGTATTATCTACACTGTAGACCTAGGCTTTTCCTGTAGCTTTTCTGCCATTCCAAAACGTGTTGAGTTGAAGTCATGAGCTCCAGTTTCTCCAGCTTGGCTTGCATTTAAAGGATCTGTGACACTACACTGTAATTCTGACTTTTAACAGGCCCGATTCTGTGGTTTTATTTTGAATTTTCACCAGTTTTATTTTCTTCTGATCACGCGATTTTCCGTTGTTTACGGAAATCGCTATTTTCGGGCCCGCTTTTCCACCATTTTTTTTCTTCTCATTTGAATATATATCGTGGTTGGTATTTTTTTTGAGTAGATAAATTAAATGGGTTCGTTTATGATGGTAGGTGTAGCGTAGCAAATGTTGCGTAAGTATTATATGTGTTGATAAATGTTCTGTGGAGGATGTCGCATTTGCCACACAACGTTGAGGGTGTTGTACTTCATCTGCTCCTCTCAAGGTATGATAATCCTGGCCTTTGCGGAGTAGTGTGCCACCCTCAGACACCAGGGATGATGAGGCGTAGTAACTTGGTGTCTGTAGTCTGGTTTAAGTGTGATGTAGATGTGTATACAGACAGTGAGCATTACGAACAAGGCAATCCACACAATGACGTCACGTTAACTCACGATGTGAAAAGTCAATGATGCTTGCAACAGCTAGTGACGGTTTTGTATAATTTATTATAAACGCCACAATGACGAAGTGTGTAGACATAAACAAGCAGGTACATCATAGGTACGATCAAACAGTCATTATTACATATGTAGACAATTCAACTGGCACAGCAGACAGCATCAAAATAATGTGCATCATCTGCTTTTTAGGATATCGTAAACCCGCTGTACATGTAGTCAGGTAGTAAACTTCCCCCTTTCCATAAGAGCTAGAAGATATCAACTAGGAGATTAAAGATGGTCTCCTCGATTTGACCTCAACAAGACAGGCATGTCTTTTGAGCGCCACATTATCGTCCTCTATTGTCCAGCAAACAGCAAAGGTATCAAACCTAGATCCATCAACAAAGTTCAGGAAGCAAATAGTCCGTAGGACAGGCATCAATCGATGCGTGACAATCTAAGTGGATCTCACGCTGAGCAAACTAGTCATATCGTAGACTTTAGAATAAGGCAGGCTAAGCAAAAGTCAACATCACGAGATGGCGATAAAGTTACTCAGCCAAAAAAAGGGATTTAATTACCTGTTCATAAGGAATTAAATGAATAATCACATATGCCTCCAGGCATTAGGAATAACACAGAGATATATCATCTCAAGATAGGAACAACAATCATGAGGACTCCTTCCTGAATAAACTAAGCGAAGACTAGCACATAGCTACGTCTCGCCTTCACAGCTTCTCAGCACAGACTGACCTGGGCGGAAATCGTTTTACCAACGCCACAAAAAGGGACATGCGCAGAACATGCGAATCGAATACAACTCAGGCCAATTTACGAAACGAAGAATGTTCTACGATGTTCGACTTAAGACCTATTACCTTAAAAGGAAATGAATCTTGAAACATTGCGATTGCCAACTGTTTTCAAAGAACTGACGATCTGAGCGCTCCATATATGGTCGTGACTCAAAATCGTTCACACAGCTATCGGCAACCCTAGCTATCAAGATAAGACAACTTCTTAACGATAGCTATCAAGATTAGACGACTGTAGAAATAAAAGTGACTACAATTCCATGAGTTCCCTCCCATGCATTAAAAAATGAATATAGTCAAAATGCATGGTCAGAATAAGTTGCGACAAGTTTTTAGCAGCAACAGTAGGTTTATTTTATTCTAGCATCAGTGTTACTTTCTTCTCATTTTTCGCGATTCCCGTAGATTTCGTTGTTTGCGAAAATCGCCATTTCCGGCACGCGATATGACGAGGCCGGAAGCACGCGGCCGGAAGCACGCGGGGTTTGCGTGGGTTGATAGTATTAATTTTTCTAGCGCTCCCATTGGTCCGGGATTTGCGTAGGAAGGGAAATCCGCGTGGGCGGTTTCTCTTGTATATATTGAGACAGAAAACGGGGATTCGGTCTCTATGAAAAATTATTGCCTGGCCGTAGGACGTCGTAATTATCGTTCTCCACCGTGGGAAAAACAAACGATAATCGGTATGTAACTATTTTATTCATCGTTTTACTTATTAGTGGGTTTTTCAGAAATTTCGTTTTACTTATTAGTGGGTTTTTCAGAAATTCGCCCTTAGGTAAAGATTAACTTTTCAGTTTTGAAATAAACGATAGTGCCTGTGACAACTTGCCCAATCTTCTCTTCATTTTTTTATTATTTACGGACATCGTTTTTTTTCTCATCCTCAATGCATGATCGCAAAGTCCCGGGAAGTGTCACTTGCGGAAATTCTCCTAGTATTCAGTATTTTCTCCTCGCTATTTTTAGATACGACGTCATTGTTGACCAATGACCTCGGTAGCTAGGAACCTGTTTTAATTTAAGACTGCTTAAGCTGATAAAACCAGTTTATGCCACTTTAGGAAGACCCCACGTGACTTTTAACGCTATTGATTGGAGCGTTTATTTGACGCTAATGTCACATGATGCACGCTATGGATCACGTGTCCAAGCGGAAATGACCCGCTAAAAGGCGGCAACACAAGCAATCTTCACTTGCCCGGAACCCTTGAGACAGCTAGGTCTAACCCAATTATCGGCGAATTCTCGCATTAAAAGCACTGAAGCCACGTGTCTAATTGCGGGTTAGCGTCCATCTTTGAGTAGTCTATGGTGGAGCCTTGCACGACAGTCCAATCTCAGCGCAGAATACGGAGTCGAGCACAGAGAAGGCAAATCCGAACCATTCAAGACCTACCGGGGCAACGTCAGGAGACCGGAGAACTAACCACACTTCACTATCAGCCGGGGGCTGAAAAGCTAAGTCCACGACAAAGGAAACTCACCTAATCAATGCCACAAAGTTTAGTCATCCATGATGAAAAACACGTGAAGTGTGAGACACATAATACATACAGCAGACACTAATTCCATCGACAATACTATCATTCACCATCTATTCACTTTATTGCAATAAACCAATTGGGTGTATATACTGTACCCCACGCTTTGTTCCTTCCATTAGATGTTGAATATTGTCTATGTTTATCTTCCTTTATAAGGGAGGGGGGGCTCGTAAAATATAATATAATTTAAAGAATAATAATAATAGATAACTGAGAAGGGGACGACGGTAGCGAGAGACCAAATATCTCCTTACAATCTTTTCCAGACCTGTCGAGTTAGGAGAATTTACCCTCTTCGTCACCCTTCGGAAGTGGGAAAACCCAGCAGGGATTCCTTGAGCCAAATCTTCCACATCAGATCTATTATTTCCTCTAAATAATTCTCTTATCCTTTAAACGCTACGTGACACTGGTGTCTCGGTCCGGGATTTGAACTTATGTATTTTATCATACCTCTGGGATAGTATCATCCATTCAGTCATTACAGTATACCATTTTAACACATGTATTTTCACACAGTGAGCTCTAGAAAGACAGAAAACATTTTTTCTAGAAATTCAGGCATTGATTGGTGAATCCCTTTATATATGTTGTGTTTAATTAAGTTAGTTCTTGATTTTGTATTTCATTGAATTACAGACCTTAAGTCTCCATAACTGTAGTAATTTCATTCTACAGCAGTCGGATAAATAATTAGTATTTACTTGTTGCTAGAAATACTATTGGAAGGTAGCACTAGCTTACTCAGTGTGGACTTTAACTGCAAAAGATGGCTGAAATAGTTAAGCTTAAGGCAGCACTAGGGGAGGCCGGTCGAGATCTAGGTTATAGTGGGGTGGACCTTGCAAATTATGTCAGTGTCGAGACTGATAAGTATTACGCTCGAGAAACAGCGAAAGCTGAAAGAGAAGAGCGAATAAAGTTAGCAGAAATAGATGAGAGGATAAAAGCTGTAGACGCTAGAGAAAGAAGCGAGAGAGATGAACGCGAGCATGCATTGAAGATGAAGCAGTTAGAGATGCAGGGACAAGCTCAAAGAGTTGAACCAGTAGCCGGTGCGACCGCATCTACCTCCTCAGGCAACCTATCGCCACGGTCAGATGATATGCCCTCCTTGCACGCAGGGGGCACAGGACCTTTGCCATCCTCACTCATGTCAACTTTGGGACCCTTGACGTTTCCATTCGAAGCTTTCTCGGAACAAGCCGACTCGATCGATAGGTATCTGGACAAATTTGAGAAGTTTGCCACCACGTTTGGTTTGGAGAAGAGCAAATGGAACCTGAAACTGTCGCAAGGGCTTAGAGGAACTGCTTATGACGTGTATAGCAAGCTTCCTCCAGGTTTACAGGATGACTACGACTCTTTGAAAAAGGCACTATTGGTTCGTTATGAGCTACATGCTGACGCCTATAGGAAGAGGTTCCGTAACTCTAGGAGGGAAGTCGGAGAGAACTTTGCTCAGTTTGCTGCGAGACTGGATTCCTACGTGGAGAAGTGGGGTGCCCTAGGGAATTTTACTCATGATTGGGAAGGCCTGAAGGAAATGGTCATGATCGAACAACTGAAGGACACCATGACTTCCGACATGAGAAGATTCCTGACAGAGAATGGGGCCAGCACTTTAGAATCCATAGTCCAGTTAGCGGAACGATATCAGGCAGCACTATCAGAGAATCCACCACCCAGACGGAAACAACCAGATTACGTACCTAGACAGACAGCTCAGTCACACATGGACCCCCAAGTGAAACCACCGTATACTAACTGCAAAAAGCATGACAAGCCAGACTACAAGACTACTCAGAGATCTAATTTCCAGCAGCAGAGGCAAGGGGAAAAATGGTGTAAGCACTGTAGAACCATCACCCACAATACGCAGGAGTGCAACCGGAAAAACCCACCTCATCATGCTGCCTGCTTACGTAAAAGTGCCGCAAGGGGAAATGGACCGGAAGAACCTCTGGACAAACCCCGACATCCCCCGGTCGTTGAGACAGTCCTCGTAAATGACCAAGAGGTGACCTGCCTTTATGATACAGGCCTTGCATTCGACGCAGTTGTCTGTGCATCCCTAGTCAAGCCTGACCAGATGACAGAAGACACTATAGAAATACAAGGACCTACTAAAAGTGCAGCACCTATGCGTTTGGCCATAGCCAAGATTAAGGTCAAATCAAAATATGTGACTGGGGAAATCCGTGCAGCGATCTTGGACGACCCTATTTATCCCTTGATCTTAGGGTGTAGGTATGTGTTCTTGGGAGAACCCATTCACCCTCTGGTTGTGGCGGCTGTCACCACTAGAGGACAGGCCAAACGGAATACGGAGTTGGAATCCCCACCCAACATCCTTCCTGAGGAATTAAAAAAGGCACAAACGGAGGATCAATCTCTAGCACCCTGCTACAAAAAACTACCGAGAGCGCACACTCCTCTCCAAAAGGGAGACTTCTACAAGAAAAATGGGCTGTTGCATCGGAAAGCAGGAAATGGAGGACAGGAACATGGGCAACTTGTGGTTCCATCAGCATACCGAGCCCAGGTCCTAGAAATGGGCCATGCCCTTCCGTTTAGTGGCCACATGGGCATAAGTGCCACGATTCAGCGTATTTCATGTCATTATTATTGGCCAGGTATCAACGCCGATATCCAGAGATATGTGAAATCATGCCCGCAGTGCCAGAGGACAGCGCCGAAACACTGGACGGCCCCAGCCACTCTGGGAGAAATGCCAATCTTGGGCACACCCTTCGAACGAGTAGCGGTGGATATTGTGGGTCCACTTACTCGTAGCAAAAAGAGAAACAGTTATATACTCACGTTAGTGGATTGTTGCTCCATGTGGGCAGAGGCAATTGCTATGCCCGCCTGTGATTCTAAGCATGTTGCTGAGGCTCTGCTCACCATATTTACTCGGCTAGGGTTTCCGTCACAGATCCTGACAGATAATGGTTCCCAATTCCGAGGAAAACTCACCGAGGAAGTGTTTAGGATATTTCAGGCCCGACATATCCACACCTCTCCCTACCACCCCCAGGCAAATGGCCAGGTGGAGCGGTTTAACGGGACCCTTATTTCCATCCTTCGGAAACTTGCGCAGGAAAAACCAGAGAGCTGGGATCAATACTTACCCGCAGCACTATTTGCTTACCGCGAAGTACCCCACAATTCTACTGGGATGCCTCCTGCCACATTGCTGTTTGGTAGACCTATAAAAGGACCTTTAGAGGCACTGTTACGTACTTGGACAGATGATAAAGCTGATGAGACGGTCACCTCTGCATCCCAATACGTGAAGGAGTTGACCCAACGCCTTAAAACAGGATGGGAACTGGCAAAGGAAAATGTACGCCGTGCCCGTCGTAAACATGCGCGTTACTACAACCGCACTGCGAAGGATAGGGAGCTAGAAGTAGGAGAACAGGTATTATTACTCCTGCCCAGTAGCAATAATAAATTGCAAATCGGGTGGAGAGGTCCATATAAAATTGTTGAGAAAATGTCGCGCACCAATTACAAGATTGCCATAAAGGGGAAGCAGAAAATTTACCACATAAACCTGCTGAAGCGATATTATGAAAGACCAGGTGCAGAACCAGCACATTTCCTGACACTGGCTATTGCGACGGAAACTGAGGCAGAACCCCTGACCTCCTGTGAATACCCTCTTCGTCAGTGCGAAACTCATCAAGATGTTCAGATTAGTTCAACTTTAACGGAGGATCAGCAGGCACGGGTTCAACAGTTGTTGAGAAAACACCCTAGTACACTCACGGATAAACCTGGCATGACCAACCTGATAGAATTTGATATGAAGCTAACAGACCTCGCCCCGGTACGAGTTAAGAACTATCCTGTTCCTTATGCTAAAGCAAAGGCATTGAGTGAGGAAATCGAGTACCTGCTTAAGGAAAATATTATCTCTCAAAATCAGAGTCGCCTTATAGTGCGAGTGTAGTGTTGCTTAGAAAATCCACAGGAGAACATCGCCTCTGCATAGACTACCGAAGGCTCAACGCTGTAACGGAATTTCAAGCGGAGCCCTTACCGGATCAGAATCAGCTTTTCACCAAGCTGAGTAGAGCACGATACTTTTCGAAGATAGACCTTAGCAAAGGGTACTACCAGATCCCGGTAAAAGAGGAAATTCGACATATGTTAGCATTTAGTACTTCTGAAGGCCATTACGAGTTTAATGTATTGCCATTTGGGCTAAGCAACGCCCCAAGCGTCTTTACTCGTATGATGAGGAAGCTACTGGAACCCCTGAACCACCCTGGGATAAGTAATTTCATGGACGACATACTTATTGCCACGAACACCTTTGAGGAGCACCTGGACGCAGTTTCCCTACTCTTCGAAAGACTTAGAGAAACAGGACTCACCGCTCGCCCTACAAAATGTCAAATTGCCTGCGAGCAACTAGAATTCCTGGGACACACTATCTCGCATGGATGCATGTTCCCAGATGCGCGTAATATTGAGAAGTTACAGCGGGCCCCACGACCCCAGACTAAAAAGGATGTAAGGTCATTTGTGTCTCTATGTGGCTTCTACCAGAGATATATTAAAGATTTTAATACCCTGAGTGCGCCATTGACCGCATTAACCAAGAATGGGAACCCGGACAAAGTAACCTGGACAGCGGAGTGCGAAAATGCCTACACGCTGCTGAAGGAGAAACTCACAGCTAGGCCAATTCTGCGACTGCCTGACTTAACTCTGAACTTTACGCTGCGAACAGATGCTAGCAATATAGGGATAGGAGCCACTCTCCTGCAGCCTAGTGATAGACCTTCTGCAACTCTATTCCCCATCGCATATGCTAGTAGGAAATTGAACCCTGCTGAACAGAACTACTCTACCATCGAACGAGAATGTCTGTCGCTAATATGGGCTGTGCAGAAGTTTCAACCATATTTATACGGGAAAAAGTTCACGGTGCAGTGTGATCACCAACCGTTGATATTTCTTGCAGCGTCGAAGAACCTTAATGCCCGGCTTATGAGATGGTCACTCCTGTTGCAGCCATATTCCTTTCACATAGAATACATACCTGGGAAGAACAACGTAGGGGCAGATTTTTTGAGCAGACATCCGGACGCAACCGAGGAGATATGAGAAACTGGAAAAGAAGAGGAAGACAGGACAAGAGGAGTTGGACGGAACGTCAAACTTGAGGAGGGGCTTGTGTGACAACTTGCCCAATCTTCTCTTCATTTTTTTATTATTTACGGACATCGTTTTTTTTCTCATCCTCAATGCATGATCGCAAAGTCCCGGGAAGTGTCACTTGCGGAAATTCTCCTAGTATTCAGTATTTTCTCCTCGCTATTTTTAGATACGACGTCATTGTTGACCAATGACCTCGGTAGCTAGGAACCTGTTTTAATTTAAGACTGCTTAAGCTGATAAAACCAGTTTATGCCACTTTAGGAAGACCCCACGTGACTTTTAACGCTATTGATTGGAGCGTTTATTTGACGCTAATGTCACATGATGCACGCTATGGATCACGTGTCCAAGCGGAAATGACCCGCTAAAAGGCGGCAACACAAGCAATCTTCACTTGCCCGGAACCCTTGAGACAGCTAGGTCTAACCCAATTATCGGCGAATTCTCGCATTAAAAGCACTGAAGCCACGTGTCTAATTGCGGGTTAGCGTCCATCTTTGAGTAGTCTATGGTGGAGCCTTGCACGACAGTCCAATCTCAGCGCAGAATACGGAGTCGAGCACAGAGAAGGCAAATCCGAACCATTCAAGACCTACCGGGGCAACGTCAGGAGACCGGAGAACTAACCACACTTCACTATCAGCCGGGGGCTGAAAAGCTAAGTCCACGACAAAGGAAACTCACCTAATCAATGCCACAAAGTTTAGTCATCCATGATGAAAAACACGTGAAGTGTGAGACACATAATACATACAGCAGACACTAATTCCATCGACAATACTATCATTCACCATCTATTCACTTTATTGCAATAAACCAATTGGGTGTATATACTGTACCCCACGCTTTGTTCCTTCCATTAGATGTTGAATATTGTCTATGTTTATCTTCCTTTATAAGGGAGGGGGGGCTCGTAAAATATAATATAATTTAAAGAATAATAATAATAGATAACTGAGAAGGGGACGACGGTAGCGAGAGACCAAATATCTCCTTACAATCTTTTCCAGACCTGTCGAGTTAGGAGAATTTACCCTCTTCGTCACCCTTCGGAAGTGGGAAAACCCAGCAGGGATTCCTTGAGCCAAATCTTCCACATCAGATCTATTATTTCCTCTAAATAATTCTCTTATCCTTTAAACGCTACGTGACAGTGCCATCCATTATCATATTTTTGAAGAACGACGTAATGCAACAGTGTGCTTATTCTTTCTATGATTTTGGCAATAGATAGGAGTGTGTGAAGTTGTGAGAAACACGTGTGCCATATTTGTAGGATGTTATGTAGAACCACCATTTGTTCCTGTATATTTTCTAATGTAAATTTATGGGGAAATCCCTGGTGTGTTCGTTAATTTTTCTGAGCCTTAAAAATGTGAGAAATATTGTCAGAGGGTTCAGATTTACGTTGTAAATGAATTATACTGCTTAGGGGAGGAAACTATTCCTATAGCGAGATTTAATTTAAATAGGAGTAAGCCGGGGAAACTCCAGTGTTAATGGGTAAAAGGATTTCCCTATGTTTGTCAAGTTTGAACACGTGATCGGCCATGCGTAACGGCCATGTAACATGTCAGACGGGTCTGGGCTATTGTTTATTTTACCTGGCAGATTTTAGTAGAAGGAGGGGGGATGAAGAGGCCACGTGGGATAGTGGTATTTTATGTATTGTGAGAAGAACGAGAGAAGGGGAGGATAAGTGTGATTTTAGTGCCACGTGGGATAATAGTATTTCATGTATTATGTGAAGAACGAGAGAAGGGGAATAGAAGAAGGAGTGAGATTGACGAGACACGTGTATAGAATTATTTTATGTATCGTATATGTTAGAGATAAGCGATTTTAGAGTGGGTGTACATGAGTCGCTGTTTCTTTTAATTGCAGCGAGTCTCGGCGAAACAGTGGGGAGCATAATTTTGTCAAATAAAATTATCCACGGCAAAAGACATATCTCAGGGTCAGTGTACTCGATTATCGTCAGGAGCAAAAGAAAATTACCCTATGGTCTCTGGCAGTGAAGTCCCTATGCTTCAGCTGGGCCGAGGTTTATTTATCATACAGCCGAGAGCATCGCTATTATAGTCTCTAGCAACGGCAGGTGGCCGGGAGACTAGTTTCATTTTGTACAGCCTGAAATCAAGGCTGTTTTTTTTTTTCCTCTAACTCCGGAGCGGGTTACAAGAGGGAAGCTATTCAGCAGCAGAGAAGTTTTGTCGACAGTTTATCAAGCACCTCAGGCTTGATACCTGAACAGCATCGTCATCACCAAAATCAGGAACAGGTGACAGGGTTACCATACCTAGGTCCTGATAGAAATCGAGAAGAGAGTAACGGAGACGCCGCATCATCAGCCCTCGAGTGTTGGAGAGACACTGAGATCAAGAGAGAAAGATAGAGAAGGAGGGAGAAAATAGACAGGACCAGTAGGGTCTGTTCAGTATCCATTGGACGGATAGACACTGAGTCTGCGTTCGTAAAACCAAGTCTATTATTTTTAGTATTTCTTGTGGTGTAGTTATCAGCGCATATCGCCTAACAAGTAGAAAGCTGTGTAGCGTTTCGTTGAGGAAGAGTCACCAGGACTAAGAAATTTATTAGTGTTAGAGAGTGGAGGCTAAAAGTTGACAGCCCCACCAAATTAGATTTGGTTTAAATCATTAACCATTTTTATTGTTCCTCAGCAGGGTGACAGAAAGAGTGAATGTGATTTGGGGGGTTTTTTTTTTTGTCTCTCAGGTATCTCAATTTAATTACTTGTTTTCCAGGCCGTGCAACAGTGCACGCTATCGACTGACTTGATGACGTAATATGCCATTTTATGTTTTCCTTGTATGTAAATAAATATATACATATATTATTTACTGGATCAGCTTCTATTCTTTACTACACTTACTCTATGTTGTCTGTATAGTGGTGTTTGTGGTCGTAATTATACACCTTATCTCCTTGTGTTTCAAGGCAGTCAGAGGTGGGGAGACTATAGCCATTTTTTTTTTAGTCACGAAGCGGCAGGGGGAGATTCAAATCCTGGGTCTATCTCTTGAGCCAATAGTCTCACCTGTCCACAGGCATGTCATTTTCCATCTAAATTCTATCTTCTCAGACTTTCTCATACTAGGGTCCTGCTTTCATTCAGGCACACTCTATAAAATTAAAACCACTTCGTGACAAGTGGGCGGCAATCGTCCGGTGGATCATTCTGTTGAGATCAATTCTGTGATCTATATTCACAGATTGTCTCTAGAAAGTTTTCTGAGAATAGATTTTCTTTAACTATCCCCTAGACTTGAGCTATTAGAACTGATCCAGTATAGGTTTTTCCACAGGGTGCAGTCTAGTAGATTTTTGTGGTATTTTTGACTTATATGACTAAGAGGTAATTGATGGCATACTGAGATATTTTTCTTTAACAGGAAGGTAATTTAGTTTTTGGTAGCTTCTTAACTAAATTTTTTCAGGTTATTGTTCAGACTTGACGCTAGTCTGAGTTCGGGTTTTTGGGACATCGGTTATAGGAGGAACACTTCCTATTACATAACAGGTATTTCCTTCCTTTTGTTCTCCTTTCTGTCATTTTCTGTCAGTTGTGAACTTACCGCAGTTTACAGGTAAGATGGCGGATATGGCCAAGTTACGAGCTGCCTGGCGTGAATCTGCTCAGGATATGGGAATGGATAAGGAGGAGACTAAGGCCTACCTGATAAGGGAAAATGATAGGCATATTCAGCGAGAGAAAGAGAAGGAGGACAGGGCAGCCGCCGCAGAAATTGAGGAAAGGCAAAGGGCAGCCGCCGCAGAAGCAGCAAAAGAGGAAAGGATAGCCGCAGCAGAGATGGAACTTCGGAAATTGGAAGCACAGGAGAGGGAGAAGGCAGCGGAGAGACAGCATGAACTTGCCCTGCGTTCTCTGGAACTGCAGTACCGAGCTTCGGAGGGCAGTTCAGCTAATGGCGATTCACCCGGAGCAGGAGCGACAGACCCCTCAGGAAACGGAGGGCCCCGAATGGCAGCCATGAGCTTCCCATTTGACTCGTTCCCTAATGGGAATGAAAAGATTGACGTGTTCCTGGAGAAATTTCAAAGAATGGCAAAGGCATACGGGTTGGATGAGAGTCTTTGGTGTCTGAAATTATCGCAATCACTCAAAGGTCATGCGTATGAAGTTTACAACAAGCTGCTCATAGATGATCAGAACAACTTCGAGGCACTGCGAAACGCTTTATTGCAAAGGTTTCAGTGGACACCCCGGAAATGCCAAACCATGTTCAGGGAGAGCAGGCCGGAGAAGAGAGAGAGTTTCGCACAGTTTACCGAGCGGGTGAGAAATTACCTTACCCGGTGGAGGGAACTGTCAGGACTGGCGAAAACGTTTGAAGGGTTGGAGGAGTTAGTTCTGTGTGAACAGGTAAAAGCAAACATGTCCCCCGACTTGAGGCGGTATCTGGCAGAACAGGGCGCCCAGCAACTCGATCAGATTATCGTGTTCGCGGAAAGGTACCAGACAGCACAGGCCGAAGTACTGGGACAGAAACGGAAAAACCCAGACCTGCCAGCCCCAGACAAAGGAGCTTCGTCATCGCAGTCGGTTACTTCACCAGCTCATCAGCAACCAGGACCTTCTCGCAAGGAGCCTCATTCTGGTTATAACTTGCGCCCCCAGCAGCATAACAGAGCACCGACAACAACCTCTCAGGAACCCGCTAGGAACAGGGGAGATAATGAGAGGTATAATCAGAATTGTAGAACCACTTCCCACTGGACATCCCGGTGCATGAACAGACCCCCAGCTCATCATGCAGCTTGTTTAAGACCGGTGAGATGGACTAAAGGGAATAAATGGGAACCAGTCCAGGCAGAGAAGTTGTTCTCTAACAGTGGACCAGCCGTAGTGAATGGGACGGCCACTACGTGTTTGTTTGACAGCGGGCTTACTTACCCCAGTATCATCGCTCGTCATTTGGTGAAACCAGGGCAATGGACAGGAGAAATAGTTGAGATTGGTGGCGTTTTGAGAAGAGGTATGTCACAGCGTCTGCCTGTAGCCAACATTGAGGTGAAATGCAAGTTTGTGTCTGGCACCATCAAGGCAGCTGTAATGGCACAGCCAGCACATGATTTCATCCTGGGAAGCCCATACATAGTTTTGGGAAACCCAACCACACCGATTCTTGCTAATGCAAGAGGGCCTACTGCAGGCCAGAGAAGTGAAAGGGGAAAGCCCCAAATTCACGGAGCCCCACGGGAGCTCAAACATCCTTGTCTTGCTATGAGGAGGAGAGACGCCTCTAAAGACAGTGGAATGTTATTTACAGAGGCGTATTCGCCTGTCAGCCCTGTTCAGCCTAAAGGTCAAACAGTGGTGACGCCTCTTACTTCAGAAGTATCTTCTTTGTCGTCGGGAATTAGGCCCCAGATGGTATTACATCTCTCAAGGGAGGGAAATACTGACAAGAAGAAACATGTGCACGGTTCTTCAGTCAACTGTAAACAGTTATGCCCTGTTACGGCGATGTCTGGCCAAGCCAGTCAGTCCGTTTCAAAACACTGGGAGGTCGCACCATCTGGTAATCATTATTTACCACGCGCCGCCAGGAAAATTCGTGGGCGGAGGAAACACATGAGAGGGAGGAGGAAGGGCGACCAGTCATGTTGCAGTCGCCAGGAGGAAATCCCATGGCGTGACCCTCACGATCCAGGGCTTGCCAAGATTCTCAAGGATATGGAGATGGGCCTGGATGATAATGCTAATTATGACAGTGATTAGATCGAGAGGTAGATCTAGATACGGGCCAGTATGAAACCCAGAGATTTCAGTGATTTAGCACGGTTCCCGTACTTGAAAGGGGGGACTTATGTGACGCTACACTGTAATTCTGACTTTTAACAGGCCCGATTCTGTGGTTTTATTTTGAATTTTCACCAGTTTTATTTTCTTCTGATCACGCGATTTTCCGTTGTTTACGGAAATCGCTATTTTCGGGCCCTCTTTTCCACCATTTTTTTCTTCTCATTTGAATATATATCGTGGTTGGTATTTTTTTTGAGTAGATAAATTAAATGGGTTCGTTTATGATGGTAGGTTTATTTTATTCTAGCATCAGTGTTACTTTCTTCTCATTTTTCGCGATTCCCGTAGATTTCGTTGTTTGCGAAAATCGCCATTTCCGGCACGCGATATGGCGAGGCCGGAAGCACGCGGCCGGAAGCACGCGGGGTTTGCGTGGGTTGATAGTATTAATTTTTCTAGCGCTCCCATTGGTCCGGGATTTTCGTAGGAAGGGAAATCCGCGTGGGCGGTTTCTCTTGTATATATTGAGACAGAAAACGGGGATTCGGTCTCTATGAAAAATTATTGCCTGGCCGTAGGACGTCGTAATTATCGTTCTCCACCGTGGGAAAAACAAACGATAATCGGTATGTAACTATTTTATTCATCGTTTTACTTATTAGTGGGTTTTTCAGAAATTTCGTTTTACTTATTAGTGGGTTTTTCAGAAATTCGCCCTTAGGTAAAGATTAACTTTTCAGTTTTGAAATAAACGATAGTGCCATCCATTATCATATTTTTGAAGAACGACGTAATGCAACAGTGTGCTTATTCTTTCTATGATTTTGGCAATAGATAGGAGTGTGTGAAGTTGTGAGAAACACGTGTGCCATATTTGTAGGATGTTATGTAGAACCACCATTTGTTCCTGTATATTTTCTAATGTAAATTTATGGGGAAATCCCTGGTGTGTTCGTTAATTTTTCTGAGCCTTAAAAATGTGAGAAATATTGTCAGAGGGTTCAGATTTACGTTGTAAATGAATTATACTGCTTAGGGGAGGAAACTATTCCTATAGCGAGATTTAATTTAAATAGGAGTAAGCCGGGGAAACTCCTGTGTTAATGGGTAAAAGGATTTCCCTATGTTTGTCAAGTTTGAACACGTAATCGGCCATGCGTAACGGCCATGTAACATGTCAGACGGGTCTGGGCTATTGTTTATTTTACCTGGCAGATTTCAGTAGAAGGAGGGGGGATGAAGAGGCCACGTGGGATAGTGGTATTTTATGTATTGTGAGAAGAACGAGAGAAGGGGAGGATAAGTGTGATTTTAGTGCCACGTGGGATAATAGTATTTCATGTATTATGTGAAGAACGAGAGAAGGGGAATAGAAGAAGGAGTGAGATTGACGAGACACGTGTATAGAATTATTTTATGTATCGTATATGTTAGAGATAAGCGATTTTAGAGTGGGTGTACATGAGTCGCTGTTTCTTTTAATTGCAGCGAGTCTCGGCGAAACAGTGGGGAGCATAATTTTGTCAAATAAAATTATCCACGGCAAAAGACATATCTCAGGGTCAGTGTACTCGAGTATCGTCAGGAGCAAAAGAAAATTACCCTATGGTCTCTGGCAGTGAAGTCCCTATGCTTCAGCTGGGCCGAGGTTTATTTATCATACAGCCGAGAGCATCGCTATTATAGTCTCTAGCAACGGCAGGTGGCCGGGAGACTAGTTTCATTTTGTACAGCCTGAAATCAAGGCTGTTTTTTTTTTCCTCTACTCCGGAGCGGGTTACAAGAGGGAAGCTATTCAGCAACAGAGAAGTTTTGTCGACAGTTTATCAAGCACCTCAGGCTTGATACCTGAACAGCATCGTCATCACCAAAATCAGGAACAGGTGACAGGGTTACCATACCTAGGTCCTGATAGAAATCGAGAAGAGAGTAACGGAGACGCCGCATCATCAGCCCTCGAGTGTTGGAGAGACACTGAGATCAAGAGAGAAAGATAGAGAAGGAGGGAGAAAATAGACAGGACCAGTAGGGTCTGTTCAGTATCCATTGGACGGATAGACACTGAGTCTGCGTTCGTAAAACCAAGTCTATTATTTTTAGTATTTCTTGTGGTGTAGTTATCAGCGCATATCGCCTAACAAGTAGAAAGCTGTGTAGCGTTTCGTTGAGGAAGAGTCACCAGGACTAAGAAATTTATTAGTGTTAGAGAGTGGAGGCTAAAAGTTGACAGCCCCACCAAATTAGATTTGGTTTAAATCACTAACCATTTTTATTGTTCCTCAGCAGGGTGACAGAAAGAGTGAATGTGATTTGGGGGTTTTTTTTTTTTGTCTCTCAGGTCTCTCAATTTAATTGTTACTTGTTTTCCAGGCCGTGCAACATTGCACGCTATCGACTGACTTGATGACGTAATATGCCATTTTATGTTTTCCTTGTATGTAAATAAATATATACATATATTATTTACTGGATCAGCTTCTATTCTTTACTATACTTACTCTATGTTGTCTGTATAGTGGTGTTTGTGGTCGTAATTATACACCTTATCTCCTTGTGTTTCAAGGCAGTCAGAGGTGGGGAGACTATAGCCATTTTTTTTTTAGTCACGAAGCGGCAGGGGGAGATTCAAATCCTGGGTCTATCTCTTGAGCCAATAGTCTCACCTGTCCACAGGCATGTCATTTTCCATCTAAATTCTATCTTCTCAGACTTTCTCATACTAGGGTCCTGCTTTCATTCAGGCACACTCTATAAAATTAAAACCACTTCGTGACAGGATCGTCACATCTGGTACTAAGCTAGGAGTAAGAAGTGTGTGGCATACTGTGCATTCCCCGCCATCCAAGGGGGTTCTTCAACTATGCAGAGCTAAAATACTGTTTTCTGGTCCTGGGCTCTCCCAAGGAACTGTCATGTCCTGCACAGAGCCACTTCTCAGCTTCCCCTGCCTATCATTCGGTCCACAGTGAGATCCTTCTGCATGCAGTCAACCAAGTCAAAGAATTATACACATAAGGAAGGGAAACCCGAGGCCTGTAAACAGTAAATTAATATGAGACAAACATAAAGGTATGTTATCAGGCATTCGGAAATAAAGAAGTAGAACACTAGACAACAGAAAAACAACAGACATGAGTGGCTTACCCAGGATTCAAACCCTGGACCTTCTGTGCGACAACCCCGCCTAGCCATGCAAGCGAATCACACTATCCTCCCTGCCATCTACGCATCACCAATAAATGATGCTTCGATGACAGGTCATTAGTGCGAACCGCAAGACATAACACCGGAAGTTTACCATGGGCAGAATTATGAATTATGCCTGGAGCTCAAGTGACTTCTCCAAGCTTAGTGTGCAATACTGGGTTCTCAACATGTTTCACCACAGGGGGAATCCTTGGAAGTGTGTGGATGATTTCAAGAGTCAATGAGGATGTAATTAGCCTCACAGACATAGGTTGACTTCCACGTACGTATATTGTAGCATCATGTATAGCTGGTGGTCATGTAAGGATGATTTGCCTCCATACATTTAGGCATGGTGTAAATGGAGGCTAACGTGAAGTTTTATATGGGGGCTGGCAAACTCATGATGTAAAATGCTAAATAAACCATTGCTGCAGAAGCATATCTCGGGATCAAAACTTGGTAGCTGTTAAGGGGTATCTGACTCTGATCTTGACTTAGGGAAGGCACATTCAATGAGGACAGGAACTGGTCATCACACCTATGGATGAAGGTCCAGTCTAGTGAAGTCTCCAACACTTCACTCCCTTATGGCAGTATCTGCTATGGGACACCCTTTACCCATAACCTTTTTTATACAGGTCTATTATCCTAATTCGTTTCTCACCTTAGACGCCGAAAGAAAAACATCAGGAATGTATATATTTCGATGGATATCACCATGTTATGTTAAATTATAGAATAAAAGATACACCAGAGTATCTAGTGGTGTAGATATTTTCCTATAACTGACCTCGAAACCCTCGAATCGGTCGGTTGGATCGGAGGGTTGATCAGTGAGTTAACAATTCACTATCGTAAAACAAGCTATTGTTACCGAAACAGAACCAGGCTCGACAGTAAACATGACTCACTCTAATATCTTGGGGGCTAAGGAGATTTCTAAAATTGGATACTGGAATGTAAGAACTATGTATCAAGACGGAAAATTGGAAGAAGTAATTAAAGAAATGGATAATTATAAGTTGGACATATTGGGTGTCAGCGAGTGTAGATGGACGGGGAAGGGCATAAAATATATTTCAGAAGAAAAAAAGCAAATTATATACTCTGGTAGTAATGATAATCGTCACACAGAGGGAGTAGCCATCTTAATGACACAGAAAGCAGCAGCATCGCTTATCAGCTGGGTACCTATCAATGAGAGGCTAATATTAGCTAGATTTCAGACACGATTTTTCAAGCTCTCAATTGTACAATGTTATGCACCAACTAACGACGCTCTTGATACCACAAAAGATGACTTCTATGAAGCACTTCTAAGTACCATCAACACAATACCCAAGCATGACATAATAGCAGTCATGGGTGATTTTAACGCCAAAGTAGGTGACAACAACGATGGAGTACAAAGATATCTCGGTACTCATGGCATAGGCTGTATGAATCAAAATGGCGAAAGACTTCTAGAACTTTGTGAAATATCAAACCTCGTTGTGGCAGACACCATCTTTCCACATAAGAATATCCACAAGATAACATGGAATTCACCTGATGGCAGAACTAAGAACCAGATAGATCACTTCTGCACAAGCGCTAAATTTCGCTCATCAGTTCAAGACGTCAGAGCATACAGAGGTGCAGAGATCGGAAGCGATCATAACCTCTGCATAGCTAAAATGAGAATTAAACTGAAGAAGTTATACCAACCGAATAAAAATAGAAGAATAGATGTACACAGACTGCAATCAAATGATATAAAGAAGGAATATAATGTCAAAATGAACAACTATTTCGATGCTTTAGGCAAAATTGACAACGATATCACCACCAAGACAATCGATACTAAATGGGAACAACTGAGAACAGCAATGACAGAAGCAGCTGTAGCGACCACCGGATACCTAGTACATAAAAAGAAAAAATGGATGAGAGAAGATACTTGGGATAAAATACAAGAAAGGAAAACAGCAAAACTTAAACTGCTAGCGGCAAGTACACATAATGCAGTTGAATCTTGCAAACTAACTTATAACTTGTTAAATAAAGAAGTGAAGACAAAAACTCGAAGAGATAAAAGACATTTCATCAATGAACTGGCCGTAGAAGCTGAAAATGCTGCAAGAACTGGTAATAGTAGGTGCCTTTATCAAATTACAAAACAACTATGTCACCAGCCTACTGCTATGGAAACACCTGTTAAAGGTAAATTAGGGAATTCAATACCAACAGAAAAAGAACAAATGAAGAGATGGGCTGAGCACTTCATGGAGGTGCTAAACAGACCACCACCAACAGTAACACCTGATTTTAATAATGGAACATCCACAACCACCTTGCCAATAACTTGCGATGAATTCACGCTGGACGAGATCAAACAAGCCGTTAAAAGATTAAAAAATTTTAAAGCTGCTGGAGTTGACGAAATTTCAGGGGAAATGATTAAAGCAGTTAATGACAACAACCTCTTGAGAATTTTAGATATTATAAATGAAGTATGGAGAGAAGAACAACCACCACAACAATGGAAAGACAGTATTATTGTAAAGTTACCGAAGAAAGGTGATCTATCAGACTGTAATAACTGGCGTGGTATATCTCTATTATCAGTACCTGGAAAATTATTATGTTGCATGATGTTAGAAAGACTTAAATTGCATGCTGACGAAAAGATCAGAGAAGAACAAGCGGGTTTCAGGCCGAAACGATCATGTATTGATCAAATATTCACACTAAGAACAATTATAGAAGAATCAGTGGAAAGGCAATCGCCACTTATTATCACCTTCGTCGATTTTCAAAAAGCCTTTGATAGTCTACACCGCCCATCATTGTGGAAGATACTTACAATCTATGGTTTTCCAACAAAATATGTGAATATAATCAAAGCGCTATATGACAATGCAAGATGTTGTGTTAGAACAAATAAAGGGAATACAGAATGGTTTACAGTAGAAACAGGGGTGAAACAAGGCTGTATTATGTCACCACTACTTTTTGGAATAGCTATTGATTGGGTTATGAGAAACTATACCCACAATGAACGATTGGGTATAAAATGGACAAATGGAAAATTCCTGGGGGACCTGGATTTCGCAGATGATGTAGCATTCTTAAGTTCAACACCAAGACAATCCCAAGAAGCAATAAATAATTTGTGTCATCTCTCGGTTAAAATTGGTCTCCAAATAAATGCCTCTAAAACTAAAGCTATGAACTTTTCTAACGAGACCTTTGATATCATCTTGAACGGGGAAAAAAACTACAGAAAGTTGAAAGTTTCAATTATTTAGGCAGTAAAATGACTCAGGATGGTGACACAACAAGAGAAATCCATACTAGAATTGCTTTGGCAGCTAGCGCCTTCAATAGATTATCTAACATTTGGAAATTACGATCATTGAATATACATACCAAGCTTCGTCTGTTTAATTCAAATGTTATCTCAGTGTTAACATACGGCTGTGAGAGTTGGAAAATAACAAAATCATTGGAGAACAAGCTGAATACATTCGAGAACAAATGTCTTAGAAAACTCATGAACATCAGTTGGAAAGAATTCAAGACTAATCGACAAATAAGAGAAGACTCTAGGCAGAAATATGTCTCCGACTATATAAGGAAAAGACGATGGTCATATATCGGTCATGTCCTACGAATGCAAAACAACAGAATACCACTACAGGCGCTCACTTGGGTTCCTGAGGGTAAGCGGAAAAAAGGAAGACCAAAAGAAACACTCAGAAGAACAATAATAAGAGAAGGAAGAACGTTGGGCCTAAATAATGTGCAAGAGCTAAGAGGAGTGGCGTCACAACGAACAACCTGGAGAGCACTGGTTTCTGCCTTATGCGCCGTGTTTGGCGCTTAAAGAATTTATTATTATTATTATTATTATCCTAACACCCGAAAACTGAGATATTCTGAAAACTGAAAATTTCTTTGGGCTACTTTTCGATCATAATTTGGGTGATTTCTGATGATTTTGGGCTTTTTTTTTTTTTTCCACATTTTGGGCGACTTGGGCTATTCTGGGGCTACTTTTGAACACAATTTGGGAGACATCTGAAGTTTAAAAAAAAAACAAAAAAGTTTCCAGCTGCCTCCGAGGAATTAAGATAAAGACCCTGTATTTGCTACACTGACCATGTAGAATATCCAACAATGACATAATTGTTGACAGTTTCTGGACAATATATCTATAATCTATAATCAAGACATCTGACATGCTCTGTACGTACCGTAGATGCAGTTTCTGTGGATGACCTGCTTGGTGTGCTACCCCTGGAAATACTACTGGTATGAGTGGCCGGAGAATTACACTGGCTGCTGGGTCGACTGAAGGAAACTTGTGGATCATCTGTGCTCTCACTAGGGAATACAGACATTAAGAGTACACTCAAACCTGTACCAATGACAAGATATCTGGATGTGCACAGATGGCAGTACATTCAAACCTGTACATAATGGTACATACGTGCTTGAAATGATAGTGCACTCACACCTATAGAAATGACAGTGCACACAAGATTAAATAAATGATAGAAAACTTTCATGTGTACAAATCAGAGTACACTCAGTCTTGTACACATGACAGTAAACTCATTCATTCATGTACATTAAGGGGTGGAGCTACAGTGAAATGCTATTTTCATATAACTGCATAGAACAGAAGGACTGAAATGTCAAGGCATGTATGGCTCTGAAACCTTTCACAGACTTTCATACACAGGTGCTTGCATAGAATGGAAGGACTGAAATGTCAAGGCAATCTTACTGTATGTCTCTGAAACCTTTCACAGACTTTCATACACAGGTGCTTGCATAGAATGGAAGGACTGAAATGTCAAGGCAATCTTACTGTATGGCTCTGAAACCTTTCACAGACTTTCATACATAGGTGCTTGCATAGAATGGAAGGATTGAAATGGCACAACAAGATGACCAACTTAGAAATGATGGAAAGAACCAGACAAATATCGGTGGAACAAGAGATGAAGAAAAGACTTTGCTGCAGGACAGGACACACCCTGATCAAACCTACTCAAGGCATTACAAGGCAGTTCTTATTCTGCAGCTCCCAGGGTAAAAGAAATAGATGTACTACATTTTAAAAAAAACACCAGAAGGAAATGGAAACAAATTTAAATGGAAAAAAGATGAAAGAACTTGCACAGATAGCACAGGATCTATACTCCATATGAGGTTGAAGAATAATGAGTGAGTGAATATTCTGTTTAACAGTTGACTTTATGATAAGATGTTGTCTGTGTTCACTCTGTGTAGACAAACACTTTATGATAAGATGTTGTCTGTGTTCACTCTGTGTAGACAAACACTTTATGATAAGATGTTGTCTGTGTTCACTCTGTGTAGACAAACACTTTATGATAAGATGTTGTCGGTGTTCACTCTGTGTAGACAAACACTTTATGATAAGATGTTGTCTGTGTTCACTCTGTGTAGACAAACACTTTATGATAAGATGTTGTCTGTGTTCACTCTGTGTAGACAAACACTTTATGATAAGATGTTGTCTGTGTTCACTCTGTGTAGACAAACACTTTATGATAAGATGTTGTCCGTGTTCACTCTGTGTAGACAAACACTTTATGATAAGATGTTATGTGTTCACTCTGTGTAAACAAACATTTTATGATAAGATATTATCTGTGTTCACTCTGTGTATACAAACACTTTATGATAAGATGTTATCTGTGTTCACTCTGTGTAGACAAACACTTTATGATAAGATGTTATCTGTGTTCACTCTCATACATGCCACATGCTATGGTTTACCCATAATCTGTACAAGGTGTTTGCGTTTTCAGATGTGTACACCCTGTACATAATTTCTGTACATGTTTTCTAACCCATTCCCCTTATTACTGTGTCTCAGAGTTCTTTTATTATGTCCTATTGAACACAGGATTTCCCAGTCTGTTAGTGATAATTATTAAGCACAGAAATCGACTAAATGATGACACCATCACATTATTTTTACAATGTAAAATAAACTCAGACATTTATTGTTTGGGTTTTAAAATAAGTGAAGACCTGCTTTTAAAGGCAAAGTCCTCGTGCCTCATTTATAATGCAGTCCACTGTATTTGAAAATATTTTTAACTTGAATTAACTCTTTTGATATGTTTTTTTCAGTCTTTGTACAGGGTTTTGGATTTTTTGTACAGGTTTTTCATCTCCGAGGTGTGGCATGTATGCACTCTGTGTAGACAAACACTTTATGATAGATAACTTTATATATGATCGTTGCAAATATGCAACAGTTTTACTGAGTTAACGCTGTTCTTCACTTCCTAAATTGCCCAGATTTTTAAACAACTTCCTGTATCTATTCCTCTACTAACCTTTGTGTGAATGACTTGGAGTAGCGTAGAACATTCTCAGTGGAGCTTGAAGGACCTGAAGTCACGTCTGACATAGGAAAACTTCCTGGCTCTAATTCCCATTTATTGTTACGACCTCTTAATGTTGGTTTTTCATCAGAAAGAATCTTAGTCAGATCAGACGGAGACTTGTCCGAGACCTCAAATTCATTAACACTATCATCATCAACCACACCTCTATTGGATGACTTTCCGTGAGAACGTCTGGTGTCTCGTTCCTTACTTCTATGTCTACTTTTTTCTTTCTTCTTCTTTTCCTTGTCTTTTGACTTCAGTTTTGGTTTGTCTTGGGAATGTCTTGACCTTTCTTTGTTTTTGTCTTTTCTGGAAGGCGACCTGCTCAACGACAGACATTTAAATGAAATAAGCCAAAGTTACCAAATAAATCATACAAAGACAAATAAACTCATCACCATTCCTACAGACGTACACCCACAAAAAAAAAAAAAAAAACAGGAGAAGCACATAGGAAACAGCTTTCATGGGATGATAAAGACAGAAAGAACTTAAACAGACGGCACAAGATAAAAGGACTGCCGTTACTTATTGAAGAAAAGGCACACTATCTTTTAAATTTGTTAGACTTGTTCAGTCGATACAAAATTATATCAGATTTATGTTCAGACATACAGTGAAAATGTACTTGTTCAGTCGATACAAAATTTAATCAGATTTATGTTCAGACATATGGTGAAAATGTACTTGTTCAGTCGATACAAAATTTAATACTTGTTCAGTCGATACAAAATTTAATCAGATTTATGTTCAGACATATGGTGAAAATGTACTTGTTCAGTCGATACAAAATTAAATCAGATTTATGTTCAGACATACAGTGAAAATGTACTTGTTCAGTCGATACAAAATTTAATCAGATTTATGTTCAGACATATGGTGAAAATGTACTTGTTCAGTCGATACAAAATTTAATCAGATTTATGTTCAGACATACGGTGAAAATGTACTTGTTCAGTCGATACAAAATTTAATCAGATTTATGTTCAGAAATACAGTGAAAATGTACTTGTTCTGATTTGAATGGAAATAAATTATTCACATGAAAAAAAAAGAAACATTATTTCCATTAACTCTTTGACTCCAGACCAACGCTCTGAGCGTTGCAAAATTCAACACGCCGTGCCAGAGCAACGCTCAGAGCGTGGTTTTTAGTTTATCACGAATAAACCCTAAAAATCGTCCGCTTAATGCAGTTCATATATTAAAACTCGTAGAATGACTTCCGCTACTATTTAAACAACTAATTTGACTTTAGTTAATCAGCACATGTGCGTGTTTTGATGTTATTATCACAATTTTTTGTGAAGATTCGCGTGTTTACGTTTTTCGTTGTTTTTGCTAGAGAAATATGTCACTCTTTATATTTACATTTTCTAAGTCTCCTAAGCAAACAATTGTGTCAAACTACTTTGAAACATTGCTGACATTGATGATGAGTGTTTGGTAGTCACAGTTTGTTGTCAAAATACGGAATATATGCAGAAAAGCTAGACACACTAGATTTAGTTGATGAGTGGGCGTAGTCATATTCTGGCCGATCAAAAAGCAACAAAACTAGACCTACCGTAACATCTAATCACTAGTTCT
This sequence comes from Oreohelix idahoensis, assembly GCA_024509875.1. Classification (NCBI taxonomy): domain Eukaryota; kingdom Metazoa; phylum Mollusca; class Gastropoda; order Stylommatophora; family Oreohelicidae; genus Oreohelix; species Oreohelix idahoensis. The sequence goes on from JAMPIV010017863.1 coordinate 390,616, forward strand.
TGGTAGAAGACGAAGCTAGGGATACTATTAAAACATTAAACAAGAGTAAAAAAGTATTTATATGACGTTATTCTTATTTATTTGTTTGAAAATTACGTAATGCACGATTGCATAATTTATTTTTTTCTTACAAAGAACCACGGAAAAACTGGTGCGAATAACACTAAATGTACTAATTTTGGCCATAAGCATGTTTTTTTTTACTTTGTATATGGATTAACTTGACGTTTGAAGACTAAAAAGAAAGTTTTATTGTCTACGACAGTAATTTGTCTTTGGTAAGATCATATTCTACAGTCAACTTTTTAGCGTTTTTCAATTTTACATGCAAAATGATTAAATTATACCGAACATATTTTTGTTAATACTTCTACAGACATTATATATTTAAATTCTCTATCCATTTCCCTACAGTTTGGTATATAATAAGTACATGTTCAAAGGAAAATTCACAAACAAATTTAGACTGAAAGATGAACACTTCACTCTATAAAATTCTGCCACAAAAAAAAGTCTGGCACAGCGTGCAAAATAACTCTGGAATGAATGAGTTAACAGAAGAGAGACTTTTTTTCCCCGGCTGAACAGAGACAAATCAATAAAAAAACAGAAGAAGAAACAAAGTTGGTGGGAACAACACCATACACCAGCTATATGGAGTGACCAAAATACAAAATAGTTTAAACATTTCTTTAGCTACCATCATGAGCATTTAACAGCAGAAAATCTGGTTACAAGGCAAAGAAACCCCAAAGAGAAAAACAGACAGACAATGTTCAAGAAATCCTACTGAAATATTGCACAACACTGTCCAAAGTACTATCTGCAGTTCCTAGGGGTCTCTCTGAGAAAACAAAGATCCCTCAGGCATCTAATAAGAGGTGACTAATAAAAAGTTGTGCATGGGGTTAGTAACCTTTCACCATGTCAAACAAACTGCTACAGAAATCACTGGTAGCCCTTGACTTCTGCTGGTCCAATTTCCACCGGTTAAAAATAATGCCAATTCTGAAACTCAAGTTTTAAAAAAAATACAGAAACAATTTAAAATATAAATTTTAACATTCTTTATTAAACTAAATATGAAATAATAATATTACAACTATTTAGTAAACTATTATTGCATGTTGTTATTACACTTTTAACATTACATTACTACTTTTTCATTAAAAAAATTTATTAATAGAAGAGTGCATTGAGTATCACGTAAACAAATACTACGCACCACCTGAGCCAATCAGAGATGTGGACTCTCATACTTGATGCATTTTTGCGCGATAAACCATCTCAAATACAATTTCCCAATTTGTGATGCAAAATACATCGTCACAAGCAAAAATTGTGTTTTTTAATTATAAAATGTTGGATTAAATTAATATTCATGACAGTCAGCACTGCATGCTTTCTTCAAAAACGTGACGAGAGATTTCGTCAGAGAACTAAAGGCGTTGCATTAAGTCATTGTTGTTTATAAGAGTACAACATTTAAAAAAATTTAATTTACTTCATTGAAATTGAATTATTTTATTTACTTTATTTACGAGCTGTAAATATAATAGCTTTATATTACTTGTCCTCTAAACTAGTGTTAAATGGGAAGAACTTATGCCAGGATGAAAATCTGAACTACCTAGGCATTACCTTTGATCACCGTTTGACTTGGAAAAACCAGATTGAAAAAAACCGGATAAGAGCAAGGCAACGAATGGCAATCATGAAAAAAACTTGCTGGAACAGCTTGGGCAGCAGGTGAGAGTGTTCTCAAGAAACTATACACAGGGCGAGTGAGACCAGTCCTAGAGTATGGCATTGCAGCATGGGCAACAGCAGCTATGTCAAACTTTGATAAAATAAATAGACTCCAAAATCAAGCAATGAGAATCATAACTGGAGGCATGAAGACAACACCTATTAAAAAACTCGAAAATATTACATACCTTCAACCAATGGAGAATAGAAGAGATAGCAGGGCCCAGAAACAAGCCGAGAAATTTAGGAGACTACCAGACCACTCAATGTACCATAGAATAATTGGTCTTGGAAGTGAAAGACTCAAGCGAAGCAGCTTTGTAGAATCAGCCAAAACAAAGATGTGAGCAGATCCTATAAATGCGATATCAACAACTAAACCCATCTATACTGTACACAAGCTCCCAGTTTGGAAACAACAGCGCTTCCCAGAAATGATAGAAAACATTCCTGGTACTGTATTGAGAGAAAAAAAAGAGCCAGACTGCAACAGAGAGAAGAGCCATAACCATAGAATACATACAGAAACATTACCCGAGAAACACCTGGACCCATGCCTACACAGATGGATCAGCAAAAAATGCAACAGAAGATGGAGGTGGAGGAGTGTTGCTGAACTTAAGCACTGGTACACAAAAAAAGGATGTCAGTGGCAACAAGAAAATTCTCAAGCAACTTCAGGGCAGAGACAGAGGCCTTGAAAACTGCAGCAGAGTTCCTAATGACAGAGGAAAGCACTGAGAGACAAGTTGCTTTCTTTACAGATGCGCTGTCAGTAATTGCAAAACTGAAGAACCAGAACAATGCAGATCTGGATGACCTAAGAGTAGTACTGAGCCACCAAGTCAAACAAGTTGTAGTACAGTGGATCCCATCTCATCGCAACATCTGCAGCAATGAAGAAGCTGACAAACTAGTAAAGGAAGGTGGACAGCTACCACAGCCTGACATAAGTATAACTTTTGAAGAGGCCAAGACTTTTATCAGAAGCAGATACAGAAACAAATGGGAAGCAGAACATCCAGGCCACACAAACAATGATGCATATTACCAGCTCAACAGAAGAGAACAAGTGATAATCTTCAGACTCCGCACGAGCCACAACAGATTGACATCATCATCATCAGTTGCCATCTCCACAACGGAGGTTGGCTGTAATGGATCTCCAACGTCTTCTGTCTCTTGTCTTGGTGGTACACTCTGATAGACTCTTTCCCGTCCATCTCTTGATGTTATCTTCCCACTTATAGCGCTGTCTTCCCCTTGCACGTTTACCTTCAACTCTCCCTTCTGTTATGGTCTTCTGCAAGGTGTTATGCCTTTTTATGTGGCCAAAGTATTTTAGCTGCCGAACTTTGACCTCTCTCATTAGTTCTCTTTTCATACCTAGATTTTCTAGGACCTCCTTATTTGTTTTCATCTCTTTCCATGAGATACGCCCCATTCTTCTATATATCCACATTTCAAGAGCCTCAATTCTTTCTTCCAAATGCTTATTCATCGTCCATGTTTCTGCACCATACAGAAATGCAGAATATATATAACACTTTATGATTCTCAGTTTTAATTTATGAGATAACTGTTTGGATGTCAGTATATGTTTCATGTTGTTGAATGTAGCTTTGGCCATTCCTATTCTCTTCTTGATTTCTGTTTCACATCTGCCATCTTCTGTTATTATATGACCAAGATATACGTAGCTCTTGACTTGTTCCAGGATTTTCCCATTTACGCTTATCTTTAATGTGGGTTTATCGTCTGTTTTGCTAATTATCATAGTTTTAGTTTTCTCAATATTAATGTCGAGTCCATATTCATGACTTATACTGTTCACTTGCTTCACTAGTTCTTGCAACTCCTGTTCGCTTTCAGCTAACAACACGGTATCATCTGCATATCTAAGGTTGTTTATTGATCTTCCACTGATGTTCAGTCCTGGTATTTCCTGTATCTGTTTGAAAATTTTTTCGGTGTATAAATTAAATAGGCAGGGGGACAGCACACAACCTTGTCTGACACCTCTTTTTATGTCTACGTATGGTGAATAATTCCTTCCCGATCTTACTGTGGCAGTTTGCTCCCAATAAAGGTTACTGAGTATTCTTATATCTTTTCCATCAATACCTATGTCTTTGAGGCATTCAATTATTTTCTCATGATGGATTCTGTCAAAAGCCTTCTTATAGTCAATGAAGCACATATACATACTTTTCTGGACCTCTGTATATTTTTCTGCTAATCTTCTTAGGCAAAATATTGCCTCTCTTGTTCCACTGTTCCGTCTAAAACCAAACTGTTCTTCTTGGATTTCGCTGTCTACTTTACTTTTTATTCTTTCCTGTATGATTTTGAGCAGTATCTTAATTGCATGACTCATCAGGCTGATTGTTCTGAAGTCTGAACATTCTGTTGCATTTGGTTTTTTGGGCAATGTTATAAAAAAACTGATGTCTTCATGTCGTGTGGTAAATATCCTGTATTGTATATATCATTGCATATTTCTGTGATTGTATCTATACCAAAGCTCTCCAGAGCTTCTATCATTTCAATGTTTATGTTATCCATGCCTGCTGATCTTCCTTTTTGTATCATATGAATGGCATTCTCTACTTCTGATCTGAGAATGTGTGGGCCTTCATTAGAATCTGGTGATGGTTTTTTACCATCTCTGTTGTCCTCGAATAGTTCTTTTACGTATTCTGCCCATCTGTTTGATATGTCTTTCTCATCAAGTAATATTACACCATTTTTGTTCTTGATACAGCTTCCTCCTTGTGCAAACCGCGACCGATTTGATAATTTCTTTATTTCTTCATGCATATATCTTGTCATGTGCTTTGCTTCCAAGTCTTCTATTTCCTTACATTTTGTTTCTATCCACCGTTCTTTTGCTTCTCTACACATAGTACGTATGTCATTGTCTATTGTTTTATATTCTGGAGTATTTTTTTGCTTTCTTTCTTTCTGCCATTTTATTCAAGATGTCATCTGTCATCCAAATTTGATTTTTCTTAGACTCCTTTTTAGGTAAATTTGCATTTGCTGATTGTATGCTTGTTTTTAAGCATTCCCATTTTGCGGTTGCTTTTTCTTCTGGGTTTTCTCTTCTATACTGCTCCATGCTTTCTGTCAATAACTGTTGGTATTTATTTTTGACTTCGATTAAATATTTCTGTTTTATATCTGGTTGTTTCAGCACTGATATTTCTATCTGGGGTTCCTCCTGTCTTCTGTTTCCTGCTCTTTTCAGCTTTATATTTACTTTGATGACAACTGGATTGTGATCTGAATTTATGTCGGCGCCAGGATGTGTCTTTGCACTTGTGACACTGTTCTTAAATCTATGTTTTATCATGATATAGTCGATTTGATTACGTGTTACATCTCCTGGGCTTTTCCATGTGTATAATTTCCTTGGGTGATGTTCAAAAAAGGTGTTACATATGACCAGCTGGTTTTCTTCACAGAACTGGATAAGTCTGTCTCCTCTATCATTTCTTGTCCCTAATCCATACTGTCCTACTATTTTCTTGTATTTTCCTTTTCCTACTTTTGCATTCATATCACCCATTACTATCAACACATCTGTAGATTTGACTGGTTTAAGTGTGTGTTGTAGCTCTTCATAGTATTCTTCTATTTCTTCCTCGCTGTAATCTTTAGTTGGTGCATAATTGACATACCACCTATTTAACAAGCTAAAGATAGTAGCAACCGATAAGTGTAACTGTGGCACCGATAAAATTACTGCTGAACATCTGCTTGAAATATGCCCAACATATGAGGAACAGAGAAAGCACATGTGGCCATCACCAGTACCATTCCTGAAGAAGCTCTATGGAGATAGTAGTCTCAAGCTGACCACTGCTTTCTTTGAACATATTCAAGCAGACGTCTGAGTGTGAACGAAGAAGAAGAAGAAGATATTACTTGTCAATTTTTGGGTGCCTGGAATGTAAGTCATTGATGTCCCCCCACTGGTGTAACATTGTAAAAATGGTTTCACTGCCAATTCCAACTGCACCACTTTGTCAAGGAAAACATCCCTGGTATAAATCAAGGCTACTTGCACATACATGGCTCTTAATGAAAAATATTTTAACTGTTAAATAATATGAAGTACTTATCTTGTCTACTGCACTGACCAGATGTTTCTAAAACTTTATTTTGCCTGCAAACTATGTTAAAGCACATTTATTTTATAAAACTTTGAAGACAACCATAATAAACAGATAAGTCAGTTAACCTGTTGCACACAGGATTCTCTGCCCATTTTGAAATTTAAGACCACGCTAAAGTAAAGCCCCATCTAGTTCCCAGGGATCTTTGATGAGACAAAGTGAGAACTGGACGACTGCACTCTCTTCGTGTCATAAGAGGCAACCAACAAGAGGCTGTGACTGAGGCTGATAACCTAAAATCATCTAAAACAAACTGCTACAGAATCCAGTCCTGAGGGAGCACATCAATCTTTGGTGTAGGCTTGCTCCAGGTGGACCAGTTGCTGTGGTGGTCCCATGTTTCATAAGAAGCAAAAAAGAAAACCAATAATGATGAATAAAAGGACAAATATAACAAGTACTTAACATACTTTGATTTAGACCTCTTATGTTTTTTCTTCTTCTCATCTCTTCTGTGAGGTGACCGTGATCTCCTGATTGGTGCTGCTCTGTTCTGTGGCCGACGCTGCCATGGTGGTGTCCTGTCTCGTAATCCTGACCATGCCCCTGGACGGCCAGTCCATCTAGGTGGACTGGGTCGACTTGGGGACCTGAGGAGAGAAGGAACAAAAAGGCTATCTGTGGTGACAAGTGAAATAATAACAGAAGAACAAAAACAGTACAATAATTCAGTTCCATATCAAATATAACACATTTATATAGGTAGGAATCTGACTGCTATTATCAATCTGAGTGTCCTATTGGCTAAGCTGTTACAGCCCTTAGTTACCAGGTTCCTGGCTCAAAACCTGCTAGTGTCACACTCCAGTCTACCCAACTGTAAAATGGGTACCTGACTCTGCTCTGGAGTTAGGGAATGCAAAGGCAGCAAGGAAGGCACCTGGTCACTCCTCCTCATAAGAAAGTTGGACCTAGTATGGTGCAGTCTCTAACACTCCACTCCCCTATGACAGTTTCCACAATGGAACTACCTTGACCTTTTATTATCAAACTGCATTTATGCCCATGTCAGCACATGATAAATATGTCAATTACCAAACATAAATATGTCCTGTCTAGATCATACACACAGTCAACACACATTTTGTTCACACAATCTAGAAGTGCACATGCAAGCATGCACACACAAAATACAGGCTCAAGGACAGACAGTAAATACTCAAATCAACATACCTGCTGTATAAACAATTAGTGCAAGTTAACATACTTTCTCTCAAGACAGTAAGTAAATGTAGCATATGTCCTGTCTCGACTACAAGTTAATGTACATCATGTCTAAGCTTTCACTGCAAGTTAACACATCTCCAATCTAGATTGTAAGTACAAGTAAACACCACCTGTCTAAACAACAGGGACAAGTTAACATACCTCCTGGATAAATAGTAGGTGCCCAGTAAGTACATGCTAGCATACATATTGTCTCGATTATAGAATAAGCTAACAAACCTCCTGTCTAAGCTACAAATTAACATACCTCCCATCTAGCACTGACTTCCCAGTTCGGCAGTCCTGGTTTGATCCCCAGTTGAGGTGGGATTTTTTAGGACATAAAGGGCTCAGGGTCAACCCAGACTCATGAACTTGGGTACCAGAGCAACTCTGGGAAGATTAAGGCGGCCGGCGAGATGCTGACCACTTCACCCTTAGTGTTCCGATGGTCAAGTTAATATGGGCCTAACACTATATTCTCAATATGCCTCAATGAGCATGAAATGGGATCCTTCTCTTTCCCATCTAGAATATAACTACAAGATAGTATATGTCCAATCTAGACTGTAAAAACCAGCTAACACATATCATGTCTAAAAAAACAGGGACAAGTTAACGTACCTCCAATCTAGACTATAACTACAAGTAAATATATCACAAGTTTAGACTGTCAAGTACAAGTAAACACATCAAAGCTTCTAAGTCATTATACTTCAGGGTAAAACTGTGAGTACAATTTAAAATATGTCATGTCTAGACAATAAGTACAACTTAATACATCACCAGCCTAGACTATCAAAAACAAATTAACACACCACTGTCTAACATTATTAAGTTCCCCTCAACTTCCTCGACCTAATATACAATTTTTGACTGCACCGTATCTCTGTTATCTCGTGTGTCTATCTACCTATCAAGCTTATCCCTCCGATCCTATCATATCTCTCCCTTTTTTTTTAAATATTGCATAGGCCTATCATTTTATATCCGTTTTATTTATTTTCGTAATTCCCTACTCTTCCTTCATACTATATATTTCTGCACTCTATCCTATTTATTTATTTTATTTTTTTTATTCATCTTTATTTTCATCTAGCGTGTTTTATGTTATTTATTTATTAAATATTTTTGTATTATTATTTTTTTATCTCTTGTTTCATTTTCTGGGCAATTCACTTTTCTCCTGGTTCTTTCCCCACCATGCCCTCTCTGAAATATTTTATCAACTCTCTCCGTGTGTCGGTTACCCCCAGCTTTAGCTCCCTGCCTCCTGATATATCCCGTGCCGCTATTGACTTTGCTTTCGTTACTTTCAAGAAAACCAGATTCACCTCTCATCGCCACTTTATTCATACCTGCCTCCACCACAAAATTCTTCCCAATGGATTCTCTTCCAATTTTCATCCATCTGCTGGCACACTCAATCCTAGGGAACAACGTCTCCTACAACGAATTGAGACCAGATGTGGCTTTCAACGTATGCGCGTAGTGGCTGCCAGTCACTCCCGCCTTTTATCGGATCTCAGTGCCCAACAGTCCCAGCTTCTGCTTCACTTACGTTGTCTCACCTCCAACAACTTCCCTCTCTATTCCATGATATGCACCACTATCCACACACTGAACCGGCAGCTGCATGAGTCCCTTTCCGCTACTAAACATCATAAACTATCCCGTCTCCTCCCTACCCCTAATGCTGCTCCTCCATCCTCCACTCCATCCCGCACTCAGGTAGTCTGCATCCCCCCAGATCTGTCGCTCTCGGAGGAAGAGCGCTCTGTTCTCAGTAAGGGCCTACAATTTGTTCCTCTTCGCCCGACCCTAGACCCATATAATCTCCTCCAGGATGTTCATCGATTTCACCGTCGCATGAGGCTGAAACTCCATTTTAGACAGGAGGACAGCACTCCGCAGTCTCAGGCTGAATCTGACATCTTCGCACGTTTTTCTGACTCCACGAAACCTCCTTTTACACCTAAACCTGGGGCTTCTCATGCCCTGGACCTGTACATAAAGAACACCATCCACGACATTCAGCAGCTCCGTCCTCGTAGATTGCACTATTCCAATCTCACGTCTGCGGAGTCCCATGTTCTCTCCCTTCTTCGCCGTAGAGACGACATTGTCATCAAACCGGCTGACAAGGGAGGAGCCATTGTCGTCTGGCAAAAGGACATACCTAAGTGAAGGTAAAAACCAGTTGACCAATGGCTCTTTTTACAGGCCCAGGACCAGCGATGCTACTGTCTCCAACAATCGCATTGTACACAACACCATTAAGCAGCTCATCACCAGCCAAGCTCTTCCTCCCCGCGCATCTCTTCTTAGGTGTGATACTACACTGTAATTCGGTCTTTCAACCGGCCCGATTCTGTCGTCTATTTCTGTCGTCTAATTTGTATTTCCGGGCCGATCCTGTTCTTTTATTTTGAATTTTCACCATTTTTTTCTTCTCATTTGAATATATATCGTGTTTGGTATTTTTGAGTAGAATAAATTAAATGGGGTTCGTTTTATGACGGTAGGTTTAGTTTACACTCGACCAGTTTTACCCCCTTCTGAATTTTTCGCGATTCCCGTAGATTTCATTGTTTACGGAAATCGATATTTTCGGGCACTCCTGTATGACGCGTCAGTAGCACGAGGCCTCACGTAATGTGACGCAATTTTCCGGCACGCGGGATTTCCAAAGGTTGCTAGTATTGATTTTTCCTAGCGCTCCCATTGGTCCGCGATTTGTGTAGGACGGGAAGCCGCGTGGGCGGTTTCTCTTGTATATAATGAGACAGAAAACGGGGATTCGGTCTCTATGAAAAATAATTGCCTGGCCGTCAGACTACGTGATTTATCGTTCTCCATTGCGGGAAGAAAAAAACGATAATCGCGAGTCTCGGCGAAACAGTGGGGAGCATAATTTTGTCAAATAAAATTATCCACGGCAAAAGACATATCTCAGGGTCAGTGTACTCGAGTATCGTCAGGAGCAAAAGAAAATTACCCTATGGTCTCTGGCAGTGAAGTCCCTATGCTTCAGCTGGACCGAGGTTGATTTATCATACAGCCGAGAGCATCGCTATTATAGTCTCTAGCAACGGCAGGTGGCCGGGAGACTAGTTTCATTTTGTACAGCCTGAAATCAAGGCTGTGTTTTTTTTTTCCTCTAACTCCGGAGCGGGTTAAAAGAGGGAAGCTATTCAGCAGCAGAGAAGTTTTGTCTACAGTTAATCAAGTCCCTCATGCTTGATATCCGAACATCGTCATCACCAAAATCAGGAACAGGTGACAGGGTTACCATACCTAGGTCCTGATAGAAATCAAGAGAAGAGCGTAACGGAGACGCCGCATCATCAGCCCTCGAGTGTTAGAGAGACACTGAGATCAAGAGAGAAAGATAGAGAAGGAGGGAGAAAATAGACAGGACCAGTAGGGTCCGTTCAGTATCCATTGGACGGATAGACACTGAGTCTGCGTTCGAAAAAACAAGTCTATTATTTTTAGCATTTCTTGTGGTGTAGTTATCGGCGCCTATCGCCTAACTAGTAAAAAGCTGTGTAGCCGTTCGTTGAGGAAGAGTCACCAGGACTAAGACAGTAGAAATTTATTAGTGTTAGAGAGTGGAGGCTAAAAGTTGACAGCCCCACCAAATTAGATTTGGTTTAAAGCACTAACCATTTTTTATTGTTCCTCAGCAGGGTGACAGGAAGAGTGAATGTGATTGAGGTTTTTTTTGTTGAGTGTCTCTCAATTTAATTGTTACTTTGGTTTTTCCAGGCCGTGCAACAGTGCACGCTATCGACTGACTTGATGACGTAATATGCCATTTTATGTTTTTCTTGTATGTAAATAAATATATACATATATTATTTACTGGATCAGCTTCTATTCTTTACTATACTTACTCTATGTTGTCTGTATAGTGGTGTTTGTGGTCGTAATTATACACCTTATCTCCTTGTGTTTCAAGGCAGTCAGAGGTGGGGAGACTATAGCCATTTTTTTTAGTCACGAAGCGGCAGGGGGAGATTCAAATCCTGGGTCTATCTCTTGAGCCAATAGTCTCACCTGTCCACAGGCATGTCATTTTTCATCTAAATTCTATCTTCTCAGACTTTCTCATACTAGGGTCTTGCTTTCATTCAGGCACACTCTATAAACTTAAAACCACTTCGTGACATTAGGATTCATGATAGTTCTTTGGGCAAGCCTGTATTCTACATGCTCCCCAAAATTCATAAGATTGAGAACCCTTGCAGACCTATTGTCTCGGCCTGTTCCTGTCCTACTGAACACATGTCCGACTTCCTCGACAGCATTTTCCAACCTATCGTTCAGAATCTTCCCTCCTTTATCAAAGACACTAATCATGCTCTTACAACTTTCTCCTCTATCCGACTCTCAGCAGACCGCTCCTACCGTCTTTTCTTGTTAGACGTCTGTTCTCTGTATACCTCAATTCCCCACCCCGATGGTCTCCGAGCTCTTCGGTTTTTTCTTGACCAGCGCACTTGTCCCTCTATTCCCACTGACACTCTTCTCCGTCTTGCTGAACTGGTCCTTCAACTGAATTCCTTTGAATTCAATGGCCAGTTTTTTGACCAAATTAGTGGTGTTGCCATGGGAACGAAGATGGGTCCTAGCTATGCCTGCCTGTTCATGGGCCACTTGGAGCATCTGATATGGCAACAATACTCCGGTCCTTTCCCTGGGTTTTACCGCAGATATATCGATGATGGCATAGGTCTCACAGATATGTCCGAGACTGATTTATCCCGCTTCATCGACTTTGTCAACCACTTCCACCCCACTATCAAGTTCACCTCCCTCATCTCCACAGTATCTGTCAACTTTCTTGACATTACTATTACTATCACACCCTCTGGCCTCAATACCTCAGTTTACTACAAGCCGACAGATGCCCATAGCTACCTTCTGTATACCTCTTCTCATCCTCGGGCTTGTCGTGACTCCCTTCCATTTTCACAACTTCTCCGCCTCCATCATTTGTGCCAAGACGATGATGACTTCCACTTCCGAGCCAATGAGATGTTGGATTTCTTCCGTAGCAGACTTTATCCCGAACATGTTCTCACCTCTGCCTTCCAACGTGTTCTCCCCATCTCTCGTCAGGAGGCCTCAAACCTCACTATAAATCCACTTCGGATAGAGTCAAATTAATCTTGACCTATCACCCACACAGTACTGCAGTCAAACAGATCCTTTTCCGCCACCTACCTATCCTTCAAGCAGAGTCTGTGATCCAAGAAGTATTCGGTGAAGCACCTTTGGTGGCATATAGACGCGACAAGAACTTGAAGGATCTTCTTGTTCACAGCCGTCTCCCAAAAGAAAATGCCACTCACTTTGGCACATTACCCTGTGGTCGGACACGATGCAACACGTGCAAGTATGTCATCTCAACCCACAAGGTGTCTTTTCCTGAGGCTACGTACACCATCACTAGTAGCTTCAAATGTGAGTCGCGTAATGTCATTTATACGATCATATGTAAACGTTGCTGCAAAACCTATATTGGCCAAACAGGCAAACGACTTGGGGACAGGTTCAGCCAGCACTTGAATGACATCTCTCAGCACAAATCCACACCAATTGCCATACACTTCAATGGCCCTGACCACCAGGGTCCCATCGACATCCAGGTCACGGCGATCAGATCCTGCTCCTCTGACACTGCTAGCCGAGAACAGCTTGAGAACCGTCTTATCCACCGCATGGGGTGTCTAAAACCAGCTGGGCTCAACACTCTACACACCTTTGTCTGAGGTCACCCTTTCCTCGCCTGTTCTACTTTGACTCTTTCCACTCTTATCCCATTTTTCTATTTTCTGCCGCCCTCTAATTATACGCATGAATATATAATACACTGTTTTTAATATGTCTAGATTTTTTATTCTATTTTTTATTTATTTATCTTCGACTCATTCTGTTCCCTTCTATTTCCAGTCCCAACTTCTATTAAGTTTGGGTAGTTTATTGCTTAGTTTCGTTTTTTAGTTTCTAAGTATGTTATTGTGTACATCCGGTGGTGGCAGTCATTTCCCTTTCCTGGCACGCGCCCATAAGCGTTAGGACTTTGCCGCCTTCAGGGAAGTACCTATTTTTTAATTTTTATATTTTTTTATATATCTTTTTAGGTTCTCATGTGTCCTATCTAACCTTCACTTTCTTTCCTTTCCCTGACGAAGGCCTTGTGGCTGTAACGTTGGCTATTTTCTCATTCTTTTGTCCCCGTAAGACGAATCACCTTTTTTCGATTTTTTTTTTCACACCCATCCATTAAGTTTATATACTACAGAGTAAACTGTTAGTACAATTTAACATACTTCCTGTCTAGTCTATAACTACAAGTTAATACAAATGTCTAGACTGTGAAATACAAATTAATACACCAGTCTAATTTTATTAAGCTTATATACTACAGAGTAAACTACAAGTTAACATACCTCTTGTCTAGACTATAAGCACTTGGTGGAGTTGGTGACCGCCGTCTTTTCTTCTTTTCCTTGGGGGACTTTAATCTCTTCTCTTTTGTCAAAACCAGCTTAGGTCTGGACTGGTTATTATATTCAAATATAATTGGAACTGAAGGTGCTTCTGCTGAGGAGATGTCAGGAAACAGCATTACACCTCATGACTACAGAACCAGAGATCAAGAACAACAACTACAACTTACTCAGACAGAATGTCAAGTCAGAGTAACCATTCTTTTCCTCTTTCACTCCTTGTGGCACATGGAACCCACCTATGCAGCTGGCTCTCTTGCAGGAAGCCTGAACTAGAGCATCTGTGTGCTCTGCAACAACGGCAACTGTACCAATTTGTTTGACATGATGAGGTTGCCATTGTCATCAACTGCACAAAGTTATAGTTCAACATGGTTTTTAAAAGAAATTCCAAAATATGCTATTTTCTAAGTTAGTATGTTTTTAATTTTCACTGGATGGTTTCTTTGGTTAATCTGTATGTATCTGTGGCGAGTCTTTCATGAGTTTGGACTACTGACTCAAATCCTTATTTGTTTTTTATATGTTAGCTTTAGTTTTTGTAATATAGTGTTTTATTAACTTTTGCAGTTCTGAAGGGGTCTTTGTGCCTATGAGATTTTCTACCCTCATTTCTACATTGTGGTTACTACAGTGTGTCTTAATGTTTTGCCTCTGTTGGTCATATTTCTTGCAGTCCACCAGAAAGTGTCTAATTGTGTTTGGTTCTTGACACTCTTCACATGTGGGTTCCTCAATCATGAAATATCCAGTTCCAAGCTTGAGCCTCAGCAATTTTTTATTAATTGGTATTTTTAGTTCATCTTTTATTTGACATTTTTTGCTTGGTTTTTTAAGGATTTTATATGAGTGTCTTGCTTTTTTACTTTGGTCCCATGCTGTTATCCACTCTTTAGTTATTGCTTGAGCAATTAAGCTCTTAATTTCAAACTTCCCTAAGCCTACTTCAATTTTGTTATGGCTAGCCCCCCCCCCCCCCTTTTGGCTTCTTTGTCTGCAAGCTCATTTCCTGCTATCCCCACATGTGATGGTATCCATGTTATTGTTGCACTGCATCCTATAGTTTGTAGATATGTATTAACCTGTAGTATTTCCTCTATAATATCTGGCCTGCTACATTCATTTCTGTTTCTGATAGCTAATACTGATGATAGGGAATCTGTGAGAATGGTTACTTTTTTTGGTGGATTTTCTGCAGCTATTTCTAAAGCTTTTAGGATTGCCACTAATTCTGCTGTAAAGATGGATGTATTACCTGTTACTTTGTATCTTTTATAAATTTTTAATTTTGGTATTGCTATTCCTGCTCCTAATTGTCCTTCTTCATCTTTTGACCCATCTGTATATATAGTTAGGCTATTATTTATATACCGTTCTATGTACTCTAGTGTTTTACTTTTTGCTGAGATTATGTCGTTAGATTTATTTATGATCTTTGTTAAGTGGGAGTCAGTTTCTGGCACTTTTAATTCCCATGGTGGGATCTTTGCTTTATACAGAGCACTACTGTTTATCGCATTAAATAGGTCTGGGTATTGATCCACTTCATCCATTGTTTTCCACCCTGACGGGTATCTATTATGGTTTAATGGAATGTGGCCCATGTACTGGTTACCCCTATCAAAGGTTTTATGTGCTGGGTGAGTTGGATCTTTTGCCACTCTTGCCCAGTAGCTGAATCTCAGTTCTTTTTTCCTTAGCTCCAGGGGTATAATGCCTAGCGCTACTTCTAGTGCCTCTGCTGATGTTCCCTTTGAGGCACCTGCTATTATTGACATGAAACTAAATGTGGTATCTATTTATATTGAGACAATACAGCAACAAACTATGTTGGTTCCAGGAACAACTCTTCACCAACCACAAAGACAAACAATGGACATACAGAAAAAAAAGCAAATGTAATCAAGAGCAAATAAATACTAGGTATAATATTTCACTGGGGAAAATGCATACATCAAATTAAGAATTAAACAGAAATGAACTAAAATTTTGTTTAAATATTAAAAAGAAAAAAATAGAAAAGATCAAACTGAAGCAGACATCAAAAGAATAACAAAACTACGGACCCACACTGACAATGAAGGTCAGAGGTCATCATTATTCTCTTCTTCTTCATCACCCTTCAATTCCCCAAGGAGCCCAGGCCTTCATGCCAAGTTCTCCTGTCCTGTGCCATCCACTCAATGTTTTCATTTCTCTCTTCCGAGTAGTTTTTGTCTTATCCTGGGGATTCCAGACCAAGGACTACATTGAAATGCTATTAACCAGTTTCCTTAATGTGTGTCCTATCCATCACCAGCATCTTCTTCTTATCTTCTGTTCCCTGGATACTTGCCTGCTTCTTATCATCAGTTCCACATGGGTGATCTCGTCTTTACCTAATTATATATGTAAAATATACAAATTGGTATATTTGTGATGCTATATTGCTTCTAATGCATGGATTTTAATTTTCTGTACCATATTCATTTCCCTGAAGCAAACAGAATTCAAGTTTCTCAAAGATAGTTTCATGTGTAAAAATAATTTTGACTGGCTAATTTTTATGGGGTCCTTTGATGGGTCATCGAAATAATAACGTGGCTGGAGGTATTCCAGTAGAGTGGTAGGGTACCTCCTTATACGCAAATAAAGCTGCAGGTAAGAACGAATCATAGGATTCTGGTTTCTCCTGTGCGAGCTTAAATAAATTTGTAAGTAGAGTCCCGTTATATCTTTCCACTTGTCCAATCGATTGTAGATGATAAAATGTGCTTACGACAATATTTGAAAAATCCTAAAAACTTCCTCCATCAGTTTCCCTCTGAACTGTGAACCATTGTCAGTTAATATCTAATAAGGGTATCCTAATCTTGTGAATATTGAGAGCAAAGCCTCTCCTACATGTACTGAGTCTGCTGAGGGTAGAGCAATCGCTTCTTCCCACATAGTACATGTCTACCAGAGAAAGGATGCATTTTTTCGGAAACTGACGAAAAGCGCATACATTCTGCAGAAATGAAGAATTTAATGAAAAGTAAGCTGCAAAGTATGACAACGAACATTGAATCAATAAAGGAAAATACCAGAGATGATTCCTACATAGCAGGGGGATACTGAGGTGAGTAAATTTTGTGTAAAAGTGTAATTCCTCCCTTTTTTCTTAATTTTCTCAAAACCTCATTTTTCACACAAATGTGGGCACGTTGCCCACGATTTTTCAAAAAACTATTAGTGATACAGCAGTAAATTTTGGGCCACATGCTGTACACATAGTGCTCATTAAAATAAACTAAAATAAAGGATATATGTTAACAAACTACAAAACTGTTGAGAAATAGCTAAGATACCCCCCTTAAAAATTTCAACTATTTTTCGATTGGTATGTTAAAATCCAAAAAAACTCAGATATCATACCAATCAAAATTATTTTAGTATACAATCATTATCATATATTAACAAATAAAACAGCCAAATTTCATAACTCAAGTTATACTCACATTTGAGATATCTTGGGCAACAAAATACCCAAAAAAAGCTAAAATTTGCCTTTTTTTCACTGTTTTTTCCGCCATAGATTGCAAGTTTTTAGTATATACCTCAATGTTTTGTATTTTTTTCAGTCATTGTGCTTGTATAAATGACCAGATATAGATATTAACTTATAATTCTGTGTTTTTCATTTTGGGGGTTTAACCTCCCCTTAATCTTTAATTCTACACAAGTACTCACTTATAAAACTCCATTTTGATATTCTCCATGTTTCACAGTCATACAACAGGACTGACTCCACATCTAAAGTCAAGATTCTGACTTTTTTAAATGTCCATGTTCCTCATTAGAATGAAAGCTCTTCTTGCCTTTTCTATTCTCATTTAGATAATGATATGACCGTCTGTTCCTCCAACTTTTGCTTTATTGTTGCCAAGATATACGAGTATGTATGACCGTGTGTAGTTAAAGGTGTCCTATGAACAGATAAAGAAACACCGTACAAGGAGGCTAATGTCAGGTTATGCCTGAAGCTGACAACCTTATCATGTCAACCATGTTGCCACAGAAACCACTGATGCTTAGTGCAGACTTATTGTAAGGGAAACCAGCTACAGTAGTGGCTCCCATGCTCCATAAGGAGTGCACAGAGAAATGAAGATGATGATTGTACATCTTGTAGGGATGTTTCTTCCAGTGCACTCTATATGTATGATTGTACCATCTTGTAGGGATGTTTCTTCCTGTGCACTCTATATGTATGATTGTACATCTTGTAGGGATGTTTCTTCCAGTGCACTCTATATGTATGGATTGTACCATCTTGTAGGGATGTTTCTTCCAGTGCACTCTATATGTATGATTGTACATCTTGTAGGGATGTTTCTTCCAGTGCACTCTATATGTATGGATTGTACATCTTGTAGGGATGTTTCTTCCAGTGCACTCTATATGTATGATTGTACCATCTTGTAGGGATGTATCTTCCAGTTCACTCTATATGTATGATTGTACATCTTGTAGGGATGTTTCTTCCAGTGCACTCTATATGTATGGATTGTACATCTTGTAGGGATGTTTCTTCCAGTGCACTCTATATGTACAATTGTACATCTTGTAGGGATGTTTCTTCCAGTGCACTCTATATATACGATTGTACATCTTGTAGGGATGTTTCTTCCAGTGCACTCTATATGTACGATTGTACATCTTGTAGAGATGTTTCTTCCAGTGCACTCTATATGTACGATTGTACATCTTGTAGAGATGTTTCTTCCAGTGCACTCTATATGTACGATTGTACATCTTGTAGGGATGTTTCTTCCAGTGCACTCTATATGTATGATTGTACCATCTTGTAGGGATGTTTCTTCCAGTGCAATCTTATTATCATTTGCTGCATTTACTCTCATTATCTTTGTTCCCTGTGTATTTTCAAACCCAACTGCTGTGACCTCTTATCAAGTATTTCCATTTTATCTTACATCCAAATGTTGTAATGACACAAAAATAGCCATGTCGTAGTGTTGACAAAATATAGATTCAAGCTGTTTTGTCTACTGAATAAAATTTCTGTTGGATCACCATCAATATCATCTATTTTTTTTATTTTGGTGATTCACGTAGAACAAAGGACAATAATTGTTGATTGCCACTTATTTCTATTCTGGGTGGTGTTCTTCTGTATTGTCCATGAAGTTCTGGTTAATTTCACTATGATTCTTCCAGTTGTGCTCCATACAGAGAATGGAGTCACAACTACAGCTGACCCCCTGTTCCGTAGCATTCATATGCTCGAGCAGCAGTGTTTTCTGTCTGTCACAACTTGTTTTATACGATGACACTGTCATTACTATTACATATACAGGAACCTCATATTAGTTACCTCAAAGGACAAGCCTGATGAAGCAATATTATTACTCCATTGTCTCCTCCCCCAACTACGACAGATTGGTCATGTCTGCAGAATGGGACAAGATTGGCAACCACGACAAGTATGGGAAACTAAGAGCCAGGGACCCAGACCTAAAGGATGACCCAGTCCACTGGGAGGACAACATTAGACAATCTCTGAAGGACCTAGGACTAGATTGGAACCAGGCCTGGAGGAAGACAGCCAATAGGACATAATATAGCCCTCTCTCTGGCAAACCTCTACATCCCAGGGTACAAGAGGAATGATCAAGTAAGTAAGTATTGTCTCCTCAGAGACCCCCAGGTAATTCACAGGACTCTGGTTGCCATAGCGTCCTCTAACACTGTGCATCTCCAGGCTGTATTCAGACAGTCATTCATTCATTCCCTTTTCACTCTATATAGCATGGAACTGTCATTGCTGCTAGACCCATTGCAGGAAATCTGCATAGAAGCATGTATGTGCTCATACAGTGCTGGTTTATGTAGCAATATGTTTTACATGATGAGGTTCCCAGCAGAAGGTTGTTGCGTGACGTATGACTATGGTGTAGCATTCTTCTTCTTCTTCTTCCATCCTTAGCCAACGACCGGCAAAGCAGTCAGTGGCCATTACGCCTAGTGGCGTCTTAAGGGCAACAGCGAATAGATTTTCTTTGCCGTTGTTCCCATCACGCCTAATGGCGTCTTTAGGGCAATGACAAATCAATCCATTTGTCGTTGTTTCCGTAATCAAAGTGACTGGCAAACGGGTGATCAGCCCGTTGGGATGGTGTAGCATATGTGCCATCAAATCATCATCAAATTTTTGGCTAAGATCAAGACAAGACTCAGCTTCTTCATTTCTGTCGATAAGGTTTCCGCAGTTTAACTTTCACTTCTCACTGTTCCTGCCTGATTTATCTCTGGCCTCCACACTTTTCTCTTCCCTTCTGGGTTTCTTTCATGTGCAAGTCTGGTTATACTGGCCGGATGTTCCTTGTGGAGTGTCCTATCCATCTGCACTTCATCTCTTTAACCTCTGGTGGTACAGGTTGTTGTCCATCCTCAGGCCAATGCTACAGATTTTGGCCATGTGATATGATGGAGACATGTCGGTGAAGAGTTCATGACAGAATGTCATGTTAACGAAAGCATGCCACACTTCTAAAATACACAGCCGGACAGATTTTACATTTGCACAGAATATTTTTATTTATTTTACCCGGGTGAATACTTCGGAGTTCCCCATAGAGAAATTAAGGCCAATCTGACCTTATTCTTTTTTGGCTGTGACTTGATACATTCTTCCATCTACAGTAATGTTTCTTCCTGAATAGGTAATACTGTTGTTCTTCAAATACCCAACCACTAATTTGTTATAACATATTTTGTCTATTATTTATTCTCATTACCTTTGTTTTGTTTACAGAGATGTGCAGCCCTATTTTTGTTGCTTGTACCTGTAGTCTATATATTTGTTTAAATATCTTGTTGTTTATAAGACATGACCCTTGTTGTTTATAAGACGTGAGTGACCCTTGTTGTTTATAAGACATGACCCTTGTTGTTTATATAAGACGTGACTTGTTGTTTATATACGACGTGACCCTTGTAGTTTATAAGACGTGACCCTTGTTGTTTATATAAGACATGACCCATGTTGTTTATATAAGACGTGACCCTTGTTGTTTATATAAGACGTGACCCTTGTTGTTTATATAAGATGTGACCCTTGTTGTTTATAAGACATGACCCTTGTTGTTTATATAAGACATGACCCTTGTTGTTTATATAAGACGTGGCCATTGTTGTTTATAAGATGTGACCCTTGTTGTTTATAAGACGTGACCCTTGTTGTTTATAAGACGTGACCCTCGTTGTTTATATAAGATGTGACCCTTGTTGTTTATAAGACATGACCCTTGTTGTTTATATAAGACATGACCCTTGTTGTTTATATAAGACGTGGCCATTGTTGTTTATAAGATGTGACCCTTGTTGTTTATAAGACGTGACCCTTGTTGTTTATAAGACGTGACCCTCGTTGTTTATAAGACGTGACCCTTGTTGTTTATAAGACGTGACCCTTGTTGTTTATAAGATGTGACCCTCGTTGTTTATAAGACGTGAGTGACTTGTTGTTTATAAGACTAACCCTCGTTGTTTATAAGACGTGACTGTTGTTGTTTATAAGTCGTGACCCTTGTTGTTTATAAGATGTGACCCTTGTTGTTTATAAGACGTGACCCTTGTAGTTTATAAGACGTGACCCTCATTGTTTATAAGATGTGACCCTTGTTGTTTATAAGACGTGACCCTCGTTGTTTATAAGACGTGAGTGACCCTTGTTGTTTATAAGACATGACCCTTGTTGTTTATAAGATGTGACCCTTGTTGTTTACAAGACGTGACCCTTGTTGTTTACAAGACGTGACCCTTGTTGTTTACAAGACGTGACCCTCGTTGTTTATAAGACGTGACCCTCGTTGTTTATAAGACGTGACCCTCATTGTTTATAAGATGTGACCCTCATTGTTTATAAGACGTGACCCTTGTTGTTTATAAGACGTGACACTCATTGTTTATAAGACGTGAGTGACCCTTGTTGTTTATAAGACATGACCCTTGTTGTTTATAAGACGTGACCCTCATTGTTTATAAGACGTGACCCTTGTTGTTTATAAGACGTGACCCTTGTTGTTTATAAGACGTGACCGTTGTTTATAAGATGTGAGTGACCCTTGTTGTTTATAAGACGTGAGTGACCCTTGTTGTTTATAAGATGTGACCCTTGTTGTTTATAAGACATGAGTGACCCTTGTTGTTTATAAGACATGAGTGACCCTTGTTGTTTATAAGACGTGAGTGACCCTTGTTGTTTATAAGATGTGACCCTTGTTGTTTATAAGACGTGACCCTTGTTGTTTATAAGATGTGACTTGTTGTTTATAAGACGTGACCCTTGTTGTTTATAAGACGTGAGTGACCCTTGTTGTTTATAAGATGTGTGACCCTTGTTGTTTATAAGACGTGACCCTTGTTGTTTATAAGATGTGACCCTTGTTGTTTATAAGACGTGACCCTTGTTGTTTATAAGACGTGAGTGACTTGTTGTTTATAAGACGTGAGTGACCCTTGTTGTTTATAAGACATGACTGTTGTTGTTTATAAGACGTGAGTGACCCTTGTTGTTTATAAGATGTGACCCTTGTTGTTTATAAGATGTGACCCTCGTTGTTTATAAGACGTGACCCTTGTTGTTTATAAGACGTGACCCTTGTTGTTTACAAGACGTGACCCTCATTGTTTATAAGACGTGACCCTTGTTGTTTATAAGATGTGACCCTCACTGTTTATAAGACATGACCCTCGTTGTTTATAAGATGTGACCCTCGTTGTTTATAAGACATGAGTGACCCTTGTTGTTTATAAGACGTGAGTGACCCTTGTTGTTTATAAGACGTGACCCTTGTTGTTTATAAGACGTGACCCTCGTTGTTTATAAGACGTGACCCTTGTTGTTTATAAGACGTGACCCTTATTGTTTATAAGACGTGACCATTGTTTATAAGACGTGAGTGACCCTTGTTGTTTATAAGAAGTGAGTGACCCTTGTTGTTTATAAGATGTGACCCTTGTTGTTTATAAGACATGACCCTTGTTGTTTATAAGACGTGAGTGACTTGTTGTTTATAAGACGTGAGTGACCCTTGTTGTTTATAAGACGTGACCGTTGTTGTTTATAAGACGTGAGTGACCTATAAGACGTGAGTGACCCTTCTTGTTTATAAGATGTGACCCTTGTTGTTTATAAGATGTGAGTGACCCTTGTTGTATATAAGACGTGAGTGACGTGACCCTTGTTGTTTATAAGACATGACCCTTGTTGTTTATAAGATGTGACCCTTGTTTATAAGACGTGAGTGACCCTTGTTGTTTATAAGACATGATCCTTGTTGTTTATAAGACACGAGTGACTTGACCCTTGTTGTATATAAGACGTGAGTGACGTGACTCTTGTTGTATATAAGACGTGACCCTTGTTGTATATAAGACGTGAGTGACGTGACCCTTGCTGTTTATAAGACGTGACCCTTGTTGTATATAAGACGTGAGTGACGTGACCCTTGCTGTTTATAAGACGTGACCCTTGTTGTATATAAGACGTGAGTGACATGACCCTTGTTGTTTATAAGACGTGAGTGACGTGACCCTTGTTGTTTATAAGACGCGAGTGACGTGACCCTTGTTGTTTATAAGACGTGGCCCTTGTATATAAGACGTGAGTGACGTGACCCTTGTTGTATATAAGACGTGAGTGATGTGACCCTTGTTGTTTATAAGACGCGAGTGACGTGACCCTTGTTGTTTATAAGACGTGGCCCATGTATATAAGACGTGAGTGACGTGACCCTTGTTGTATATAAGACGTGAGTGACGTGACCCTTGTTGTTCCTGGGGCAGTCTCTGAGACTAAAAGGAACAGGACTACTCCTACATCAGACATTTTTGTGAGAGGTGACTAATACGAGGTTGTGCATGGGGCTGGTGGCCTCATTATGTCAAATAAGTTGCTATGGAAACCACTGCTGCAAGACTTTTATCAATGATGCATTCTTCTTCATGGGAGCCTTTTGTAGTAATGGCTCTATGCTTCTTAAAGAGAGTAAATAAGGAGATGACTGACAACGTGAAATAAGACAAATCATCTATGAAGCATATGTTGAATAATATAGCTTACAACATATGGAATGACACCTCATCATGTCAAACAAATTGCCTCATAACCCTTATTACAAAACTAGAGCATATGAAGAGCTGTAGCACAGGCTTCCCACATGAATTGTACTCTAATGGTGTACGATGCTAATGGTGTACGATGCTAATTGTGTACAATGCTAATGGTGTACGATACTAATGGTGTACGATGCTAATGGTGTATGATGCTAATTGTGTACGATGCTAATGGTGTACAATGCTAATTGTGTACGATGCTAATGGTGTACAATGCTAATTGTGAAGCAGATAAAAGAGGAAAAGAAGAAAGAAAAAAGATAACTTACCAACATATGAAGAGGGTATGTCTTCGGGTGGAGGTGGTGGTGGTGTTGATGATGGCTGGCTGGATTTGATCAGGTTTAAAAAGGCGGCTGCCTTTCTCTTACGTTCTACCTGCAGCTGCTTCTCCTTGTGGCTCTGTGAGATTCTCTCTTTGACAGCACTGGCCAGTTTATCCTTCAGCTTTTCTTCAACTGTCATTAAAAAAATCACATGACATTAATACACCAGACGCAGCCAGTCAATTTCATTAATACACCAGATGCAACCAATCGATTTCACTGTCCTTACATTGATTACCCTTCAGCTGACTATGCAGCATAGGCCTTCAACAAATTAATGTCAATCCTTCCTGTCCTGTGCCATCTATTCAAGGTCTTCCTATGTCTTCTTTCATGTTTATCTCCCATTACTTGTGCATGTGTTTTTCAATGTCTCTCTCATATACAGAGTTAACTAATTAGAACTGGGTGGACATGGTGCTGGCTACTCTATACAGTATAAACTTCAAGTCTAGCAAACTTCATCATTAACAAACCATCGTAAGCAAGAAATTGCTCTTACATTAAATGCTCAATTACAGAATTAAAAAAATCCCACACACATTCTTTATTTAAAAGCAACACAAGAAACAAATGAACAAATCTGGCTATAATGTTTTCACATTAGAAATATATATTTTTTTAAACACAATGAACAGCTCACATAAGAAATAGTTACCTGTCACGTCCCTCATTTGAACCAAGGGTAAAAGGGACAACTCTTCAAGAACAAACTTAAGTTCCATGTGTCAGGAACAAATGAAGTGTCTATAACTAAAAAAGACAGTCCAAGAAACAACCAAAATAAAAGTACACCAAGGACATACTTCACCCGTGTGTTACCGGGGCCCGAAAGGGGAGCAAAGAATAGTAACACTGTCCCCTACCAAGCATGTCGTAAAAAGCGACTAAGGAGGGTTGGGCATGGGGCCGGTTACACCATCCTGTAAAAAAAATTTAAACCACAAAAAACTTCAACAAATATGGACAAGTCAAATAAAGAAAATAAAACACAGCCATCCAAGACAGGGGAAGGTCCTCTCGCGGGGAGGCGTATGATGCAACACAGAGAAAGCCGAAAGGAGTCTGTGTTGCTGACTAACCTTCTTTCTTCTAGGAGAACTTCCAGATTTGGCACCTGGAATGTTCGGACATTAAACGAACAAGGGAAAGTGGCGCAAGTAGCAGCAGAAATGAGGGAATACAAAATCGAGGTTCTGGGAATGTGTGAAACAAAGTGGAAGGGGTAGACAGGAAGAAACTCATCACAGGTGAATTGGTGCTGTCCTCAGGACATGAAGACGAAAGTTCACACCACAGTGAAGGGGTAGCTCTTATGTTATCTAAAGAAGCACAGAAAGCACTAATTGAATGGGAAGCTGTTGGACCCAGAATAATAACAGCTTCTTTCAAAACAGCTAAAAAGAAAATTCATGTAAATGTCATCCAATGTTATGCACCAACTAATGACAAAGAAGAGTCTGTGAAAGAAGCATTTTATACTAAACTACAAGAAATTATGGATAAAGTAAAAAGAAGAGACATCACAATTTTGATGGGTGACATGAATGCAAAGATAGGTACAGTCAACACTGGATTTGAAGAAGTCATGGGAAAACATGGGCTAGGAGTAATGAATGAAAATGGAGAGCTATTCGCAAACTTCTGTGCTTCATATCAACTGGCTATAGGAGGAAGCATGTTTCCACATAAGAGAATACACAAGGCAACATGGATATCACCAGACCATAGAACAGAAAATCAGATTGATCATATATGCATAAACAAGAAGTTTAGATCATCATTGCAGGATGTAAAGGTATATAGAGGAGCAGATGTGGCATCAGACACCATCTTCTGATAGCCAAAGTAAAAATGAAACTCAAGAGATATGCACCAATGCAAAATTATAGACAACAGTTTAATGTAGGACAGCTAAGAAATCAAGAAACAAGAGACAAATTTGCGGTCACAGTATCCAACAAATTCCAAGTGCTCCAACAGCTGGAAGATGTAGAGAATACAGAAGACTATTGGCAGCAGGTCAAAACAGTATGGAAGGAGACATGTGAAGAAATACTGGGGAAAAGGGAAAGACAACAAAAAGCATGGATAACAACAGAAACCATCAATAAGATAAAAGACAGAAAAAACAAGAAAGCAGAGTTAAACACAAGCAAAACTAGAAGCTCCAAAGCCAAGGCTCAAGAAGTGTACACAGAAGCAAACAAAGAAGTAAAAAGAAGTATCAAAAGAGACAAGAGGAAGTATATTGAGGAGTTGGCAAGAGAGGCAGAAGATGCTGCAGCCAAAGGAAATATGAGAGAACTGTATAGCAGCACAAAGAAGCTAAAAGGGAAATACAAGCAAACAAGTTGCCTCATAAAAGACAAGAATGGGAAACTGCTCAGCAATATACAAGAGCAAATGAAGAGGTGGACAGAATATTTTGGGGACCTTCTCAATAGACCAGCTCCACAAAACCCGCCGGACATCCAGCCAGCAGAAGAAGAGCTACAAATTAACGGTGAAAGACCAACGAAGGAAGAAATAAAGAAAGCCATAAAGCTTCTAAGAGAGGGAAAAGCGTCGGGACCTGATGGCATTCCAGCAGAGGCCATCAAAGCAGATATCGACACGGCTACAGAGATGTTATATAAATTACTTGGTAAAGTCTGGGAAAAGGAAGAGATACCAGCAGAATGGAAGGAAGGATATCTGGTTAAGTTGCCTAAGAAGGGAAATTTACAAGAGTGCACAAATTATAGAGGAATAATGTTACTATCAGTGCCAGGAAAAGTATTAAACAGGATTATCCTTGAGAGATTAAAAGAGTCCATAGACAAGAAACTGAGAGATGAACAAGCAGGTTTTCGACAAAACAGATCATGTACAGACCAAAAAGCCACTTTGAGAATAATAGTTGAACAAAGTCTGGAATGGAATTCACCACTATACATCGGATTTGTGGACTACGAAAAGGCATTTGACAGTGTAGACAGAGAATCACTTTGGAAATTGATGAGGCATTATGGAGTTCCCCTGAAGATCATTAATTTAATAAAGAAAACATATGAAGACATGACATGCAGAGTTCTTCACGAAGGACAGCTAACAGAACCGTTTGGGATAAGAACAGGAGTGCGACAGGGATGCCTCTTGTCTCCATTTCTTTTCTTGCTGGCAATAGATTGGGTTATGAGATCATCGACAACACACAACAGAAATGGAATCCAGTGGACTCTGACTAAGCAGTTGGATGATCTGGATTTTGCTGATGACTTGGCTCTTCTGTCCCATAACCGTAATCAGATGCAGGACAAATTGAAAACACTCGATGAGAGGTCACAGCAATTGGGTCTGAAAATACACAGGGAAAAGACAAAAATAATGAGAATAAATGCAGGTAATTGTGACGAGAGTACTGAGATTCTGTCTTTCAAATGGCCCATGTCTTTTTCTCATTGCAATTTGTTCACTATATTTTAGGAGGGATTACAGGTAATCCTTCTCCATGTTTCTTCTCCTTCTATTATTTACGTTTTTTTCAAGATGAGATCACGATGGAGTTTGATCTATGTGTTTAGAATGGGGGTGTAGGGAATTAGAAAGTATTAATCTAGATTAAGATTATAGAGGCTAGATCAGGATTTGCACCAGTGTCCTTTTTTTAAAGATATTGCGTGGCCATATACGCATTTTTCGGGAGTTAAATTATTTGCGGCCATTTTTGCTTCATTTCCGCAGTATAGGGCTAGGCTTAATCTCGTTTCTTTGTCTAAAACCCATGCACGTTACATCAGAACGATCTAAGGTTCTGATTGGCTGAGAGGTAACTGCAGTTGAAATGCAGAGCTCTCATTGGCTTTAGAACCACGCCGCGCATATGACGGCATGAAGTCGGCGCGTGGGGGTCTTGATTATAAAAAGGCCTATATTTCATAGCTTCTTTCTCTTTTAATGAAAAAATTGCCAAGCTGGGTGCCAGAAGCAAATTGTCGATTGCCTTCAGTTGGACATTCGAGATTTGGTAAGCATGAATTTTTGCGTGAGGACTTTATTTAATTTTTCCAGTCCTAGCCGATCATTTAAGTTTCTTGGGAAGTTTTAGTTTAATTTAATTCTTAACTCCAGAGCCATCAATTCGATCTTAGTGATAGACTTGAAACTTTTTAGGTCCATTTAATTCCTTGTTGAAAGAATAGCGGCATGGTTTAAAAGTTGAGATATCACCGCTTTGTATTATTGCAAAGTCGGTCGGGAGAGAAACTCGCATCTGCGAATCATATGTATTTACAGAATAGTCGGGAGCGTGTAATGTGTATTTTCATTTGTGATTTTAGTGAGAGTATTGATGCTCGCTATTTATATAGTTACGCATATATCTGTGGACGGAAGTGATAGAGGTATTAATTGGAGCACGTGTGTGCTATCAGTAATGAATATGTATTTGAACAGGAGCGCGTGGTTGAATAAACTGCGGCACCACGTGGCTGAACTACGGGGTTTTCAATTTGATAATCGGGGGTTATGTATAACTTTTGACGGCAGGTAGATGCTAGCGTAAACAGGATTATATGTTATTGATTTAAAGGGAATTATTTTGTATTACATTTTGAATGTGATTACTATTATTGACGGGAATTTTAGGAATTCCTAGAGAGGGCTAGTTTTAGTTGTGTTAAACATTACGGCATTAGTGTCAGCGTAAGAAGTAGGCCACAGTACGTCTGCCCAGACGGGCCAGTGAAATATTGTTGTTGCTCGGAGTTAGTCAGGCAGAACAAGCGATCTGGGTTAGCCAATGTTTACTTTGTAGGCTCAGGTAGAGAGGGGAGTTACGTGGTGAAGAGTAAGGAAGTTAATTGTTATTTGAAATGTATTATTATGGTTTGTTTAGCTGTTGTTTTGTTTTGTCTAAAACAGCAGGTACCGGCTTTGTGGGAATGAGAGTGGAATTTTGAGACCACAAAATTTCTCCCACGGCAAAGTTGGGGCATTAGCAGAACCGCAAGGGTTTTACGTTAGTTGCCAGTAGTGGAAGGAGAGGAAGAAAATACGTTTTCCCAGCCAGGGGAAGACATTTTCCAGCGAATAGGATTTTTGTGGATAAATCCTGAGCTCTGACGCTCGTTACACATGCAGATTTGGCAGGCTGCCGCGTTGTGGTAATTTTATGTTCGCTTCTTCACGGCCATAATAAAGCCGACGGCCCAGTTATAGGTACTCGGGCAGGTAATTTCAGAGTGGTAGAAGTCAGCTACAGTTCCAGTCCAGAATCCAGTGGGGTTCTGTTAAACCTCAGTCATCAATTCCAGAGTTAGTGGAGAGAGAGAGGGTAAACATTCTCTCTACTGAAGTCAGCACAGATAGGCAGAACTGTTAGTTTTGGTGAATCATAGCAGAGGACAGCTGCTGAAGTTTAGAGGTGCAGTTAGTTGTGTTCAGGAGATTCCAGGATAGGCTGTGTAGAACCGAAGTCTGTGCAGAGATTGTGTAGTCACTTCGCAGTCGTTCCAGCTATCAGTGGACTTAGAGTTAAGAGTTAGAATTTAGAACAGCTAGTTTGGAGTGTAGGCGACATCAAGTGCAGTGTAGTTCATTTCAATTAACCTTACCTTCTTTCTCCATACAGGTTGCAATTGTGGGAGAAGGGTTGGGGTTGATGCATTTTTAACTGTGCTTGATTTTGTTTCAGGTGTGCTTCCTCGCCTTTTTTGTATTTGACATGTATATGAGTTTGTTTATAGGTGTATAATAAACTTGTATAAATTGTAGCTGGCATCAGTCATTTCCTTTAGTACAGTAGCTATATGTTGTCTGTACCTTGGTGTTTGTGAATCTTAATTTAACCTTATCCCCGTAGGGTAGTTAGAGGTGGTTTGAGGCCATAGCAATTTAAACGTCCGAAGTGGCGAGGAAAGAATCAACCTCGGTTCTCAACCTCGGAGCCAATGGTCTCAACTTTCACATTTTGCACTATATTTCTATCTGAATCAAATTTTCCAGTCTTCCTTCTCACTAGTGTCTTGTCACTATAGGTAGACAGTCTCTAGTCCTAAATCCATTTCGTGACAGTAATGATAACAGGGTTGAACTTGAAGAAACACCAATTCAAGATGTAGAATCATACACATATCTTGGCAGTAATATAGACAAAGTTGGAGGGACAGACAGCGATATCAAAATAAGAATACAAAAGGCAAGAGGAGCTTTCATTGCATTGGGAAATATATGGAGATCAAGAGAAATCGGATCCAACACGAAAATAAGAATCTTCAACTCAAATGTGAAGTCAGTCCTATTGTATGGCTCGGAGACATGGAGAACAACAAAGACAACAACCAAAAAGCTACAGACTTTCATAAATGGGTGCTTGCGTAGAATAGAGGGATTAAAATGGTATGACAAGGTTACCAACGTGGAACTGATGACAAGAACTAGACAAGTGCCAGTGGAACAAGAGATGAGAAGAAGACGATGGCGATGGATAGGACACACACTGAGGAAACCTGTTGATAGCATTACAAGGCAGTCCTTGTTCTGGAACCCCCAGGGCAAGAGAGGCAGAGGAAGACCAAGAAGTACATGGAGAAGAGAGTTGGAAACAGAGGTGAAAATGATGAAGAGAACATGGAAAGAACTTGAGATGATGGCACGGGACAGGAGGACTTGGCATGTGTTTGTTGAAGGCCTATGCTCCTTTGGGAGTGGAGGGTTATGAATGAATGAAGGACATACTCGGCTGACAATTGAAATGAGCAGGAAAGAGCTTCACAGAGACACACATACAAGTGTGGAAACAATGTCATAAAAGTGGTGCCCCTGTGACCACTTAGGTTACAGGACAAAAGGAAAAGATAATAAGTACACTGATATGAGACAATGTTGGAAAAGATTGTGCTGGATAGAATACACATAAGTACACTGATATGAGACAATGTTGGAAAAGATTGTGCTGGATAGAATACACATAAGTACACTGATATGAGACAATGTTGGAAAAGATTGTGCTGGATAGAATACACATAAGTACACTGATATGAGACAATGTTGGAAAAGATTGTGCTGGATAGAATACACATAAGGACACTAATATGAGACAATGCTGGAAAAGATTGTGCTGGATAGAATACACATAAGTACACTGATATGAGACAATGTTGGAAAAGATTGTGCTGGATAGAATACACATAAGGACACTAATATGAGACAATGCTGGAAAAGATTGTGCTGGATAGAATACACATAATGACACTAATATGAGACAATGCTGGAAAAGATTGTGCTGGATAGAATACACATAAGTACACTGATATGAGACAATGTTGGAAAAGATTGTGCTGGATAGAATACACATAAGGACACTAATATGAGACAATGCTGGAAAAGATTGTGCTGGATAGAATACACATAAGGACACTAATATGAGACAATGCTGGAAAAGATTGTGCTGGATAGAATACACATAAGGACACTAATATGAGACAATGCTGGAAAAGATTGTGCTGGATAGAATACACATAAGGACACTAATATTAGACAATGCTGGAAAAGATTGTGCTGGATAGAATACACATAAGTACACTGATATGAGACAATGTTGGAAAAGATTGTGCTGGATAGAATACACATAAGGACACTGATATGAGACAATGTTGGAAAAGATTGTGCTGGATAGAATACACATAAGGACACTAATATGAGACAATGCTGGAAAAGATTGTGCTGGATAGAATACACATAAGTACACTGATATGAGACAATGTTGGAAAAGATTGTGCTGGATAGAATACACATAAGTACACTGATATGAGACAATGCTGGAAAAGATTGTGCTGGATAGAATACACATAAGGACACTAATATGAGACAATGCTGGAAAAGATTGTGCTGGATAGAATACACATAAGTACACTGATATGAGACAATGTTGGAAAAGATTGTGCTGGATAGAATACACATAAGTACACTGATATGAGACAATGCTGGAAAAGATTGTGCTGGATAGAATACACATAAGGACACTGATATGAGACAATGTTGGAAAAGATTGTGCTGGATAGAATACACATAAGGACACTGATATGAGACAATGCTGGAAAAGATTGTGCTGGATAGAATACACACAAGTACACTGATATGAGACAATGTTGGAAAAGATTGTGCTGGATAGAATACACACAAGTACACTGATATGAGACAATGCTGGAAAAGATTGTGCTGGATAGAATACACATAAGGACACTGATATGAGACAATGTTGGAAAAGATTGTGCTGGATAGAATACACATAAGGACACTAATATGAGACAATGCTGGAAAAGATTGTGCTGGATAGAATACACATAAGGACACTGATATGAGACAATGTTGGAAAAGATTGTGCTGGATAGAATACACATAAGGACACTAATATGAGACAATGTTGGCAAAGATTGTGCTGGATAGAATACACATAAGGACACTAATATGAGACAATGTTGGAAAAGATTGTGCTGGATAGAATACACACAAGTACACTGATATGAGACAATGTTGGAAAAGATTGTGCTGGATAGAATACACATAAGGACACTGATATGAGACAATGTTGGAAAAGATTGTGCTGGATAGAATACACATAAAGACACTGATATGAGACAATGTTGGAAAAGATTGTGCTGGATAGAATACACACAAGGACACTGATATGAGACAATGTTGGAAAAGATTGTGCTGGATAGAATACACACAAGGACACTGATATGAGACAATGTTGGAAAAGATTGTGCTGGATAGAATACACACAAGGACACTGATATGAGACAATGTTGGAAAAGATTGTGCTGGATAGAATACACACAAGGACACTGATATGAGACAATGTTGGAAAAGATTGTGCTGGATAGAATACACACAAGGACACTGATATGAGACAATGTTGGAAAAGATTGTGCTGGATAGAATACACATAAGGAAACCAGCTAGCACAATTAAAGGGCAGTTCTTGTTCTGGAGCCTCTAATAACAAGGAAATAAAAGGAGACTCAAAAGCACAAAGTAAAGTCCTAACCATAAAATATATATAGGAACACTACCAACGCAGTTGCTGGACCCAAGCTAATCAGCAGCCAATGCAACTGAAAATAGAGGCAGTGGAATCTCTCTGACACTAAGCTACACTATACAGAAAAATAAACCTATAACTTACTTTCCCTTTGTGACTCTTCGTCAGCTTGTGGCTTCACTTTTGTTGGAGTTGCTGTCCCTGATGTAACTTCTGAAGTAATCTCCCCTTCTTGCTTGTCCTCTCCTGAAATATTCACAGAAAGTCTGTTATCTACATCCATCAAAAATTATAAGTTCATGTGTGACTTTAAAATTGTCTTGCCTTCTTCTGAAATGTTTACACAGCAGAACTGTCAATGAACATTTTAAAAAATGAATGGATATTAGACAATCTGCATCTAGAAATAACGAATTTAACAGCTACAAAATCTACACCAGGAATTCCCAACCTCAGGTAAATGTACTGCCATGAAATACAAGAAGATTGTCAAGACAGTATGAGAATATCTGGTAAATAATTACATTATTCTGCTGAAACATTTCACACAGTCAGATCACGAAAGCATTATAGTGCAACTGTAAAATATGAAAGAATAAATCCTACTGATGAAATGAATGAGGTTTGGGTATGAAATCCTTTTCATATAGAGTTAGAAAAATCAGTGACAAAGATTTGGTGAAAGACAAGCTAACTGATCTTCAAAATAACAAGAAATTCCTAACTAATATCTATCTAATCAACGAAGTTACACAATTTCCAGTTTTCACTATATGTGATAACATGGCTGTAATATTGTTTATAACCACTTATCTGTATCAATCAGTATGCTCAGTTCTGTTCTCAATCAAATTCAAAAGAAGAAATTGAAGGATGAACATTTGACAAAATGTACATAGAATACAACTGCTGGTTGACTAGAACAGAATCAGATATAGCTCACTAGTTTATTTAACTGTATTCTGATCAATATTTCAAAACTTGATGATACTACTCAACGTTGTTATATACTGAATAATATTTTCTTCATAAAAAACGTTTTTTTTTTTTTTTTTGCGTACGCCTGCTAATACTCGAGGCGAAATCTCAGGTTATTATTTATGTCTAACCTGACATTGATTTTACGTGAGTATCCCTTTATTTCTTGTACAGAGACAGGTGTCCCTCGCCATTCAGGCAAATACTCGCCGATTTCGGAGGTACCCATTGCAGCTGGGTCGGCTCAGGAGCCGCCAGTCCCTGGTCAACGACACTCCTTCAAATGTCCTCGCCAGGTCTCGAGTTAATCCAGTCCAAATCCTGGCCGACGAAAAATCCTCAAATGCCGTCGCCCGGGTTTGATCCTGTATCACCCGGTCGCCAGAGCGGTGTTGTAAAAACTACGCTAGCGCGGCTCCCATTTAAAAAAAAAAAAACTATTTAATCTGCTGATTTATTTGCAAATGCTTGGTAAACACTAGAATGTATTTCCTTTCATCTTGAATCAACCATATGGAAAACATTACAGGACTACAGTCAATGGAGGACAGACGTGACAACAGTCTTATAAAAAGCTGAAAAATTCAAGAGACTTGCATGACACCCCATGTGCAAGAAAATAAATAAGCTAGGAAGAGGCAGGCTGAAACAAACTAACTTTGTGGCCCAGTCCTTGTTCTGGAACCCCCAGGGCAAGAGAGGCAGAGGTAGACCAAGAAGCACATGGAGAAGAGAGCTGGAAACAGAGATGAAAATGATAAGGAGAACGTGGAAAGAACTTGAGATGATGGCACGTGACAGGAGGACTTGGCATGTGTTTGTTGAAGGCCTATGCTCCTTTGGAAGTGGAGGGTTATGAATGAAATCCCACTGTGGAAAAAAAGATGTTTTCCTGAGCTAAAATCTGATATTCCAAGAATTAAAAGTAAAGGAACTCTGACAGAAACACATAGAAAGCATATAGCAACCAAGTATATTGACCAAATATTTCCAGCAAAGCTCTGGACATATGCGTATACTGATGGTTCAGCACAATACGCACCTGAGAATGGGGGAGCTGGCATTCTCATTAAATTAAAGAATAGAATCCACTCCGTGGCAATCGTCGCTGGCAAATTCTGCAATAACTTCAATGCTGAAGCAGAAGCCCTGAAACGGGCAGTGGAAACTCTTACTGAGTACAAAGTGCATGCAAAAACACTGTAATCTTTAGACTTATAAGACAGCATCAAGAAGACCTATCCATGAAGACAACACCACTGAAGCCCACCCTATACCCTGTACCATGGGAGCAGGCCAGCAGTGCCCTCCAAATTAATACAACAGTCAGTGGTCTCACAAGTGGATGTGAGTATAATGATCTGCAAAAACGAACTGCTACATTGAGTATGATCCAAGAAAGCTATCCCGATCAATCATGGATACATGCCTATACAGATGGATCAGCAACTAATGCTGTTAGGAATGGAGGTGCCGGTATCTTTATCTCATATCCTGACAACCACTATGAGACTAGGCATATTCCCACTGGTAAATTCTGTTCCAACTATACAGCTGAGGTTCAAGCTCTAGAGCAAGCTGCAAATATGATTTATAACACCAACTCTGACTGCCACCAGGTAGTCATCCTCACAGATGCACTGTCTGTCCTGCAAGCTCTCAAGGGTGGTAAACTCCCGCATCTGAGAAATGAACTAAACAAGGTAGCTGCCAAAAAGAGAACCATACTTCAGTGGGTACCATCTCATTGTGGTGTACCCGGAAATGAAAAGGCAGATAAACTTGCAAAAAAGGGAGGAGAATGTGAACAAGAAGATAATGAAGTCACATACTTTGAGAAAAAGAGAGCTATCCAGACTATCAGAAGAGAACAGAACCAACCCAAAGACGACTATCACACTCTCGACCGGCAGGGACAGACAACTATTTTTCAACTCAGGACAGGGCATAACAAACTGAATAAACACATGCACAAGCTACGATTGTCTGCTTCACCACTGTGCACATGTGGATTAAACGAACAAACTGCTGAGCATGTTCTACAGGACTGTCCTCTGTATGACCAGTTAAGAAAGATATACTGGCCCAATGACTCAACACTAAACTCAAAGCTATATGGAGTTAAAGAGGAACTTCAAACAACAGTCGAATTCATCATGAGAACTCGTCTGACGGTGTAATCATCAAAGATGCGATCGCAAGAAGAAGAAGAAGACTGTAATCTTTAAAGATGCCCTCTCAGTAATAACAGCCCTGAAGAGCCACAATGCTAAGGGATTGAACGATTGATAAACTCACTTGAAAGCCTGACCAAATGCTTCAATAAGTGCACAGTCTTGTGGATAAAAGCCCATTGCAACATTCCAGGCAATGAGGAGGCAGACAAACCTGCTAAAGAATATGGAGCGCTACAACAACACCATATAGGGAAAACTGAAACGGTGAAAACAACTATAACAGCAACATTCAAGTCCAAACAGGGCAGACAACACCCAGGCCATATTAAAAATGATGCCCATCACCAGCTATCTAGGCAAGACCAGGTCATATTTTTCCAGCTACTCACTGGACAACAGATTGAAGTACCATCTTATACCACAAGTAGTGGATTTTTACAACAGATCTCTGCACCTGGGGCATCAATCCCATGACAGCAGAACATCTGCTCCAGTCCTGCCCAAAAAACAGCAGTGAACGTAGTAGCATATGGCAACAACCTACTTCTGTCCATGACAAACTGTTTGGAGATATCAGGAACCTTTAGCTGACCACTGCCTTTATTAGAGTCATTAATGTAGAAGTCTGAAGGCGAACGAGGAAGACGAAAAACAGGAGGCTTAGGGAGGTTTATTAAAAGCCACTGGGGTACAGGTACCCCAAATTGTTGGAAACCACTGATCTACTAAATTTATATAATGGAGCAAAATGAGCAAGATACAAAAATATAAACCAGAAAATGTCAAGTCTGTAAAATTTATATAAAAGTTGATCACGTGATCATGCTCATATAGTTCCCAGGGTGTCGGAGGAGAACAGAAAAGAATAGGGACAGTGCTCCCCCAGGCATGTTGTAAGAGAAACTAATACAAGGTCGTGGATGGGGCTGGCAGCCTCATCATGTACAAGACATTGCTACATAAACCAGTGTAGCATGAGCTTATGGATGCTGTGGTGTAAAGCTTCTGGCTATGGGACCAGCATCTAGCCCTCAGTATAAACATCTTTGTGTTTTGATTCATCAAGGTAAACTTTCAATGTTCTCTGCATTCAATGTGAGACTTTTTAGGCTATGCAATGGCTATTCAATGAGAATATAAAATATATAAAATCTTGCCTGTGTCACAATTTGCATTCAGAAGTGCAGTAGTTTTGTCAACCCTTAACTCATCTGAGGCCATACAAATTTCATTTGTGATATTATCTGCTCCTAAAACCTATCCTATGATGTGTCTCACTACATTGATAACTTCTTTCATTAATGGTGGTCCACCATTACTGTTTCAAATTTTAATTGGTACTGGCTGGAAAAGAGCGACGAGCAGCAGCCAAAGTTAAACTACAACATCATTATTAAAATCTTGTGTGGGGCATACCTCCAATTATTAATTTACATGGGGGACTAATACCTCCAATTATTAATTTACATGGGGGACTAATGCCTCCAATTATGTATTTACATGGAGGACTAATGCCTCCAATTATGTATTAACACAATTACAACTTTGTTTCAATCCTATTCCAACTCTGCAGCCATCTTACCCTCACTACTATCATACTCAAACAGCCTGGCTTTGCCTGATGGTTGCCCACTTTCCTGATCCCTGGGTCGTGACCTGATGGAAAAGCTGACGCTACGCTGACTGTTGTTCCCAAGTTTGTCATCTTGAGCCTCCCTGTCTGCCTCTAAGCCTGTCTTACCCAACTCCTGATGGAATATAGGTCAATGAATTAGCATGCTGGCATACACAGATGTTACAGCTTTACAGGAAATTATGGGTTGTGTCATCATAATCATATTTTTTTTTTGCTCCTTATGCAGCATTAAGCCCCTACCTACTGCACATGAACCCTTTGAGACAGCCTACACCAAAGCCCAAATACTTGAAGCAGTGGTTTCTGTAGCAATTAGTTTGAAATGATGAGATCCACAAGTCACATATTACAACATGCCTGAGGAGGTAGCAGTCCCAATTTTTCCTTTGTCTCCTCAGAGACCCCCCCCCCCCATGGCTATGTGACCTTATGAAATATTAATTTGCTCTTTTATGCTCCACAAGGAACGTGAAGTTACTACAAAAGTTTGCCCACTTGTTGGAAGCATTTGATAAGTACTTCATGCACTACAGCATTGGTGGTTTGTGCAGCAACTTGTTTTCCATAATCATTTGCCATTTTATCACTATCGATAACTATGAATTGGCAGTGGTGCACCACTTCACATACCTAGGGTCTACCATCAATGACAAACTCTCACTGCATACAGAAATCGACAGCCGCATTGGCAAAGCTGCAGCTACCTTTGCCCGCCTCACATCGCGTGTTTGGGGAAACTCTAAACTCACAATGAAGACCAAAGCTGCGGTATATAATGCCTGCGTCACCAGCACACTCCTATATGGCAGCGAGACCTGGACGACCTATGCTAAGCAAGAAAGAAGGCTCAATACCTTCCATTTGCGGTGTCTACGCCGCATCCTCGGCATCTCGTGGAAAGATAAAGTGACAAATGTCGAGGTGTTGTCACGTGCTGGCCTTCAAAGTATGTATACGCTTCTTAGACAGCGCAGACTTTGCTGGCTTGGCCATGTTCGCCGCATGGAAGATGGTCGCATCCCAAAAGATATCTTCTACGGACAATTAGCAGATGGCAAGAGAACAGTTGGGCGACCACAGCTGAGGTTCAAAGATGTGTGCAAGAGAGATATGAGGGCACTGGACATGGATCCAGCAACATGGGAGGATGAAGCTGCCGATCGCACTAAGTGGCGATGCTATTTGCGGCGCCACCTCAGATTGGGCGAAGAGAGGGTCACACAAGAAGCAGAGGTGAGGAGAAAACGTCGAAAGGAGCACCAGGAAAATAAGCAGCTGAGGGCTGTCACCTCAGGGGCGCATTCCCATAGTCAGTTATGACTGAAGGGGCTATTATTATTATTATTATTATGCCATTTTGCTCCTTATGAAACACAGGGCTACCACTGCAGCTGGGCCTTGCAGGAAGTCTGGGCCAAGTATTCATGTGCTCTTTTAGCATACCTCATGTTAGTTGCCTCTTACACAAGTCTGAGAGAGGAGCAGTTTTATTCTTTCTTTGACTCTTCTGAGACTTCCAGAAACTACATGGGATGTTGTCCATGATAGTCATCCTTTATGACATGTCTGAGGGTCAAACACCCCAGGCCTGAACCACACAAAAACTTATCAAATAGTCATCCTTTATGACATGTCTGAGGATCAGTCACCCCAGGCCAGAACCACACAAAAACTTATCAAATATTCAGTCATTATTCATACATCAACCTTGAGAACCCCAATAAGTATTGACCTTCAACAAACCCATGCCCCAATAAGTATTGACCTTCAACAAACCCATGCCCCAATAAGTAATGACCTTCAACAAACCCATGCCCCAGTAAGTATTGACCTTCAACAAACCCATGCCCCAATAAGTATTGACCTTCAACTAACCCATGCCCCAATAAGTATTGACCTTCAACAAACCCATGCCCCAATAAGTATTGACCTTCAACTAACCCATGCCCCAATAAGTATTGACCTTCAACTAACCCATGCCCCAATAAGTATTGACCTTCAACAAACCCATGCCCCAATAAGTATTGACCTTCAACAAACCCATGCCCAAGTCCTCGTGTCGCTCAAGGCCTTTCCGTGTGTTCTTCATCATTGTCACTTATACCTCCAGTTATCTTCTCCTTGTATCTTTCAGTCTGCCTCTACCACTCCTGCCCTGGAGATTCCAGAACAAGGACTACTTGGTAATGCCATCAACGGGCTTCAGCAATGTCTGTCCTATCCATCATCAGCATCCTCTTCTCATATCTCTTATTAAATATGACATCTAAATTTTATCTTGAGCGTAACACTACCAGTCCACTGTAGATACTTTTGTGCCAAGAAATCTGAGAAAATGTCAAGTTGTCCTGAAAATAAACTTAACTGCATTAAGTCATCAAGTTTCAACTACTACTATTTCTGGAATACAAACCTGAAGATATTTATCTTTTTTCTGCTTGTAAAAGTGGTAATAAGCATGGTACTCATTCAGAAACTGGAAGCGAGGATCATTTCTGCTCATGACAACCATCTCAAACTCCACACCATTCTTAGCCACATACATAGCCATGCGGTCAATGATGGGCTGCACATCTGGAGGAGGCATCTGGACAGCGCTGGGACCTTCAGCTCGGCCTTGTTGTGTAATACTTTTTCTTCTGTGAGGTAGTTTACTTGAGAAGATTTATAAAATATCTGATGTACATTTTTTTGGAGACTGGCATCAAACAGTTACAGTTTAAAATGTCACCTCTATCAGTTCAAGAAAAAAACTAAGATAGTATCATCTCTATTAAGTTAAACTTGAACCCATTCAGAAATATTACCTCTTCCAGGTTGAAACTCTGGGGTTTCTAAGGAGATAATGAAAGAATGGAGTTGGGTTGACCACGTCCTCAGAAGAGACCCTGATGCCATCACAAGAACAGCTATGCTATGGACCCCTGAAGGAAAGCAAAAGAGAGGCCGACCAAAAACAACTTGGCAGAGAACTGTGGAGGCCAAGATGCAATGAATGAACCAGAGCTAGGGCACTGCATGAAGAATGGCCATGGCCCAGCAAAATGGAAGCAGTTTGTTGCTGCCCTACAAGACGCCACCAGGCGTAATGGCCACTGACTGCTTTCACAGTCAGCGGCTAAGGATCAAAGAAGAAGAAAGAATAGGACCAAGATTGTCTGTGGAATGTGGAAAGAGATTATGTCTGTCGTCTGCATGTCCCTTCGTGACATAGCTATTGACTGGATTATGAAAACAATAATATCAACCACAAGAAATGGAATCCAGTGGGCTCCCACAAATGCTTGATGATCCAGGTTTAGCCAATGACCATGGTCTTCTACCCCATAACTAAAACCAGACACAAAAATAAAGTGAGAATGCTGAATAAGAAGCCACAGTAAGTGGGTCTCAAAATCAACAAAGACAAAGATTATAAGAATAAATGGGAAAATGATAGTCCCAATCTACTTGGAGTAACAACTCTACAAGATAAGAACTTGCATCTTGGGAGCTAACAAATTTGGAGGAATGGACAGCGACATCAAAATAAGAATAAATAATGAAGGATACCTGAGTCCTGTGAACAGTAAATAAATAAGTAAAGTAATAAATTTACCCACAAGGTCATTAACAGGCACTCACTGTACATAAAGGATGATACCAGACAATAGAAAAGAAAATATAAGTGATAGGTTTATTGGGAATCGAACCTAGGACCAACCAAAAATGTGTGCAAAATTGGCTGAGCGCCCTTTCATGATGTACTTTCACAGCAAGGCAATGGCTCCATTTGGTTGGTCCTAGGTTCGATTCCCAGTAAGCCTATCACTTATGTTTTCTTTTCTGTCTTGTGTGATCCTTTATGTCCAACGAGTGCCTGTTAATTACCTTTATTTATTGATAAAATAAGAATACAGAAGGCAAGAATGGATTTTGACTGTGTTAGGAAATACAAGGTAGCTTCAAAAGGTTCCCAGAATAGTTGACTCATGTTTGAATGAGTGATTATGTCATGGAGATTATAGTTTTATAAGTTGGTAGTGACCTTGAGGAACCAACATGGCTGATGTAACCTTCACATGTACTCTCGAACAGAAGTTACAGAAGTTTGTTTGTGTGGTGTGCATGTAGCATCGTCGGAGTTGAAAATGTCCTTGATTGAACAACGTACAAATGTCAAATTGTGTGTTTTGCTTGAGAAGTCACCCTCAGAGACTGTAACCTTGCTTAATAAAGCATATAGTGATACCGCAATGAAGAAATCGTAAGTTTTTGAGTGGCATAAGCGTTTCCGTGAAGGTCGTGTTAGTGTCAATGATGATCCATGTAGCGGACGACCGCCTACCTCAATAAACAATGAAAACATTGAGCCTGTTCGGAACGTTGTTCGTGTTGACAGAAGACTTTGTGTAGAGAAACTAGCCTCAGAAGTTGGAATCAGTTGGAAGTTGCCACAGTATTCTCCACAATGAACTGCACATGCACTATGTTTGTCAACACATGATTCTCAAAATGTTAT
The DNA here is from genome assembly GCA_024509875.1 of Oreohelix idahoensis. NCBI lineage: Eukaryota > Metazoa > Mollusca > Gastropoda > Stylommatophora > Oreohelicidae > Oreohelix > Oreohelix idahoensis. The sequence continues at coordinate 433,080 of JAMPIV010017863.1, forward strand.
CTCCTGAACAGAAAGAAACGAGATTGACACTGGCAGGAGATCTAATCACTGTGGCTGATCAATATTGCAATTTTCTCAACAACATGATCACAGGAGACGAGACGTGGTGTTTTTTGTACGATACTCAGACAAAACGTCAGTCCTCTGAATGGAAATCACCCTCATCTCCCTGGACACAGAAATTTCGTTTGGACAAGAGTAAAGGAAAAGTTATGTTGGAAGTTTTTTTTTTTATTCCCAGGGTATTGTCTACCATGAATTAATTCCTGAAGGCCGAACGGTTAACAAGGAAATGTACGTTGATATCCTCCGTCGTCTAAGAGATGCAATCAGAAGGAAACGCCCAGAAAAATGGAGAACAAACAGTTGGGTTCTGCTGCATGACAATGCGCCAGCACATCAATCCCTACTGGTGAAGCAGTACCTTGCAACGCACAATGTGACTGCCCTGGAACATCCTCCATATTCTCCCAACCTGGCACAGCCTGATTTTTTTCTTGTTCCCTCGCCTAAAATCGGCACTGAAAGGGCAGAGATTCAAGGATACTGAGGGCGTTATCACCAATGCGACAAAGCAGCTGAGAGAGGTGTCAAAGAATGGGTTCCAGGAATGTTTCCAACAGCAAAAGTTTGCAGTTGCCGAAGGGAACTATTTTGAAGGAAATGTATTGTAAATAATTGTATTGTTACTTATTTCTATACAATACACAAATTCCAGGAACTTTTTGAAGCTACCTCGTATATGGAAATATATGGAAATACTGACTGTGTTAGGAAATATATGGAAATACTGACTGTGTTAGGAAATATATGGAAATACTGACTGTGTTAGGAAATATATGAAAATACTGACTGTGTTAGGAAATATATGAAAATACTGACTGTGTTAGGAAATATATGGAAATACAGACTGTGTTAGGAAATATATGAAAATACTGACTGTGTTAGGAAATATATGGAAATACAGACTGTGTTAGGAAATATATGAAAATACTGACTGTCTCAGGAAATATATGGAAATACTGACAGTGTTAGAAAAAATATGGAAATACTGACTGTCTCAGGAAATATATGGAAATACTGATTATGTTAGGAAACACATAGAAATAATAAGAAATTACGCGCAGCACAAAAAACCAGAATCATCAACTTAAACGTCAAGGCTGTCAAATTGTATCGCTCTTCCTCTTTTTATTTCTTGTTACGTTCACTCTCACACAAACACACTGATTTCTCTCATAAGTTGATCATCTGTTTCAGTCTACTCTCATTGCTTCATTTACAGCTGATCTTTCAAAGGTGATGGGGAAGACTATGCTGTCAATCTGCTCTTCTCAAGGAACCAGTATATCTGAAGGACATGTTCTATTGTTTCAGAGTCTTTCCAACAAGGCACATGTCTTGTCTGTTTAATTTTTAATTTGTTGAATAGAAAGTGTTTAAGTTTGAAGAGTATGCTTCTATTATATCTAACTCAAGGTGTTCTCTGGGCCAATGTTCTTTGAAGCTATTTTTGATGATTAGTTTTCTCTCCATATGTCGTCATGTCCTAGGTTTGAATTTTGCTTACCCCTTCTTTAGCATGTTTATCTGTCTTCTCATTTCCATGATGAGGGCAGGAATCCACTGTACTCTCACTTTACTGAATGTATGGCTGGTGAGGTAGTGCATGGAGCTGGCAACATCATCCCGTAAAATAAATTACCATGGAAACCAAAACTACAAGAGTACAGGAAGTGCTCCTCTGCACAACTTCTTGTAGGGGTCAAAGGCAATTGTAGTTCCGTGATCCTAAAGAAGTGTTTGTTGTTGTTTAATTAGTGCTGCTGAGCTTGTCGCTCTTATGCAGCCAATGCCAAGCTGAAGAATTTGCACATTTTCCATAGCTGTTGGATGGTGTTGTATAGTGCTTATGATTGTTGGATGGTGTTGTATAGTGCTTATGATTGTTGGATGGTGTTGTATAGTGCTTATGATTGTTGGATGGTGTTGTATAGTGCTTATGATTATTGGATGGTGTTGTATCGTGCTTATGATTGTTGGATGGTGTTGTATAGTGCTCATGATTGTTGGATGGTGTTGTATAATGCTCATGATTGTTGGATGGTGTTGTACAGTGCTTATGATTGTTGGATGGTGTTGTATAGTGCTTATGATTGTTGGAAAACACAGCAACTGTCTTCTTCTTTCTATGGTGAATCCTGGGCATGCAAGCAGCACATGTTCAACTGTCTCATACGGATGGGTACAACTATGGCAATAAGGCTCATAAAAAGAGGTTTAAATTGCTGCACCTGTGTTTTTTTCTTGGTTGGAAAATTGTGCTCTGCTCCATGTGTTGTCGTATGCTGATGTTGTCATTTTTGCTGGGATGGGCATTTTATATACATGGCACCTCCAGCAGACTTTTTTGCCCATTCGTTCAGCCATTCCTCTTTGAAGTTGTTAGAGTTTCTGTTTAGCTGTCTGCATGTTGGCTAGAGTGTTTGGTTGAACCATGCTAGCTTCTAGTTTTCGTAGTCTTTCTGCTTGTTCACTCCTTGATATGTCTGTGTGTCCTAGTATTCACTGCAGGGAGACTTTGATGTTGTATGTTGTTAGCAGACTGTTTCAGCCAGCTCTATTACATGTTTGTATTTAGTCTGCAGGTAATCTTCCAATGCGTGCATTGTTGATTTTGAATCAGAGAAGATTATAATATCTGAAGGGTTATAGGTTTTTTGTTTAATTTGGTTGAGTACTGTTGTGAGAGTTGTGTTGATTGCTGTAAATTCTACTGGGTGATTCATACAGAATGCTCCGCATGGTTCATGTATTTCTGATTTTCACCATTAGGGCACTTAACATAAGCTCACAGACACACATCTACGGAGGCTTGTCTGTCTGCGTAAGCATGTATTGCAGTGTAAGGGTATTTTCCAAAGTAGCTGTCTTAATTATTGTTGGATTGGTGTCCCTTGTTAATGTGCTTCCCATGACTGTAGTTTTAATTACAGGTAATTTTAACTCCTTTCCAGGATAAAGAATCAGATGTTCTTCAGTTATTTCCCACATTAGTGGGAGATAAGTGTTGTTCTGATATGATTGCTGATATCTAGAGGAGTTTAAAGGAAGAAGAAAAGAAAACACAGCTGCCTCAAACTCACCTTCTCTTTCCAGAAGATTGTGAACTACGGGAAGATGATGTGGAGGATGAGGTTGATGAGGAACTGTCTGAGCTTGAAGATCGCCTCCTTTTCTTCCGCTCTTTTGATGGGAAAGGTGAATTGTCATCATCTTCAGTCCCTGGAGGTGGCGGCTGACTATATAACTGATCCACAAATGCCTGGCCATTCAGTGAGCTGACCCTGGGCAGTGTGACCGGCTCTGTACCTGGAGGAGGTGGGTTGTTGGAATAAGCATCTGCTGCTGGGGTGTGAAGGTCATACGATATTGCATGTGATGCAACTTGAGCAGAGATTGAAGACATTCTTGATCTGCAGAAAGCACCAATAATACATATATCAAAACTATACACCATTATCATAGGAGCACGTGATGCATTTTAGATAACGCTTAGTGCAAGAGGCCAACAGCACGCTTCTCTTTGCTTGCTCTTAAAAAAAAAAAGGCTACTTTAGCTTTCAATTGCCAGTGGTGAACTGTAAATTGCCTCTGATGATGGTCAGGTGGCTGCTGATATTAATTTAAAATAGATTAATATTGAAGGTTTTCATACACTGTCCTGTTTGTGGGTGGTCCATAAAATAGGTGCAGAAAGCCACTTTGTTTATGGTACTATTAATTTGTCAACTGACCCATGATTGCCCCCGGGGGAGTCTCTCAGGAGACAAAGAAAAAAGTAGGACTACAACCACCTCAAGAGTGTGCTAAGAGGCGACTAATAAGAGGTGACTAATAAGAGGTGACTAATAAGAGGTGACTAATAAGAGGTTGTGCACAGGGCTGGCAACCTCATCGTGGAACTTATGTCAATCAAAAATTAAAGATTTTTCACCTCCACTTTATTTCATTTTACACGTAACTCCTGTTATCTTACCTGTAACTATCATTTCTGTTCTCAGACATGTACATTATCATTCTTGCTATGATGATATATCAGACAAAAACTTTGACAATCACACAATAAATGAATATAAACCATTGTTGTAACCCCTACCACTGTTCATCACAACAGAGATTTTTTCAATGTGAGAAACTTGTCAGCACAACATTAAAACTTATTGTAGAGATAACTGCAGCTTGTCCCTTTGCAGGAAGCCTGCATCAAAGCCTTCATCTTTTCTTGCGGTGGTGTTTTCTGGATCAACACTGTTTTTACATGATGAGGTTGCAAGCCCTATATACATACTGAAATTAATTGCTTCTTACATTTCAAATTACTCTTCAACAATTTACAATCCAGACATACTGCAATCAACAAACAACTAGATAAAAGTATTGTGACCCTTGAAAAATGGATTTATAGTACAATGGGTAGCATGTCATGCAAACTGAAGATAATAAAGAAGTCCTCATTAACACTCTTCAGACCAGAAATATAAAAAATCGTTCCAAACGGAACGATGACTTTTGAAGTACAAAAAGCACATTTATTTTTTAATTTTGACTTCAAATCTATGTTTTATATTAAGAATACATGTTAAAAATTATATTTGTGCTAAAAAATATACAGCTTTCACTTATTTTGACTTTGAAATTACACGCAGAAAAACATAAACACCGCATTTTTCCGTCCGCCATTTTGGATATTTTCCGATCAACTCGACTTAACAGGTCGTAAACAAAATGCAGTCTGAAAATGACTACAATGCATCTAGTGATGTAGATTCCTGTTCTGATGACTATTCAGAGGACTTGGAAACGTCTGATGAGTTGGATGGCGAAAATACAGCTCAGAACAACTCAGATCATCAGCCGTACAAGCAAAGGTAATGTTACTTCATTAACGAAATGATAACAGCTGATTTTGAAAAGTAGTAAAACAGTCGTTTTAGTGGGATATTGTAGTCAGTATAGCTGCTTTCTGTTTGTTTTTGAAAAAAAAGAAACAAATATTTCACCTTTCAAACAGTTAACAAAGAACTCATGGCACCAGGAAATAAATATAAAGTGGATTGGACGTAACTTCTGAATCAGCTGATTTTTCTGACCTCATTTGCCCTGTGTCTCTGCTTTTAAAAATTATTATTTACATCATATGACTTTATGATTGACAGTATTCCTTTGTACGGAAAATGTAATGTGTGTCAATTTTCCTGTGTACACTAAACTGTAACTTTGAATTCTATTGTTGATCTGTAAAAATTAATTTTAAATTGTTCTTCTTGCAGATGTTTTGGTTATGATGGACTTGATGAAGGCCCACCTTCCAACCCTCCACCTTTTTCGCCTGAGAGGGTTCCAGGTCTGCAACTGTCAGAGGTAAGCACCAGAGAAAATACAAAGCAGTTTTTGAGACCCATTGACTTCTTCAAACTGTAATTTTATGAAAGAATGGTTATAAGAAAAGGGTGTTTTCTTTTTGACAATATATTAGAGACAAGCCAACAAAATGGGGGATGAAGTTATGGGTTCTTGCTGATGCTGTTAGTGGATATACTTTGATGTTTATTTAGGTAGGATCACTGCAAATGGACCATTTGGTTTAGCTTATACTGTAGTTAGTTATGAATCTTATGAAATCTTTGGTGAGTCAAGGATATAGGGTTTATTTTGATAGTTTGTATACATCCAATCAGTTACTAAAGGACTTGTGAAGTTAGGGGATTGGAGCTTGTGGCACATTTCTTAGAAACAGAAAGAGATTTCCAGCTGCACTTTCAAATATAAAGGAATTTGAAAAAAATAGTATCAGAGGTGCAGTGAGGTGGGTTAGAGATAAAGAATTACTAGCACTGCAGTGGAGAGGTAACAAAACTATAACACTGGTTTCAAGCATTTACAATGCAAATGGCCATAGGTTCGCTAAGCATAGAACTAAGGTTAATTGGAATTTTCAAGAACTTAATGTTAGACAGCCAAATCTTGTAAGGGATTACAATATATACATGAAAGTAGTGGACAAGAGTGACCAGCCAATTAACAAGTAAATGTTTTGAGAAAGACCAATAAATATTGGAAAACTCTTTTTTTTCACTTTCTGGATATAGCTATGGTAGATGCTTACATTTTATTTCAAGACTAGCACACAAAAAACCCAGATGTGGAAGACTAGCTAGATATGGTCAGCTAGATTTTACAGAACCAACGGGCTGATCACCCGTTTGCCAGTCACTTCGATTACGGAAACAACAGCAGATGGATTGATTTGCCGTTGCCCTAAAGACGCCAATAGGCGTGATGGGAAGCAATGGCAAAGAAAACCTATCTGCTGTTGCCCTAAGACGCCACTAGGCGTAATGGCCACTGACTGCTTTGACGGTCGGTGGCTAAGGACGGAAGAAGAAGAAGAAGAAGATTTTACAGAAGAACTAATCCAGAATTGGGGAACATAAGTTTGTATGATGATGCACTACTCGCTTCAAAGCCACCAGTTTTTTCTCGGCACACCATGGACCCCAAGATTTCAGAGACAAAAAGAAATTGTAAGCTTTGATATCAGATTGTAAAGATTGAAAGAAAAACAAAAGTTAAATGTAAAGTTTGTGATATTTTTTTTTAATGTTTTCATGAAGGTAGGAATTGTCTGTCAGAATACCACAAGCCTTAGTAGGAAATATATAAAGATGTGTTGAGTCTTTATTATGTCACCCTCATAACTGATTTTACTTATGTGTTAGTGATCATACAGTGTTACACTAGAAATATGTCTACTGAAGTCATATTTCATTATTTTAGCTAAGATGTTGCAGCTACCTATAATAACTGTAATGTATTCAATGGAAGATTTTTTTTTAATTTTTTTTGGTTGAAAAGCCTAGTTATGTAACATTTCAAAAATTTGCATAATTTTATTATTTAATGTTGGATTGTTTTGGAAATGTAACTTATGATGCAGAAATGGTCAGACTACAATAAAATATGACTGTTGTTAATTGTTCTGATACTTTATTTTTTTTCTTCTTTGTGAAATATCATGTTTATAATTTTTTTGTATTTTTCCTGTTGACTTTCCTTCAATTTGTTAAAACTCACATCAATATAAATTTTTAAAATATTAATTTTACATCTAAATATGGTAGTCTGTTCAATTACAAACAATTTGATGTATAACACTCTTGGGTAGACTTCAAATTATAATGTATCAAGGAACATTAGAAGTCAGATATGTCAGAGTATGAGAAAATGATACAAAATATCAGGTCTGAAAAGAGTTAAAGTTGGCATGAAAAGAAAACTAATGAAAGATATCAAAACTAGACAATTAATTAGACATATAAAGGGATACTTTTGACAACCATAACAGAACAAACAGATGAACAAGAATCAGCAAGAGGACAACAGTACAATATGTGGGAAAGCAAAATGCAGAGATGAACAATCATAGAGTAGCATCAAAGTAAGAGACAGAACAGACAATAATGAAAATCCATTAAAGCCAACCTTTGAGAGGAGATGGCACTTGATCTAGTATTTCAAATTATATATAAAAGTAAACCAAGGATCACATTAACATATCACATGACAGATATGGTGGTCTCCCTTTTAAATGAGAAAACAGCACGTGAATGGAGAAAAGAAAGAAAATGTGATTTTTAACTTTACCTAATTGTGAGTAAAACATTTTGACACTGCTTTGGTTTATGATGTAAGAGATCTTCAGAATTACACGAAGTTGATCTTGTCACAAGGAAGACAATCAAGGACAGTACATAAACAAACAACAAGACTATTGGTTGCCATGTGATGTGGTTGTACAAAAGAACAATCACTGGCAGCTAAAAAATAAACACTAAAGATAATGTCCTGAGAGAAAACAGTGAGCAAAATAAACTTATTACACACATCTGGAAGAAAAGCAATTCATAATCTTTGAGCATTACGAAAAAAAAGGAAAGATTTTTTAAAAGCTATAAATGTACTTATGTTTAAAACAACTTACGATTCCGTGTTCATTTGTATAGACTTGATGAGTGCTCCATATGGCGTGTCATGTATAGAAACCTTGGGCAGCTGAATTGGTTTCAATGCCTTTTGGATTTGTTATATTTAAAAAGGGTATTAGTTTTAATACTGAACAACAAAAGCATAGAAAAGCACAATTTTAATACTGCACTGAACAATCAAACAAACAAAGATAGCTTGACAGTGGCAAAATAACAAATTAGCTGAATATAATAGCAAATATGTTCTTGTCAGTAAGTAACTTAAACAAACACTATTACATGTTCCCACGACTGCCCCTATATTCTCCAGAAAAAGTAACTAAAAATATATGCTGCACATATGCAAGTTCAGCCATAATGTGAGAACTGGAGAAATAAAAATAGCACAATTGAGAAGAGGAACAGAACAAATCTTACTGGTGGTGGTGGAGGTGGCAACTGCGTAGCTGTGTAAAACAAAGATGGATGAAGATAGTCCTGGGTGTGATCCTCCTCTGAAATAGTATCATGAGTTTACTTCTTTCAAGAGATGCAGACAAATATGCATCTTACTGCATACACATGTATAAATATTTACTATAAACAAAATTAAATATATTTACAGACTTCAGAAAAGAATATTACAATATCTAGGTACACACTATGGAAGACACAAAAACAGATTTGCAAATTTTGTCATTAAATAAATATTAGACAAACATAAAGGTATGTTTTCAGGCACTCGTAAGAAATAAAGAAGTAGAAAACGAGACAACAGAAAAACAACAGACGTGAGTGTCTTACCCAGGACCTATTATGTGACTAAATATGTGCTTGGTGGATGCAGGACAAAACAGTAATAAAGAAAGAGAACTCAATTACTATTATAAGCAGTCTGAAACAAGATTATATCCTGATTTATTTTGTATCTTCTCTCTTCTATTGTATCTGCCAAGAAGTACTGTAGGTGGAGTTGAATATTGGTTTCTGATCCAATGCATGTAATGGGACCTGGTATCTTGTATATCTGTTTCTTTAAGATACCTGTTAGCCTACTCACTTCCCTCATCTCTTCCTGGACCATCTTCTATTCCTGATAGAGGTCTACAAGGCTCGATGACAGAAAATATTTTCTGAACTAGCTATACAGGACCTTTATCATGTCCACTGGTACTTACTTAGTCGTTCCCCTTCTACCGTGAGGTGTAGAGGTAGCCACTGGTTTGTGGAGTAAACATACAAAACTCTTTTTAACAAATAAATAACTGTACCATTTCTGTGGTTTGCACAAATGTATAAAATTTACAGTACTAACTGTGTACTGCTGGAAACTTCAGTTTTAAAATATTTACAATATAAAATATTTACACAAGTACTAGAGTAAAGGAGGAAAAAGGTTAAGGGTCCCGTTACACGCCCATTAAGGCATATTGGGAAAATGGTGTTAGGCCCATATTTTCTTGACCATCGGCACACTAGGGGTGCCTTAACCTTCCCAAAAGATGCTCTGGTACCCAATTGGGGCTGGGTCGACCCAGGAGCCGTTTGCGGTCTAAAAAAATCCCACATCATCTGGGGATCGAACCACAGACCACTGAGATAAGAAGCCAGTGCACTAACCACTATGCTACTGCGGCTCCCCAAGTACTAGAGTAACTGTGTATATTTCACAGCCTGGTGTTGAATGACATCAAAGAACATTTAAGACCTACTACTCAAGTTGGGTTGGGCCAGGTCAACTCAAAATTGTAGGGCAGACATAAGGGCCAGATCAGGCCACACCTGGTTCTTTAAACCCATACAGATTAATTCAAGATTTCTTACATTTCAGGTCATATGCCCAACAACAACAACAACAACAACAACAAACAGAGAATATATTGGTCAACCACAGATACTGAGACACTCTTGGTCTTCCCAGAGCTCTGAAATCAGACTTAACTCTGGCTTTTACCAGGCTGGCTGCATGCAGGAGTATCTCATAATGGATACATGACAGGTGAGGGAGTTAGGAAGTGGATCTGTGCAAGACATGATGATTCCTTGGGACAGCCCAAGTCCAAAGTATTTTAGCTCTGCGTATCTGAAAAGTGCTATTGGATGGCAAGGAGTCAGCAGTATGCCATTTCCTCACTTCCCTCTTAACATTTGAAACAAGAGGTGAAGATCCTTTAAATGGTTGCCAAGCTAGGATAGAACACCCGGGACAGGAACTAGAGCTCATGACTCCAACTTAACCAGCTTTGAAAGGGCAGAATAGCCTGGATCTACAACGTGGCTTTCACTGCGCTAGAATGACAAGCTCAACAACCATAGTTAATCAACAACAATCTAGCTCTGGTATTACTGAATAAATGGGCAGTTTTTAGCATTACAAAAAATGTATATATAACACTGACAAACAACATTTTTCTTTCTTATTTAAGAATAAGTGTTCTTAGGTCAGTTTCTTGCGCTGATTTCAAATTTGAAATCCGTTTATCTCTATCACGTCGGGTTCTTATGATATTTGTGAATAAATATATTTTTGGGAAACCGTTATTTGCTCCGTTTCATTTTTACTATATAACTTTTTAAAAATTAATAAAATGCAAAATAATTCTACTTTTTATACTGCTAAAAGATGCATGACATATGTTACGTTGTATTTCAAATAGTTACTGTATTTTGAAATAATTCTGAGTGAAATATGGCTTCTAGAAGTTGTAGAAATTCGGCTGATCTGTTCTGTTACGTGTGCGGATATTTTACCGATCGTGTTCACCAGAAAAACTTTACACCATTGCTAAAGAAAGCATATGAACTTTATTTCGATTCGAAAATTGATGATGCAAATAAATCTTGGAAGCCAAATGCAGTTTGTTCGACTTGTGCAAATACATTGGCAGGTTGGTTACGAAAATCGCCGAAGCATAAGTCGATGCCTTTTGGAGTGCCAGTAATATGGCGTGAACCGACAAATCACGCTACTGATTGTTACTTCTGCTTGAAAAATATCTATGGTTTCACTTTTAAAACTAGAAAGTCTGTGGTTTATCCAAATATTGAATCGGTTTCAAAACCAGTGCCTCATGATCCAATCACATGTCCGATCCTAGTTCCACCAGAACAATATCCGTTGGACGTGAATGAACCATCAGAAAGTGATAGTTTACCTGCTTTAGAAACTAATTCTGACTCGGATTATGTACCGGTGAATGATGGTGTTCAATTAATTAACCATTCAGAACTTTCAGATCTAATACGTGATCTCGCTCTCACCAAAGGACAAGCGGAATTACTCGGTTCGCGACTCAAAGAATGGAATCTTTTAGCGCCCAATACTCCGATATCTAAATTTCGTCATAGACACAGAGAACTTGTTCAATACTTTGAGATGGATGATGACATTTGCTATTGCAAAGATGTAAAAGGTCTAATGGTGCACCTCGGTCATGAGCACATAGTCAACGAATGGCGACTTTTCATCGACTCTTCCAAGACTAGTCTAAAAGCCGTGTTATTGCATAATGGAAATTTATTTTCATCAATTCCAGTCGCCTACTCTGTTCATATGAAAGAAACTTATGACAATATGGCTATACTTTTGGCAAAAATAAAGTACAATGACTACCAATGTCGGATTTGTGGAGACCTAAAGGTCATTGCAATTCTCACGGGCATGCAGACTGGGTATACTAAATTTTGTTGCTTCCTATGTGAATGGGACAGCCGCAACAGACAGGAACATTATGCAAGAAAGGTGTGGCCTATCAGGGATCGTATGCAGCTCGGGCATAAAAAATGTAATACACGAGCCATTAGTTAACAAAGACAGCATCATTTTACCACCGTTACATATAAAGTTGGGGCTCATGAAGAATTTCGTAAAAGTGTTAGATAAAACGAGCAAAGCTTTCACTTATCTTCGAGAAAAGTTTCCGCAAATTAGCGATGCAAAGATAAAGGAAGGTATCTTTGTAGGACCTCAGATTAGGAAAGTTATTGCAGACAAACAATTCGAGAACTTGTTACATGGTAGTGAACTTCGCGCATGGATGGCATTCAAATCGATCGTCGATAACTTTCTGGGAAATCACAAATCTGTCGACTATGTGCATATTGTTAAGCAGTGCATAGATGCATACAGAATTATGGGCTATAACATGTCCCTCAAAATCCATTTGCTCGATTCGCATCTTGACTTTTTCCCTGACAACCTTGGCGACGTCAGCGATGAACATGGAGAACGATTCCATCAAGATATCGCCGTAATGGAGTCACGTTATCAAGGACAGTGGAGTGTGACCATGCTTGCCGATTATTGTTGGATGCTTCATCGCGATGTACCACATGCCATTCACCGACGAAAGTCGACTGCAAAGAAATTCAAGCCTACATAACTGTTATACTTCTTGTACAAATGATGTTGTAATACTGTATGCATTGTTAAAAAACTTCAATTGCGTATTTCTAGAGATCCCGACCTGATAGAGAAAAACGGTTTGCAGATTTAAAAACAGCGCATTAAAATTGACCAGAAAAACATAGAAATGTTAGAGAAAGAAAAAAAAAATTTTTTTTTGTTAGTCAGTGTAATTTACAGTGACTTACCAATTGTTTAAAACAAAATTTCTTTATGTGAGTGCACGCTTATATTCAAAATAATGTTACTGATAACAAAAATGTATATATTTTTTTTAAACTTCAAGGTCCCAACTTGAGGATTTAAATGTTAACTGTGACTTGGAAAGCGCACATTTAAATTTTGTGGCCTTTATCTGAAACCATTTAGTCAATTCTCACTATTCACAGGGGTAAGTTCCCTGAAAATCCTGTGAATATGGAAATCCATGAATATGGAACCATTGATCCTATGGGAAAAAGGGGGGTTAGGTTCCTGCGGGACCCTGTGCGCCATTCACTATTGCTACTGATCACCATAAACTCATCATTTCTTGTACCCTTCTTGTAAAACACAGCTTATTTATTATACGGTTCATTTAATAAATGTATTTTATACAATCTTTTTTTTTTTGTAATAATATAGTACGTACAATCTTTTGGTGTACCAATATTCATTCACTCACCCATTCACTCACACTGTCACCTCTCATTCACTTATTCATACATCCACACGCAAACACGGACACACATTATTACAAAATCCCTGGAGAACAAACACTGAAAATATTTACACAGAATAAAGAAAATTAAGATAAAGAAAATTTCATTAACACTGACAACATGTAAAGAAAACATTTAAAATTAAGAAATAAAGAAAATTGCATTAACATTGAAAACAGACATACCAGAACAAAGTTGATCTAACACATGTACTTTATCACTGAGGCTCATCACAGCCTTCTTGCGCTTAGGAACACTCACCAACACACTTGCACTATGCTTGAATGCCATTATTAATTACAAAAAATAATCAAAAACAGCATAAAACTGCAAAAACGAGAATAAAAAGATAATCGACAAAGACATGTGTAACACAATGAAAGCCACGAGAACAAGGGAGCAGCCTCTCCTTGCTGGAATTGTTTTTTACTGCACATGGTTGCAAATACCCACGATGTGCCCATGAAAGGCAAAAAATGTGTTACGTTTTATCTCGTGCGAATGAGTGAATCAGCAAATAGTGAGGACTGTCTGTAGTTGTACTTTTAGGAAAAGAGACTGAGGAAATTTCTAGAAAGGGACACAAACACTACAACCCCTAATGTCATTTACTCATAATGTGTGCACGTACAGTTATCTAGATCTCCTGAATGTGTGCACCTACAGTTATCTAGATCTCCTGAATGTGTGCACGTACAGTTATCTAGATCTCCTGAATGTGTGCATGTACAGTTATCTAGATCTCCTGAATGTGTGCACGTACAGTTATCTAGATCTCCTGAATGTGTGCACCTACAGTTATCTAGATCTCCTGAATGTGTGCACGTACAGTTATCTAGATCTCCTGAATGTGTGCACGTACAGTTATCTAGATCTCCTGAAGTGGTACAGACAAAATTTATACCTTTTTTGCTGTCCTCCTCATCTTCCTGCGGCTTGTACTTGCCAGACTTGATCATACTGACCACATGTTTGTAGTAAGGATTTAACTCGTTATCAAAATGGAGAAAGTCAAACTGTGCGTTCCCAGCCTGCTTAGTCTTCAACATTATCTCCATCTGAATGCCATGTTGGGCAATAAAACTGGCGGTCTTCTCAATACGTGCATTCTGTTTTATACAGATTGGCTGAGACAAACAGGAAAAATAAATAAATAAAGGAGCTACCAAAATAGTAATTATGCATAAAACTATATAACGTAATCAAAACTGACATAGTCATCAAGATACATGATTCAATTCATGAGCACCTTCTTCATGGGTCTTTAAGCGCCGACTGAAAGCAATCAATGAACATCATGCCTAGTGGTATCTTGTAAGGCAGCAACAAACTGTCTCCACTTCGCTTTGTCTGTGGCCATTCTTCGTGCAGTGCCCCAACTCTGTTTCATGCTTTTCATCTTAGCCTCCAAAGTTCTCTACAAAGTTGTTTTTAGTATGTCTCTCTTTGAACCTTCTTCTGGGGTCCATTGCACAGTAGTTCTGATGATGGTGGCGGGTCTCTTCTGAGGACATGTCCAACCTTCTTTTAAGTCATAACTTATACGATGGGGAGCTGCTGTAGCACAGTGGTTAGTGCACTGGCTTACTAGCTCTGGGTCCATGGTTCGATCCCCAGTTGAGGTGGGATTTTTTAGACCGCAAACGGCTCTGGGTCGACCCAGCCTAATGAATTGGGTACCAGAGCAACTTCTGGGAAGGTTAAGGTGGCCGGCGTGATGCTGACCACATCACCCCTAGCGTGCCGATGGTAAAGAAAATGTGGGCCTAACACCATATTCCCAATATGCCTCAGTGGGCATGTAACTGGATCCTTTATCTTTTTTACTTATACGATGGTGTGCATATCTTGTTGGTTTCTCCAAATAAGCAGTTCTTGGTGCTGTTAGGCCAAATAATTCAGAGAATTTTCCTTAGGCACGTTGTGTGAAAAGATGACAATCTGGACATTTTCTGTTGTTATTCCCCAGCATTCCACACCGTACAGAAGTAAAGAAAGTATGCAACTCCTGCATAATCTTTGTTTGAATGAGCATATAGTTAATGTTCGAGCAACCATTGTCACTTGGTGATTTAGAACAAAATCTTTTCAAGGAATTTTTTTACATAACAAATTCTCTTCACTTAAAAATCAATAATAAGATTATATTTTAAAATATGTAACAGCTTGGTTTTAAAGACAAGACATTTACAGGGGCCATCCTCTAAGGAACCTTCTATAAGGACATCGGTGCTGGCGTTAACACCAGGGTACTATACACTATCACCCGTGTGTTACCGGGGCCCGAAAGGGGAGCAAAGAATAGTAACACTGCACCCTACCACGCATGTCGTAAAAAGCGACTAAGGAGGGTATGGGCATGGGGCTGTTTACCCCATCCCGTAAAAACTTCGCACAGTGGGCTGATCACCTGCTTGCCAACCAATCTGATTACGGAAACAATGATAGATTGTTTGGTCTGTTTTTGTTCCACAAAGACGCCACTAGGCGTGGTGGAAACAGTGATAGATTGATCAATTTGTTGTTGCCCTAAGACGCCACTAGGCGTACTGGCCACATACTGCTTTGCCGGTTGATGGCTAAGGATGGAAGAAGAAGAAGAAGACTATACACTATCCCTGATTAGCCCCCTTTTACCCCCCTCCCCCCCAGGTGTTTCTGAAGAGACAAAGAAAGAATAGGACTACTGCACCTTAGCAAATGTCATTCAAGGCTCTGTACATGAGGCTCTGTACATGAGGCTGGCAACTAATGAGGCTCTGTACATGAGGCTGGCAACTAATGAGGCTCTGTACATGAGGCTGGCAACTAATGAGGCTCTGTACATGAGGCTGGCAACTAATGAGGCTCTGTACATGAGGCTGGCAACTAATGAGGCTCTGTACATGAGGCTGGCAACCTCATCTTGTCAGACCAAATCCACGGAAATCACCAATGCAAGAGGTGAGACTAGAGGGGGTTTCCCAAGCCTGACATGTCAAAGGAAAGGAACACAACTAACTTTCTGATAACCTGCTATTTATTCATCAATCACTTTCAACTGGTGTAGAAACTATTACATCGTTTGCCAAGACAATCTTCTGATCATCATCATCAAGTGCCATACTGCTGGCTCTACATTCATGTCTCTTCACAACTTTCTATGACTAGTGCTGTTTTTCACTTCCACTGTTGACCTGTTTAGTCTACTGATATCTTACTGACCATTTCTGAAGATCAGGTTGCCTCCTGTTGTAATGTTCTGTATAGAGTTTCCTACCATAATAACATTTTTATTTACTGCAATGTTGTAAAATTCAGTAAATTTTGGTTGTGTTTTTAGACATTAACACTAAAAGTCCCAAGTTCAGAATGTTCTAGCAACAACAAAAAATGCCTTAATAAATGTTGTAAAATGTAATGAAGAGTTTCCTTTTCAAATTCAGAGTTCATAACTAAAAAAATTAAAAAGCCTTCTGGAATTCAAAAATCCAATATGGCCACTGTTTCCATGGCAATAAATAGCACAGTACCATCTTACTGTGTCATATGTGAACTATTATTTTTGTAAGTTAAGCATATGTATCAACATCATCACTTCTTTTTGCTTCATAAGGAACAAAGGGCAGCTCCTCCATTTAATAGTCAGAAATCACTGATCAATCATGGTGGTGAGCTGAACTTCAAGATAGTCTATGACATTTTAAGAATAGAGCCCAAAACAGACAAGACTATAAAGCTGACTACAGAGAAAGAATGAAATGATATAAACATCCTTGCGATAAATGATATAAGACAGATAAAGCCCAGGAAACAGAAAAGGTCACAGGAGAAACAACTAATTATTCAGAAAGAAAAGATGGCCACAACTGGAAAAATGTCAGTCTTAATGTATGGCTCTGAAAAATGGATAGCAGCAAAAATTACAACCAGGACATTTACAGATTTTCATAAATGGGTGCTTGCAGAGAATACATAAATTGAAACAGTATGACACGATCACCAATTTGGAATGGATAGAACGAACCAAGAGAACAGTAAAAGATGGCATTGGAAGGGACAAACATTAATTAAACCTGCTGATAGCATTACAAGGCAATCCTTTGTCTAGAACACATTGGGCAAAAGAAATATAGGAAGACCTAAAAACACATGAAGATTGAACTGAAAGACTAAATGGGGTTGAGCTTGGCGCTGACAACCCAAAATTCTACTGACTTTTTTTTTTCCAATTTAACCTTTAGCACTCTGCCGGCGAGACATATCGCCGAACGCAACCTATGTTCTGCCAGCTGGAGGCGATATGTCTCGCCTTGCGGCTGTCACCGTTTCTAGCATGAGGACTTGTGTACATGTGATTTTCAGCCCCGGATGTTAAGTTGTAATTTTATTTGCAAGAGAGTTAGCTTCCGTTTCCGATCTTAAAAAAGTGATGGGTGTATCCGCGTTTATTTTTTGTAAATTTTTTAAATCGAAATGAATCGGCATCAGACGCGCGGCCATTTCGCTCTAATTTTATTGGATTCTGACGCCATGCGGTGGGGATGAAATTTTTGTCTTTATAAGCGCTGAAATCGGTTCTCAGAATATGTTTGATGGCTGAGATGGAAACGAAAGTAAAATGGCCTTTCAAGTATGTATAATTTTCGGGGTTAGGATTAGGAATATCGGAAAAAAAATAGGATTACGGCCGAATGTCACGGCTGGCTAGGGAGTTTGTTGCTTTGCTACTGATGATGGGTGTAACGAAAAGATCGTCATTTGATTTGTATTGCTCTATTGGTCAAATGACTTTCATTGAGATGCAAGGGATATGGACTCTTCGTTCGTTGGTCATTTTTTTTAATTTTTTTTTTTAATTTTAAAATTTAAAAAAAAATATTTTTTTATTTTTTTTTAATTTTTTTCGTTTTTTTCATCTTTCCTTTCCTCTCTTCCTATCACATCTAACATGTACACAAACAAATTTTATATCATCAGATTCATCATTCATTCATTTCTATACAATCTAAAAATTAGAGCAATTGACCAAAAAACAAAAAAACTATAGAATTTACAAGTCACCCACTATAAAAATGGGGCGTTGTGAAAAAGAATGCAGTGGTTGGGCAAGTTTTCTGAATTTTTTATGCAGCGTGCTAAAGGTTAAACTTCTTCTTCTTCTTGTGATCGCATCTTTGATGTTTACATCGTTGGAGGAGTTCTCATGAAGAACTCGACTGTTGTGTGGAGTTCCTCTTTAGCTCCATACAGCTTTGAGTTTAGTGTTGAGTCATTGGGCCAGTATATCTTTCTTAACTGGTCGTACAGAGGACAATCCTGTAGAACATGCTCAGCAGTTTGTTCGTTTAATCCACATGTGCACAGTAGTGAAGCAGACAATCGTAGCTTTAAACAAAATTTGTTATAAAAATACTTTACATGAAGTGCTTAGGTACACGCTTCTTGCAGTCAACTGATGCGATGGTGCCACGTGCCTTGAAGATTGAAGACGGGAAGGAGCAGTGGTAGATTGAGAAAATACGTGATCTGATAAAGAAGTTTCCAAATGTTACCACCTTTTACAAGGAAAGGTTAGTTATGCTTGCAAAACATCATATTCTAATCACAGACACACCCATATAAAGATGGTGTCTATGTGTGGATGTTCAGTAGACCGTCTGAACACAGAAACTGTCTAAAGTAACATACATACCATCAGCATGCCAGGTGGAACATGTAGCTCTGCTGGTACAATAAATGGCTTCTCATCTTCTTCCTTCACAGCTTCTAGAGACAACACAGAAAGCAGGATGATTTAACTTATACTGTTATGTAACACTGCTTTTCAGACAAAATGAAACGGAAAATAACTCAACAATTATCTGTGAGTTCTATTATTCTATTTGTGTAAGTATCAACAGAAAAAAATTTGATAAATTCTAGTTTCCATACTCTGACACTTGCACACAGTTAATAACACAGTAATGAAATCCTTATTCTGCCATCTAAACATATTTAGCAAATTATATTCCAGTTCCCACAGACTGCTACTTGTACATATCATTTAACAACATATTCTAGTTTCCACACACTGCTACCTGTATTAAACAACATATTCTAGTTTCCACACACTGCTACCTGTATTAAACAATATATTCTAGTTTCCACACACTGCTACCTGTATTAAACAACATATTCTAGTTTCCACATATTGCTACCTGTATTAAACAATATATTCTAGTTTCCACATACTGCTACCTGTATTAACCTTTAGCACGCTGCGGTAGCAACGTTGCGCTAGAGGTACTATATGTTCTGCCGGCTGCGGGCGCAATGCTGCTACTTTCGGATAGAGTTGGTTTCCTGCCATATAACATGTGTACATGTCATATTACCCCCGGATGTTTAGTTTTAATCTTATTTGCGAAAGAGTTCACGTCCTATTCTGATCTATATTTGTGACGGGTGTGTTAGCGTTTATTTTCTGTGCATTTTTCAAATCGAAATCAATCGGCATGGAACAAGCTGCCATTTTCACTGAAATTTGCATGGATTCTGACTACGATGACGAGGAGTTTGTTGGCTTTACTAGCGCTGATATCGGTTCTCAGAATATGAGTGATGGCGGAGATGGGGACAACAGTAGTATGTCTAGCGTTGTTGATGACGATTTTGATGAAGTTGATATTCCCAGGGCCCCTTCTGGATACAACCACGACTGGCTCCGCAACTTTGACGAAGTTGTGGGACCTGTGGGCGTTGCCGATGACATCGCTGAGGTAGATGTATTCCGTCTTTTCATCACAGATGATGTTGTGAACACATTAGTAACGGAAACTAATCGTTACGCCAGTCAGGTTAGTGAACTGAAAGGGCAAGATGCGGGTGCCTCATCCCGTGTGACGTTGTGGATGAATGTCACTGCTGACAAGTTGAGGGCGTTTGTTGCTTTGCTACTGATGATCATCATAACCCTCCACTACCAAAGGAGCATAGGCCTTCAACAAACACACGCCAAGTCCTCCTGTCACATGCCATCATCTCAAGTTCTTTCCACGATCTCCTCATCATTTTCACCTCTGTTTCCAGTTCTCTTCTCCGTGTGCTTCTTGGTCTACCTCTGCCTCTCTTGCCCTGGGGGTTCCAAAACAAGGACTGTCTTGTAATGCTATCAACAGGTTTCCTCAGTGTGTGTCCTATCCATCGCCATCGTCTTCTTATTATCTCTTGTTCCACTGGCACTTGTCTAGTTCTTGTCATCAGTTCCACGTTGGTAACCTTGTCATACCATTTTAATCCCTCTATTCTACGCAAGCACCCATTTATGAAAGTCTGTAGCTTTTTGGTTGTTGTCTTTGTTGTTCTCCATGCCTCAGAGCCATACAATAGGACTGACTTCACATTTGAGTTGAAGATTCTTATTTTCGTGTTGGATCCGATTTCTCTTGATCTCCATATATTACCCAATGCAATGAAAGCTCCTCTTGCCTTTTGTATTCTTATTTTGATATCGCTGTCTGTCCCTCCAACTTTGTCTATATTACTGCCAAGATAGCTACTGATGATGGGTGTAACGAAAAGATCGTCATTTGATTTGTATTGGTCAAATGACGGTTTCATTGAGATGCCAGGGTCCAGGAATGTGATGAGCAGGGACAGGTTTCTGTCTATCTTATCATTTCTACACCTCGTGGACATTACAACTGCAGCACCACGAGGGCAGCCTGACCACAGCAAAGCTTTCAGAATCAAATCGTTTGTTGACACACTTCTCCCTCTATGGCAAAGCCATTACATACCCTCTAAAGAGCTTAGTGTTGATGAGAGTATGATAGCTTTCAAAGGTAGGACCAGCCTTATGCAGTACATGCCTAACAAACCCTCTAAGTGGGGTATGAAAGCCTGGGGCCTAGCTGACTCCAAGACAGGCTACCTCTGGAATTGGCAGCTCTACCTTGGGAAGGAAGACAATGTGGACCCAGTTCGTGTGCCGCCGGTGTCTGGTACCTCTCTGTACATATCCCTGCTTTGAGCGTTACCACACCCTGCTCAATTTCAAGACAGAATGTACTCCAGAGCTGCACCAGGAGTAGGTGAGTCTCTTCGTTTGTTGGTTTTTTTGTTTTTTTTTTTCATCTTTCCATTCCTCTCTTCCTATCACATCTAACATATACACCAACAAAACTTATATCATCAGATTCATCATTCATTTATTTATATACATTCCAAAAATTATAGCAATTGACCAAGAAACTATAGACGTTACAAGTCACCCACTATAAAAAAGGGAGCGTTGTGAAATAGAATGCAGTGGCAGGGCAAATTTCCGCCATTTTAATGCAGTGTGCTAAAGGTTAAACAACATATTCTAGTTTCCACACACTGCTACCTGTATTAAACAATATATTCTAGTTTCCACACACTGCTACCTGTATTAAACAATATATTCTAGTTTCCACACACTGCTACCTGTATTAAACAATATATTCTAGTTTCCACACACTGCTACCTGTATTAAACAATATACGAGGGGCGTTCAGAAAGTAATGCACATCGTTTTTCTCAGCTAATAATGAAGATAGAAGCATGAAATTTTGCACACTTCAAATATGACATGTGCCAATTGTGTGCACCAAATTGCACCGCGCAACCGGCCAAATAATACGGCTGCCCTAAACCGTTGAAATGGAGCTTGTTAGCAACTTGTGTTATAAGCATAGAATTGTGATAGAATTTCTCGTTGCAGAGAAGGAAACTGTTGTGAACATTCACAAGTGTCTATGTGATGTGTATGGAAGTTTTGCAGTCGACAGGAGTACAGTCAGTCGCTGGGTTCAGAGAATCAAAGAATCAGGAAGAGGAGATACGGAGCTGCTTGATCGGCCGCGCTGTGGACGTCCTGCCACAGCCACCAACGCAGAAATGTTGAAATGCGCTGAGGGCATTATTCTTACTGATAGGTGAATCACTACTCAACAATTGGCCTTACAGCTGTCAGTCAGCATTGGTAGTGCAAATGCAGTTATAAAAACTCTCGGATTTTCTAAGGTTTGCGCAAGATGGGTTCGTCGAAGTCTCACAAATGACCACCGATTGCAAAGGAAAGCAATTTCTTCTGAATTGTTGGAGCGTTTCAATGCTGATGGAGAGAACCTTTTGGCTAGGATCGTTACAGGTGACGAAACCTGGGCACATCTGATAAGATCTTTCTTTGGGAGACAGACGTCATCATCATCAGTTGATAAACTCTTAATACAAGACCCTTGCCCTGAGCAAGAGACATGCTGAGAAATCTGAAGCTCGCTCGAACATCACCAGAGTTAAATACTGTGTTGTTGTGTTGCTCGTGGTTCGAGTATGGAATGTCAACTTGACCTACGCAGTGGTGTGTAGACATAGATGGAGTGTATAATGTGCGAATGATAGGAAGAGTTCGTGGTGTTGACAAATGTTCTTTTCTCACACTCATGTATGGCTGGAAGTCATCGACACCAACGACTGTGTACCTTTACTACAGTTTAATTGGACGTACACACTCGACAGCACAGATAGTGACAAATCACAGGTTGGCATAATACATCATGGTACAGTGGATAAATGGTCTTGCAATGTTACATGGGCACTCATGTAGAATAGTAGTATAATGGACTGTCAATAGCCAAGCACTCAGTATTGCCCATATATATATCATCTGAGTTTACTGACAAAGCACGTCAGATTATAAACAATATCCAAGATGACTTCTAGACCTAATCTCGTCTAGTGAAGATTCCTTAACATAATGTCCAGCACAGATTTTTCCATATAATCAAATTGAACCGCTAGCAATGGGTTCTCATGTGTAGCAGTGATCTCTGGACTAATCAAGCGATAATACGGGCATCCCTTTTCTCTTCTTGAAAGTCACTAAATGTTTTTACAAGATGGCTTCTCTCGTGAGCTGTCACTCACGTTTGGATACAGATAATGAATCTGTCTTAAAGTTAGTCATTCATTAAATGTTTCATTGCTCTGTAGATTCTATCATGATACAATTGACTGCATTCTACAGGATATAGTGCTGCTAGGAATCAGAGTCGTTTTCCGTCTAGTTAAATGCATCCTCTCAGATGTACAAGTCATACCTATCGAAAAACGGTGGCTTCGTACGAGAGTTCAAAAGAGTATCTTTTATTACCTGCGTATCAGAAATATGATTCTGCCATTCCTTGGCAATAAGAATAAACACTGGGGTAAAGCATACACGATAGGTCTAGACGACTATCACTTTCCCCATAAATATAGAGATCACTTTTTCCCGGCGACAAGCCGACATAGCAAAACACAGCCCCCATGATCAGGGCGAAGCCAAAACACACCTCTCTAGAGACAAAAGAACATATAGTTCGACTTAGATATGTAAAGATATACAGATATAAGACAGACTCGTCCTACTCAGCCAAACAATACACATAAATTCAGGCCATAGATATTCTGAAGCAAGAACAATCTATTACTACCCAAACAAAGAATAAATCGCAGTAAAACTGGATTCATCCGCGGAGTTCGATCGAAAGAGACGGCACAACTTTCAAGGGAAGTAACTCAATAATGACTTTCCCTTAAGCACTAAAAAATATCTATTTTGTTTACAAAATATTTGCGAACATAACAAGTATACCAATGTATAATATTGTAAGATATCAAAGACTGCACGTAACAACATCATTTTGAACCTGAGACAAAAAGACAGTCAATGGAGTGGCATCATCCGCAATCACCAAGAAGAAAGAAATTCAAGACAATTCCTTCAGCTGGAAAGGTCATGATCACTGTCTCTTGGGACATTGAAGGTGTGATTCTTGTGGACGTTATGCCAATAGGAGAGACAATCAATTCGCAAGCTTACATTAAGACATTGAAAAAACTTAATCAATGTTTTCGCAGAGTTCGGCCGCACAAGAATCCAGCAGACCTGCTTCTCCTTCACGACAATGCGCGACCTCACACAAGTCTGGCAACACGGGAAGCAATCACCAAATTGGGTTGGACTGTACTACCCCAACCACCCTATAGTCCGGATTTGGCACCCTCTGATTTTCATTTGTTTGGTCCACTTAAAGATGCACTCCGTGGGACAAGGTTTGAAGATGAAGGAGTGATTCATGCAGCGAAGAAATGGCTACATGATCAAGACAAAATCTGGTACGGGCTAGGAATACATGCACTTGTTTCGCGCTGGCATAAAGCCGTACAAGTTGATGGGGATTATGTTCAATAATACCGAAGTTTACATGACATATCCATGTATATTGTGTATAAATTTCATGCTTTTTTAATAAACAGCTCCTGAGAAAAACGATGTGGTGCATTACTTTCTGAACGCCCCTCATATTCTAGTTTCCACACACCTTACATATTAAACAACATATTCTAATTCCCACCCATAGGCGCCTATGCATTGCACCGTGGCCACGCAGGGCTATGAGAGGGGTACCTTCTTTCCCCAAACTGTGGGTTGGAGAGATACACCTCTGCATATGGTTTTTCGCTGTCCAACTGGGAGACAGCTGTACAAATTTAATAACATATTCTAGTTCCTACATTCTGCCACTTGGACATATTTAACCTCATTTTCCAGTTCCCATAAACTACCATGTACATGTATTTGGGAATCCATACTCTTGTTGTCAGTCTACTTCTTGCCTTTATTTAACAAAAAAGCCAGGAAATTCTTATCTCTGAATGTCTTATTACCCCACCTTTTCCTCTGTTCGATGTATTATTCCTGTATAAGCTTAGAACTTCTCATGCTAAGTCATTTTGCTGTTTCTGCAACATCTCAGCAGTTTGTGCTTATAACTTTAAAATAGTGTTATCTTAACCTGTGTAGTTTTCAAGGGTCTCTGAGGATAGGAAGAAATAAGACAACCACTATTCCCTTAAGCATAACATAAGAGGTGACTAATTCGAGTCCAAGGGTTTATGAGGAGAGGAAGAAATAATATAACCACTGCTTTTTAGGAATATGCCATAAGAAGCAATTAATGTGAGGTTAGGAATGTGGCTGGCGAACCCATCATGTAAAAAATGTTGCTACAGAAAATCATCACAGAATAAGTATATGAAATGTCGATGGTGCAAGCTTCCTGCAATGGGGCCATCTGCAGCTCCCATCCTCATAAAAAGAGAATGAAAAAAAATCTGATACCTGTTATATCTATCTGCTGTAGGCCATCAAATCCTCCTGCCTGTTGCTCATAACTGAAGCCAACTGACTGATATCCCTCCTGTAAGGACAGGTAGTAACGTTTCCATTCTTCCTCTGCAAAAAACAAAACTGTTATTGTATGACACAACTTTTACATATAACATAATAAACCAAGTTTGAAAAGTTCAGGTTATACAAGTTCCTTCTTCTACTATTCATCATCATCACCCCTCAGCTCCACAAAAGTATCCAAAAGGGGAGCAAAGAATAGTAACACTGTACCCTACCATGCATGTCGTAAAAAGCGACTAAGGAGGGTTGGGCATGGGGCTGGTTACCCCATCCCGTAAAGAACTTTCTACAAAGAAAAACTTCAACAAACACAGTCAAGTCAAATACAGAATATAAATCAACTCAGCCGCCCAAAACAGAAGAAGGTTTTCTGGAAAGGAGGCGCATGAAGCAACCCAGAGACAGCCGAAAGGAGTCTGGGTTGCTAACTAACCTCTTTTCGTCTTGGAAAATCTCCAGGATTGGCACCTGGAATGTTCACACTCTATGTGAACAAGGGACAGCTGCACAGGTAGCAGCGGAAATGACAAATTACAGGATAAATATCCTGGGTCTCTGCAAGACACGGTGGAAGGGCACAGAGAGAAGGAGATTGATTACAGGAGAAATGGTGTTGTCCTCAGAACATGAGGAGGAAAGAGCCCACCACAGTGAAGGGGTGGCTATAATGCTGTCTAGGGAAGCACAGAAGGCATTTATAGAATGGGAAGCAATGGGACCCCGAATTATAACAGCAAGGTTTAAATCAGCCAAAAAGAAAGTAAATATAAACATCATCCAGTGTTATGCAACAACAAATGATAAAGAAGAATTGGAAAAAGAAGACTTTTACACCAGACTACAAAATGTCTTGGACAAAAAGAAAAGAAAGGACATCACAATTTTGATGGGGGACCTACACGCATAAATAGGAACAGACAACACCGGCTTTGAAGAAATCATGGGTAAGCATGGATTAGGTATGATGAATGAGAATGGGGAACTATTAGCTAACTTCTGTGCTTCAAATAAACTAGCTATAGGAGGAAGCATATTTCCACATAAACGAATACATAAAGCAACATGGATATCACCAGACCACAGAACTGAGAATCAGATTTATCACATATGCATAAGTAAGAAGTTTAGGTCATCATTGCATGATGTAAAAGTATGTAGAGGAGCAGATGTTGTATCAGACCACCATCTTCTGTTGGCTAAAACAAAATTAAAACTCAAGAAATTTACAACAGTATATAGCTATAGACAACAGTATAATGTAGGATATCTAAGAAATCAGGAAATAAGAGAAAAATTTTCAATCACAGTATCCAACAAATACCAAGTACTCCAACAGCTGGAAGGTGAAGCAGATACGGAAGACCACTGGCAACACATAAAAAATATATGGAACGAGACACATGAAGAAGTACTGAGAAAAAGAGAACATCAGCACAAAGCATGGATAACAACAGAAACCATTAGTAAGATAGAAGACAGGAAAAACAAGAAAGCAGATTTAAACAGAAGCAAAACCAGAAGCTCCAAAGCCAAGGCTCATGAAGTGTACATATACTGTTCAAAAAAAGAAACGCAACATTATTGCAGTGGTAATGGACACCAAATTTCAAACGTGTACCAAAATTTTATTTTACGGAATTAATGTTTCAATCTTGGCATGAAGAAACTTTCAGACTTTAACAATAAAATGATGTTCATTAAATTTGGTTTGGACTTTTATTCTTTGCGACTGAGGCCTCCGTTTCAGTAAGGTGTATGGCCTCCTCTGGCCTCTATCAGAGAACGACATCTCCTTGACATGGATCCGATTAGCCGTTTGATCTGTTGTTGTGGGATGGCTGCCCACTCTTCCCGCAGTGCAAGAGACAACTGTCGGAGATTGGCTGGAGCCACGTCTCGCTGGCGGAGTCGTCTGTCGAGTTCATCCCATAAGTGTTCTATGGGGTTCATGTCTGATGACATGGCTGGCCACGGAATGGTCTGGACGTTGTTGTCAGCGAGGAACTGGGTGGTGAGTTGTGCCACATGAGGTCGAGCGTTATCCTGCTGAAAAATCGACCCTCGTGCAGCCAGAAGTGGAAGGACGTGAGGACGAAGAATTTCAGCGACGTATCGTTGGGCATTCAGGCGTCCTTCAATTTGCACCAGGTCACTTCTTCCCATGAAGTTGATCGCCCCCCACATCAGTACACCTCCACCACCATGTGGAGGAGCCTCATCAACGCTGTTCTGGGCGTAGCGCTCATGGACTCTGCGGTAAACTCTTCTCCGTCTATCGTGTCGCTGGAGCACAAAAAATGATTCATCACTAAACCAAACCCGTCTCCAGTCATTCCCAACGGTCCATTGACGATGCTGGTTCGCCCACTGCAGTCGGTTCTGGCGATGCCGGTCCGTAAGAACAGGACCTCTGTAGGGTCTTCTAGCCCAAAGACCAGAGTCGTGCAGCCGGTTCCTGACCGTTTGATCTGAAATTCGACGAGCTGCTGACATTGACTGGACTGTGGAGGACGCAGATGCAAGTCGATTCCTGAGGTGACGCAGCCGTATGAAGCGGTCTTCGGCAGGAGTTGTGACTCTGGGTCTTCCACTGCGCGGCCGGTCTGCCACTGAGCCAGTTTCTTGAAATCGCCTCCAAAGGCGACTAATGGTGCTTCTAACCACATTAAATTGTCTGGCCACTACACTTTGTGACTGTCCAGTCTGTAAACGTCCAATGATGATGAGTCGTTGTTCTGTAGTGAGATGAGCCATACTTGCGCATTGAATTTTCAACTGAATTTATTCGAGGAGCGTCAATCTTTTATAGGCATTCAATAATATGGTCAGAGAGTTTTGTGTTCAGTAAGTTTCACGGGATTCTCATGAACCTGTCACGAGTTATTGTCAAAAATGTTGTTTTGACCTTGACCTCTTTCATGACCTCACGAATCATGAGGTGAGTACAATTCAGGTAACCACGAGAAGTTAATGACCAGCGAATGGCCACGTTTCTTTTTTTGACAGTCAAACAAAGAAGTAAGGTTATTGACTGATGGGACCTGTAATCAAATAAAAGCAAGCAAATGGCCTCACAAAAGATAAGAATGGAAAATTGCAAGAGTCCATAGACAAGCAACTGAGAGATGAACAAGCAGGTTTTCGACAAAATAGATCCTGGACAGACCAGATAGCCACATTGAGAATAATAGTTAAACAAAGTCTGGAATGGAATTCACCACTTTACATCGGATTCGTGGACTATGAAAAGGCATTTGACAGTGTAGACAGAGAATCACTTTGGAAATTGATGGGGCATTATGGAGTTCCCATGAAGATCATTAACTTAATAAGGAAGACCTATGAAGACGTGACATGCAGAGTTCTTCATGAAGGACAACTTACAGAACCGTTTAGGATTAGAATGGGAGTGAGACAGGGATGTCTCTTATCTCCATGTCTTTTCTTACTAGCAATAGATTGGGTTATGAAAACATCCACATCACACAACAGAAATGGAATCCAGTGGAATCTGACTAAACAGCTTGATAATCTGGATTTTGCAGATGACTTGGCTCTTCTGTCTCATAACCATAATCAGATGCAAGAGAAAATGAAAATTCTCGATGAGAGGTCACAACAAGTGGGCCTGAAAATACACAAGGAAAAGACAAAGATTATTAGAATAAATGCAAGAAACGATAACAAGGTTGAACTTGAAGAAACACCACTAAAAGATGTAGAATCATACACATATCTTGGAAGTAATATAGACAAAGTTGGAGGGACTGACAGTGATATCAAAATAAGAATACAAAAAGCAAGAGGAGCTTTCATTGCATTGGGAAACATATTGAGAACAAGAGAAATCAAGTCCAACACGAAAATAAGAATCTTCAACTCAAATGTGAAGTCAGTCCTATTGTATGGCTCTGAGACATGGAGAACAACAAAAACAACAACCAAAAAGCTACAGACTTTTATAAACGGGTGCTTGCATAGAATAGAAGAACTGAAATGGTATGACAAAGTTACAAATGTGGAAATGATGACAAGAACCAGACAAGTGCCAGTGGAACAAGAGTTGAGAAGAAGATGCTGGCGATGGATAGGACACACATTGAGGAGACCTGTTGATAGCATTACAAGGCAGTCCTTGTTCTGGAATCCACAGGGAAAGAGAGGCAAAGGTAGACCAAAAAACACATGGAGAAGAGAACTGGATACAGAGGTGAAAATGATGAGGAAAACATGGAAAGAACTTTAGCGGATGGCACAGGACAGGAAGACTTAACATGTGTTTGTTGAAGGCTTATGCTCCTCTGGGAGCTAAAGAGTATTGATTGAATCACTGTTGTATAATTTTAGTTAGCAATCACTGTTTGTGGTGAAAGGTTTTTATGAGTATAGTGTCAATACTAGTTACTGATAGAACATGGACGAATTCTGTCTGATAAGAATGAAGCCCCAGTGTCAGAGAAGAGCACTGGTATCACAGGATAGTCACGGCTGTGATGGTCTCTACTTCAGATAGTAATCAGATTATAGTTAGAGCCTAAGATGCCACCTATGCTAGTAACTAACCTATGATAATCAACAATTCAGTAAAACTCGAAATGCAACAATATAAAATTGATAAATCAGAGAATTACAATTACTGAATCATTTATTATATACATCTATCTTTTGTTTTCTTCTTGTGTAAATTATGAATGATGAAAATGATGAAATTGAATGAATAAAGATTAATTACACAATTACTCAATAGTTGAGTTAGTCATTAACTAGACAAAAAGTCCTTTCTGGAATCTTCAAAATAGGATAGAACGTTCATCCAAATTTTCTTTTATAACTAAATAGTCTCTTGTCTTGCCTATTACCTTTACAACAGTTTGTTCATCATAACACAAATACTGTAGTTAATTCACTGTGACCACTCACAATGGCTGCTTGAATTTTTCACATTGAATACTTATCATTAAATCGGTGAATGTCCTCTAATAATACTACACAGCAGCATCAGTTGTAGGTCTTGGACCAGGCCACCAAACACAAATGGGGCATAATACTCGAATATAGATGGCAATATATGATGCTACTGAGTTGGTCCAGGAAGGCACTATTGATCTACATTCCAGACCTCGTGCTGGAGTATGACTCGAATGAACCCTCTAGAATCTATGCAAAGTACAGAACAGACTCAGTTTGGTGAGGTAGAGTTGCACGGCATACAGATGGTAAAAGGTTTTAGCCTTGGCAAGCGTCTCCTTCCTTCAGTGTGTGTGTGTGTGTGTGTGTGTGTGTGTGTGTGTGTGTGTGTGTGTGTGTGTGTGTGTGTGTGTGTGTGTGTGTGTGTGTGTGTGTGTGTGTGTGTGTGTGTGTGTGTGTGTGTGTGTGTGTGTGTGTGTGTGTGTGTGTGTGTGTGTGTGTGTGTGTGTGTGTGTGTGTGTGTGTGTGTGTGTGTGTGTGTGTGTGTGTGTGTGTGTGTGTGTGTGTGTGTGTGTGTGTGTGTGTGTGTGTGTGTGTGTGTGTGTGTGTGTGTGTGTGTGTGTGTGTGTGTGTGTGTGTGTGTGTGTGTGTGTGTGTGTGTGTGTGTGTGTGTGTGTGTGTGTGTGTGTGTGTGTGTGTGTGTGTGTGTGTGTGTGTGTGTGTGTGTGTGTGTGTGTGTGTGTGTGTGTGTGTGTGTGTGTGTGTGTGTGTGTGTGTGTGTGTGTGTGTGTGTGTGTGTGTGTGTGTGTGTGTGTGTGTGTGTGTGTGTGTGTGTGTGTGTGTGTGTGTGTGTGTGTGTGTGTGTGTGTGTGTGTGTGTGTGTGTGTGTGTGTGTGTGTGTGTGTGTGTGTGTGTGTGTGTGTGTGTGTGTGTGTGTGTGTGTGTGTGTGTGTGTGTGTGTGTGTGTGTGTGTGTGTGTGTGTGTGTGTGTGTGTGTGTGTGTGTGTGTGTGTGTGTGTGTGTGTGTGTGTGTGTGTGTGTGTGTGTGTGTGTGTGTGTGTGTGTGTGCGCGCGTGCGTGCGTGAAAAAGTCCGCTGCTGGCCTTTTTATAGATAGAGCGCGGGTATATTGGAGGGCAATACAACATTACAGTTTCTCAAACTGTTTAACTTTGCATTTGGTGTGCAGACTCGAGCGAGGTGTGTAAGTTTGGTCCAGAAAGCATATTCGTTCTTCTCAACCCTGGCATCTATTACCATCAACTATATATATCCTTTTACTGGGATGATCTTTAGCTCCCTTTGCATCTCTTGCTTACCTTAATTAGCTTTGTCTATGATTTGTAGCAAATTTTGGAAAGACCATTTTCACAATAACTTTTAACATGCTGGCCCACTTTACCTCGAATATCTCCGAAATTAAGACATTTAGCAACAATTCCTTCTGAATTTAACTGCCTGGTCTTCTTCATAAAATGCAATATATTCCATTTCTTTCCTTCACTCAATTCGTTTACAATTCACGTAAATCTCTGGTACCATTAACACAAAATTCCTACTGCCATTACGCCATTTGCAAAGCCCTTCTGCCCTGTGTCTGTTGCTCAAGGTCTTTGCCATGTCTTTCTCACTCCTTTCACTTCTGTCTCCAGTTCTCTTCTCCTGGTATTTTTATGTCTCCCTCTACCTCTATTACCCTGGGGATTCTAGAACAAGGACTGCCATGTAATGCTATGTATGTCCTATCTATCTCCAACATCATATGTCCTATCTATCTCATACATCATCTTCTCATCTGTTGTTCAATTGGCACCTGCCTGGTTTCTAATCAGCTGTACCTCAGTGATCTTTGTCATACCATTTCAATCCTTCTATTCTACACAAGCAGTTGTAGACAAATGGTGTTCAAATATTTTATGACTGTAGCTGTTTAATGTGTCAGCGATTCAAAAACCATATGCCTCACTTTAAATTCACACAGACAAGTATGTCCATGCTTAAAGCGGTAAGCATGACAAATACAGCAAAATACGTTATAGCACTTGTCTGTTCTTCTCATTTTTCCCCATGGAGGACAAGGCTGCAAATGTTGCTCTCCACTGATGTTTATTTTTGGTCATGTTCAATTCTGTTCATAATGTTGTTCTGCAAGATGTCTTTGGCCTCCACTATCTCCTCCTCTCCTGTAAGTTTCAGTACAAGACATACTGATACAGCAACCAACTCACATGAGATCAAGCAACAAACCATTCACAGCTCATTACGCGCAACACACAAACAAATGAATCAAATCATTAAAATGATTGGGACCCAAAGACACAGCAATAGAGAATGCAGTCAGCGACTCATAGCCTGACTGCTTGCATCAGGGTCAGCAAACCAGAGCTGACCAAGACCCTACTCCACCTCCACGTGGTGATCCTGGAAACAGGCTGCATCAGTGCAGTCTGGCTGAGAGAGTAGGGATCGAAGAGGGAAGGCAAACCTGGTCCCAAAAAATGCCGTGCTGAAGTCGGATGTGCTGGCCGAAAGGCGCAGATATCACAGCTCCGCTGTAAACAGACACAATGCAACCAACGTCCTTTTCAAGACGAACGAGGAAGAAGAAGATTAAAATGATTAACCCTAAGCCTGTATATTTTTGAAAACGCAGACTGCGACCTGGTTATTATATTAATGTCCTGACATTATTATGATTTTTTTATAGTAATACTAAGAATTAATTTGAAAAAAGAAATCATAAAAATAAAAAGGGCGATCTACTTCACTTTGTGTTCAAAATTTGTAATAAGCAAGCTCTTTCTACTTCTTTCCTCTCAGCTCCATGCAGAGCTAAGACCTTTAATCAGGACTCATCAAGCTATTCTGTAATCAGGACTCACCAAGCTATTCTGTAATCAGGACTCACCAAGCTATTCTGTAATCAGGACACCAAGCTATTCTGTAATCAGGACTCACCAAGCTATTCTGTAATCAGGACTGACCAAGCTCTTCAGTCTTGGGTAATGTGTTCAAGTTCTTTCTTGAAGGAGTAAAGTTCATTACCTTCATATAACTGTGCCTCCTGCAAATCTTTATGCAGCTCCAAGTACCTCTCTTCATCACAAGCTTTTTCAATGGCTGCTTCTTCTTCAGTCAGGACAGGGTTTTTATCTTCCACATTGTCAGCATCATGGGAAGCAAGATCATATAAATGTCCTCGGCCATCATATCTGCACCAATGAATAGAAAAAAATTACTTTCTGTTTCTGTGCAGTTGGCCTACACAACACAAACATACTTCTTATTCTACTCAAAATACTATGTGTCCAAAATCAATATCAGATACTGGCATGCACACTGTTTCACCTGAAGATTTAAACATTTTGACCACGTTGTGGATGCAATGTTCACTGATATGTTCATTATGAAAAGCAACTCACCTGTCACACTCAAGACTGCCAGCGTAAATCAATGAAATATATCCAGGTAGAAAAGAAGAAAAGTAGACAGACGCAAACATTTTGGCCAACTGCCTACTGATACATTATGATTGCACTTATTATAAACAATACCCATGACCGCAAACCTTCAGTTTGAGCAGGCCTCACGTTAAATAAAACTAAGAAAATACTCTCCACTGATCCATAACAAGCCATCACTGATGTGCTTCCATTCAACCAGACTCATACTTCTCTTATACTGCAGATATTCATAATGAAGCCATTGCTGATATTTTAAGCACTCTATGCAACACTGCCAACATATCTATAGCCATTAGAGAGATACTGCCAACTCTGTCTACTATTCTTCATTTCAGCCCACATCCACAAATACAACACATACTTTTCTTTTCACTTTAACAATTCATCTTTCCAACATCTCAAATGATTATGCATTAAATTACAAGTCAAACATGAACACAGATAAAAATAACATCAAATACAAGTGTGTGTTGCAAAGCATACCCATCCTTGCCATGCTAGTTCATGTTAGTCTTGTCAACTTGTTAAATCTTCCACCTTCATCAGAATGAACATCACCTAATCCACAATGCCAAAATTTAAGCTTCAAAATTCCTGCAAAGATTAATTAGTGACCACAGAAGAAAAAAAGACAGATGAATAGTAAACTATTCATCAAAGAATATCACTCAACTGAAAGGCTACAGCACTTCCAGCCCCCAGCAGTGTAGGCCTATATGTAAATACAAGAATGTGATGGTGGTTCCTTTTTAGGATACTTCCTACAAAGCAATTAAATATGTGAGTCTTTCTATCATGGCTGAGGTTACAACTTGGCACATGATGCTGAAATATGCATCCTACACTTTCTGAGAGCAAACCACTTTCAGTAGACACATAATATAAGGTGTTTTGTAGAACTACTGGAAATACAATTCGCTATCATCAGTCATGGTAGCCTATTTGCTATCATGCTCTAGCTTCCATCTTAGTTAGGCCTAGGCCTACTTTCCCCACCATAAGTTCTGCAACAACCCTGAAGTGAATGTCAAGAGTAATTGCCTCATTACTCCTGGACCAATGGCCTTCATTTCATGATTGCTGAAAAAAAAATATACTTCATGATTACGCGGAACGTTTTTATCGCGTTACGATATCGAAACCTTTAAAATGTTGACCTGCCAGGCCACAGACCTGTCAATCATGAGTCTCTCGTCGCCCATCCAAGGAATAAGCAGCTTGCCATTATCGATACCTCTTGCTTTTTTATCATCTCGAAATAATTTACAAGCATATCCAAACACCAGCAAATCTTCACTTTTGTTTTTCGGGTCAGATTTATTAGGTGTCTCCGGTACATCCCACCATAATGAAGCTGCCATCTTGTTTTCCCTGACGAGCAACCTAAAAACTTGGCAGCGGGCCTGATAAGATAATACGAAAGAAAATAATATAAAATGAAAATAATAATTACCATTATAAAATCCCCTTCAGTCAGGGCCAGATTATCCATTAGGCTAAGTAGTCTGAAGCCTATGGGCCCAATCTCTTGAGGGCCCGTGCATAAGTTAAAAAAAATTTTAAAAATGCATATATTTATGTACAAAAAGAAAATTTTAGCACTTTGCAACCGCATTCAAAACCTCAGAAATGAAGTACAGTATCTGAGAAAGGTGGTTGACGTAACAAGAAGAGACATGGTCCGCAACCAGACGATACGTCAAGGCTTAAAAACCCAATACTTGCAGATCCAAGAAGAACAGTCCCAACTAAGATGGTCTGGCCATGTCTGCATAATGGGAGAATATCGGCTGCCACGGCAGGTAGGGGAGGCTAAGAGCCAAGGATCCAGACTTCCAAGACGACCCAGAGTCCGCTGGGAGGACAACATTAGACAGTCTCTGAAGGACCGAGGACTAGAATATAGCCAGGCCAGGAGGAAGACAACTGATAGGATAGAATGGCGCTCTCTCTTCCAAACCTCTACACCTCACGATAGATGAGGAACGCCTCTCTTTCCCTGGGGATTCCAGAACAAGGGCCGCCTTGTAATGCTATCAACAGGTTTCCTCAGTGTGTGTCCTACCCATCGCGAGCGTCTCCTTCTTATCTCTAATCGCATTCATAACGTTTTAATAAGACAGTAAAAACAAAAATTGCTTAAAAGGCATAATGTACCCCGGCAAAATCATAACCCCTGCAAAATCGTATCGGCGCTTGAACTATTGTGTTTACCTTAATAATAATAATAGAAATAATACTACTAAACATTCATTTTTGTTTTAAATTACTAATAAAAGCAATGCAAACAAACTAACATTCCAGTCTATTAATAATACTAGTATATACCATCACCATGCTTAATCCGGCCCTGCTTTGATGTTTTTGTTGGTTTTATCTCGTTTTTTGTTTGTTTAGGGTTTGTTTGTTGTTGTTTTTTTTATATATACATACAAGCATAATTGGTAACTAAGATTTGGCCTATTTACAATGATTTGACAGGTGTGATGCCACTTCCCCATATCGGCAGTTGTTCATATTATTTGGAATTAAAACAATATATATCCTAATTATAACCCATCAGAGGTTGAAGGGGATATTTTTAATTATGTTTTAAAAATATATTGGAGTGCGCCCCTAATGTGACAGACCTCAGCTGCTTTTTTTCCTGGTAGTCATTTCGACGTCTTCTCCTTTCTTCTGCTTGCCGTGAGAGCTTCTTTTCGCCCAATCTGAGGTGGCGCCGTAGAGATCATCGCATTTTGGTGCAATCAGCAGCTTCATCCTCCCAGGTTGCTAGATTTATGTCAAGTACTCAAGTACGGGACCCAAAGATGCAGCAATAGAGAATGCAGTCAGCGACCCATAGCTTGACTGCTTGCGTCAGCGAACCAGAGCTGACCAAGATTCTACTCCACCTCCACGTGGTGGTCCTGGAAACAGGCTGCATCACTGCAGTCTGGCTGAGAGAGTAGGGATCGAAGAGGGAAGGCAAACCCGGTCCCAAAAATTGCTGTGCTAAGTCGGATGTGTTGGCCGAAAGGCGCAGATTTCGCAGCTACGGCGTAAACAGACACAACGCAACCAACGTCCTTTTCAGGACGAACGAAGAAGAAGAAGAAGAAGATGTCAAGTACTCTCATGTTTCTCTTGCACAAATCTTTGAACCTCAACTACGGTCGCCCAACTGTTCTTTTGTCATTGCCAGTTGCCCATAGAAGATATATTTCGGTATGCGACCATCTTCCATAAGGCGGACATTACAAGAACAACAGTACATGTAGGGATCAACTACATAATGAATGGACACAGCGATAGCCCTTCGGCGATTTCCAAACTGACCACTACAATAAAACAAAAATTTCCTAACACCATTTTTATGTCATCCATTATTCCGCCTTGCTATGGCTTCCAACGTCGCGAAGCAGACACCGACAACAAGGCACTCCAGAGCTATTGTGAACACAACAACACTGGCTTTATCAACAACACTCCTTTCTTCACAAGCAACTCTGGAGCACCAAAGAAACGCCTTTACATAGATCAAATACATACATCAAAACTAGGTACCAGCATCCTAGCAAAAACATCAAGTACCCGTAGCGAACGCAACATGACAACCCACCAGACACAAAGAACACAAACCGATCTACCATGAGATCAGCCCTTCAAGAAAATGCACAACACACCTTACCCGCCCTCAAAGATGCGCTCCTGTAACCAATAAATTACCTAACAACAAACAGAACATCACCTACAGGCAGGAAGCCGAACGTTACAATGTTAGGTTTCCTCCACTACCT
The DNA here is from genome assembly GCA_024509875.1 of Oreohelix idahoensis. NCBI lineage: Eukaryota > Metazoa > Mollusca > Gastropoda > Stylommatophora > Oreohelicidae > Oreohelix > Oreohelix idahoensis. Next base: position 470,589 of record JAMPIV010017863.1, read on the forward strand.
GTAAGATAGCCCCTCACAAACACATTATATGACAGTTCAACAAGCAGTGCCACAATGTCCCAGACCCAAAAATCTCCTATAAGTGTTGGAACCACAGCAGACGAAATCTACAGTCGTCATTCTTCCTCCCGTAGCCTTCCTGGTCGTGCTCAGTGGAACCCAGAACTTGGCTACCTGATGCAATTCAGTCCTGCGTCACCCAGCCAAGCACTAATGATGTCTGTGCAACGCGGACCCTACTATATATCTGACAGAGACATCCATTATCGATGATGAATACACTCATTTTTTTCATTAAAACTATATTATTTTACCTCGATAATGTATGCTTAAATAATGCTAAAAATACATGTGCTATTGAAAGGATAAGGTATGTAAGATGACAGAGAGAAGAAGGGCAGAATGTAAGACGGGCCTGCGTACCCAATTCTTAACCCTTTGAAAATAAAGTTCGTTCGTTCGTTTATTGACTTAATCCCTGCGACCAAAGCCGCCTCTCCCCTGTAAAATTAGTTGATTACTGTAACGCATAAAGTAATAAGTACTTTGTTACTTTCTCAAAACACTCTAATTTCATTGGCTGCAGGCCTTCGACAGTTTTTTTTTCCTTATTTGCAAGTTTTTATTTTATTTTATTTTTTTTAATTCGTATTCTTTCAGTGTTGCTTAATTGCTTTGTTAGATTTTAGTGTATTGGTGTGAAAACGCGCGTGCCTACTTTTGTGTGACTATTTTAATATACGGTACTACTAACAATTTCAGTTAATTGTAATTTTTAGCAATACTTGTACCAAGTGTTCGTACGTTAAGTACTAACATTTGTATTTTCACTTACTTGGTGACATTAATTAGTTTAAATTTTCGTGGGTTTCGTATTTATAACTGCTTTTGTTATTTTCATTTTTAAACCACTCGCCAAAATAAAATGCATACCTATCAGACACAATGGCTAATTAGGTATGAAGATTTCACCACTATGATGGATAAAGTATTTACCACTGCCAAAGAAATTATTCTTCTAGGCGATTTCAACATCGACATGCACAACACAAACCAAACGTGGGAAAATATCATACTATCATACAACCTAAAACAAATAGTCAACCAGCCTACCAGGGTAACAAAAACATCATCCACAACAACTGACCACATCTACGTCACCTGTGCAGAAAACATTATAGAATGCTCTGTTCCTACTGTCGCGATGAGTGACCACTATCCTATATGTTGCTCGTGGTCAAAGAATAAATATAACGCTCCAAGAAATAAACATATCAGTATTAAATTTAGAAGTTTTAAAAATTTCAACCGTGAACTATTTTTACATGATTTGCGAACTGCACCTCTTACCAGTGTTTACCAGCTTTCTGATCCCGATGACGCCATTGCCCATTGGACGCGTATCTTTCTTTGTGTGTTTGATAACCATGCACCAACTAAAGAAGTTCGTGTGAAACGACAGATCAAATCTCCTTGGATCACACAAGCAGTGCTAGACACCATGAGGCAGAGAGATCAAGCTCACAAAAACAAGGACTTTAACATGTACAGAGCACAGAGGAACAACGTACAATATTTAATTCGTAGAGAAAAAAAAAATTACTTTAAAAATTTGGTTCAGAACAAAACAAACAGTAAAGATATATGGAAAGCAATCAACACTTTAGCGAACAAGCGAAATCTGTCAGTCTCGTCAAACCCTAATACTTCATTTACTTGCACAGACTTCAGCAATTACTTCAGGCAGAAATAAACAGTCTTAAATCTACAATACCAAATTCACCTTGTGACTTAAGCAGGCTGTCAGTATTTTGTGAGAACAAATGTACCAACATAATCTCATCCAACATTCCGTTTATGACAGTTAATGAAGTGTATAACTATCTTCTAGGCCTTAAAGATAAAGCTCATCAGGACTTGACGGACTCAGTAATCGAATACTGCGCTATGCGGCTCCAGCTATTAGTGATTCGCTTACATACATATACAATCAATGTATCGCACGGAGTAACTTTCCGTGGCAATTTAAAGTCGCTAAGGTATATCCTCTCTCAAAACCTGGCTCTTCCGACAATAATAACCTTTATAACTATAGGCCAATCTCCTTAATATCATCGCTATCCAAACCACTAGAAAAACACATACATAAAATAACACTACAACACCTAGTTAACAACGGCTTGCTAATTGATAGTCGGGGTTTAGACCTAAACATTCATGTCACACAGCTCTAACTAAGAAGATTGACAACTGGCACTTAAATATTAATAACGATAACATATGTGGGGCAGTTTTTGTAGACTTTAAAAAAGCATTTGATATGATAGATCACGCTATTTTAATTAGAAAACTAGAAACATCAAAAGTAAATCTTCAACTAGTGACGATAATTAAATCATTCCTGTCAGACAGAAAACATGTAGTTTCTTACAATAACTCTTGTTCAAACCCAACCGTAATAAATACCGGCGTTCCTCGGGGCTCTATTCTTGGGCCTCTACTTTTTGCCATATACATTAATGACCTTCCACTACACGTCGAGCACGCATCCTGTGATCTATTTGCTGATGACTGACTGTCTACACGAGTGATACAAGTTGCAACACACTCGAACTATTGTTACAAAAAGATACAGATAATCTGATTAAGTGGAGCATCGGAAATCGCATGCTAATAAATATAATTAAAAGAAAGTGCATGTTAATATCAACTATACAAAAATTACAAAATTCAGAGAAAACAACACTTCAGATCTACATTGGTACCACACCAATTGAAAACGTTAATGAACATAAAACTCTAGGATTGGGGGAGGCCAAGAGTGGTAGCACCTTTGGGCAAGAGCGGTCGCACTGGAGAACTGAACCAGTGGCTCAAACTCACCGGTCCACCTTGACCTTCCAAGCTTGACATATGGCTCCCAGAAGCCACAAAGACAGTGGCGGCCATCCCCCGGTAACAGTCTCGACCGACTGACCAAACTATGTTGAGCGCCCCTGCAAAGCCCTGCTTTTACCTGTGACTGTCCTCCAACTTGGAATGGCACAACTACAAACCATCCACAGCATCTCATAGTGAAGGCACCAGGGTGCACGACGTGACGATCCTTTTGACCAACTAGAAGCGCTAGTGCTGACTAAATAGCTGACAAATTATGGATGTTTCCAGAAAACAGCGGTCATTTGGTGGCGGGGACTGCACAACGGTGAACCCCACTGAGGTGGTGCAACATGGTATTGGGGCTGTCTACCCCCGGGGGTAGGACAGACATCAGGCGAACAGGACAGCAGGGGAAAATAATACTTCCCCACCGATGATGGTACAGTGCCCACCATGCCTTGCACACCCCGCATGGAAAAAGAGGATAACTACCGGGATGAAAGAAAGTCATCACACCCCCCCCTCCCCCCTACTACTCATGATGCCATGACACTAATACAACCTAAGATATACGAGCTCGGACGTCGCCTCGCAAAAGGTCCACGCCAAGCAGGTCGCCCCTCGGCTGCTCCTGGCGAAAAGTGTGCTACCGAGGAGTATATTAACATTCTACAGTTAAATGTAGATGGAATAAGAACTAAATCGTTAGAATTAAAGAAACTACTGAAGGACCAGAAAGTTCACATTGCACTGATTCAAGAAACCGTTCTTAAGGACAAATCCATCAACTTCCCAGGCTACACAATGTACAAATGTAATTGCCATAATAATTGTCGAGGAATCCTAACCTTGGTAAGGAATGATGTACAGGAAGAGGTCGAAAGTCTTCGAACCGATGATGAAACTGACATACAACGAGTGACAGTCTGGGGAAGTGACGAACATTTCCAAATCTTTAATGTCTACAGACCCCCCAGAGAAACTAATGGAATCTACTTTGATGATATCGAATACAAGAGAACAATCATAGCAGGGGATTTCAACGCCCACTCCCCACTCTGGGGATACCAGGACACCAACAGCTCAGGCCAGGCAGTAGAAGAGCTATGTAACACTTCCAACCTTATAGTCCTCCAAAACGAAAGATCCCCACCATAAAGCTAGCGGAACCAGTAGCCGACCAGACCTAACACTTGTGTCTGCAGACCTCACCAACCGGTATAAATGGAGGGTATTGGAGGACATAGGAAGCGACCATCTACCCATCCTCACCACCATCTCGCAGGGTAAAACAAAAACGGAAACCAAAAGACAGCCGAAATGGAACTATGCTCGAGCAAACTGGGAACACTACAAACTCATATCAGACCAGCTCCTCACTGAAATAGACATGAACCAAGACATTAATACCTTGAACGATCAGATCTCTACAGCCATACTGCAGGCAGCCAAACAGGCAATCCCCAAAGGCAGTCGTGTCAAATACAGCATCTTCTGGAATGAGGAATTAGAACACCTAGTACAACTAAGACGCAAGGCACGGAAAATCGCTCAGAAAAATCCTAGCCGTGAAAACAAAACCACATACAACAGACTCACTGCACAGGTTAAGCTAGCGAGCAGAAAAGCCAAAATGGAAACCTGGAAAGAAAAATGCGAAAACCTAGACCTAAATAAAAAAGGGAAGAAAGCATGGAAACTCATTGACAGCATGGCAGGGACATCCCAGAAGAGAAACCCAATCCCTATAAAACTTCCAAACAGTAACACAGCTACCTCCAACAGAGGGAAAGCACGAGTCCTAAATCGATTCTTTGCTGAAGTCAATAAAACATACAAAAGAGCCAATCTAGATAAAGCCATCAAGACACTTACAAAACGCATGCTAAAAGCACACAAGGCTGTGGACAGCATCTTTGATCAGGGCCAGACCAGGTTACCAACGACATGATAGTCAAACTTGGGGGAAAAGGCTTGCTGACGATCCTGGAATTCATAAACAAGACGTGGAGAAGCAGTACTGTACCTACAGGATGGAAAACGGCTAACATTATCCCAATACTCAAAAAAGATAAACCACCAAGCGAAGTCAGTAGCTACCGGCCCATTTCCCTGACTTCGTGCGTTGGGAAAATGGCAGAATGTATGATAAATGCACGCCTCTACTGGTGGTTAGAGAAAGGAAAAGCCCTCCATCCTAACCAAGCAGGATTTAGAAGAGGAAGACAGACTGTTGACCAGGTAATCCGATTGGTACAACATATTGCCGATGCTTTCCAGGATAAAAATCATGTGGCCGCAGTTTTCGTAGACCTCAAGCAGGCATATGACAGAGTATGGAGAGACGGTCTATTTTTCAAGATGCAGAAGATGGGCATAGAAGGAAGAATGTTTCGTTGGATAAAAGATTTCCTCACAAATAGAACCATCTCCACAACGGTCAACGGAGCAACATCAGGGAAAAGAACCATCCAAGAAGGCGTCCCACAAGGCCTCCCACCTCATATACAAGGCTCAGACTACCTAATGCGAAAAAGGTGATTCGCACCCTCTTCCTCATATACATAAACGATCTGGCAGACTACCTTGAATTACCCAGCGCCTTGTTTGCTGATGACCTGGTCTTTTGGGCAGAAGGGAAGTCCCACTTGCAACTGCAAAAGAAACTAAACCGTGCACTGGCTGCTCTAACAACCTACTGCAGCTTCTGGAAAATGGTGATCAATACAGTAAGACAGTCTCTACACTATATTCACACTCGCAACAAAACAGTAAAGAAAGAACGGGATTTAATACTTGGTGATGCAAAGCTAGCTAAAGAGAACGAACCGACTTATCTAGGGATACAGCTAGATACCAGACTCACATACAAAACACATGTTGAGTCCCTAACTGCTAAGGCCTCTAGAAGGCTAAACCTCATAAAGCGTTTGGCAAGCACTGATTGGGGATCCAATCGAGCACCCTACGACAACTGTACTTGGGATACGTGCGCTCAGTTATGGATTATACTCTCTACTACCCTGCAAGCCACTGCTAGCCAACACTCAGACTGAAACTAGATCGCATACAAAACCAGGCACACTCAGATTCATCTGTGAGGCTTGCGAACTACTACCGACCAGCGCATGTGAGATTTCCGCCAATGTGGAACCCCTAGAACTAAGGATAGAGAAATCAGTCATTATCACGGCAGAAAGATTCTTGCGAGCTGACAAAGATGACCCCTGCAAAAACGTTATCGGTGACCTCAACTCCAGGTACCGAATTAAAAAGGGACATCTTTCACTAGAAGGTACCAAGAGCTTTCATCAGGGAAGCACTACATACCATGAGACTAGACTACCTACTCAAGTTGTGCCTGACCTACTACCACCTCACGTAGAACTAAAAAGACCAATAATACGTACAAACCTTCTACAACCCGCAAATAAAAGCCTCATACCTACCTACGCTGCTGAAAACACTTGCTATGGAAACCATCTGTCAGTACGTATGAAGACATACCATATCCACGCCTATACAGACGGGTCAGCTTTCAAAGCAGTAATAAATGCTGGATACGGGGCCATAATCATCCAACCCAGTACTGAAGAACCCGTCAAAATTGCAGGTCCCTGTGGTATCTGGTGCACAAACTACGAAGCCGAAGTAGTCGCCACCCAGAAAACCCTAACTAGAATTTTTGAACTCTTTGAATCAGACGAAATGGAACCAAATGATGTTGTAGTGTTCTCAGACTCGCAGGCTGCCCTCTTGGCAATAGGAAACTGGAAAACCAACTCAATCAGTACTATCCAGAAGGTTCAAGAAACATGCCACAAAATTATGAACTTGCACGGAACAAAAATATACATGCAATGGATACCTGGCCACATAAACATCACATTAAATGAAGTTGCTGATAGACTGGCAAAGAAGGGAACAAAAATGCCACAGATTGATCACCCACTGAGTATGTTAACAGTTAAACAAATAGTCAAAAACAACTGTAAAGAAGTTTGGCTGAACACGTGGGCACAGGCTAAAACAGGAAGAAGACTCTTCATTCACCAAACAGCCCCAAATAAGAAAGATGCTATGAACGATATCGAACGAAGGTACCAAACCAAAATCTTCAGATTGAGAACAGGCCACTCTACACTAAATGGCCACAGAAACAGACTAAGTTCGCAAAATATAGCAAAATGTAGACACTGCCCTAACCCGTTGGAGACAGTAGAACACCACCTACTACAGTGCCCTGCACTTCAGGGACTGAGACAACAACTGCTACCACACAACCCATCCATAGACAATACACTGTATGGCAGCTCAGAACAGCTTATACGAACTGCGCAGTACCATATAATGGCATCAAGGTCACCAAGAGCCGACGCTCAGTGACAGTGGATCAAAGAAGAAGAAGAAGAAGAAGAACTCTAGGAATAGTCGTTGACCAGCATCTAAATTGGAACTCACATGTTCATGCAATGATCAAGCAAACGGCGCAGAAAGTTTACCAGTTAGCTAAAATCAAACATTTCCTAGATGAAGATGCACGAAAATTGTTCTATATATCTCACATACAAACAAACCTTGACTATTGCTCTACAATCTGTGATGGTCCAACACAAAAAGACTCCATTCACTACAAAAGCGTGCAGTGCGTCTAGTTTCTGACAACTGCCAAACACAGTGTGTAGATCTATATAAAGATCTCAAAATACTGCCTATAAGAAAGCGCTTTCTGTTCAACAAAGCTAAATTTGTTCACAAAATCCTGTCACAGAATGCTCCAACATATCTGTGGCCAATGTTCAAATACAATGAAAGACGCAGTCAACGCCTTAACAAAATAGAAGTGCCCAAGCCTAGGCTTGACTTATTCAAGAAAAGCTTAGCTTACTCTACTGCTCATCTTTGGAACTATCTTCCACATTATCTAAAACATAACAACCTCAGTCCCTATTCATACAATCGTAAACTTTTCGAATACTTTATGAGTTCTGATTACACTGACAAACAACATTTTTCTTTCTTATATAAGAATAAGTGTTCTTAGGTCAGTTTCTTGCGCTGATTTCAAATTTGAAATCCGTTTATCTCTATCACGTCGGGTTCTTAAGATATTTGTGAATAAATATATTTTTGGGAAACCGTTATTGCTCCGTTTCATTTTTACTATATAACTTTTTAAAAATTAATAAAATGCAAAATAATTCTACTTTTTATACTGCTAAAAGATGCATGACATATGTTACGTTATATTTCAAATAGTTACTGTATTTTGAAATAATTCTGAGTGAAATATGGCTTCTAGAAGTTGTAGAAATTCGGCTGATCTGTTCTGTTACGTGTGCGGATATTTTACCGATCGTGTTCACCAGAAAAACTTTACACCATTGCTAAAGAAAACATATGAACTTTATTTCGATTCGAAAGTTGATGATGCAAATAAATCTTGGATGCCAAATGCAGTTTGTTCGACTTGTGCAAATACATTGGCAGGTTGGTTACGAAAATCGCCGAAGCATAAGTCGATGCCTTTTGGAGTGCCAGTAATATGGCGTGAACCGACAAATCACGCTACTGATTGTTACTTCTGCTTGACAAATATCTATGGTTTCACTTTTAAAACTAGAAAGTCTGTGGTTTATCCAAATATTGAATCGGTTTCGAAACCAGTGCCTCATGATCCAATCACGTGTCCGATCCCAGTTCCACCAGAACAATATCTGTTGGACGTGAATGAACCATCAGAAAGTGATAGTTTACCTGCTTTAGAAACTAATTCTGACTCGGATTATATACCGGTGAATGATGGTGTTCACTTAATTAACCATTCAGAACTTTCAGATCTAATACGTGATCTCGCTCTCACCAAAGGACAAGCGGAATTACTCGGTTCGCGACTCAAAGAATGGAATCTTTTAGCGCCCAATACTCCGATATCTAAATTTCGTCATAGACACAGAGAACTTGTTCAATACTTTGAGATGGATGATGACATTTGCTATTGCAAAGATGTAAACGGTCTAATGGTGCACCTCGGTCATGAGCACATAGTCAACGAATGGCGACTTTTCATCGACTCTTCCAAGACTAGTCTAAAAGCCGTGTTATTGCATAATGGAAATTTATTTTCATCAATTCCAGTCGCCTACTCTGTTCATATGAAAGAAACTTATGACAATATGGCTATACTTTTGGCAAAAATAAAGTACAATGACTACCAATGGCGGATTTGTGGAGACCTAAAGGTCATTGCAATTCTCACGGGCATGCAGACTGGGTAGACTAAATTTTGTTGCTTCCTATGTGAATGGGACAGCCGCAACAGACAGGAACATTATGCAAGAAAGGTGTGGCCTATCAGGGATCGTATGCAGCTGGGGCATAAAAATGTAATACACGAGCCATTAGTTAACAAAGACAGCATCATTTTACCACCGTTACATATAAAGTTGGGGCTCATGAAGAATTTCGTAAAAGCGTTAGATAAAACGAGCAAAGCTTTCACTTATCTTCGAGAAAAGTTTCCGCAAATTAACGATGCAAAGATAAAGGAAGGTATCTTTGTAGGACCTCAGATTAGGAAAGTTATTGCAGACAAACAATTCGAGAACTTGTTACATGGTAGTGAACTTCGCGCATGGATGGCATTCAAATCGATCGTCGATAACTTTCTGGGAAATCACAAATCTGTCGACTATGTGCATATTGTTAAGCAGTGCATAGATGCATACAGAATTATGGGCTGTAACATGTCCCTCAAAATCCATTTGCTCGATTCGCATCTTGACTTTTTTCCCTGACAACCTTGGCGAAGTCAGCGATGAACATGGAGAACGATTCCATCAAGATATCGCCGTAATGGAGTCACGTTATGAAGGACGGTGGAGTGTGACCATGCTTGCCGATTATTGTTGGATGCTTCATCGCGATGTACCACATGCCATTCACCGACGAAAGTCGACTGCAAAGAAATTCAAGCCTACATAACTGTTATACTTCTTGTACAAATGATGTTGTAATACTGTATGGGTTGTTAAAAAACTTCAATTGCGTATTTCTAGAGATCCCGACCTGATAGAGAAAAACGGTTTGCAGATTTAAAAACAGGGCATTAAAATTGACCAGAAAAACATAGAAATGTTAGAGAAAGAAAAAATAAATTTTTTTTTGTTAGCCAGTGTTATCTGCCTCCCCCCCCTCCCCCCCCCCCCCCCCCCCCCACCCCCCACCCAATCCCCAATGTGATTATTTTTCCGAACAAATGATATAATATCGAATGTAGGTTTAATGATGATGTTAGTACTTTTCAACATATTTTATTTCATGGTGATACTTAGTTTGTACTTTTCAACATATTTTATTTCATGTTTATAATTAGATAGTGTGAATGTGAGTATGCTATTATTTTACCTTTACAACGTTGAATTCCTTTACATTGACGGGTAAAATGCATGTGAGAATAAATGAAATCAGTATAAAAGACGAGAGAAAGGAAGGGCAGAATGTCAGACGGGCCTGCGTGCCCAATTCTCAACCCTTTGAAAATAAAGTTCGTTCGTTTTCTCTCTCTCTCTCTCTCTCTCTCTCTCTCTCTCTCTCTCTCTCTCTCTCTCTCTCTCTCTCTCTCTCTCTCTCTCGTGAGATAAACTGCAACAGGAGTAAGTGAAGACTGAAAAGGGATGATTTAACAGACATTAGTTTTATCTTGGTGAATGATCTTCAATAGAATGCTCCAATCCAATGTATGGGTTTCTGAAGGTGAAAACCCGAAAGAGGGGCCCTTTGTAGACGTGGAGCTCGATTGAATCAAAGGTGCATGGAGGCATATCTGGAGTCATCCTTATATGACCACCAGTTATGCACAATGCTACAATATATGTATGTGGAAGTGAACCTATGTGAGGCTAATTACATCCTCATTGGCTCTTGAATCGTCCACACACTTCCAGAGATTCCCCCTGTGGTGAAACTTGTTGAGAACCCAGCATTGCACACTAAGCTTGGAGAAGGCACTTGAGCCCCAGGTGTAATTCTTTGGCTTTGACTCGGTTGACTGCATGCAGAAGGATCTCACTATGGACCCAGTGATAGGCAGGGGAAGCTGAGAAGTGGCTCTGTGCAGGACGTGACAATTCCTTGGGACAGCCCAGAACCAGAGTACAGTATTTTAGCTCTGCATAGTTGGAGAACCCCCTTGGATGGCGGTGAATGCACAGTATGCCACACACTCCTAGCTTAGGACCAGATGTGACCTTTAAATGCAAGCCAAGCTGGAGAAACTGGAGCTCATGACTTCAACTCAACACGTTTCGGAATGGCAGAAAAGCCACTGCAAAAGCCTAGATCTACAGTGAAGATAATACTAAGGAGTCTTCAACTTGTTATTGGCTGCTAAAGAGCGAGAAGCTCAGTTTCTTCTTCTTCTTTGATCTTTAGACGCCGACCGTCAATGCAGTCAGTGGCCATCACGCCTGGTGGCGTCTTGTAGGGCGGCAACAAACTGCTTCCGCTTTGCTCGGTCGGCAGCCATCCTTCGTGCAGTGCCTCAGCTCTGATTCACTCTTTGCATCTCAGCCTGCACAGTTCTCCGCCAAGTTATTTGTGGTTGGCCTCTCTTTCGTTTTCCTTCCGGGGTCCAAAGCATAGCTGTTCTTGTGATGGCATCGGAGTGTCTTCTGAGGACATGGCCAACCCAACTCCAGCGTCTGCCAGTAATGATTGTGTGCATGTTCTTTTGGTTGCTCCGAGTAAGCAGTTCTTGGTTGGTGATGGTATTCGGCCAAAAGATTCGGAGAATTCTTCTTAGGCAGATTGTGCGGTAAGAGGACAATTTCATCATTTCCTTCTCTGTTACTCTCCAGCAATTCGCAGTATAGAGAAGCACAGAAAGTACACAGCTCTCATATAATCTTAATTTTCTGTTTGTGCTGCACTGAGAGGACTTCCAGATGTTGTTTAGACTAACGGGGCCCAAAGATGCAGCAATAGAGAATGCAGTCAGCGACCCAAAGCTTGACTGCTTACGTCAGGGTCAGCGAACCAGAGCTGACCAAGACCCTACTCCACCTCCACGTGGTGGTCCTGTAAACAGGCTGCATTACTGCAGTCTGGCTGAGAGAGTAGGGATCGAAGAGGGAAGGCAAACCCGGTTCCAAAAAATGCCGTGCTGAAGTCGGAAGTGTCGGCCGAAAGGCGCAGATATCGCAGCTCCGGTGTAAACAGACACAACGCAACCAACGTCCTTTTCAGGACGAACGAGGAAGAAGAAGTTTAGACTAACAAAGGCTGTTCTTGCTTTGAACATTCTGTTCGGTTAGGTTTTTGAACCCCGCACTTGAAAACTGGTGTTCTTTGTGTGCAAGGGATACCTGGTTCAACCCCATGTGGGTTATAATTTGGGTATATAGTGTTCATCTTTAAATATAGTGTATTACTTTGTTGTTTGTGTTGGCTCTTCCAGGCTGTAATTTATCTGCCGTTTGTTGTGTCAATGTTTAATTTATATGGGGCCTGTAATGTTTCTTCTTCCATTATACCATGTTGCTCTGTCTCTCGCTATTGAAATCTTTTTTCTGCTGGGTTTTTGTTGGTTTTGGATTGGTGGATTTTGTTTGTTTGTTGTTTTAAAAAAAAATATAATTCTTCTACTGGTATTGAATGGCCTTAGTGGTTTTTTCCTTGTCATTCTAATTTGTTCTAGTTGTTATATGTTGGTTCTTGTTCTGGTAATATAAAATTTTATTATGTTGTGTAGCTCCCTGGGTAGGTCAACTTTCAGTACATTTTCCAGTGACAGTGATGTCGAGTTATGGGTTCTCAAGTATTCCATTAGTGGTTTTCTGTGCTGTTAGTATTTTTTGCAGGTTAACGCATAATGTGCTATGGTGTTTTTCTCCTGACATGTTGCACAGTAGGGTTCCTCCACCATGAAATAGCTTGTTCCTAGTTGAAGTCTAATTAGTTTTCTGTTGCATGGAATTTTTGGTTCTCTAGATAACTGACATGTCCTGGTTGGATCTTTTAGCAGTTTGTAGGCGTGTCTGCCTTTCTGCCTTTCTTTCCAGTTTTCTTTCCATTCCTGTGTTATAATATTTCTAATTGTACTTTTGATCTCTGTTGTGCCTAAACCTGAGTTTATGTGGTTTGGGCTGGTTCTTCCTGCTTTTGCTTCCCTGGCTGCCACCTCGTTTCGTGCTATTACCACGTGAGAGGGTATCCATGCTAGTAATACTGAGCATCCCCTATTATTTAGGTGTGTACTAAGTTGCAACACTTCTTCTGCTATGTCTGGTCGGCTACATTCATGTGGGTTTCTTAGTGCTTGAAGAGCTGACAGTGAGTCAGTTAGGATTGTTAGCTTTTTTTTGGGGGGGGGGGGGGGGGGGGCTTGTCAGTAATTATTTCAAGTGCTTTTGCTATTGCCACCATTTCTGCCGTGAATATTGATGCGTTTTCAGTTAAACTAAAACTTTTCTTCAGCTTCCAGGCTGGTATGTGTATTCCTATTCCAAGTTCTTCATTTTCTATCTTAGATCCATCAGTGTATACTTTCAAGCTACCCTTAGTTATCTGTTCTATATATTCTCTGGCTATGATTTTAATGTCGTTTTTTTCTGCTTTTTTATTTATTATATCTGAAAGATGAGAGTCAATATTTGGTTTTTTGAGCTCCCAGGGAGGAATCACTGGTGTGTATTTACTACTAAATTTTATTGCATTTGCTATAATACTGTTTTCTTCTATTTCCTCCATGCACTTCCATCCTACTGGGTATCTTGTGGGTCCAGAGGGGTATCCCAGGTCATCGGGAAATTCTTCACAAACATTGCATGGGCTGGGTGGTTTTTGTCAATTAGGACTTTGCCCACGTAATTCAGTCTAAGTTCTTTTCTTCTTAGCTTGAGGGGTATTATTCATAGTGCTGCCTCTAGTGCTTCTAGTGATGTTGATCTTGAGGCTCCAGCTATTGTACATAGTGCCTCGTGCTGTATTTTGTCCATATTTTTCTTATTGCAATGAGCTGCAGAGTTATATAATATGCTTGCATAGTCCATTTTCCTCCTTACAAATGACCTGTAGAACATGAGAAATGACTTGATGCTTGCTCCCCATCCACTGCCTTTTAGGTATCTCATCATATTAGTGAGTCCTCTGCAGCTCTCAACCAGCTTGTAAATATGTTTTTTCCAGTTTAGTTGTTGATCTAAAGTCATGCCTAAATATTTGGTTGTTTCTACTGTTTTAATTGTGTGCAATTGTTTTATTTTTATTGATGTCTTTGCTTGCTCCGCCGTCTGGTGTTACTATGCATCCTATATATGTGAAGGTGTCTGTCTGTTCCAGTTTCTTATTCCTTACTGTTATGGGCTCAGGGTTGCCCACATTGAGTGTCATGACCTCTGTCTTCTTTAGATTAATGTACAAACCCACCTGCTGGCTATACTTATTAAGTGTATCCGAAGCTCAGCAGCCCTAGTTAAACAACAACAACATTGTGTCAAAAAGGTTAAATCGGTTTAAGGCAAGCCCTGGTTGGGGCATACGAACAAAAAAGTAATTAAAAGAAAAAGTGAATGAATACGCTGAACAATATCTGTTTATTCATTTTATATCTGGAAGTACATCATATATTCCAATATGGAAAATGGCAAAAGAATATAGCATCACGGAAAATACATCCATTTTCACTGCAGAGATGGTGGCAATATTAAAAGCACTAGAAATATTCTCTAATAACCCTCCCAAAAAATTAACAGTTTTAACTGACTCTCTTTCAACAATTAAAGCACTTAGAAACTTACGAGAATGTAGTAGACCTGATATAGCAGAGGAGATTTTTCTGGCTACTACATACTTATATTCTAGAGGATGTTCAGTATTAATTGCTTGGATACCTTCACATGTTGGCATAGAAGGAAATGAAAAGGCAGATAAAGAAGCCAAGAAAGGTAGATCTGATAAAAATCTAATAAATGTAGGGATGAGTAAATCAGAAATTAAGAGCTTAATTAAAGATTTAATAACAGATGAATGGAAAGCAGACTGGGATAGAAATCTGAAAGGAGGACATGCATATAAGATGTTCAGGGCTCCAACAAGAAAATGTCAGATATCTAGGGAATTGAAAATTCCCAGTAATAAGAAACTTCTCAGACGACAGCTGGGAAAAGGCTATTTCAGAATGGAAGAACCTTACTGTGCAGGATGTCTTCAAGACAATAATATAGAACATTTCTTGTTAAAGTGTAAGAGGTATGACCAAATGAGAATACCAATATTGGATTATTTGCAGGCATCCAACTTACCTATAAATATAGAGGAGGTGTTGACAATAGACAGACCTAGGGAACTGCATAATATAGTCAAACAATATTTAACACGAACACATGTTAATATATAGTGGCTGGGAATGTGAAGGTCTGATGCTGTTCTTACAATGCATGTGACTTTAAACAGATGAAAGTCAATTAAATATCTGGTAAAGTCCGTTATATAACTAGAACCACCAGGCCTATACACCCCTCCACTTTAATATTATTCTTGTTCATAGCTTCTTCTTTATTTTGTTTGTTTGTTTATTATTTTATTATTTAACGTATAGGCCTAAGCACAATTGTGAGTATCCCTATTTTCAAATGTGATGTCACTTTCTCATGTCGGCAGTTGTTCATATTATTTGGAATTGAAAACAATATATATCCTAATTATAAACCATCAGAGGTTGAACGGGATTTCTGTTTATCTTCATTAATATAAAAATATAAAAAAAAAACATCACAGCCCTTTGACATATACGCAGTGGGGTTGAAGAAGCCTGCGTACTGGCTCCGACGCTCTTCGGGATCTTCCTTACTTTACTCTTGAAACATGCATTCAGAGATGCAATTGAAGGAACATGCCTTCACACTAGGTCAATGTTATGATGTATGTCGAACCTATTAATTCTATCAATTAATCTTTCAGTTCCAGCTCCAGGTATCGCTAAAACTAAGACAGTTTCCTCTTTTGTAGTAGACATCCGATCATTGTATATGCCTTTTATGAGTGAGTCGCCAATTATAATATGTGTTGCTTTACTACATGGTTGTTGACTCGGCTTTCGTTTTGATTCTTTTTTTTTTATGTGGTCTATCCAGACAAAGAAAACGAATTCACCTGTTCACCTACTGGAATATTCTGTTCAAACTACTCTGCTGAAGTACAGGCCTTAAGCATTGCTGCAGGAATAATAAATAGCACAATAAGCCAATGTCAGCAGGTTGTATTCCTTACCGATGCAATGTTAATTCTGCAAGCCCTCAACAGTGATAAACTGCCAGAGTTAAATAAAGCCATATGCGAAGTAAATATCAAAAGAAGGGTAGTGCTACAGTGGATACCATCACACTGTGGCATACCAGGAAATGAGAGAGCAGAAACGTTAGCAAAAGAGGGAGCAACACAGGAACAAACAATCACATTCCAGGAAAAGAAGATCCTTATCAAGGCCATCAGGAAAATTGACCAACAAAGAGACAACTATCACTATCTTGATCGAGCAAAACAGGTGATCCTGTTCCGTATTAGAACAGGACATAACAGACTGAACAGTCACTTATACAGACTGAGATTGGTCCCATCACACCTATGTACGTGTGGACAGGCAGCACAGACAGCCGAACACATCCTGCAAGACTGCCACATGCTTAGTCAATTGCGAACTGAACATTGGCTCACAGAGACGCACATCCACACAAAGCTGTTTGGGAGTCTTGACGAACTTTCAACCACAGCAACATACATCCAGAGAACTGGACTTCTGGTGTAGACATTACTAAACAACAGCGAACGAGAAGAAGAAGAAGACTACATGGTTGTTGACTCGGCTTTCGTTTTGATTCTTGCTGCCGCCATTGATTTTCTTGGTGTGAATCGTCCTGAATAGTCTGGGTGTTTTCATCGAGTGGTTGTGGTGTCAGTATCTGATCTGAGAGAGAGAGAGAGAGAGAGAGAGAGAGAGAGAGAGAGAGAGAGAGAGAGAGAGAGAGAGAGAGAGAGAGAGAGAGAGAGAGAGAGAGAGAGAGAGAGAGTTTGAAAATTCAGGACAACGAACTTGTCAAGTCTATAAAAATAGGTATGAGTAAATCAGAGAATGAAAGCCTAATTAAAGAAAACAGATGAATGGTCAGCAGAGTGAGATAAAAATCTGAAAGGAAGACATGCATATAAGATTTTCAAGGCTCCAACAAGAAAATGTCAGACATCTAGGGAATTGAAAATTCCCAGCAACAAGAAACTTCTCAGACCACAGCTGGGAAAAGGTTATTTCAGAACAGAAGAACTTTACTGTGCTGAATGTCTTCAAGACAATAAAATAGAGCATTTCTTGTTAAAATGTAAGAGGTATGAACAACTAAGAATCCCAATTTATAGATTTTTTGCAGGCTTCAAGTTTACCTATAAATATAGAAGAGGTATTAAGAATAGACAGACCTAATGAACTGCATAATATAATCAATCAAACAGTATTTAACAAGAACAAAAGTTAATATATAGTAATTGGGAAGGTGAAGGTCTGGTGATGTTCTTATAAAACATATGACTTATAACAAATGAAAGTCAATTAAATATCTAACTAAACACCCCACGCCTTTACACCCCCTCCCCCTGTTTATTTTTGTTTGTCTTTATTTGTTTGGTTTCATTTTGTTTTATCTCTCTTTTTTTGTTTTTGTCTATTTGATTAGTTTTTTTTTCCTACATGCACTATAGATGGTACCTCAACCTATTAATGATCATACCACAACTGACTCGGGCGTTGGCGTAGCTGGCGAGTCCTTTTTAGGGCTTTATGCTAGCAGATAGATAATGTTAGACCTTTTCAGGACTTAGTATCTCAACGCTGATCAGGTTAGCAGTCAACAGAGTTGACTTTTTTTTGGATGGTAAATGCGCTATAATACAACCAAATAGGTTGAAAGGAACGCGCCTCGCCAGAAGAAGGCAAAAACCGAACCAAAAAAAAAAAACCTCAACCTTTTGTGACCAGTACGTAAGCGGCCTACTCTCGCCTAGATAGCTGGTGATAGGCATCATATTTTATGTGACCTGGGTGTTCTCTATCCCATGTGGACTTGAATACAGCTTTATAGTTGTTTTAGCCATTTCATAAGTTGTCTCTATACCGTTTTGTTGCAGGGCTTCCCATTTCTTTAGCAAGTTTATCCGCCTCTTCGTTGTCTGGAACGTTGCAATGGGCTGGTCTCCACTGGACTGTGAACTTGCTGAAGCATTTGGCCAAGCTTTCAATTTTGATTTGCCATATTTACAATGATTTAACAAGAGATGTGATGTCACTTTCATGTATCGGCAATTATCATATTTTTGTTGTTAAATTGAAAACAATATACACAACCCATCAGAGGTTGAATTGAATATTTCTCATTATTAAATTAAAAAAAAAAAAATATGGTTGCATGCCGATCGGGGAAATGGTAACACTAACGCAGATTCTTCCTTCTCCATACGGTACATGGAAATTCCTTGCTTTGAAAGAGAGAGAGAGCTACTGGATTTCGGGAAGTTTTATTGCTCTATGCAAAGGCGTTATTAAAATATATGACACCCGGGGGCGGATCCTACCTTTGGCATCCCCTCACAAAAACACACTTGCTAGTAAATATTTACCAGTAAGTAATATCATAATAGTGTCCGATGGCACACCCTCCTTGGCTTTAACCCAGGGTGGACTGTCCCTCTCGAACCCCCTTACACACCACTGGCTCTATGCATATTTTGACAATTCCCGTCAGTTAATTCAATGTTTTCAAACAAGTCCAACAGTTTTTATTGATTTGTCTATTAAAATGCTCCCCAAGCTGTATGATGAGTATTGAAGTCTCCCATTATGAAAGTTCTGTTGTTTATTCTTTTATTCATGTCTGTGATATCTCTTTCGTTTATGTTTCCACTTGACCTGATCAGTACAGGTTAACTATTTTTATTTCTTCTAACTCATTAGATACCATTATAGTTATGCCTTCATACTTTTCTGTTCCAAATTATTCCCAATCAGTTATTATATATGTTTTATTAACTAGAAATGCCATACCTCCTCATATTTGAGTTTCTTTCCTATCATTTCGAAAGACTTTATATTCAGGGATGGTAAGATTAAGATTAGTCTCTTGAATTAGTTGACCATATCGTTTAACGCAAAAAGGAGGACAATATTCACTGTTTTGTCATGGAAAGGAGGACACTATAATGAAAAACTGGGACAAAAAGTAGGACATACTTATTTTAAATAATAAATGACAGTGAAACTTATTTATTTCCCATCAAACAATAATTTCATAAAATCACCTTGATTTTGTGTCTAATGATATATTCTTCTTCTTCTTCTTCCGTCCTTAGCCACCGACCGTCAAAGCAGTCAGTGGCCATTACGCCTAGTGGCGTCTTAGGGCAACAGCAGATAGGTTTTCTTTGCCATTGTTTCCCATCACGCCTATTGGCGTCTTTAGGGCAACGGCAAATCAATCCATCTGCTGTTGTTTCCGTAATCGAAGTGACTGGCAAACGGGTGATCAGCCCGTTGGTTAATGATATATTAATATTATAAAAATCGTCTTGAAAAAATGCTTGATTACTATTATTCCTGACTGTAGCATCACCAGAACAAGGTGAGTAAAAGGTGGTGTTACCTAGCTGTTAATTCCTTCATGAATGTATAAGTCCTTAGCCAAACAACCACAGCACCACCTTTGTCTGCCGGCTTGATAACAATATCATCACGGTTTCTAAGGCGTGACAATGCCTGCCATTCAGAAGACGTGAGATTAGATCGACGGAGACGGTGTAGAGTAAGCTGGTCAATGTCATGTAAAGTATTGGCAATATATAAATCCAGAGCACGAGAAGCTCCTGGAGCTGGAGTCCAGTCTAGTTTAGGTTTGCCGAAACGACGAAAGATATCATCAGTATCGGAAACCCTGGTACGAGAATCACTACCCTTACGATGGTAATATTTGAGACGCATGTGGCGATGGAAGCTGTGAACATCCTGAAGCAGAGAATATTTGTCAAAATTAGAACGAAGAAGAACAAACTTAAGATCTTTGCTCATGACAGACAATTCATCAGGAGACAGATGCAAATCTGGAGGAATGCAAATAACTTTAGCTTGGGTAGAAGACTGAATAGAGGACCCTGAAGGAGGTTGCGGCGCAATTTCTCTTTTTTATGCGTGTGTCGTGAAACATTCTAAATCCACATATCTAAATTAAAAAGTAAATGTAAAGCCTAACGAATTAATTCAATAAAAGGAAAGAGGAATGGTAAAAGAACAGTGCTGTCACAATGGCGTACAAAAATCCCACTTTTTCTACTTCGTCTGCATAAGTTTAACGCTTTCACGTTTGATAGTAAAGCCTACAGCAGCATACACGCGTTTCAAAAAAAACAATACAACGTGTACTGTATTTCTTAGAAAACCTTGAGATAGACACACTGCGTAATGACCTGGATTAATATTCCATTAATTTCATTTTATACACTGCGTAACTAAAAGACAGACGGCCTTAGAAGAGAGAGAGAGAGAGAGAAGGAGGAACGCATTCAATACTAACACGCCGTCTCGCGATATACAATTAATGCCACCCCCAAGCGAAAGGCATGAAGCACTAACTTTTTTTTCAAATAAACAGTGACAAAAAACACTACCAATACACGGTTAGGTTTTAAAAAACATGTTTAATGCTTATTAGGAAACATGACATTCTACTGTTTTACGTCTGAAATCCTGACAGTACAGAAGACACCCCATAGTTTGGAAGTGAGGAGGTGGTAACAGCACGACTATCCTAGAAGAAAATACATATTTTGAACGCAGCCACTTAGCTCCATTCAAACTTATATATTTGGGTGCCTTAGGACTTGCTGACAAAGAATATGTTAGGTGTTAAGCAACTAGTCTAATAATTAACAAATTATAGCCAAAATATTATAGGGGTGCTGTCTGACACCACCAGATCATAATTGCTCAGTGGCATGTTTTAAAACCACTATTTTACAGGAAATAGGCCAACAAGTTAAATCCGATTTGATTGGCTAGAAGAATATGTAAGCCTAAACATGATTAGTCGATTGCAAATACTATTTTTGGTTGTTACGGGAAACGGTAGGAAGGGTACTTTTTTTCAAATACTTTTGTAAACATGGTCTTATTGGCTAGACCATTTAATATAGTCAATTAGGAGCGTCTGTTCTGTGCCACATTTTGAAAATAAACTTACTGAGAAGCAAGTGCGTTGAGATCCAGCTCATATTTTTCTAATGAAAGCCTGGGACAGAGGCAGATCGGAATTGTGCCATAATTCATCACCAGTCAACGTATTTGTTTAATATTTCATGAATTGTGGTAAGCTTGACATATTTGATATCTTTTAGATGAAAAATTGAATGTGAATTGATAAATTATGTCTGTCTGTGTGTAGTTCAGTAGCAACCATGAGGAAAAGCCTAGATATTACTCCACCAGGAACAAAACTTGTCGGAGAGGAGTATAACTGCATAGGCCTATATGGGATTGCCAAATAGTACTATGACACCTATCTTATTGAATATAAGGAAATAATGCTGAAATTGCAGAGGCGTTGTAACCATTAGGGAGAGGAATACTGGTGAATGTGTTACATGAGAAGCTAACAGTTGGCCTACTGCGCTGAACTCGGTGTTTGTTATGTATTGTGCTTCAGTGTGGAAATAGATTATAAATTAGTTCTGAAGTAGGAGGTACAACCTTCTTGTTTCAGGGACCGTGGTCCTAACGTATTGAAGCAGCACCTGGTCTGAGTTTTGCTGAATCCAGAGGCTGGTAGCATACTCCTGGGTCAATATATCGACCAGTGTGGTTTCTCAAGAACACGGTGAAGCAAGCGAGCAGTGGAGACTGTTTCCTGCCGCTCATACAGAAGTTAAGAGTGTGTGGCCAGAGCAGCTCAATCTTGTGTATAACCCCCCTCTAACAGTGACTTTACCTTAATTCAAGAGGGACATTTATTTGTTTCAAATCAAAAGAAACTGTGAACCTTACCAATATTATTTCCACCAGAAACAAACACTTGAAGTCATGATGACAAACAACAACTTAGCTTGACAAGCCAGTATTACCTCATAGTACCACCGCACAACTTACACACATATTGCAATAATAATATATGTCAATACAAAGATCCTATCTATAAATTGTGTACATACAACTTATGATTACATTTGATTGTGATTCCTGATTCACTTTGTAGTTGAATCAGGATATCTATTATTGACAGGAATTAATACATATTTTTAAAAGTTACACGTGAGTTATTAAGATAGTCTTATAGAGTGTTCTATGTATGTGAGTGTCACAGTGTTGTAAAGTATTGTGAATTAAATTAAATTGTTTATCTGTTGGTTGGTTGTTGTGAACATACACTTCATCATTATCATAACCCTAGACATTCAACGTAGTCATCACAATATTCCAGAATAAGCCTGACTGAGGTATAAATGTGGTAGCAAGTAAGGTTATCTGTAATACACCACACTTATTAGATACAGATACCTTCACAGCTGATCTCAGTCAGTACACTAAGTCCCCTATAAATATTTATAACATCCCACTTTACAACAGCGTGCACAAACGAGTATACAGCTCCCTATTCGTGTCATGGATAATAGTGCGAATAAGAGGGAACGCTGCCGGGCACAAAGAAGTCAGTAGACGTAGCTGTTGTGTAAGGTTGGATTTCGAAAGTTCAAACTCAGTCAGCTGGCGTTTATGTATAGCAGTGACGCACCTCATACGTTGGAGAGAACATTTCTTCTCAACTTGTTGTAAGCGGTGCTGGTCAGCAAGATGAGGAAGTCCAGCCGATAGATGGAAGCTAGAGACAAACCCTTTGGGAATAACCCTAGCACGGAGACAGTTCTTGAGAAAATTGTAGCAAAAGGGCCTTTTGTAGCAGTTACTTTTTCGGTTCTGTGCTTGTTTATTTTGTAAATAATGCCAGTTTTGATTGCGAACTTGCAGACACAAGTGTGTTCTTGAGGCGTTCATGTTTCATGTGTGTGTGTGCGTTTTCTTCTTTTTTAATCAGCAGAAACTTTATTTGTTACTGACACAAATGTGCAAAGCAGAGGCAGAGGCCTTAAAAACTGCAGCAGACATCCTAATGACAGAAGAAAGCTCCGAGAGACAAGTAGCTATGTTCACAGAAGCACTGTCAGTGATGGAAAATCTGAAGTCAGAAACATGTCGACCTGGATGACCTAAGCGTAACACTCCACAAACTGTGTCAGCAATTCAAAAGAGTTGTGATATGGTGCATCCCATCTCACTGCCACATCCTAAGAATTGAAAAGGCTGACAGATTGGCAAAGGAAGGTGAAAAGCTACCTCAACTTGACACAAGCATAATTTGTGAAGAGGTCAAGAGCTTTATCAAGAAACGATACATGGAGCAAGTTGGAAGCAGAGCATCCAGGCCATCAAAAAAAAAAAAAAAAAGATGCATATTAATAGCTCAGCAGAAGTGAACAAGTGGTAATCTTCTGATTTCGCATAGGCCACAACAGATTGGGATACCATTTATTCAACAAGTCTTCCCAATAAATTACTGATAGGAACTACTGATGAGTGTACAGTAATTGTGGCCCCGATAAAATGACAGATGAACAACTACTTCAAATGTGCCCAACGTATGAGGAACAGAGAAAGCGTATATGGCCATAACCAGTACCATTCCTGGAAAAGCACAATGGAGATACCAACAACCTCAAGCTGCCTTTTTAAGAATTTGCTACAGGTTGGGGTAACTGGCCCCATGCCCAGCCCTTCTTAGTCGCACGTTATGACATGCATGGCAGGTAGCAGTGTTACTATTCTTTGTTCTCCTTTCAGGACCTGGTTAACAGACATCTAGATTTATGCTAGAGTGTAATTGTTATTTCTTATCAGAATGGACATCACTGCACTCCAGGTGCTCAGTCAGGGTTTATTCTTCTAGAATTTTCCTGACTACTTTCAACTTCTCTAGGTGTTTAGTCTGAAGACAGTTTTAGCAGTATTGTGAGGGTTCAGTGACAAATATCTTCCACAGTTGTCTTATGTGATGATTATGGTTGATATGGTCGAGGACACTTTAACAATTTGGCAATATATTTTATAACAGTTTTCAAATTTACATGCTCAATACTGATGTAGTAATTTCTCCAAGGAGTTCTTACACAACATTAAGCTATAATGTCTTATGGCATATTATTTTGCAAACAAAACACAGCAAAGGCCTTTAGTATATGACCTCCTCAATCACGAGTTAGTAAATAAGGTGAATATCAATCACTGTGCAGGGGCTCTTTGAACAACTTCATGCTGAGTGGCGTAAGTGATCATTTTCTTTACAAATTGCTTCTCCTAGTGATATTTAATGGTCCAGAAACCTCTCTCCTTTCCAACCACCACCTATTTGTCCATCTATTTTGTCAGGTGTCAAAATATATCCGAAATATCAGAACAAGAGACTAGGAAAAAAATTTTGCAGTTGGATAGGACATAAGCTGAGGAAACAAGCTAATAGCATTACAAGACACTCTTTGTTCTGGAATATTGTCATGAAGTGGATTTAAGTTTAGTAGAGTTGTCCAAGTATATAGACAAGACACTAGTATGAGAAAGTCTGAGAAGATAGATGTTGGTTGAGAAATGACAGTGACTGTGGAAAGATGAGACTTACAGCTTCGAGGGTGAGAACTGAGATTGACTCTCCCTCGCCACTTGTGGCGTAAGTACTAACTACTGTCCCACCACCTCTGACTACCATAAAGGAGATAAGGTTTCACTAAAATCCACAGACACACTATACAGACAAGCATATAGGTACAGTATAGTTATAGAGAAACTGATCCAGTGTACATTTTATAGTTTTATTAAACAACATCATCAATAACACAGCAAACTAAATAACGTGCGAGGTCGCACAAACCTGAAACAGAACAATTAAAATGACAGACACTTATAAACCAACAATGTCACCCTCGCTTTCAACCTGCAGGGAAGAAAGTTAAGGATTAAACAAAAGAATCTACTTGGTGCGGTCTCTAACTTAAGAGCCACCACTCCTAACTATCCTAGTATTATTATTAAATCTAACACACCTTCCAGCTGCAGACGTATAACTAAATGTCTACACAAATATGAAGTGCACTCTGATGTCCTACACAGCTAACCACTGTACCACAAGCACTGATCCCCTAACGGACCTTTTTCAGTGCTACCTCAGAGGCTGTCCTAACAAAACTTTCAATCTAACTTCACTCTCCCCTCTGTTTCTGCTCAGTGTCTCTCTGACACTACCGTCTTCTGCTGAGTGGTGTCTCTGTTACGCCCCTCCTCTCGTTAGCATTCGGAAAGGAATGATTTCCCTTTCTCCTTTCCAGACTACTGCAGCTGGTGACTTTGGTATTAAGAACAAGGTACTTGACTCGGGATGTAGATGCTTCACTGCTGATGAAACTTCTTTCAACTGCCCAGTTACCCCTCTTCGGGTTTAAGACAAATGGCTTTATTATGGCCGTGTAAAGGCCAACAACACCAGGCCACGCTCCTAATTGGTGTGTTATAATGAGCTAAGAGCTCCGGATTTTAAGAAAACCCATTCCCGCTGAAGAATGTGCTTCACTGCATGAGAACTTCTTTCTTTTACTAGTGCAGACGAGCTGGGCACCGGTATTACCGCTTCACCAGTTCTCTTCACCTTATGGCGATGTCTCGAGCCCTCGGCTCCTGAGACGACAAATTACCGTGGTAAGTTGTAGGGGCAATTTACACCCTCCCTATGTGCCGTGAAAAATGCTGTAAAACGAAAAAATAACAACAAATATACAACACGTCAAAACATTTTCAACACTAACACATAAACACCTTAAATTCCTCTACTCCCCTCGGTCCCTTAAATGAATACATCTCCCCTACACAAAACTACGCACTAGCGATAAACAGATATTCCTACCCAAGGGTCCACGAATTTACAGTCCCTCCTATCTCTTCCCCCGCTCCCACTTAATATCTGTCTGTTAAAGGAACTCCCAGACACAGGCTGACCTAAATCTTTTGTGCTAGGCTTGCCTCGGCGTCACAACAATTGCATACACCGCAAGCAAAGATCCCCAGGTACAATTCCCCAGCCCTACTTCTTACGGGCTGACCCAGGAAGGCTATTAATTAACACAATATTAAACACACTGCTACTACACCATCTATGTAATATAAAATTCACTTCACCCCTGTCTCCTGACTACAAGCTTAATTAACACACAATTAAATACCCAACCATATCTGCGTATATATACACACTACACATTATCATAAATCAAAGATGCAGGTGTACACCGACCTTCTATTACACATTACAGAGCACCCGTCTACCTTAGCACTTATCCTCACACAGTTACTATCTCAAACCCGTTACACAATTCATAGGTACTGCTACTGATTCACAGAAAGTTATAAGCACAACTTCTAGTTTTATTCTAAGATAGACGACACTTCTGTCTAATAAATTTAATTTAACTCCCAGAAGAAAACTTTACTTTAACTTGCTAAGATCTTACAGAAACTATCTACTCGCTAATAAGTTATGGACATACCCAATTACCGAATATCTCTCGCTGAGCAACTGCTAACTCGCTGAGCAGACGATAAGGCGTAGTTTTCACAGCAGCAAAATTTTTAGACCAGAGAACGCTAACCGATTTAGATGCTGAATATATAGCAAAATATTATGATGTAATAAGACGCGATGAGTCATCGCGTGGTGTCTCTCTGGGCCGACTTTTAGACCAATAATATTGCTGCAATTAAATAATATCTAACCTCGGCCAATGATATCGTAAACTAACTCATGACTCATGTTTATTCTGCTCCCGCACAACTTATTGCGTCACGTGAGATAATGCCTCTGACCGTTCGCGTTACCAAAAATAAATTTGATTGGTTATAGCGTTGGTTCTGCCCCCATCCCTCGTTTAAACCGGGTGGGTGTTCCTAACGTCGGAAAATTTACCCAGCCTAATAATATAACTCCAACGCCTAATAAAATAACAATGAACGCAATTATTTTACAGAGAAAAGAAGACTGGGGCGAAATTGAAATTAAAAACCCCAGTAACTCCTCATAAATAAACGCAAATAATTACCTAGAGAAGAAGAATGGCACCCGTTGAAAATAAAATGACAGTACTCCATCATAAATATTCATGGCAACAGAAATTGAGGGAGACTAAAAAACATATTGAGAAAGGAATAGGAGACAGGCCTAAAAACATGACAAGAACGTGACAGACTGGCACATGACAAGGCAGCTTGAAGTGAACTATGTAAAGACACATGCATCACTGGGAACTGAACTGTGTAATGACAATATATCCCAGTTTTACTCTTTTCCTAACTTATCTAAAAAACAAGACTTCTTTTTGATGTGTGTAATCAGTTTCCTTTGTGCACTGGCCTCATTCAGGATCCCCTCATAATGGTTATCAATCATTTAATTGGACAGAACCACCAATACTACAGCAACATCACCATCATCATCATAGCAAGAACCAACACAGACATAGCTGTCAATTTTAGTATAGTTTTATCTGATATGTTTCATAATCCATTTTCTGTGCAACATGCGTAGTGAATATCACACTCATTATGTATGTTTACCGCCATATGTACAGATTAAGCAACATATCACACACACGCTCTCTCTTTCTCTGATATCTAATACATGCTTTCATGCAGGCATACACACACTCACAAAAAGCTCTGTCAATAATACTGCCAGTTTATATTATTTGTTACTGTACCTGAAACAAAGGCTAAAGGCAAAATGGGGCAACATAGCTATAAATGGAAGATAAACACCAAGATGGATGGTGCATAGCTGAAGTATAATGGTCATTAATTCATTATCCTAGAGCTAGGAGATGATGATGCCACTGATGAGTCTGTACTCCGTGATGAGAAGTCAGGATTGGGCTACTCGGCGAGAGTAAAGGGCAGGGTTGTCGCTGATCTGAGCGCAGCTTAAATGATAACAACCTCCAGCATGAGAATGGAGATAGAGGCAGCTACTGCAGCCCTAAGCTGAAACTCCATTGACCAGGGCAATTATTCTGTCATACTCTCAGTCCATGCTTCGGAAGGTCCAAAATAGGTGGCTATGGCATGAATGGAAAACATCCATAGAAGCCTTGAGTCTTCAGGAACTGGTGTCCACATGCAGGGGTACACAGCCATGAGAGAGCAACCATAGTGGAGACACCAGGCGTGGATAAGGGAGAGATACTAAAGATAATTAACTATCATCTTTTAGAGAATGACACTGCAGTTGATGCAACCAGGTTAAGGCTGTTGGAATCTGGCATCAGACGTATTCAAATTGGGTGAGTTTGCCCAGAAATCAGTGATGTCGATTCTGATCAACAATAACAATAACCTACAGTTATAAGGTACTGTAGCTTGTCACGAAGTGGATTTAAGACTAGAGGTTGCCTACCTAAATAGACTAGACCCTAGTGGAAAGGAAGACTAAGAAGATAGATTTCAGAAGAAAATAACAGTGACTGTGGGAGATGAGGCTATTGGCGTCAAGGGTCGAGAACCGAAATTGACTCTCCCTTGCCACTAAGTGACGTAATGTTTTGCGATAACCTCACTACCTCTAGCTACCAAGACTGGGATAAGGTTTAATACTTAACACCACAGACACCACTTACAGACAACATATAGGTTGAAGTAAGTGACTGATCCAGCCGGAAATTTACAATGGATTTTATTTACACCACACAAAAAAAATTCATATAACATACTACAAAAATAGAATAAACATGCGTGTTCATACACCTGGAAAAAAACATAACAATTAATTTCAAGTGATTAGGTAAGGTAACCCCACAGTCGCCCTCCCCTCAACCTGTAAGGAAGAAAGGTAAGTAATACAACAACATGTGAAGGAGGATCTCTAACACCAGATCCGTCTTTCTCCTAATCAACCTGATATCGTGTAAACACACCCTAACTCCTACTGTTCGTCTGTCTGCAGACGTGGTTCTACACAAATGACGTGCCTACACCGCTGCTCCACTATAGGCTAAATATTCTCTGACTATCACAAGGCTAAATATTCTCTGACTATCACAAAGTCCATGACCAGAACCCTTCTATCACCTCCGACACAACTTACAGATGACTTGCTGAGTTCCAATGTTATGTTCAGTGTCTGTCTGACACTCCTAGTTCCTACAGAAACGACTCCTCCACTACTCTCCTTCTCTCTATCGATCTCGTGCAGTAAAGAGGGATGTTAACCCTTTCCCCTCTTCTCCGCCTGTTGTAGCTGCTGACTTGCTTGGTAAATTAAACTCGGGACGTGGTCTATTGCTGCTTCCAAATAGACGAATTATTACTTTGCAGTAGCCCGGATACCCTGCTCGTGGGCTCAAGGCTGTCGGGATTATTATGCCCGAAATTCACGACACTTTTTAGGCCCTGCGCCCATGATCAGTGTGTGTTTAACATGAGCGTAACTAGCTCCGAATTTTGGTAAGAACATCTGTTCTTGCTGAAGAAGTCTGTGCTTCCAGCTCCCTGCTCTCTCTTGGGTACAAAACTTTTGCACCAGTGACCACCTTGTCACCACTCCACTTTCTTTTCTGGCTCTGCCGACTCTTCTTCTCCTGAGAAGACCGGCGAACTTCTAGCCAGCTGTAGGACTACTGTAGCCCTCGCTGCCACGCCTGGAAAATATCTGCTGTGGACAAAACAATAACAAATATATATCGCACAACACATTTTTCCCATATCCTTAACACTTAACTCCCTTAACTCTCACTCTTCAACACTTAAATCCCAACTCTTCAACCACTTAAGTCTCAAATATCTAACACTTAAGTTTTTTGCAAATCTCTAACACCTAAGTTTTTCAAATCTTTAACACCCAAGTTTTCCAATCTCGACCACTTAAGTTTTCAAATCTCGAACACTTAAGTTTCAAATCTCTAACACTTAAGTTTCAAATCTCTAACACTTAAGTTTCAAATCTTCCATACAGCTCCCATGCTCTAGTATCGCTTCAGCGATTAGTAAACATGCCTACCCCCACTTTCCCTCAAATACTGTCCTATCGACACTCTAATCTCCAGACTCAGCTTAGGTTAGCCCGTCACAACATTCTAACCACTGAATGAACCTGTTGCCAGTAAATTCCTGGCCCTACTTATTTAACAATGATCGATATGTTTACCTGGCTACCAAAATACAATAGACTTCACCCGAGACAATAATCTCCCGTCTCCATGAATTCATCAGTATAAACATATGTCTATTAAATAAGGGACTAATTAAAAATCCCAACTAGACCCGTAACTGCTGACTTCAAAATGTAGGTTTTACCCACACAGAGAAAAATACACAATTTCCCATGCTCTAACATTTAAAGCCACTCGTTCTATTACCACAGCGTTACACAAATTAGTCCGCTGGTAATTTACACACACTTGAACAATTAAATACACACCAAAACCCTAGCATATTATTCGCTAATATTATAACTCTGATAACAATGTACATTAAAATCTCTAAAGGAACTGAAATCCTATTTTACAATGCATGCCTAGTTATCTCCCCTCTCCTTCCGTTATCAGATTCACCCCACTAAAAAAAAAGGACACGCAGCACGTGCTTAGGTACCCCTCTCCAAATCCTTGAAAATCACAATGAAATTACGTGCATCGTGTCTCAAAATTATAGTATTTAACATCTACCATCTTTAAGCTTTCATTATCTCATAAAAAGAATGAATGCACTCTGATAATAATTTAGATAAGAGGGAACTCATGGCATGTCCGTTACGAACTAAAATTAATTTAATTCCGCGAGCGTGTTTTACGCTGCACCATTTAAAATCACAAATCCAGGAAAAATTAGATCCCCTGTCTTCTGACAAATAACAGTAATATTCCAATTCCTACAAACAGCTACTCTGCGGAAACTATCAAAATTCCCTACTACCTTTTCACAAAATACCTAATTGCGCTGTCAGTTATAGTCAATTAAAATTATAGCATTGATGGCTCTACTTCTATGAATTAACTTAAACTCCTAGAACCACTCTGCAAAAATCTCATAAACTATTAAAGCTTAATTAACTTCATATTTACCAGCACGAATTTCTCTCGAAAGAGCAGTCGGCAGTTCTTTCCCAAGGCGTAGAAGTTAAACAAAATCTCCCACTTCTGCCAGGGAATCCCGCTTATTTATTACCCCAGACCACGCTACGCGTGAGTCATAGCTAGGCTTTGTTCTTAAGCGGGTCGATCTATGAACCAACCAACGTGCCAGGAATCGCCCACGGTCATTTCTAAATTTAGAACTTACGGTCAAGCGGAAAATTTCCGTTGCTGACCTGTTTCCACGCGCTTAAAACTCCCCCTCTACCCCCATCTGATTTCACCCTTACTAAAAATTATAGCGCGCTCACTGAGAAGAACCGAAAATGCTCTGCCATTATGTTACACTAGAAAATCTCTACATGAACGAATTATCTTAATGAACCAGCGCGCTGGTGCCAGTCTAAAAGTTAAAACTACCATCTTTGCTAGAAACCGTAATTCTTAATCTACACAAAAAGTCCAAACTCTATTATTATACAAAGAGAAATAAAAAAAAACGAATAAGATAAAAAATCCCACCGTAATCTTCCTTAAAAACGTAAAAAAAATGCTAGGAACCGAAACTTGGGGCCTGTTGTAAATTCAATCACATTAACTTCTCACATTACCCCCCTCTTCAAGTTCGTGGTACACGATCTAATTTAATGTGATCTTGTATTTCCAGACTGGCCCCTATACAAGTCTACAGATCTGACTGTCAGTCCTGAAGTCTCATGGTCACGACTGGTTATTTCCGCCTGGCGACTACAACTCCCATGGTTGTCCTGCGACTTTCTTCTTCTACGTTTCCTCCTTCTTCTTCTTCTACCAACTCCCATGCTCCGGTGGAAGAGTTGATCTTTCTTCGGACCTGTGCCATCCAATGGTGGGTCTGAACCTTCCTTGGCTATGTCCGTAAAAAAACTGTCTTGGTCGGCTGCCCTGACCAACTGGCTTTGTGGCTGCCTGCATTGGCGACTACCTTGCTGCATCTCGGCGGGTTTGAGACCGCAGGTATATGGCGATGAAGGTGCGAACTATCTGGTGCTTCCAGCATAAATTCTCCGATCGCTTCACTCCCCTCTGGTTTGCCTAGAGGTTGCGTAGAGATTGCTCCTTTCTCTACTCTCCCACCAGGGGTTCTCACTGGGTTGCGCCTGACCTCAGCGACATCCGTTTCCCCTACTAAGCAGAACGCCTTTGGTGGTACGTTTTTGCTTCTTGCCTCTTTGCAAGAGCCGCTTTCTGTTAGCGAGCTAGCAGCGGGATGGGGCCCATCTCCGTTTATAGGCAAACGGTTTCTCAGATCACTGTCCTCCTCCGTCTGAGTAAAGTGCTGGTCGGATGGGGCTCCAGGGCTGGTTGGAAACATATGTTCGCTCGATTCGCTGTCTTCTGCCCTATGAAGATTGCGCTGGTCGTGTACATACGTTCTACCACTCTTGTCAGTATGTTCCTCGCTCTCAGGAGGTAATACCATCGGGGGCCTAATTCCCGACGACAACGAAGGTATTTCCAAAATCAAAGGCGTCGCCGCTGTTTGTCCCTTCGGCTTAACAGGGCTGTCAGAGGGATACGCCTCTGCAAAAACCATTCCACTAACCTTGGAGGTATTTAACCTCTCCATCTCAAGGCGTGGCTGGTTGAGCTCTCGTGGGGCTCCGTGAATCCGGGACATTCCCTTTTCACTTCTCTGGCCTGTAGTAGGCCCCCTTGCACCAGCAAGGATCGGGACTGGGGGGTTTCCCAAAAACTATATATGGGGCCCCCAAGATGAAGTCATAAGCTGGCTGTTCCATTACAGCAGCTTTGATTGTGCCACGCACAAACCTGCTCTCCACCTTAATATTGGCTATCTGCAGACGCTGTGAGGTCCCTCCCCTCAAAACTCCACCAATATCAACCTTTTCCTTAGTCATTTGGCCTGGTTGTACCAAATGTCGGGCGACTATACTCGGGTAAGTAAGCCCGCTGTCAAATAAACAAGTGGTAGCAGTCCCATTCACTACTGCTGGTCCACTGTTAGAGAAACACTTCTCTGATTTGAAAGGTTCCCAATTGTTCCCTTTTTTTCACTCTCACCGCCCTTAAACACGCTGTATGGTGAGTGGGTGGTTTGTTTACACACCGAGAAGTCCAGTGAGAGGTGGTACGGCAATTGCGACAGTACCTGTCATTTTCTCCCCTGTTTCTAGCAGGTTCATGAGACGTTGTCGCCTGTGCTCTGTTATGCGGTTGGGGCCGCAGGTTATGAATGGGATGGGGCTCCTTGCGAGACGGCCCCTGCTGCTGATGAGCAGAAGACGAAAACGACTGCGATGCCGATGCTCCTTGGTCCAGTGCTGGCAGGTCTGGGTGTTTTCGTTTCTGGCCCAGTACTTCGGCCTGTGCCGTCTGGAACCTTTCAGCAAAAAGAATGATCTGGTCCAGCTGCTGGGCGCCCTGCTCCGCCAGATACCTCCTCAAGTCTGGAGACATGTGTGCTTTCACTTGTTCGCACATGACAAGCTCTTCGAGTCCTTCAAAAGTTTTTGCTAGACCCGACAATTCTCTCCAACGAGTGAGATAATTCTTCAGCCTTTCTGCGAAATGGGGAAAACTTTCTCCTTTCTCCGGCCTGCTCTCCCTGAACATAGCTTGGCACTTACGGGGAGTCCACTGAAAGCGTTGTAACAGTGCGTTACGAAGGGCCTCAAAGTTATTTTGTTCATCACTGAGCATCTTACTATAGATGTCGTAGGCCTGGTTTTTCAACGACTGAGATAATTTGAGGCACCACAAACTCTCATCCAACCCGTACGCTTTTGCCATTCGTTCAAATTTTTCCAGGAATATGTCAATTTTCTCATTCCCGTTAGGGAAAGAGTCCATTGGAAAATTCATGGCTGCCATCCGGGGCCCTCCGTTTCCTGAGGTGTCTGTCGCCCCTGCTCCGGGAGAATCTCCGTTAGCCGAACTGCCTTCCGAAGATCGGTACTGCAGTTCCAGTGAACGCAGGGC
The DNA here is from genome assembly GCA_024509875.1 of Oreohelix idahoensis. NCBI lineage: Eukaryota > Metazoa > Mollusca > Gastropoda > Stylommatophora > Oreohelicidae > Oreohelix > Oreohelix idahoensis. Next base: position 504,684 of record JAMPIV010017863.1, read on the forward strand.
AAGTTCATGCTGTCTCTCTGCTTCTGTGGCCCTTTCCTTCGCCTCCCTTTCTGCCTTTCTCTCCTCTGCCTGTCGGGCCTTCTCTTCTTTCTCCGCTTCCAATTTACGCAGGTCCATCTCTGCCAGTCGGGCCCTCTCTTCTTTCTCCGCTTCCAATTTACGCAGGTCCATCTCTGCCTGTCGGTCCTGTTCCCTCATAATGTAAGCCCTAGTCTCGGCCTCATTCATCCCCATGCTTTTAGCTGCGTCCTTCCATGCAGTAAGTAGCTTGACCAATTCAGCCATCTTACCTGACAAATCAGCAGTAACTCACCACGAGGGGAAATGACAAAAAAGGAACACGAAAAATTTACTGTTACCTTCTGGGCACTACTCCCTGTGTAACCAATGTCCCAAAACCCAAACTCAGACTAGCACCAATCTGAAGAACTACCTGAAAAAATTTTCATTAAGCAGCTACCTAAAAACCCGAATTTACCTTCCTGTTAAGAAAAATTCAGTTAGCCATCAGTTACCTCTAGTCATCAACTAACTACAGCTACAATCTGACTGCACCCTGTGGAGAAACTTCCTGTGGAAAAAAAACTATTAGCTGGATCAGTTTATATATAGCTCTAGTCTAGGGGATATAAAGAATCTATTTCCCAGAACTTCCTATAGAAACAATCTATGAATCTTGACACGATCACAGAATTGATCCCAACAAAGATGATCTACCGGACGAACGCCGCCACTTTGTCAAGATCACAGAATTGAACGTAACAAAGATGATTCACCGGACGATAGCACCCACTTTGTCACGAAGTGGATTTAAGACTAGAGGTTGCCTACCTAAATAGACTAGACCCTAGTGGAAAGGAAGACTAAGAAGATAGATTTCAGAAGAAAATAACAGTGACTGTGGGAGATGAGGCTATTGGCGTCAAGGGTCGAGAACCGAAATTGACTCTCCCTTGCCACTAAGTGACGTAATGTTTTGCGATAACCTCACTACCTCTAGCTACCAAGACTGGGATAAGGTTTAATACTTAACACCACAGACACCACTTACAGACAACATATAGGTTGAAGTAAGTGACTGATCCAGCCGGAAATTTACAATGGATTTTATTTACACCACACAAAAAAAATTCATATAACATACTACAAAAATAGAATAAACATGCGTGTTCATACACCTGGAAAAAAAACATAACAATTAATTTCAAGTGATTAGGTAAGGTAACCCCACAGTCGCCCTCCCCTCAACCTGTAAGGAAGAAAGGTAAGTAATACAACAACATGTGAAGGAGGATCTCGAACACCAGATCCGTCTTTCTCCTAATCAACCTGATATCGTGTAAACACACCCTAACTCCTACTGTTCGTCTGTCTGCAGACGTGGTTCTACACAAATGACGTGCCTACACCGCTGCTCCACTATAGGCTAAATATTCTCTGACTATCACAAGGCTAAATATTCTCTGACTATCACAAAGTCCATGACCAGAACCCTTCTATCACCTCCGACACAACTTACAGATGACTTGCTGAGTTCCAATGTTATGTTCAGTGTCTGTCTGACACTCCTAGTTCCTACAGAAACGACTCCTCCACTACTCTCCTTCTCTCTATCGATCTCGTGCAGTAAAGAGGGATGTTAACCCTTTCCCCTCTTCTCCGCCTGTTGTAGCTGCTGACTTGCTTGGTAAATTAAACTCGGGACGTGGTCTATTGCTGCTTCCAAATAGACGAATTATTACTTTGCAGTAGCCCGGATACCCTGCTCGTGGGCTCAAGGCTGTCGGGATTATTATGCCCGAAATTCACGACACTTTTTAGGCCCTGCGCCTATGATCAGTGTGTGTTTAACATGAGCGTAACTAGCTCCGAATTTTGGTAAGAACATCTGTTCTTGCTGAAGAAGTCTGTGCTTCCAGCTCCCTGCTCTCTCTTGGGTACAAAACTTTTGCACCAGTGACCACCTTGTCACCACTCCACTTTCTTTTCTGGCTCTGCCGACTCTTCTTCTCCTGAGAAGACCGGCGAACTTCTAGCCAGCTGTAGGACTACTGTAGCCCTCGCTGCCACGCCTGGAAAATATCTGCTGTGGACAAAACAATAACAAATATATATCGCACAACAAATTTCCCATATCCTTAACACTTAACTCCCTTAACTCTCACTCTTCAACACTTAAATCCCAACTCTTCAACCACTTAAGTCTCAAATATCTAACACTTAAGTTTTTGCAAATCTCTAACACCTAAGTTTTCAAATCTTTAACACCCAAGTTTTCCAATCTCGACCACTTAAGTTTTCAAATCTCGAACACTTAAGTTTCAAATCTCTAACACTTAAGTTTCAAATCTCTAACACTTAAGTTTCAAATCTTCCATACAGCTCCCATGCTCTAGTATCGCTTCAGCGATTAGTAAACATGCCTACCCCCACTTTCCCTCAAATACTGTCCTATCGACACTCTAATCTCCAGACTCAGCTTAGGTTAGCCCGTCACAACATTCTAACCACTGAATGAACCTGTTGCCAGTAAATTCCTGGCCCTACTTATTTAACAATGATCGATATGTTTACCTGGCTACCAAAATACAATAGACTTCACCCGAGACAATAATCTCCCGTCTCCATGAATTCATCAGTATAAACATATGTCTATTAAATAAGGGACTAATTAAAAATCCCAACTAGACCCGTAACTGCTGACTTCAAAATGTAGGTTTTACCCACACAGAGAAAAATACACAATTTCCCATGCTCTAACATTTAAAAGCCACTCGTTCTATTACCACAGCGTTACACAACTTAGTCCGCTGGTAATTTACACACACTTGAACAATTAAATACACACCAAAACCCTAGCATATTATTCGCTAATATTATAACTCTGATAACAATGTACATTAAAATCTCTAAAGGAACTGAAATCCTATTTTACAATGCCTGCCTAGTTATCTCCCCTCTCCTTCCGTTATCAGATTCACCCCACTAAAAAAAAAGGACACGCAGCACGTGCTTAGGTACCCCTCTCCAAATCCTTGAAAATCACAATGAAATTACGTGCATCGTGTCTCAAAATTATAGTATTTAACATCTACCATCTTTAAGCTTTCATTATCTCATAAAAAGAATGAATGCACTCTGATAATAATTTAGATAAGAGGGAACTCATGGCATGTCCGTTACGAACTAAAATTAATTTAATTCCGCGAGCGTGTTTTACGCTGCACCATTTAAAATCACAAATCCAGGAAAAATTAGATCCCCTGTCTTCTGACAAATAACAGTAATATTCCAATTCCTACAAACAGCTACTCTGCGGAAACTATCAAAATTCCCTACTACCTTTTCACAAAATACCTAATTGCGCTGTCAGTTATAGTCAATTAAAATTATAGCATTGATGGCTCTACTTCTATGAATTAACTTAAACTCCTAGAACCACTCTGCAAAAATCTCATAAACTATTAAAGCTTAATTAACTTCATATTTACCAGCACGAATTTCTCTCGAAAGAGCAGTCGGCAGTTCTTTCCCAAGGCGTAGAAGTTAAACAAAATCTCCCACTTCTGCCAGGGAATCCCGCTTATTTATTACCCCAGACCACGCTACGCGTGAGTCATAGCTAGGCTTTGTTCTTAAGCGGGTCGATCTATGAACCAACCAACGTGCCAGGAATCGCCCACGGTCATTTCTAAATTTAGAACTTACGGTCAAGCGGAAAATTTCCGTTGCTGACCTGTTTCCACGCGCTTAAAACTCCCCCTCTACCCCCATCTGATTTCACCCTTACTAAAAATTATAGCGCGCTCACTGAGAAGAACCGAAAATGCTCTGCCATTATGTTACACTAGAAAATCTCTACATGAACGAATTATCTTAATGAACCAGCGCGCTGGTGCCAGTCTAAAAGTTAAAACTACCATCTTTGCTAGAAACCGTAATTCTTAATCTACAGAAAAAGTCCAAACTCTATTATTATACAAAGAGAAATAAAAAAAACGAATAAGATAAAAAATCCCACCGTAATCTTCCTTAAAAACGTAAAAAAAATGCTAGGAACCGAAACTTGGGGCCTGTTGTAAATTCAATCACATTAACTTCTCACATAGCTCCATGTGGGCGATGGGCGTAGACAAACTCATGCCAATCATTCCTGTCATCTGTTCAAGGTCTTTCAATGTCTTCTCAATCCCATTCATGGGTGCCGTGCTGGTGTAATGGTTACCACACCGCGCTGGCGATCGGGTGATCCAGGTTCAAGCCAGGGTGAGATCATTTGAAGAAATGTCGTCGACTTGGACTTGGACTGGATTAATTCAAGCCCTGGGCGAAAACATTTGAAGAAGTGTCGTCGACCGGGACTTGGACTGGATTAATTCGAGCCCTGGGCGAAAACATTTGAAGAAGTGTCGTTGACCAGGGACTGGCGGCTCCTGAGCTGACCCAGCTCTAATGGGTACCCTCCGAAGACAACGATTATCTGCCTGAATGGTGAGTGGACACCTGTCATTGTACAGGGAAAAAAGGGATACTCAAGTAAAAATCAGTCTCAGGTTAGATATACTAACCGGAGATTCTCGCCTCCCATTCATGTTTGTCTCCAGTACCCAATTCCTTGTTTTTCTCCTACCCTGGGGATTTCAGAACAAGGGCTGCCTGGTAATGCTATCAATGAGCTTCCCTACTGAGTGCAGAATGGAGAATCAAGGTAAACGACTAAAAATGTTGGAGATCCATTTCAGCCAACCTTTGATGTGAAGATGGTACACCTCATCTTGTCTGGCCTGATAGTATGTATTTGTCCATGCACAGTGAACAGTTTTAGCACCACAGTCATTGTTTTGGTCCTTTCCTCTCTCTCTTTATGGAGCAAAGCCACCATGGCAGCTGTTTTTGTACAGGAAGCTTGCACTAAAGTATTCAGGTACTCTAGCAGAAGTGGTTTCTGTAGCAACTTGTTTTACACGATGAGGTTGCCAGCCTGCTGCATAACTTCATATCAGTTGTTACATGCTAAAGATGATTATTTTCTCCAGCATTAGCTGTAAGTTTAGAAGTGCTGACACAGTTTTAACTAAGACTAAAGAAACAGTCATTGTTTCCCATTTTTGCTCCCTACGAAGCATGGAGCCACCATGCCTGCTGGTCCCCTTACAGGAAGCCCGAGCCAAGTATTCACATACTCTTGTAGCAATTGTTTCTGTAGCAACCTGTTTTACATGATGGGGTTGCCAGCCTCATATTAAGCACCGTTTATGACTTGCCTAAGGAAACAATAGCCCAACATTATTTGGAATGTTATGAGATATCCTCTTATGTCATGAAGTTTAGTTTACTTAAGTAGTTATTGTACAAACATCACTCCTAACACACATGCTATCATAGGGAGACCATTTCCTTTTTAACAAAAAAGAGGACATTTTCTGACTTTTTGATGTAAAAAGAGGACAATACATGCCAAAATGTAGGACAAAAAGAGGACTAATTAATTTCAGTCAATTAATGCATGACTGTGATGACTAGAGCTAGTTTTATACAGGTTATAAAAAAAATTAAACAAAATGTCCTTTCAATTGTGTTTTTAAATCATTTTGACCTCAGAAATTAACTTTCCACCTTTTAATTAGTATTGATACAATTAATACTGTTATTATTATTGTTATTATTATGTTAATATTATATTTTATTTTATTTTTGCAGACACTGCTTTCTTCAACAATCCAGTATTTCCTATTAAATAATCGTGGAATTTGACAGTATAATACTTTAAAAAAAATTATAATGTAGAAGCAAAATTTAATTGGTCCACATAGAAATTGTTTCTGAATTTAGTCCACAGAAATAAGACTGTCCACGCGTGTGTTGTGATCAGGTGCAGAACAGAAATATTGTGGGATCATTAGAAATACTGAATGAAATTCAATTTTTACTGATTGTTTTAAAAATTTGATTCATTTCTCATGTGTCAGCAACAGCTTCTCTTTGTTTTTCAAGAACCGTATTTGGAATCTTCAAGGGCAAAGACTCTGACACAAACACTGCTTAAGAATGTCTATCACAGATTCAACACAGTTGAGAACAACTGGACGACATTTCTTTCAATATATGCTGGTAAAAATACTCCTTAAAGAATTTACTTGCATAAGACAGGCATAATGTAAGTCTTCAATCTCAGAAGAAAAAAAAGCTGGGCAAAATGCCCTTTTGAAAAAAAGCTGCCTGAATGCTCAATCTTATAAGGTGAAAATAAATATGTATAAATCAGGGTAAAAGAGAACAGGTGATCACCCTATGCTGTCAACTATCACCACTCCTGTCTACTTTTGTAGATGCTGCATTCTTCAAAGGTCTACACTATGTGATATCTCTCCTTTACTTATGACTAGTACCAGTTATTTAAACTGTTTAACAATCTCTGGTGTTTTTCTTTATACCTCGGTGTTTTACTATTTTTAAAGGAGGTACGAATTAAAATGTTGACCACAACACACAATTAAGGGTTGAGTTAGCTCACTTACTGTAAATACGTGTACATCAAATGGGTTGCCCAATTTCACTTAATTTCAACAAAATAAAAAATATGTTCTTATTGTCAAAATACTCTAGTTTCATTTTGCTTCAATGTATATGTCAAAGAGATCCTGATTAGCTGAAGAATTTGCATATTTTCAACTCTGAATAAATCTTAGTGTATCATCCTACAGTGACTTTAAGCTACATAAACATCTCTCTCCAAACATTTTATGCAACATTTCATCACAGAGCCAAAGAATGAAAGACTTGATCTTGCTAGCAGATGTGAACACCCGAGCCTTTGCTGTTTGCACCTATTTAAAAAAAAACAATTAATTAAATAAAAAAAAAAAAAACCAAAACAAAACCAAATGTAACAAAACTACCAATATCTCTGTGGAGAGACATGATTACCTATGCCATTTGGTGTGGTACTTGAATAAGAAGTTGTAGTTTATTTTAAAGTTAAATTCACATTTCAAATAAAGAAAATAAAATTCTGAATATTTAAATAAAATAAAGTATCCTAATTTGTCTTAATGTCAAAGCTGAGAGGCCCCCCCCCCCCCCCCATGTGGCCCCTGAGGAGACAAAGATAGAATAACACTGTTGCTCCCTCAGACATATCATAAGAAATGACTAATCAAGTTGTGCCTGCGGCTGGCAACCTCATCATGTAAATATAAACCCCTACAGAAACCACCCCTGCTGTAGGAGTATATAAATGCTTCTGTGCAGGCTTACTATAAGGGACCCGCTGCAAGGGTGATTCCATTTTCCATAGGAAGACAAAATTCAATATGATGATGATGAATGCTGAGAAGGAATAACACTTTACGACTGAGAAATGTGATTGCTATTATGGTTTATTTCTACTATGGGTCCAGACTTCTCAGACACCCTGTACCTCAAGTTGAGCAAATACAGATTATTAAAAGATAATGCACTCACTGAGCAAACTGCTAAGAAACGATGCATATGTTGCAGTTCCAGTTACAGCACCAATAGCAGCTGGGTTACGTCGTACGGTCTTACAGTGGAAAGCTCTGTCTGCAGATATGTCACCTGGACCCCAGAGTTCCACTTCAATGACATGCCAGTCAGTTAAACTGTAGGGATGAGCAAGATAGTTTCTGTCAATGCAGCAGCATGCTCAAGTTACATCGCTCACCTGTATGCATGTAGATATAGCGCTTCTTCCGGAATCACCCTAGACTTTACTATGTAACACATTAACTTTACTACGTAACACATGAAATTTACTACGTAACACATGAGATGTGTCCCCATGCCAGATCTGCCTCAGGCTCTTTTGGTGTTTGCCAGATCTGCCCAGGACATTTCTCATTCAGCATTTTCCTTTATGTTCTCTATGCAGCATGGAGCCACTACTGCAGTTGGTGGGACCCTTGCAGGAAGCCTGCACAAAGCATTCACACTCTAGCAGTGGTGGTTTATGTGACAATGTGTTTTACATGATGAAATTGCCAGCTCCATGCAACATCTCATATTATTCGCTTACTTCAGGTCTGGCATAATCCACAACAACCTGGAACAGATTAGGAGTAGGGACACCTGACATTTTACACCTATGCTGAATTCATCATCATTTCCATTTTCGCTTTCTATGGAGCATGCAGCTACTATTGCAGCTGGTCCACTTTCAGGTAGCCTGCACCAAAGGATTCATGTCTTCTTGCAGAGCTATTTTCTGCAGTAATTTGTTTTAGACAATGAGTTTGCCGAGTCACATGTACAACCTCACATTAATCCCCTTTTATGACATGCCTGAGGCAGAAGTTGTCCTATTCTCGCCTCAAAAATCCCTAGGGGCTACATGGGGGCCTGTACACACATCTTCTTCTTGGATTCTTAGCCCCTGACTGACATAGCAGTCAGTGGCCATCACACCTAGCAGCGTCTTGTACACGATATATACAAAATATCTGGAGAATAGACAATCTATTTTGCAGCTATTTGCTTACTGGCAACATCCTTCGTAATCATTTTTGTCCATATTGTATACATCATCATCTCAGCCCGTAACCCGTCATGGGTCGTAGGGGTGCCATGGTGGAAGCATCAGCAGACAGGGTCCTCCACTGCTCTCTATCCTCAGCAATGCGTACAAGTGTGGAAAAACCGTGTCCTGCCCATTCTTTGATGTTATCAGCCCAGGATTTTCTTTGCCTTCCTCTTCTCCGTTTACCTTCGACTGTCCCCTGAAGGATCGTTTTCGAAAGGGAGTCATGACGAGTTACATGCCCAAACCAGGCAAGCTTTCGATGTTTCACTATTGACAAAAGTGGTTCTTGGTGGCCTGCATAGGTGTTTATCTTCTCTCTAACATAGACATTTGTTTTGTGCTCTTTATAGCAAATGCGCAAAATTCTTCTATAACATTTATGCTCGAAAGCCTGAATCCTTCGCTCCGTATCTGCAGTGAGTGTCCAGCTCTCACACCCATACAAGAGAATAGATAATACAAGTGATTTGTATAATTTGATCTTCACAGGAAAACTGATGTTACTTTTCCAGATCACATTCAACTTTGTCATGGCAGCTGAGGCCATCTCAAGTCTTGTCTTGATTTCTTTACTTGATCTTCCATCACTACATATAGTGGACCCGAGATATTTAAAGGTGTTAACTTCTTCTAACGTTTGCCCATTTAACGTAATGTTGGTCGGAACATGTTTCTTATGGCTATTCACCAATATCTTGCTTTTTTCTATATTAATTTCCATCCCATACGTTCTTGTTACTTTCTCCAGTCTAGAGGTAAGGTCTTGAAGTTCTGATTCTGATCCAGCTATCAGATCAATATCATCAGCAAAACGTAGGTTGCACAGAGGTCGGCCTCCAATCGATATGTTTGATTTATAATCGTAGAGAGCCTCCTGCATAATATGTTCTAGATAAATATTAAAGAGCACTGGGGACAGGATACATCCCTGCCGAACTCCTACAGTTGTTTTGAAAAATTCTCCAATGTCGTTGCTTGCAAAAACAGCACTGCTTGTATACAAGTTAATGAAAATTCTGTCCTTTTCTTTCTTTAATATCTTAAATAAATATTCAAGGGACTTGATCCATCTTGGGACAGATCAATGTTCCTTGATGACACAAGACCTAAATCACCCTCGGCTTGATCCTTGCTCTTGATCAATTCTCCATTCTTGATACAACTGTAGAAAATATCTATCTGCACAAAACTGTTTCCAAGTTTAACAGGCCAAGTTTTTTGGGACATACTTCCTTTTTCACTCTAAAAGTAGTATGGGCCCAGTACAGCATACCTCCCCCAACTTCATACTTTTTTTTTTCATTAAAAAAAATCGACCACTTTTCTCTCTAAATCCCTTCACTCATTCTTAAACACACAACTTAAGTAATCTCTAATGCATTATTTAAAGTTTCTGTGACTTACTTAGGATCTGATACCAGTGAGCCTTGAACCTTATCAAAGCCCAAGTTATGTCCAGCCAGAGCTGCAACAGCCATAGTATTGACATTGTTTGGGGCAAGAGGACACAGGTCTCTTACACTGCCTAGACAGATTACACAATCAAATTAGTGCAGTGCTGACCATGCAGACAACAACAACAATTTTTTGTAGAATTGTTTCTATTTTTTTGTGGCAGATTTCAAGATTTTTATCAGGAATTCATAATTTCTCTTTAGCAAATTACAAGAATTCCATAAGGAACATTTTACAAAATCTATATACGGTACTAGAAATCAGGATTTGACAAGTTTCATGACTTCTTTATGTAAGATGCAAAGAAAATGTAAATGTTCATTTAGTGAAGGTTAATGTGGGTTGTTTAGATGTTACAATAAATGAGTCTGGTCACCACAAAGATATAAGAAAATAAACACTGGTAAACAGCTTTAAGTAAAAGAACCTTTATTAGTCACACTACTGTTCAGAGTTGTATATTCTGCCAGCTGCTAACAACTAGCTGCTTTCAGAATCAGTCGTTGATAAGAAGAATCTCAGAGGCTAGAGTTGTCACTGAAACCACTAATTCTTACACTGTATGATATGTCAAAGTGAACATACGACAGCCAATCTGTTGCTCCAAACTAAACTTATGACTGCCAAACTGCTACCCATAGACAGTCAAACTAAACTTATGACAGCCAATCTGCTACCCACATACAGTCACACTAAACTTATGACAGTTAAACCATTTCCCTCATACAGTCACACTAAACTTATGACAGTTAAACTGTTTCTCTCATAGTCACACACCGAAACAAACACCCACCCCCCCCCCCCCCCCCCCCCCCCCCAATCAAACATGGATCTGCCGTGGCCTAAGTCTCATAAAATTCGGAGTCAGGATATTTTTTACCGACTGACTCCACCAAAATATGAATGACTCTGGCTCCACCAAAAAATGAATGACTGACTCCACAGACCTGATACATACTGAACTCAGTATACTCTAAAGTGCACTCACAATAAACTTTGTGAACTTAGCAAGAACAAAGCATGATGTGACAAGAGTTAGGAGAGTTTGGTGTTAAAACAGGAAAGGATTAACTGTTACCTGCACACAGTACAACAGGCTTATCTTTAGCAGACTCATTCAAAGCCTTCAGTTCCCCACTCAATTTGAAGCAGGTTGGATGCTTCTTCATTGTCACCTTCAAAGCCTATAATAAACAACCAACACCAAGGTCAGTGACCAGCTCACGTAGACTGACAAAATGATCACATTTAACAGTATCTGGATGTCACATATTATATGTTTATTTCCTATTGCTTGATATGGCTACACCCATATTCTTACACATGTTGCATGAAGATCTCACAGGTCTCTAATGACATACAAAAAAAACAAAGGATAAGACTCCTGTTTTCTGAGGAACGTTAAACATGAATATTACCTTGAGGTTGTGAAGAGGGCTGGCAACTTCATTAGATAAAACAGACTGCTACAGAAACCACCTTCTTGTGGGTTACTGGGGCCTGAATGAGGGGCAAAGAATAGTAACACTGTAACCTATAAGGCATCTTGCAGTAGGCAACTAAGGAGGGCTGGGCTTATGGCTGGCTACTCCATCCTGGAGGGAGAAACTTTACAACTGGAAAGCTAGACACTTGGTCAAGTTGCCATAGAAAGGAGATTTGCAAGATTGCACAAATAACAAAGGAATAATGTTGCAAGGAAAAACATTAAACAGGATTATCCTTGAGAGATTAAAGGGGACCACAGACAGTTTTTCAGAAGGACCTGGTTTTCAACACAACAGATCCTGTACAGGCTGTTACTCTCATACAGTCATAGTGAACTTATGACAACCAGATTGTAACTCCCATACAGCGCATACCACACAAAGCATAATTGTTGAACAGAGCTTGAGAAATGAACTCATCACTTTACACCGAGTCTGTGGACTAAGGAAAGGCATTTGACAGTTTAGACTGAGAATAGCTCTGAGAACTGATTAGGCCTTAAGGAGTCCCCAATAACTTTGTGAACATATTAAGGAAAACATATGAAGACATGACATGTAGAAGTGAAATGTAGAAGTCTCCTGGAGGACAGCTCACAGAGTCCTATGAGGTAGGAAGTGGAGTGTGGCAGGGATGCTTTGTCACAATTTCTCTTCTTACTAGTAACTGACTGGATTATGCAAACAACTACATTAACTAAAGATAATAGAATTCAGTAGAGTCTGACAAAACAGCCTATGATCTAGATTTTGATGATCAGCAGCTTTTTTCCCGGTAACCAATAGCCAGATATACAATGACATTAAAATACTTGATGAGAAGTCACAGCTTTTGGGTCTGAATATTTATGGAGAAGAACAATGGTTGTTAGAATAAAAATGACAAATTATAGCTCGACTGCACTGGGAGATGCATCCCTAAAAGATGTAGACTTATAAATACACCAAGACAGCACTACAGATAAAGTTGGAGGAACAGACAATAAAATCAAACCACGAATACATAAGGCAAGAAAACCTTTAATTTCACTGAGAAATACATGAATATCTAAAGATATTAAGTCCAGTACAAAATAATCTTCAACTCACATGTCAAGGCAGGCCTATTAGTGTATGGCATCTGAAAGATGGAGAGCAATATAAGTGACAATTAGAAATGACACAAATTTATAAATGGGGCTTGGATAGGATGCTCAGTGAGAAAGCCAGCTGATAGCATTACAAGGCAGTCCTTGTTCTGGATCCTCAGGACAAAAGAAACAGGGAGATAACCAATACACATTTGGAGAAGGAAATTGCTCAAATGAATCATATTAAGACACTTGTTTTTCAATGTCTAGAAGTAATCGATTAGAATCTTAGTATGGTATAAATGCTTTTATTTCTCACTCTAATACTGATGACCCAGAGTTCACTGGGAGGACAAATCAGACGATCCTGGAAGGACTGAGGACTGGACTGGAACCAAGACAGAAGGAAGACAGCCAATAGGATAACATGGTGCTCTCTCTGGCTAACCTTCACACCCCAAGACACAAGAGGAATGATTAAGTAAGTCTAGAACTGATATATTAATACTAATAATTTAGTCTGATTTAATTTCCAGCACAACTGTTAGAGATAAATAAATGATAAAATGTTTTCTTAATGTAAATTTAGTGACCTGTAAGGTTCCTCTGTCAGCCATTTTCTTGATATCCTCTCCACCCCAGAATGCACCAGATGGAATGTAAAGACCATGAGACCTAGCAGCCTCACGAAGCTGTAACTCCAAGTTGGCATTAGCCAAGGCCGTCGGGGAACCAACCTATACCACAGAGACATCTAGACACCAGTTACAATAATAATGATAAAAGCTTACACAAAGGCTCAAACAATATTAGTCTTCAGCAGGACTCAAGCTATAAATTGAATGTAAAACTTAACCCTTTACCGTCCTGCCCAGTTTACTATATCTTTATCTTAACGTCCAAGGCAAGGAGAGCAACTCCATTTTCTAACACAATGACCATCAAAAGAAATTCATTAAAAACAAACTGAGTTAAAATTATGTTACTTAATTTTAAATACAAACAATTGAATTATGTACCATCAGCAGTATTCTTAATAATGGTATATATTAATATTATACAATGACAATTTAATTAATGTGGTGAACAAATATTTAAAAAAAAAATTGTGAACGTTTGTTGTGCTAATTCATTACCACAAAAGATATAAACATTAATTTTTATTAACAAAACATAACTACTCATGACGCGATGAACAGACCAGTTCATTGCAATGAATTCTGCACACTGGAAAGCCATAAACAGTCTCTATAGAATGCCCAGAAGATGTGTTTGGTTTGTTCTTTGAGAAAACAAAACAGTTTTGTTTTTTTCGCATATGCTTCTCGTAAGTTGTTGTGTACTGCTGTTTTGTCCTTGTTTGTATTGAGCCCGTCTGATAACATTCTTCACTCATAAACAAACAGAAGTAAGCACAAGATGCAGCATCTAGATCTAGAGTGTGGTTAGATCCAGGGTTTCCATACAAAGTCCCAAATTTCAACTGAAGTCTGCTTTGTTGACAAGTTTACCGGTATGTCGTTCAATCTGTCGTCAGTATCATTACTGCTTTCGCTAGATTCAATTTCGTCAGTGCCGCTGTCACGAGTCTAATTGGGTTCGCATTCAATATCCACATCTTCTTCTTCTTCTTCTTCTTGCGATCGCATCTTTGATGATTACACCGTCAGACGAGTTCTCATGATGAATTCGACTGTTGTTTGAAGTTCCTCTTTAACTCCATATAGCTTTGAGTTTAGTGTTGATATCCACATCTGATTCAGCGGCAGCCTGATTGTTTCGATACAAAAAAGAACGCCATCTCTCAGTTTCCGAAGCAAAAATTCCACGGCCTGTAAAGCCATAGCTTTAAAAAAAAATCACAAAAAATCCAAATATGGATCGATTTAAAAAATAATTTCAGAAAACGGAAGCTTCACTTGTTACCAGAAATCTCCATATAACTCAGGTCTCATTTATAGCAAGATCTTGTTGCATTATGGCAACGAATGACAATAACGTTTCATGGGCGGAATTGGACATTTTGGCTGGTACCTTAGACTTTGCGCTTGGGCGATTTTGGCTGTTTTAAACAGTAAAGGGTTAAGAAGACTCATTCATCAATGGGCAAATTACGGTAATCTTTTGTCAAACAGCACTTACCACTAGAACATACCATATAATCAGCATGTGAGAGAAACATAGCTCCATAGCGGAGGGAAATGTCTGGATGGGCTACCTCCACAATCAGATCAGCATGGCTGAAATAGAGAACACACAAAACAATGATATGCATGAATGAAACAGTTTCCTGTTACTATTTACAAATGAAAGTTGCATAAAGCGTTACTAATTTCACTATGTTTGTCTGAATTAAGAGCACTTTACTTCAGTAGTACATCTTTAATTCTGGGTTTACTTTTACAAAGGTCATTCACTGGTCTAGTTTTTTCAGGTTTTTTTAAAAAATACTTGTTTTCACAAGCAATTTTAAGATATCACATGATTTCATACAAAGTCATAGCTGGAAGACGCTGGAGCTGGGTTTGCCATGTCCTCAGAAGAGACCCCGATGCCATCACAAGAACAGCTATGCTATGGACCCCTGAAGGAAAACGAAAGAGAGGCTGACCAAAAACAATTTGGTGGAGGACTGTGGAGGCTGAGATGCAAAGAATGAACCAGAGTTGGGGCACTGTACGAAGGATGGCCGCCAACCGAGCAAAGTGGAATCAATTTGTTGTTGCCCTACAAGACGCCACCAGGCGTAATGGCCACTGACTGCTTTGACGGTCGGCGACTAAGGATCAAAGAAGAAGAAGAGACCATATTATCTGCTTACCATTGCTTGTGTTAACCAAAAAGATAGACTTTCAAAAATGGGTCCTTGTGTAGAATAGAAGGACTGAAGTGGCATGCCAAGACCACTGATGTGGAACTGATGACAAGAACTAGACCACTGATGTGGAACTGATGACAAGAACTAGACCACTGATGTGGAACTGATGACAAGAACTAGACCACAGATGTGGAACTGATGACAAGAACTAGACCACTGATGTGGAACTGATGACAAGAACTAGACCACTGATGTGGAACTGATGACAAGAACTAGACCACAGATGTGGAACTGATGACAAGAACTAGACCACTGATGTGGAACTGATGACAAGAACTAGACCACTGATGTGGAACTGATGACAAGAACTAGACCACTGATGTGGAACTGATGACAAGAACTAGACCACTGATGTGGAACTGATGACAAGAACTAGACCACTGATGTGGAACTGATGACAAGAACTAGACCAGTGCCAGTGGAACAAGATATGAGAAGAAGGCAATGGTGATGGATAGAACACAAACTGAGGAAACCTGCTGATGGCATTACAAGGCCATCCTTGTTCTGGAATCCCCTAGGTAAAAGAAGTACAGGTAGACAACAACAACAATGAAGAAAAAAAACAGAGAGAAGAGAACTGGAGACAAATGAAAACGACAAGGAAGACACAGAAAAATGTGGAGCTGCTGGCATGAGACAGGAAGATGTGATATAAGTATGTTGAAGACCTATGCTTCTTGGGCAGTTGGGGGGGAGGGGAGGGGGGGAGAGAGGAGAGAGAGAGAGAGCATGAAGATGACTGTGTTACTACTAGCAAAAGTGAACATGCCTATGTTCTGTTACACAAACACACTGAAATCTTGTTTAGTTTTGTTCACAGATTTATCTGTCTTTTCCCACTGCTGTAGTGTTTGTTTGTGAACTTATGTGCCACTGTGCTAGTCATACAGAATGTGATAACACCATGAGATCAAGGGGACTGAGATAGGACATCAAACAATTGGTTAACAGTGACATAAGAGAAGCATATCTTCTTCTTCTTCCTCGTTCGTCCTGAAAAGGACGGTGGTTGCGTTGTGTCTGTTTACGCCTAAGCTGTGATATCTGCACCTTTCGGTCGACACATCCGACTTCTGCACGGCATTTTTTTGGGAACGGGTTTGCCTTCCCACTGCGATCCCTACTCGCTCAGCCAGACTGCAGTGATGCAATCTGTTTCCAGGACCACCACGTGGAGGTGGAGTAGGGTCTTGACCAGCTCTGGTTCGCTGATCCTGATGCAAGCAATCAACCTATGGGTCGCTGACTGCATTCTCTATTGCTGCATCTTTGGGTCCCAAGAGAAGCATATAAAGTGAATATATTCAGATCACAATATCAAACATTTCGGACACTCTCTGACATGATAAATCATAAAACCGTGTTACAATAAAATGTGAAGTAATAAATCATAAAACATAAACTGTTACAGGAGAATGTGAAGTAATAAATAATTAAACCAAACAATTTTAAAGGAAAACATGAAGTAATAAAAATTAAGACAAACACTTTTGCAGGAAAATATGAAGTTATAAATCATAAAACAACAGCATTTGAAGTGTTGTCACCAAGGTCATACATTACAGCTAGCAGTAGAGTTATCACAACTCTCAAAATCTGTAGTTAGCTTGTGTCCTCCCATCTCTACCTCATCATACTTTTAATCTGCAGGAATCAATGCTATATGCTGTGCTCAACCAATCTTTGCACACTCAGGCTTATGAAAACTACATTCTATCATTTTACACAAACTCAACTCTGACATACACACCAGTCTTTGAAGGCACTAAGCTCTCTCAAAATTAGATTCTCTGGAACCTTCCCATCTAGGACCTCCAGTGAACGGTTCCACACAAATGCCAGCTGCACGTCATCTCTCTTTTCTATTTCTGATACAAGATATTGGCCTAGTGAAGAAAATAGAAATAAACGGTCAGAAACAAATTAAGGATAATAAGCAAGGTATGGATAGAATGCAGAGACTTCCACTCTTTTTATTGTGTGAGCAAGCATAACATAATGCTATATAGGCACGAGATATGTAATTCCACCAATACCATGTGAGGATTTAAACCAGGGGTCCCCAAAGTGGTCAGTAGCGGCATCCACAGGGTCAATAAACCCCACAGGGTCAATCCTGACAGACAGGAAATGGTCACAAGCATACATGAGACAGTACAGGTGGTTTTATTGTACTAGTGATCCTTAAATTTCTGAAGTACATAATCCATAACTACATACACTTGTCTGATGTGCTGAACTATAGCTATTACTATCATCTTCATTGTCAACATTATTTTCCTCAGCACTCCTTATGGATCATGGATTGGCACAGTAGCTGCTCCCCTAGCAGGAAGAATGCACCAAAGCATTAATATGCTCTTGTAGCTGTGGTTTCTGTGCCAATCCATTTGACATGATGAGGTTGTCAACCCCAGGCACAACCACACATTACTTGCCTTCTACTATTTGCCTCAGTATGCAGTAACCGTTTTCTTTGTTTGCTTATTCTAAGACACCCCCCCCCTCCCCCAGGAACTACACAGAACCCTAATACTCAAATCAGATATAAAAAGATCCACATAATTAACAGCGATGAAAAATATAATGTACAAAATTCACACCCAAAAATTAAAATTACATTTAAATTTTGAATATTCATATAAATATAACTTTCATGATGGACATTAACAACAAAAATGAGAAAAAAGTTCACCAACTATAACTTCACAACTTCTGAACATTTACAAAATAACAGATTTGATAAGTTTCATATTTCTTTGTAAAATCTTAAAAGACATACTAAAGTTTGGTTGAAATGAAGAACAGTAGGGTTGTTGTTGTTTAACTAGAGCTGCGGAGCTTCTCACTCTTTAGCAGCCACCACCAAGTTGAAGACTCCTTGGTATTATCTACACTGTAGATCTAGCCTTTTCCTGTGGCTCTTCTGCCATTCCAAAATGTGTTGAGTTGAAGTCACGAGCTTCAGTTTCTCCAGCTTGGCTTGCATCTAAAGGATTGTGACATCCGGTCCCAACTTGTGCGTCAGACGAGCGTAGCATACTGTGCATTCCCTGCCATCCAAGTGGCTCTCCAACTATGCAAAACTAAAATAGTGTACTCTGGTTCTGGGCTCTCCCAAGGAATTGTCACATCCTGCACAGCTTTTTTTGCTTATCACTGGGTCCACAGTGAGATCCTTCTTCATGCTGTCAACCAAGCCAAAGAATTACGCCTGGGGCTCAAGTGACTTCTCCAAGCTTAGTGTGCAATGCTGGGTTCTCAACAAGTTTCAACACAGGGGGAATCTCTGGACCTACAAGCTGAGAGAGCCAGAAATTAAGAAAGACCAGATATCAGGGGCTTATTGCTGCAGCAGTGAGCAACACAGAAAAATAACCTGATGACTTGGAAACCCTATGGCTTAAATTCAAGGACATCATAAAGACAGCTGCTGCAGAAGCATGTGTTGAAGTCCGATTTAGGAACAAGAGAAAGAGGACACCTTGGTGGTCAGAGGAAGTCAAAGAGAAAAAAAGAGAGAAGAAAATGGCATGGAAACAATACTTAGAAGCTAAAAACACAACAGGACAAATGGAGAAATATAGAGAATATATGACACTCAGAACAGAAGCAAAGAACAAGGTGCTAGCAGCGAAACAGAAGTCCTCGAAAGAATTTGGAGAAAAGCTAGAAAAAGATGCGCAAGAAAACAAGAAATTGTTCTATAAGACCCTAAAGAACATGAGGAAGGAAAAACAATGCCCTCTCAAATTTATAAAGAACAAGCAAGTCAAATTGCTTACTGCCCCGAAGGAAGTAATGGAAAGATGGAAAGAATATTTCTCAGAACTCCTGGATGGTAGGCATAGTGAAGCATCAGAAATGATAACCACTAGCACAGAAAAGAAAACCAATGATGGTGAAGATGACATAAAGATGGAAGAACTGAAGGCAGCACTGGAGAAAATCAAGATGGGCAAAGCAGCAGGTGTCACGAAGTGGTTTTAATTTTATAGAGTGTGCCTGAATGAAAGCAAGACCCTAGTATGAGAAAGTCTGAGAAAATAGAATTTAGATGGAAAATGACATGCCTGTGGACAGGTGAGACTATTGGCTCAAGAGATAGACCCAGGATTTGAATCTCCCCCTGCCGCTTCGTGACTAAAAAAATGGCTATAGTCTCCCCGCCTCTGACTGCTTTGAAACACAAGGAGATAAGGTGTATAAATACGACCACAGACACCACTATACAGACGACATAAAGTAAGTATAGTAAAGAATAGAAGCTGATCCAGTAGATAAATTATATATATATATTTATTTACATTCAAGGAAAACATAAAATGGCATCATACGTCATCAAGTCAGTCGATAGCGTGCACTGTTACACGCCCTGGAAAAATCAAAGTAACAATTAAATCAAGAGACCAATCAAAAACCCCACTCGCATTCACTCTTCCTGTCACCCTGCTGAGGAACAATAAAAATGGTTAGTGATTACAACAACTCTAATATGGTGGGGCTGTCAACTCTAGCCTCCCCTCTCTAACACTAATAAATTTCTACTGTCTTAGTCCTGGTGACTTCTTCCTCAACGAAACGCTACACAGCTTTCTACTTGTTAGGCGATATGCGCTGATAACTACACCACAAGAATTGCTAACATAATAGACTTGGTTTTTTTTTTTCGAACGCAGACTCAGTGTCTATCCTTCAAATGGATACTGAACAGACCCTACTGGTCCTGTCTATTTTCTCCCTCCGTCTCTCTCGTGGTCTCAGTGTCTCTCTAACACTCGAGGACTGATGACGCGGCATCTCCGCTACTCTCTTCTCTACTATCAGGACTCAGGGATGTTAACCCTCTCCCCTGCTCCTGAATTCGGTGCTTGATTTACTGTCGAAATCCTCACTGCCGCTGAATAATTTCCCTCTTTTAACCCGCTCCGGAGTTAGAGGAAAACAAGGCTTGAATTCTGGCTGTCTGAAATTACACCAGTCTCCGACCTCGTGTCGATGCTGGAGATTATAATAGTGATGAGCTCGGGCAGTGTGATAAATAAACCCTGTTCCAGCTGAAGCATAGGGGCTTCACTGCCAGAGACCATAGGTCCGACCCTTAAGCTAGGTCCTGTTGCCGTGGGTAATTTTGCACATGGGCAAATTTACGCTTCCCACTATTCTTGCCGGGACTCGCTGAAATTAAAAGAAGATGCGTCTATTGTATAACAATTCCAACCTAACGCATCTCTAACCTAACTCCCCTTCACTCGTCATTTACAACAATACAAAAAAATAATATTACCCACGTGGCACTTAAATCTCTCTCCTTCTCTCGTTCTTCACACAATACATAAAATACCACTATCCCACGTGGCCTCTACATCCCCCCTCCTTCTACTAAAATCTGCCAGGAAAAATAAACAAAACCTCCCGACACCGTCTGACACGTTACATGGCCGTTACGCATGGCCGATCCCGTGTTCAAACTTGACAAAAATAGGGAAATCCTTTTACCCATTAACACAGGAATTTCCCCGGCTTACTCCTATTTAAATTAAACCTCGCTGTAGGGATGATTTATTTCCCCACGCCGTATAATTCACTGATAACATAAGCTCACTGCATTCCTCACATTTAAGGCTCAGAAAAATTAACGTACACACCAAGGATTTCCCCATAAAATTACATTAGAAAATATACAGGAATAAATGGTGGTTTTACATAACATTCTACAAATCTGGGCACACGTGTAGCTTATAACTTCCCACGTTCCTATCTACTGCCAAAATCATAGAAAGAATAAGCACCCTGTTGCATTTACGTCGTTCTTAAAAAAAATGATAATGGATGGCACTATCGTTTATTTTAAAACTGAAAAGTTACGAAATTCTAAAAGAACCACTAATAAATAAACGATAATAAAGTCCTACATACCTATTATCGCTGGTTATTCCCACAGTGGAGAACGATAAATTACGTAGTCCTACGGCCAGGCAATTATTTCTTCGGAGACAATTGCCCGCAGTTTCCTCTCTCATTATATACAAGAGAAACCGCCCACGCGGATTTCCCTTCCTACGCAAATCGCGGACCAATGGCAGCGCTAGGAAAATCAAATACCGCGTGTCCGCAAAATTGCGTCACATTACGTGATAACCTCGTGCTACTGACGCGTCATACAGGAGTGCCCGAAAATATCGATTTTCGTAAACAATGAAATCTACGGGAATCGCGAAAAAACATAAGAAAGTAAAACTGGCCGAGTGATAAATAAATCTACCGTCGTAAAATGAACCCATTAAAATTACCTCCTCAAAAATACCGAACACGATATATTCACATGAGAAGAAACAAGGCAAACCCATATAATTACAAAGAGAAGAGAAATGGTGAAAACTCAAACTAGAACCACAAAATCGTACAAAGTGAAGAGAAATGGTGAAACTCAAAACAGAATCGGGCCTGATGAAAGTCAGAATTACAGTGTAGCATCACATAAGTCCCCCCTTTCAAGTACGGGAACCGTGCTCAATCACTGAAATCTCTGGAATTCATACTGGTCCGTATCTAGATCTACATCCCGATCTAATCACTGTCATAATTAGGATTGTCATACAGGCCCATTTCCATATCCTTGAAAATCTGTGCCAGCACTGGATTGTGATGGTCACGCCTGGTGATTTCCTCCTGGCGACTGCAACTTGACTGGTCGCCCTTCCTCTTCCCTCTCGTGTGTTTCCTTCGCCCACGAATTTTTCTGGCGGCGCGTGGTAAATACTGATTACCAGATGGTGCGACCTCCCAGTGTTTTGAAACAGTCTGACTGGCTTGGCCAGACATCGACGTAACAGGGCATAACTGTTTACAGTTGACTGCAGAACCGTGCGCCTGTTCCTTCTTGTCAGTATTTCCCTCCCTTGAGAGATGTAATACCATCGGGGGCCTAATTCCCGACGACAAAGAAGATACTTCTGAAATCAGAGGCGTCACCACTGTTTGGCGATTAGGCTGAACAGGGCTGACAGGCGAATACGCCTCTGTAAATAACATTCCACTGTCTTTAGAGGCGTCTCTCCTCCCCATAGCAAGACAAGGATGTTTGAGCTCCCGTGGGGCTCCGTGAATTTGGGGCTTTCCCCTTTCACTTTTCTGGCCTGCAGTAGGCCCCCTTGCATTAGCAAGGATCGGTGTGGTTGGGTTTCCCAAAACTAAGTAAGGGCTTCCCAGGATGAAATCATGTGCTGGCTGTGCCATTACAGCTGCCTTGATGGTGCCAGACACAAACTTGCATTTCACCTCAATATTGGCGACGGGCAACCGTTGTGAGATACCTCTTCTCAAAATGCCACCAATCTCAACTATTTCTCCTGTCCACTGACCTGGTTTCACCAAATGACGAGCGATGATACTGGGGTAAGTAAGCCCGCTGTCAAACAAACACGTAGTGGCTGTCCCATTCACTACGGCTGGTCCACTGTTAGAGAACAACTTCTCTGCCTGGACTGGTTCCCATTTATTCCCTTTGGTCCATCTCACCGGTCTTAAACAAGCTGCATGATGAGCTGGGGGTTTGTTCATGCATCAGGATGTCCAGTGGGAAGTGGTTCTACAATTCTGACAATACCTCTCATTATCTCCCCTGTTCTTAGCGGGTTCCTGAGAGGTTGTTGTCGGTGCTCTGTTATGCTGCTGGGGGCGCAAGTTATAACCAGAATGAGGCTCCTTGCGAGAAGGTCCTGGTTGCTGA
Organism: Oreohelix idahoensis; assembly: GCA_024509875.1. Classification (NCBI taxonomy): domain Eukaryota; kingdom Metazoa; phylum Mollusca; class Gastropoda; order Stylommatophora; family Oreohelicidae; genus Oreohelix; species Oreohelix idahoensis. The sequence continues at coordinate 527,848 of JAMPIV010017863.1, forward strand.
TGAGCTGGTGAAGTAGCCGACTGCGATGACGAAGCTCCTTTGTCTGGGGCTGGCAGGTCTGGGTTTTTCCGTTTTTGTCCCAGTACTTCGGCCTGTGCTGTCTGGAACCTTTCAGCGAACATGATAATTTGATCTAGTTGCTGGGCACCCTGCTCTACCAGATACCGCCTCAAGTCGGGGGACATGTTTGCTTTTACCTGTTCACATAGGACTAACTCCTCCAACCCTTCAAAAGTTTTTGCCAGTCCTGACAGTTCCCTCCAGCGAGTTAAGTAATTTCTCACCCGCTCGGCAAATTGTGCGAAACTCTCTCCCTTCTCCGGCCTGCTCTCCCTGAACATGGTTTGGCATTTGCGGGGTGTCCACTGAAACCTTTGTAATAAAGCGTTTCGCAGTGCCTCGAAGTTGTTCTGATCATCTATGAGCAGCTTGTTGTAGACTTCGTACGCATGACCTTTGAGTGATTGCGATAATTTCAGGCACCAAAGACTCTCATCCAACCCATATGCCTTTGCCATTCTTTGAAATTTCTCCAAGAACACGTCAATCTTCTCATTCCCGTTAGGGAACGAGTCAAATGGGAAGCTCATGGCTGCCATCCGGGGTCCTCCGTTTCCTGAGGTGTCTCTCGCTTCTGCTCCAGGTGAATCTCCATTAGCGGAACTGCCTTCCGAAGATCGGTACTGCAGTTCCAGAGAACGCAGGGCAAGTTCGTGCTGTCTTTCTGCTGCCTTCTCCCTCTCTTGGGCTTCCCTTTCTGCTGCCTTCTCCCTCTCTTGGGCTTCCCTTTCTGCTGCAATCTCCCTCTCTTGGGCTTCCCTTTCTGCTGCCTTCTCCTGTGCTTCCCTCTCTGCCTTTCTCTCCTCTGCTTCTGCGGCGGCTGCCCTGTCCTCTTTCTCTTTCTCTTGCTGAATATGCCTATCAGTTTCCCTTATCAGGTAGGCCTTAGTCTCCTCCTTGTCCATTCCCATGTCCTGAGCCGCTTCTCGCCAGGCAGCTCGTAACTTGGCCATATCCGCCATCTTACCAGTAAACTGCTGTAAGTTCACAACTGACAGAAAATGACAGAAAGGAGAACAAAAGGAAGGAACTACCTGTTACGTAATAGGAAGTATTCCTCCTATAACCGATGTCCCAAAAACCCGAACTCAGACTAGCGTCAAGTCTGAATAATAACCTGAAAAAAATTTAGTTAAGAATCTACCGAAAACCCGAAATTACCCTCCTGTTAAAGAAAAATATGTCGGTATGCCATCAATTACCTCTTAGTCATATAAATCAAAAATACCACAAAAATCTACTAGACTGCAACCTGTGGAAAAACCTATAACTGGATCAGTTCTAATATAGCTCAAGTCTAGGGGATATTTAAAGAAACTCTATTCTCAGAAAACTTTCTAGAGACAATCTATGAATATAGATCACAGAATTGATCTCCACAGAATGATCCCGGACGAGCCCCCACTTGTCACGAAGTGGTTTTAATTTTATAGAGTGTGCCTGAATGAAAGCAAGACCCTAGTATGAGAAAGTCTGAGAAAATAGAATTTAGATGGAAAATGACATGCCTGTGGACAGGTGAGACTATTGGCTCAAGAGATAGACCCAGGATTTGAATCTCCCCCTGCCGCTTCGTGACTAAAAAAATGGCTATAGTCTCCCCGCCTCTGACTGCCTTGAAACACAAGGAGATAAGGTGTATAAATACGACCACAGACACCACTATACAGACGACATAAAGTAAGTATAGTAAAGAATAGAAGCTGATCCAGTAGATAATATATATATATATATATTTATTTACATTCAAGGAAAACATAAAATGGCATCATACGTCATCAAGTCAGTCAATAGCGTGCACTGTTACACGCCCTGGAAAAATCAAAGTAACAATTAAATCAAGAGACCAATCAAAAACCCCACTCGCATTCACTCTTCCTGTCACCCTGCTGAGGAACAATAAAAATGGTTAGTGATTACAACAACTCTAATATGGTGGGGCTGTCAACTCTAGCCTCCCCTCTCTAACACTAATAAATTTCTACTGTCTTAGTCCTGGTGACTTCTTCCTCAACGAAACGCTACACAGCTTTCTACTTGTTAGGCGATATGCGCTGATAACTACACCACAAGAATTGCTAACATAATAGACTTGGTTTTTTTTTTTCGAACGCAGACTCAGTGTCTATCCTTCAAATGGATACTGAACAGACCCTACTGGTCCTGTCTATTTTCTCCCTCCGTCTCTCTCGTGGTCTCAGTGTCTCTCTAACACTCGAGGACTGATGACGCGGCGTCTCCGCTACTCTCTTCTCTACTATCAGGACCCAGGGATGTTAACCCTCTCCCCTGCTCCTGAATTCGGTGCTTGATTTACTGTCGAAATCCTCACTGCCGCTGAATAATTTCCCTCTTTTAACCCGCTCCGGAGTTAGAGGAAAACAAGGCTTGAATTCTGGCTGTCTGAAATTACACCAGTCTCCGACCTCGTGTCGATGCTGGAGATTATAATAGTGATGAGCTCGGGCAGTGTGATAAATAAACCCTGTTCCAGCTGAAGCATAGGGCTTCACTGCCAGAGACCATAGGTCCGACCCTTAAGCTAGGTCCTGTTGCCGTGGGTAATTTTGCACATGGGCAAATTTACGCTTCCCACTATTCTTGCCGGGACTCGCTGAAATTAAAAGAAGATGCGTCTATTGTATAACAATTCCAACCTAACGCATCTCTAACCTAACTCCCCTTCACTCGTCATTTACAACAATACAAAAAAATTATATTGCCCACGTGGCTCACTCGTCATGTACAACAATACAAAAATTAATATTACCCACGTGGCACTTAAATCTCTCTCCTTCTCTCGTTCTTCACACAATACATAAAATACCACTATCCCACGTGGCCTCTACATCCCCCCTCCTTCTAAAATCTGCCAGGAAAAATAAACAATACCTCCCGACACCGTCTGACACGTTACATGGCCGTTACGCATGGCCGATCCCGTGTTCAAACTTGACAAAAATAGGGAAATCCTTTTACCCATTAACACAGGAATTTCCCCGGCTTACTCCTATTTAAATTAAACCTCGCTGTAGGGATGATTTATTTCCCCACGCCGTATAATTCACTGATAACATAAGCTCACTGCATTCCTCACATTTAAGGCTCAGAAAAATTAACGTACACACCAAGGATTTCCCCATAAAATTACATTAGAAAATATACAGGAATAAATGGTGGTTTTACATAACATTCTACAAATCTGGGCACACGTGTAGCTTATAACTTCCCACGTTCCTATCTACTGCCAAAATCATAGAAAGAATAAGCACCCTGTTGCATTTACGTCGTTCTTAAAAAAAATGATAATGGATGGCACTATCGTTTATTTTAAAACTGAAAAGTTACGAAATTCTAAAAGAACCACTAATAAATAAACGATAATAAAGTCCTACATACCTATTATCGCTGGTTATTCCCACAGTGGAGAACGATAAATTACGTAGTCCTACGGCCAGGCAATTATTTCTTCGGAGACAATTGCCCGCAGTTTCCTCTCTCATTATATACAAGAGAAACCGCCCACGCGGATTTTCCTTCCTACGCTAATCGCGGACCAATGGCAGCGCTAGGAAAATCAAATACCGCGTGTCCGCAAAATTGCGTCACATTACGTGATAACCTCGTGCTACTGACGCGTCATACAGGAGTGCCCGAAAATATCGATTTTCGTAAACAATGAAATCTACGGGAATCGCGAAAAAACATAAGAAAGTAAAACTGGCCGAGTGATAAATAAATCTACCGTCGTAAAATGAACCCATTAAAATTACCTCCTCAAAAATACCGAACATGATATATTCACATGAGAAGAAACAAGGCAAACCCATATAATTACAAAGAGAAGAGAAATGGTGAAAACTCAAACTAGAACCACAAAATCGTACAAAGTGAAGAGAAATGGTGAAACTCAAAACAGAATCGGGCCTGATGAAAGTCAGAATTACAGTGTAGCATCACAGCAGGGCATGATGGTATAACACCAGAAATGGTTAAGTTCATGGGAGCATCAGGCGACCTATTACTCTTAAGGGTCCTACAGGCAGCGTGCTGCAACAAGACCATACCAAAGGATTGGGAGATTGCCATCATAACATCAATTTTCAAAAAGGGTGACAATTGACAATGTGGAAGAGGCATATCCCTTCTCAGTGTCCCTGGTAAAATCTACTCTAGAATCCTAGAGCAGAGACTCTGACGCCTAGCTGAGCCACAATTGGATGAGATCCAGTGCGGATTCCGAGCAAACCGAAGTACTCAAAACCTAATCTTCACACTCAGACAGCTGAGTGAAAAGGCCCTTGAGTATAAGAGTGAGATCCATCTTTGTTTCATAGATCTGGAAAAAGCGTTTGACAGGGTCCTCTGGAGCAAACTTTTGGACTGTTTGGCAAGGAAGAACATTCCAGCACCTCTAATTCATGCTATACAGAGCTTCTACAAGTCTTGCAGAAATTATGTGAGGACAGCAAAACATAAGTCAGAAAAGTTCAGGACCACCACTGGTGTAAGACAAGGTGATATCCTGTCACCTTATCTTTTCATACTCCTCATGGGCAATGTCATCAAGGCATGTAAGGAGAGAACAAGAAAGTATTCAGTGGGGTACTGGAAGATGAGACACGTCTGTATTTCAGAGCTGGCATTTGCTGATGATGTTGCCCTGATTGCTAAATCAGAAGCACATCTCCAATCCAACCTGCAAGTCTGGAAGGAAGAGCTGGAGAAGAGAGGGATGGTCATAAGCAGCTCTAAAACAAAATCCATGGTGATATCATGAGAAGAAAGAAGACATCAGATTAAGCTGGGAGAACAGGTCCTGGAGCAGGTCGATCACTTTAAATACCTCTGAGCTATTATAGACCGAAAGGGAAGCATCAAAGAAGAGTTGGCCACTCGAAAAGCAGCAGCTGGGAGACTTTTTCAGGCCATAAATCGAGGATTCCTCAGCAAGAGAGAGGTTGGTAAGAAAACAAAGATGGCTGTATACCGCTCCACCTATGTCCCAGTATTGACATTTGGATGTGAGTCATGGGCAATGACTACAACCCACAAAAGCCAGATCCAAACCTCAGAAATGAGGTATCTGAGGAAGGTGGTTGAAGTAACAAGAAGAGACATGGTCCGCAACCAGACAATACGTCAAGGCCTAAAATTCCACCCCCTGCAGACCCAAGTAGAACAGTCCCAACTAAGATGGTTTGGCCATGTCTGCAGAATGGGAGAAGATCGTCTACCATGACAAGCATGGGAAACAAAGAGTCAAGGATCCAGACCCCCAGGATGACCCAGAGTCTGCTGGGAGGACAACATTAGACAATCTTTGAAGAACCGAGGACTAGAATGGAACCAGGCCAGGAGGAAGACAGCCGATAGGATAGTCTGGTGCTCTCTCTGCCAAACCCCTACACCTCACAGTAGAAGGGGAACGACTAAGTAAGTAAGGGAATCTCTGGAAGTGTGTGGATGATTCAAGAGTCAATGAGGATGTAATTAGCCTCACGGACATAGGTTCACTTCCACGTACATATATTGTAGCATTGTGCATAGCTGGTGGTCATATAAGGATGACTCCAGATATGCCTCCAAGCATAAGAACAGTGGGGTGTGTATTCAATGTCATCCAAATAAGTCTCCCACATCATTAGTGTTTGGCTCCTAACCCTAACCCTTACTGGTAAGTATTTTTAAGGTCATATTGAACACAAACTCTGTTTTTCACTTCAACCGAAAGTTCTTAAAGTACCATCCCAACTGGCATGGTTGATGTCTCTTACAACTTGTTATCTGTAGCACCAAATATCAATTAAGTTAACTTTCTGATGCCATGTTGATAAATTATATAGTATCTTCTCACTCTGTAGTTTTCTCTCTGTGTGTCAATTCTGCATGCGGTTGTCATCACAGTAAATTCTAGTTTCCCCCTTTTTAAATATTGTCAGACATCATCATCCCTGAAGAGCAGACAACAGCAAAGATTCTATTAAATCCAGTTCACTTGCTCTTCTGTCCATTCCTCAACTTGTCCTTCCTTCACCCTGGAGTCCTGCCTCAAATGTCTGTATACATCCAGCTATGGGAATGTCAGCTCTACGACAGAAGTAGACTGGCAACCGGCCTTCACCAAACCATTTTGTGAGATAAATTATATAGTGATCACAGAATCCTGAGACAAGCCACAAACTTTATGACAACCAGATATGTCGTTACTTAGATATAGTTGGCTGAAATGAAGAAAAGAGGGACATGTGTTTAATGTCACCTAAATAAGGTGCCCACATTATTAGGGTTAGGATTAAGGTTTAGGGTCCACCTCCGAAATCGGCGAGTATTTGCCTGAATGGCGAGGGACACCTGTCTCTGTACAAGAAAAAGGGATACTCACGTAAAATCAATGTCAGGTTAGACATTAATAATAACCTGAGATTTCGCCTCGAGTATTAGCGGGCGTACGAAAAAAAAAAAAAAAAAAAAAAAAAAAAAAAAAAAAAAAAAAAGGTTTAGGGTTAGGTTTAGGAACTGAATAGAACACATCCCACTGTTTTTCATTTCAACTGATATGGCTACATGAGAGCGAGCATAGACCCCAAAAAAATGTATTTCTGGATCACCTTTCTCTCTATGCTGTTCAGGTCAGGTCCAATTATGCTTTCACTATCTACATTGTATGCTCTTTGTCATCTACCTATTTCCATGCAAGATATGTGATCAATCATTTCTTTCGCTGAATGTCCTTAACTCATTAACTACCGCAAGCCGATGGGGGCGGCTTACGAAAGAAACACATTTGGACGGCAAACCGGTCCCATCGGCTTTCTAAGTTTAGTAAGATAACGAATGAAATATATGACGAAACACATTCTGATCTGGTTCGAGATTTTAATTTAACACCGGAAAACGACATTCCAAAGCGTGGGTAAATTTGTGCTTCTCAAAAGTGATATTATATTCATATTTATTACACGTTTCAGGTTAGTTACCAAATCGCAAAACTGTTTACTATGGCAACGAATGATATCGCCACAAAAAACGCACGTACACCTCGTCTAACTGCTGAACAGGCTAGAAACTTATTTCAGCAATTGATTGATGATAGTTCTAGCGACGATGAGCACAGTGAAAACAATGTGGACATTTATTCAGGTAGTGAATTGTATGGCAGTGATGATAACACTAGAAGTGAAAATTCAAGCAATGAAGATATTAGAAGTCCTGGGCCATCAGTGGGTCGTAAAAGAGCGAAAACCTCGGTTAGAGTTACCAATAGTGCAGGAAATACTGTAGGTCTAGGCCTAACTAAAATAAGAGAACAATGGGATCAAGTGACTGAGGGTGAAACAACAAATAGTTTTTATTTTGATCCAACTCATGAACCAGGTTTGCAAGCAAATCTTGATGCAAGTTCCTCTGTACTTGATTGCTGGCTTACATTGCTGACACCAGATGTTTTACATTCTTTGGTCAAAGTAATAAATGATTATGCTGAAGTAAAGAATTCAAAACCCCCATCTTCAAACAGATCTTCGTCTGCTGCTTGGAAACCTGTCACTGACTATGAGCTTTTGAAATTTTTCGCAGTAACAACTGCGATGGGTTTAGATAAAAAGCCATCGGTAAAAGATTATTGGGCACATACACCTCATAATTATACACCCTGGTATGGCAATGTTTTCAAGATCTAGGTTTGAAATAATTTACCATACAATGATGCATGTTGGAGATGCTGATTCAGAAGGGAAGGACAAAATAGAGCCTTTTTTAAATTTGCTCGTTGCGAAGTTCCAGGATGCATTTTATCCATTTCAGAATTTAGCCATTGATGAAATGGTTATTGGGTATAATGGACGCTGGAAACACAAGCAGTACAATGCAACAAAGCCAAGCAAGTATCACATTAAGACCTTCGGATTGTGTGATTCTGCCACTGGATATGTCTATTCTGTATTGACATACTTTGGGAAGAATACATCATATATTCTTGCTAATGACTCTACAACAAGTCAGGCGGTGAAGGTATTTGATTTCTTGCTGCAAGGAATTGGGAAGGGCCACCATGTATTTGCTGACAGATACTACACTGTGGATACACTGATAACCTATCTGTTGTGTAGGGGCATTCATTATACTGGCACAGTCAACATCAACAGAAAAAATTTTCCACTTCAACTGAAGACCCTCTCCCTCCATCACCGAGAAGCCAGGTGGTACAAAAATGGTGATGGATCTCAGATATGTGTTGCTTGGCGAGACAAAAAGGCAAAGAAACCATGTATTGTTGTGTCCACTGAAACATCAGTTGAGATGGTGCAAGTCACAACTCGACATCACAACTTAGTCGAAAAACCCAAACCAGTACACCAGTACAATTTTCGCATGAATGGATGTGACCACAATGATCAAATGGTAGCTTACTATGGCAATTTCCAAAGAAAAACTAGAAAATGGTGGAAGAAAATTTTTTACTGGATTATAGAGGTGTCCCAGGTAAATGCCCATATATTGTACACCCTCAGTCATGCTGATGAGAAGTCAGTGTCATTGAAATTTTTCAAAGACAAACTGATTGATCAGTTGACTGAGAAGGCTGCCTCCATAACTCCACCTGATCTAGTAGATACCAGTAGCAACAAGAAAGGTAGGAAATTGTTAGGAAACAAAGTTAAAAGATTTGAGGGTGCAAAGCACATTGTGGATTACACCGACAAAGATAGGAACTGTATAGTGTGCTCAACACCTGCGAAACGAGTCCGAACCAATTTTTATTGCATCGGTTGCCCCGAAAAGCCCCATCTCCATCCAAAGAGCTGTTTTAGGCTGTACCATACGCATGATCCTTCAGCTGTAACTTACTAAAGACATTGACATACTGTAAATAAGTTATAGATAATGTGCTTTGTCAAAGGAGCTATTCAAAATTTCTGAGATTTTTTTGGAAGTGGTGTAGGTGTGATAATGTAAGTCATTAATAGTGTATTTATTAGCTATTGTGTGTGTTCTTGGGCTTGTTTTTCTTGCCATTGGATATACTACATGAAAATCACCAAGAAAAGAAATTAGCTGCCTCAGGAATAAGCAAGTTCCAGGTAAGTTGATAATTTAAAGAAAATGTTGCATGCTTTTTCTTTCTTTCAATCATTTTACATTACTACTAATATCCACCATATTAAGTAAACTTTCCTTTTATCAGCTTTAGGCAACAGTACATTCATTTGTCATCAAAATGACATATCAGTAATAAAAATCTGATTAAAATTAATAAATCTGCAGCTTAAGTTCTCCAAACACTTACAGGGAGAAAATGAGGAAAAAATTTCAGACATTTTTTGGGAAGTGGCATAGGTGTGATAATGTAAGTTACCAATAGTGTAAATATTAGTCAGTGTGTGTGTTCTTGGGCTTGTTTTTCTTGTTATTGGATATACTACATAATAATCACCTTAAAAAAGGCATTACCTACCATAGAAACAAGAAATTTGAACATAAGTTGATAATTTGGAAACAAATTTGAATTGATTTTTGTCTGTCAATCATTTTATATTACTATTAATATCTACCATACTAAGTAAACTTTCCTTTTATCAGCTTTAGGCAACAGTACATTCATTTGTCATCAAATTGACATATCAGTAATAAAAATCTGTTTAAAATTAATAAATCTGCAGCTTAAGTTCTCCAAACACTTACAGGGAGAAAATGAGGAAAAAAATTTCAGACATTTTTTGGGAAGTGGCATAGGTGTGATAATGTAAGTTACCAATAGTGTAAATATTAGTCAGTGTGTGTGTTCTTGGGCTTGTTTTTCTTGTTATTGGATATACTACATAATAATCACCTTAAAAAAGGCATTACCTACCATAGAAACAAGAAATTTGAACATAAGTTGATAATTTGGAAACAAATTTGAATTGATTTTTGTCTGTCAATCATTTTATATTACTATTAATATCTACCATACTAAGTAAACTTTCCTTTTATCAGCTTTAGGCAACAGTACATTCATTTATCATTAAAATGACATATAATTCATAAAAATATGTTTAAAATTAAGAAAACTACAGATAAAATTCTACATACACCTACAGAATGAAAATGGGAACAAAATTTAATTCGGCCACAGTGTGTTTTTTAATTCGGTAGTTAATGTGTTAATTCCCATCTGCTCTTGATCCAGGTAATTTTCCGTGCTTCTGACATTATTCCTAATAAATATACTTGAAATTTATCTGTGGACACTTTTCCATCTTCTTCTCATGTGCTCCAGATGATTATCCTTCAACTTCCTAAAGAGCATAAGCCATCAACACACATATGCTGCATAAGCCTTCAACACACATAGGCTGCATAAGCCTTCAACACACATATGCTGCATAAGCCTTCAACACACATATGCTGCATAAGCCTTCAACACACGTATGCTAAGTCTTCCTGTCCCATGCCATCAGCTCTAGAGTCTCTCCATGTCTTCTTTGGTCTTCCTCATACATGCCACACCTCAGAGATGAAAAACCTGTACAAAAAATTAAAAAAACCTGTACAAAGACCCGCAAAACCTGTACAAAGACCCGCAAAACCTGTACAAAGACTGAAAAACGTAACAAAAGAGTTTATTCAAGTAAAAGTATATTCAATTAGATGGTTCTGCATCATCATAGTGACATGCGGCCTTTGCCTTTTTAAGCATGTCTTCACTTGCTTTAAAACCTAAACAACAAGAGTTAGAATTTATTTTGCATAGTAAATACAAATATTAATAATCAATTTGAAAAATATAATTATTTGTAATTTTAATATTATATAATGAAATAGAATCTTGGAAAAAAATTAATACAATTTATGGTTGAAATGAAGAACAGTTGCTGTGTTTTCTATAGTGCCTTATAAAAGTACAGGCCTAAAGAGACCAGTAATAAGCATTATGGGTTAGGAATCTTAAATTTAAAATCTAACAAATTTTTTGCTAAAGCTGGTAACGAAAATATAAACTAGCGCTGGCGTAATATTAGCCTGTATATTTTCTACCGAACTTCAAAAATTGGAATAGCCGTTAAAGCCCAACTGGTAGTTTTAAATAGACCTTCCCATACAAATTTTAGTGTCAATCAAACATTGATAGTAGGCTAATTAATTATTTAATAATTATAAATCATTGAATGACCGTAATGATGACCACCAAAGGCAAAATAACATTGTTTTTTAAAGAAACGAAATTAAAACTAAGAAGAGAAGTAGGCTAACTCCAAATAAACTTTTCTCTGATCGAGTTAAGATGTAAATTTTCCACGCTATTGTGGTTTTTTTTTCTTTTCAGTTTCATAATTTGGTAATATCGGAATGACGTTCGCCGAATGCTCCGCGTGTATTTTCGTACCATTTAGATTTAGGGTTAACCCTAGCTGTAACCCTAATTATAACTCTAAATGGTACGAAAATACATGCGGAGCATTCGGCGACCGTCATTACGATATTAGGCTACCCATAATTTGTAGGCTATTGTATTATTTTTCAAATTTACATTTCTTACGCACTTTCTACAAGTTTTAGTGAAATCAAATAATATGTAGTGGTATCAGCCTTTTTTTTTTTTTACCACCAGCCGTAAATAATAAATTATGCTAAACCTTAGGGGAAAAGAAAGCATAGGCCTAAGTTATCTGACAGTTAAATCTAACTTCATCTAAACAATGTTATTGTAATATTTTTTTAAAAATGAATTACTTACCAATACTAAACTGGAAATTAATCCTAAACAATAGGCTCGACTCAAAAAAGATTTCAGTGCTGCGTAATCGTCAAAATAATCAGTAACCTCGCGCTAGCTTTAGCGAAAAATTGTGAATGAACACGCCACGCACATCCCGCGGCAATTGAAAAATAGGCAGCTTGATTTTCATTGGTTATTTTTTTTTTTTATCCACTTGGCTTAAAATCTCGCCGAATCTCATGACGCAAATTGTGTAGTGGCACAAGATTTATATGTATATTTAATAATTAGGCGAAAAAACCCGTACAGACCCGTGTACGGCCCGTACACATCTGAAAACGCAAACACCCCGTACAGATTATGGGTAAACCTTTAAGTGTGGCATGTATGCTTCCTATAACTGTCTTACCCTGGGGTTTCCAGAGCAATGGTTGCATGGTAATGCTATCAACAGGTTTCCTCTAGTCATAAGAATGTTTCCTGTTCTCACATTATACGCTGTATCTTTGTTTACAGACCACTCGTACTCCACCCCATTTTCCCCCTCATAATGTAGGCCTACCCAATAAAAGCAAACTGCAATTTGATGCATGTAATAGTAAGCTTACTTACTTACTTAGTCGTTCCTCTTCTACCATGAGGTGTAGAGATTTGGAAGAGAGAGTGCCATACTATCCTTTCGGCTGTCTTCCTCCTGGCCTGGTTCCATTCTAGCCCTCGGTCCTTCAGAGATTGTCTAATGTTGTCCTCCCAGCGGACTCTGGGTCGTAATATTAAGCTTCTTGGTTGAAATGAAGCACAAAGGCCGTCTGTTCGATAGGGCTTTAAAAAAGAATTCAGAGACACAGTAAAAAAGGGGAAAGGGGTAAGGGTTAGGTATCCTAAACGACGTTGGCAACTTACTGATATGACATCAAAGAAAAGGCCCACTGTGCCCTCATTTCAACCAGCTTCTATATAGGTTTACACCGTTATTTTTCAAAATACCCTCCTTGATTTTTTTAAATTTAATGATGAAAAATATCCCATTCAAGCTCTGATGGGTTATAATTAGGATTTATATTGTTTTCAATTCCAAATAAGATCAATAACTGCCGATAGGGTAAAGTGACATCACATCTGCCAAATTACTGTAAATATGGCAAATCAAAATTACTAATTGTGCTGGTATGTTAAAAAAAAAAACCAAACCAAACAAACAAAAATATAAAACAAAACAAAACCACCTAACACAAATAATATTCAGGGGAAGGGGTATAAAGTGCAATCTATGGAATTCTTAACTGTCTTTTGTGACCTCCAAATGAAAAATAGTGGGGCATGTGTCCGATTTTCCAAGATGTCTATCAAACTGGTGGCCAATTAAGTACCCCACATCAATATGGCTGTAAAAAAATGTTAAACTGAAGCATAGTGGGATGCGCGCCCAATTTCGCCAAATGTCTATATATTTGATGGCCAATTATGTCGCCTACGTCATTAAGATTAGGGCTTAGGATTACTATATCTAAACCTAACCCTTAAACCTCATTACCACGTCTCGAAATTATTAATCTATATATTTTTTTATGAAGAACATTGGGATGTGTTCTTCGATGCCACCCAAATAAGTCGCTTATGTCACTAGGGGTAATCTCGCAATGATAGTTGCCGAACGCTCCGCAGTGAATATGTGTAGGCCCTTTAATATGTGTATTTTTGTACCATTTAGAGTTAGGATGACGGTTAACCCTAATCCTAACCAGAATAAAAGAACCTTACTGTGCAGGATGTCTTCAAGACAATAATATAGAACATTTCTTGTTAAAGTGTAAGAGGTATGACCAAATGAGAATACCAATATTGGATTATTTGCAGGCATCCAACTTACCTATAAATATAGAGGAGGTGTTGAGAATAGACAGACCTAGGGAACTGCATAATATAGTCAAACAATATTTAACTCGAACACATGTTAATATATAGTGGCTGGGAATGTGAAGGTCTGATGCTGTTCTTATAATGCATGTGACTTTAAACAGATGAAAGTCAATTAAATATCTGGTAAAGTCCGTTATATAACTAGAACCACCAGGCCTATACACCCCTCCACTTTAATATTATTCTTGTTCATAGTTTCTTCTTGATTTTGTTCGTTTGTTTGTTTTTTTATTTTATTATTTAACGTATAGGCCTAAGCACAATTGTGAGTATCCCTATTTTCAAATGTGATGCCACTTTCTCATTTCGGCAGTTGCTCATATTATTTGGAATTGAAAACAATATATATCCTAATTATAACCCATCAGTGGTTGAACGAGATTTCTGTTTATCTTCATTAATTTAAAAAAAAAATAATAATAATAATCCTAACCCTAAATGGTACGAAAATACACATATTCACAGAGGAATATTCGGCGACTGTCATTGCGGGATTACCTCACTATGGTTAGAATTCCTAACCCTTAATACTGTCTCTGAATTCCTTTTTTCTCTCTCTCTTTTAAGGCTGTATTGAACACACGTCCCACTGCTCTTCATTTCAACCAAAGTGAACCCTGATTCATGATTCGCTTCCATATGAATGCATTAATTAGGCTGCACTATAAATAATCATGTTAGCTTCAATACAAAACAATCATTGTTGCATTTGCTCAAGTAACATCACATTACCTAAATGTCCATACCCAACAATGCCAACTTTTCTTGCCATTAGCAGAAGACGTGAACAAAGTTTTGTGCAAATCAAAAGTCGACCGAGATTTTAGTTGATGTTACCGAGATTTTTCCGATACCAGGACACTGGCAAAGGTAGATCTGATTTTAAAAAATCTAATAAATGTAGGGATGAGAAGAAAAAAAAAAAACAGATGAATGGTCAGCCGAGTGGGATAAAAATCTAAAAGGAAGACATGCATATAAACTGTTCAGAGATATAACAAGAAAATGCCACATATCTAAGGAAATGAAAATTCCCAGTAATTAGTAACTTCTCAGATTACAGCTGGGAAGAGGTTATTTCAGATTTTTTATTTTAAAGATAAAGTATACCGTTCAACCCTGGCAGTACTTAACTACAGTTGGAAAAGAGGAATTGTCCCGCAGGCATGGAAAGAAGCTATACTGATACCTATACCAAAGAAAGACAAGGACCCGAAAGAACCAAATGGTTACAGACCGATCAGCCTACTAAGCTGTGTAGGAAAACTGATGGAGCGCATGATAAATACCAGACTGATGTGGCACCTGGAAAGCAAACACCTATTAAACCATCAACAAGCAGGATTCAGACAACACAGATCCACTGAGGATCAAATCACATATATAGCTCAGGAAATCGAAGATGCCTTCCACGAAAAAAAAACACACGCTAGTGGTTTGGGTAGATTTAGAAAAAGCTTTCGATACAGTATGGAAAGAGGGATTGAAAGTCAAACTGCACAGAAGTGGTGTATGTGGGCGAATGTACAAATGGATTGGTCACTACCTGGAAAATAGAACCGCCAGAGTACAGCTGCAAGGACAGACTAGTAAAAAGTTTATATTAGAGCAGGGTGTCCCACAAAGGGGAGTCCTGTCACCTACACTGTTCCTTGCATACATAAATGACATAACTGACAATATTCAACAAATAGCACACAATGCTTCCTTTGCAGATGACTTAGCGTTGTGGATCTCTGAAGAACGTATCACTACTGCAAACATTTTGATGCAGCAAGCACTAACATCACTGGAAGAGTGGGCCAAAACATGGCTCATGAAGATTAATGAAGAGAAAACAACGTACACTGTATTTTCCCTCTCAACTAGACCTCAGAGCTTCAAACTAGTACTAAACGGAGTAAATCTTCATTTAAATGAAAATCCGAACTACCTAGGCATTATTTTTGATCGCCGTCTGACTTGGAAAAAAACAGGTTGACAGAAATCGAATGAGAGCAAGACAAAGAATGGCAATTATGAAAAAACTTGCTGGAACAACTTGGGGTGCAGATGAGAAAGTGCTTAAGACGTTGTACACAGGGCGAGTGAGGCCAGTTCTTGAATATGACATGGCAGCATGGGCAACAGCAGCTAAGACAAACTTCGATAAAATTAGCAGACTCCAAAATCAAGCAATTAGCATTATAACGGGAGGCATGAAGTCAACACCTATAAAAGAGCTCGAAAAGATTACATGCTTCCAGCCAATGACAGATAGAAGAGACTGCAGGGCTCAACAACAGGCCGAAAAATTCAAAAGATTAACAGACCACCCAATGTGCCATAGAATAAATGCTCTTAGAAGGCAAAGACTCAAACGAAGTAATTTTGTAGAATCAACCAAACCACAAATGAGAGCAGTATCCATAGATGAAATATTCACTGTTAAACCCATCTACACTGCACACAAGCTTCCAGTTTGGAAACAAAATCGTTTCCCTAAAATGATAGAAAACATTCCTGGAATTGAAAGTAAAAAGAGCCAAACTGCAACAGATAGAAAATCCATAACGACAAAATACATAGAGAAACATTATCCACGCAACACCTGGACCCATGCATACACAGATGGATCAGCAACAAATGCAACAGAAAATGGAGGTGGGGGTGTCTTTCTGACCTTAAGCACTGGTGCAGAAAAAAGGCTGTCAGTGGCGACAGGACGATTCTCCAGCAACTTCAGAGCAGAGGCAGAGGCCTTGAAAACTGCAGCAGAGGTTATATTGACAGAAGAAACGGCAGAGAGACAAGTTGCTTTCTTTACTGATGCACAGTCAGTAATTGCAACGTTGAAAAGACAAAATAATACAGACCTGGATGATCTCAGAGTAGTTCACAAACTTTGTCAACGATTCAAAAGTGTTGTGATCCAGTGGATCCCATCTCATTGTAACATCGCCGGCAATGAAGAGGCTGACAGAATGGCAAAAGAAGGTTCACATCTATCTCAGCCTGATGCAAGCATAACTTTTGAGGAGGCAAAGAGTTTTATCAGAATCAGTTACAGAAACAAATGGAATGTAGAACATCCAGGGCACACACAGAATGATGCTTACTACCAGCTCCACAGAAGAGAACAAGTGGTAATCTTCAGACTCCGCACTGGCCACAACAGATTGAGATACCATCTATTCAACAAGCTAAAGATAGGAACTACCGATCAGTGTAACTGTGGCACTGATAAAATGACTGCTGAACATCTGCTTCAAAGTTGCCCCTTATATGTGGTACAGAGAAAGTGCATATGGCCGACGCCAGCTCCTTTCGTGGAAAAGCTTTACGGGGATTCAAATAGCCTCAAACTGACTACTGCTTTCTTTGAGAACATTCAAGTGGAAGTCTGAGAGTGTACGAAGAAGAAGAAGAAGAACTCTTGATAAGATATAGTTAGGATATATAATGCAGTAAATTCAAGATAATAAAATCGTATTTCTTATATCTAAATATAGTATCTTCTATCTCCCCTACCCCCCTTTCCACTCAGTCCAAATACAATAAATCAAAAGTGTAAAATTGTGTGAATGTATGTGTGTGTGTGTGCCATCCTGTTTCCAAAAAAATTTAAAAAAAAGAAAGAAATAAAAGTAGATAGAAGAACATTACTGTATGGCGACCATAAGCCCGTATTTGGCCTGTTGTGTCCGGCTTTTCTACTTACAATGGTACTGGTGATGGCTATTAGTGCTTTCTATGTTCCTTAAATGTTGGGTATCTCTGAAAAGATGTTTAGCAGTCATTTTATCGATGCCACATTTACGCTCATCAGTAGTTCCTATCTCTAGCTTGTCGAATATATGATATTCCGATCTGTTGTGGCCTGTGCGGAGTATGAAGATTATCATGTGTTATCATGCTGAGCTGGTAATAGTAATAGTAACAGTAGCTCCTTCGGTCATAACTGAGTATGGGAATGCGCCCCTGAGGAAATAGTTCTCAGCTGCCTTTTTTCCGGTGTTCCTTTCAGCGGGTTCCCCTCTCTTCTGCTTGCTGTGAGAGCTTTTCGCCCAACATGAGCTGGCGCCGTATAGAGCATCGCCACTTGGTGCGATCTGCAGCTCCATCTTCCTGGGTTGCTAAATTTATGTCCAGTGCCTTCATGTCTCTCTTGCACACATCTTTGAATCAGCTGCGGTCGCCAGACTGTTCTTTTGCCATCAGTTGTTCGTAGAAAGTATATTTAGGGATGTGGCAATCTTTCATCTGTTGGATATGGCTAAACCAGCGTTGTCTGTGCTGTCTAAGCAGTGAATACATGCTTTGAAGACCGACACGTGATACCACTTCGACATTTGTCACTTTGACCTTCCACGAAATACCAAGGATGGGGCGTAGACACCGTAGATGGAAGGTACTGAGCCTTCTTTCTTGCTTAGCATTGGCCGTCCATGTCTCGCTGCCATAAATAAGCGTGCTGGTGACACAGGCATTATATACCGCAGCTTTGGTCTTCATTGTGAGTTTGGCGTTTACCCAAACATGCGTTGTGAGGCGGGTAAAGATGGATATAGCTTTGCTAATGCGGCTGAGAATTTATGTGTCCAGAGAGAGTTTGTCGTTGATGGTGGACCCTGTGGTAAAGTGGGATGTTATAAATATTTATAGGGGACTTAGTGTACTGACTGAGATCAGCTGTGAAGGTATCTGTATCTAATAGGTGTAGTGTTTTACAGATAACCTTACTTGCTACCACATTTATACCTCAGTCAGAATTATTCTGGAATATTGTGATGACTACGTTAAATGTCTAGGGTTATGTAAATGATGAAGTGTAAGTCACAACAACAACAGACAGATAAACAATTTAATTTATTCCACCACACTTGACAACACTGTGACACTCACACACATTTAACACTCTATAAGACTATCTTAATTGAGTCAATGGTAAAAGTTCAAATATATATGTATTAATTACTTTCACTAATATATATCCTGATTCAACTACACAGTGAACCAGGAATCACAATCACATGTAATCACAATTTATATGTACATAATTTATAAATATGAACCTTGTAGTGACACATTGTATTAGTATTATCCTATGTGTGTCAGTTGTGTAGTAGTACTATGAGGTAATACTGGTTTTGTTTTTCAAGCTATGTTGTTATTTGTCATCATGACTTCAAGTGTTTGTTTATCTTGGAACTAGTATGGGGTAACGTTCACAGTTCCTATCAATTTAAACAATGTATTGCCCCTCTGTTTTATTATAATGTCAATTTTAGAGGGGGACACATAATGTTGAGCTCCTCTGGCCACAGAAGCTTATCTTTCGTGATGGCGGCAGGAAAACACTCCTCTGCTCGATAGCTTCCCTGTGTTCTGGAGACACCTCACTGGTCGCTATCTGGACCCAGGAGTATGCTGTCAGCCTCTAGATTCAGCAAAGCTCAGACCAGGTGCTGCTCAATAACTAGGACCACAGTCCCTGAAACAAGAAGGTTGTACCTCCTATTTCAGAACTAATCTATAATCTATTTCCAGACTGAACACAATACATAACAAACACTGAGTTCAGAGCGGTAGGCCAACTGCCAGCTTCATCTGAAACAATTTACACCAGTATACTCCTCCCTAATGGTCACTACGCCTCTGCAATTCCAGCATTAGTTCTTTCTAGTCAATAAGATAGGTGTCAGTGTACTGTTTGGCAATTCCATGCAGTTTTACTTTTCTCCGACACCTTCTGTTCAGGTTGGAGCACTATATAGGCTTTGCCTCATGTTCGCTACGCTACTGAACCACAAACATATATAGACATAATTTATCAATTTACATTCAATTTTCATTAAAAAGATATTGAATATATCAAGCTTACCACAATTCATGGAAATAATACACAGTTACGTTGACTGGCAATGAATATAGCACAATTTCGATCTGCCGATGTCCCAGGCTTTTATTTAGAAAAATATGCACTGGCGCTCAACGCACTGGTTCTTTAGTAAGTTTATTTGAAAAATGTGGTACTGAACTGACGCTCCTAA
The DNA here is from genome assembly GCA_024509875.1 of Oreohelix idahoensis. Taxonomy (NCBI): domain Eukaryota; kingdom Metazoa; phylum Mollusca; class Gastropoda; order Stylommatophora; family Oreohelicidae; genus Oreohelix; species Oreohelix idahoensis. Next base: position 547,561 of record JAMPIV010017863.1, read on the forward strand.
TTGCCTATATTGGCGGGTCTAACCAATCGAGCCATGTTTATACAAGCGTTTGAAAAAAGTACCCTTCCTTCCGTCTCCCCTAACAACAAAAAATAGTATTTGTAGCCCGACTAATCGTGTTTAGCCTTACATTTACTTCTATCCAATCAAATAGGATTTTACATGGTGGCCCATTTCCCGTAAAATAGTGGTTCCAAAACATGCCACTGTGCGATTATTATTTGGTGTTATCTGACACCCTCACTATTTTCTTTTGGCTATAATTTGTTAATTCCTAGACTATTTGCGTAACGTTTAACATATTCTTTGTCAGCAAGTCCTAAGGAACCCAATTATATAAATTTAAGGGAGCTATGGGGCTGCGTTCAAAATATGCATTTTCTTCTACCTCCCGTTCACTTCGATCGATGTGGTGTCTGGGTACTGTCATGCTTTCAAACGTAAACCAGTATAATGTCATGTTTCCTAATAAGCGTTTTTCAGGTTTTTAAAACCTAACTCTCGTATGGGTAGTGTTTTTTATCACTGTCTATCTGAAAAAAAGTATTGCTTCTGGCCTTTCGCTTGGGGAGGGTGGCATTAATTGTATATCGCGAGACGCGTGTTTAGTGTTGCATGCGTTCCTGCTTTCAGCCCTCCCTTCTCTCTATCCTAAGTTCATCTGTCTTTTCATCACGCCGTGTATAAAATGAAATTAATGGAAGTATTAATTTAGGTCATTACGCAGGGTGCCTAGCTCAAGGTTTTCTTAGAAATGCAGTACAGTGTTATTGTAGAAAGCGTGTATTGATGCAGTAGGCTTTTACTATCAACGTGAAACGTTACAATTTGCAGACGAAGTAGAAAACAAGGGGGATTTCGAGTACAGTCATTGTGACAGCACTGTTCTTTACCATCCTTCTTTCCTTTTATTGAATTTATTTGTTAGGCTTTACATTTACTTTTTAATTTATATATGTGGATTTAGAATGTTTCACGACAGACCCCATGTATGTGAAGCAGTGCACCACTGACAACTCATAGTTATCAATAGCAATAACTGGCGCAACATCCACATCCTGACCAAGCACATTTATTATCTTTTGACTTATTGTGAGGCTAATGTTCGTGCATGCTTGGGTGGAGCGATTCATTAAACTCTGGAGCTCCTTTTGACTTTGACTAACAATTACAGTGACCCTTCATATTCTTGTTGTTGCCTAGTGTGATGGTATATTCCTTCAGTTGCAAAGCAAAGAATATCCCAAAGAGGGTCGGAGCTTGGACGCAGCCTTGTTAGGCGCTTCTGCGTATGTCAAAGGGCTGAGCCGGTAATATGCATCATTTTGTGTGTGTCCTGGATACTCTGCATCCCATTTGTTTCTGTATCTGGTTCTGATAAAATTCTGCCGTTTCGAAAGTTATGCTTGTATCAGGTTGAGGTAGCTTTCCACCTTCCGTTACCAGTCTGTCAACCTCTTTATTACCGAGGATTCTACAATGAGATGGGACCCATTGTATCACAACCCGTTTAAATCGTTGACATAGCTTGTGGGGCACTATTCGGAGGTCATCCAGGTCTGCATTATTCTGTCTCCTCAGCGTTGCTACTCTGACAGTGTGAAGAAAACAACTTGTCTCTCGGTGCTTTCCTCTGCCGTTATAACCTCTGCTGCAGTTTTTAAGGCCTCTGCTTTGAAGTTACTTGAGAATGTTCTTATTGTCACTGACATCTGTATATGTGTGTACCAGTGCTTAAGCGCATAAGCCCGCCTCCACCTACATCTTCTGTTGCATTTGCTGCTGATCCATCTATATATGTATGCGTCCAGGTGTTGCCTGGGTAATGTCACTCAGTGTATTTTGTTGTTTTTAAAAAAAACTTTATTTTGTTTATAACTGTCTCTGCGTAGGGCACCCCAAATTTTCTGCGCGGAACGATCATCAACGTTTTTTATTTGGAGTGTACATTGCTATTTGAAGGCAAAAACAACACGCTCACCCGTGAAATCATCTTTAGCCTATAAAGTGTCCGATACGTTATTTTTAAAGGGGGAAACTTTTGTTTTACTTTAGACGCAAGTCGCTTATGCCATGTCTCCACTGATATTTTAGTAACTGCTACACCACTGCAAGTAAGAACGCTTCGTTTCTAAAGGTCTTTTATATTTGGAGATGCGCCCTAATATAACCGACTAGGTTGAATGGAACGGGCCTCGCCAAAACGAGGCAAAACTTTATTTAAAAAAAAAAAACTTCGTTGTATGTAGTAATCTCGGTTGAGGTTTTTAAATCAAACCAAGGGACATTACTCTCGTTAGTGATTTTTTTTTCCTCGTTTACAGCAGGTGATAGCAGAACCAGAGAACTTTCGCCTGGAGTTGGTAAGATTGGAAACGTTATTGAATGTGAACTCTCACTGCATTGCTGACCATTCATAATAATAATAATTATCAGAGGGATGTGATGTGCTTCCAGCAAATTGACCATTCATCACTGTAGGGCCTACACAAATTTCACATTATGGTTAGGCTACAAACAATGTAGTCTATGTATTTTTACAATAAAGTAATGCAGTTTACCCTTGGTTGCAATACTGAAAGCTCTAGAAATCTTCTCTAACAATCCTCCTCATAAATTGACAATTTGTGCACACTCACTTTCAGCATTTCAAGCTTTTTTTTTTTTTTTTTTTTAAAAACCAAAGTATTCCGTTCAACCCTTGATGGGTTATAATTAGGACATATAGGCCTAGTGTAATGAATTCAAGACAATAAAATCAGATTTCCGAAAAAATCCAAATATAGTATCTTCTTCCCCCCTCCACTCAATCCAAATAGAGTAAATCTAAACCAAAATTGTGTGAATGTATTTGTGTGTGACCTTCCCTTTCCAAGAAACAAAACAAACAATAAAAGTAAAAAAGAAATGAAACAAACAAAGTTAAGTATAAGAAACTTACGAGAATACAGTAGACCAGATAGAGCAAAGATATATATATATAGATAATCAGGGTGGTCCAACATAAACCACATAAAGAGGGCCACATAAACCAAAAATTTAACGGTCGTGGGCCATTCATGATAGAAAATTATTTAAAATAAAGACTCAGTGAAATATGGATGACAATCGAAGAGTGCGAGATGAAATATAAAATAAAAATTACAATGAGCATAGAATTTCTATGGAAATGATTTTAGTTATATTCTTACCTCATAATGGTATTTTTGGGGTATGGATTTTCTTTAACCAGTCTCGATATCAATATCAGTATTAGGGTAGCAAGCCGAAGTGTGTGTGTCTTTGACTTGCTACCACTGAATGCGCTGTTATACAGATTTTAGTTATCAAGACATGGAAACGTTAAGTTTGTGATCTTATCTCTCAGCTGCTATGTTATTCATACCATCACATTCGATAGATATTGCCAAAATATATGATTACGAAGTTTGAATAGTCACTATAAACACAAATAAATGTGAGCGGCCGAGAATTGCCAAAGGGGCCAAAACAGCTCTTTATTGTGAAAACCAAGAACAACTGATTTCATTGCTGTTTTGAAACTAAGGATATATTGCTGTCGTTTTTGATGGTTTCATAAGACGTAAATCTATTTAATATTTTTTGATGATCTAAGTTAGAGAACTGTATATTGACTCTCTCGGACAGGTTGATTTGGGGTTATCTTCCCTTTGTTTTATTCATTGTGTTGACCTGTCTTAAGTCGGGGTTAGCTGTTCTCAGATCTGTTCTGTCTACGCATGCGCAAGTTTTTTGAGCGCGAACGGATAGACTTCCGTCAGGGAGTGTTGAACTGGGTTCTGACCGGACTAGTATGTCCGTTGTACTTCTCTGCATTATCTGGGGGAAAGATAGTCTTCAGTGTGACTGTGATGTCAGTGATTCTCCCCAGAGTTATTCTGTTCGTCAAGAATGACAACAGTTATTATTTGTGTATTTCTCTGATTCTGTCAAAGGTAAAAGAAACTTAATTATTATGCCTAAGTTGCAGAACATTTTGTGTCGACCTGTGAGTAGAGCTCACAGTTCTTTGAGATACAGAGTCCATTATGTGTGCTCGATGTAGCCAACTAAGACTATTCGTCTAACTATTATACAGAAGCCCAGTGAAGAGAGATTATTATGAAAACCGTATGTTAGCGGTATGATTTTCGGCATGGATGATTATGCCTGCCTATGAAGAATACACAGTTGTTCACATTATTATAGAGGCCCGATATTATGGCCGATATCTTTGAGCAGAAGAAGAAGTGTCTGGCGTGTGAAGCCAGATGAAGTCTTGACTTTCATTAAACAAGTTCATAGACTTTGATATTAAGCAACTGGAACCGCCTTTATCGTGCGGGATATTTGTTATAGGACCACCTGACGCGTTTAGTCAGGGGCTCTGAGCTACAGTATGAACGAACGTAAATTGTCAAGCCAGCTCTACTAGCATCTTACACATGAGCTATGCAAGATTTATGACGCTAGATGTTTATAATCATTACCACACATGAAATGTCCATGATCCTTGTTCAATTGACTGTGTTGTCTGTCAGCGTACTGTTGCCGTAATAAATGTTGAAGAAAAGTCATCTGCATTATCCACGTCTATGACTTCTACTTGTGGTGGAGTGAGTTTGGTGTGTAGCTGAATAAGAGCCTATACGACTTTGTGTCCACGATCTGCTGTTTCCTACACACACACCTTTACTCTTGACCACATCCTATTACGAGTTCTACACACCTGAGAAACATGTATGTTGTTTATGTGTGAGTGTCTGCATTACACCCTGGCAGCGCCTCACGCTGGTGACCTAGATACACGCAACACTGAACTGTCCAGGTGATAAACGACACGCCCACTCAACGACACTTCAACACGATATACAAAAGTCAGATTTAACATCCACATCAGTAACATTCCTGCTTTAACATCTAGTGCCCAGCTTGATGGGGCTATATACCAAATCAGGATTTTAACATCTGGCTCTCCTTACAATCGTGATTTAACATCTGGTGGACCAGATTCGTGGGTTTCTACATTACATCGTGGAGTGTCAGCTACGCAGCGAACAGTACTAAGCAGGTCAACGCCTTATACTGCTTCATGGACCACAGCTGCTTATGAAGTTCATTTACGCTGTACTACGAAGATAAACATCCTTCTGCATTTTGACAGTCGTCAATGGCCATATATTGTTACGTTCAAGTCACGTTGTTTACGTCAAAGCTCAGGTTGTAAACAGTTCAAGCTATTGTTTACATATTACAGTCTACACATACCAACGTTGGATCTTCCGGTTTCAACTGGTTTGTTGGGTATGACATTGTAGCTGGACATTTGGAGACCACTACCTGTTGTTAAGTTGCTGGGTACTTCAACGGTGGATCGTCTACCTTTACTGTTTACAGTTGTACCGCATTGTACTGCATCTTTGCGGGTGTTTGAGGATTGTGCTTGAGATAAGTGGCCCGTTTATGTGTTAAACTGTGCCTTTATTTATGTTCAACTGAGCCTTCCTCTATACACATTCTTTATATTGTGTATTTACATATTACATGCATTCTTTGTTTACATGTTCTTTGTTTACATGTTGTATTAGTGTGTATTTTTCTGCGGGTCGGTTGGGCTGGTGACTCCTTTAGAGTATCCCACGTGATAGAGGGTCTAATGAGAGCGTTTTCTTTAGGGACTGTGCAAATTTTCCACAGTGAAATTTGCTAGCGACAATTGTTGCTATTTTTGTTTAGCTGTAACGAAGTAAACCCGCCGGACATCCAGCCAGCAGAAGAAGAGCTACAAATTAACGGTGAAAGACCAACGAAGGAAGAAATAAAGAAAGCCATAAAGCTTCTAAGAGATGGAAAAGCGTCTGGACCTGATGGCATTCCAGCAGAGGCCATCAAAGCAGATATCGACACGGCTACAGAGATGTTATATAAATTACTTGGTAAAGTCTGGGAAAAGAAGAGATACCAGCAGAATGGAAGGAAGGATATCTGGTTAAGTTGCCTAAGAGGGAAATTTACAAGAGTGCACAAATTATAGAGGAATAATGTTACTATCAGTGCCAGGAAAAGTATTAAACAGGATTATCCTTGAGAGATTAAAAGAGTCCATAGACAAGAAACTGAGAGATGAACAAGCAGGTTTTCGACAAAACAGATCATGTACAGACCAGATAGCCACTTTGAGAATAATAGTTGAACAAAGTCTGGAATGGAATTCACCACTATACATCGGATTTGTGGACTACGAAAAGGCATTTGACAGTGTAGACAGAGAATCACTTTGGAAATTGTTGAGGCATTATGGAGTTCCCCTGAAGATCATTAATTTAATAAAGAAAACATATGAAGACATGACATGCAGAGTTCTTCACGAAGGACAGCTTACAGAACCGTTTGGGATAAGAACAGGAGTGCGACAGGGATGCCTCTTGTCTCCATTTCTTTTCTTGCTGGCAATAGATTGGGTTATGAGATCATCGGCAACACACAACAGAAATGGAATCCAGTGGACTCTGACTAAGCAGTTGGATGATCTGGATTTTGCTGATGACTTGGCTCTTCTGTCCCATAGCCGTAATCAGATGCAGGACAAATTGAAAACACTTGATGAGAGGTCACAGCAATTGGGTCTGAAAATACACAGGGAAAAGACAAAAATAATGCGAATAAATGCAGGTAATGATAACAGGGTTGAACTTGAAGAAACACCAATACAAGATGTAGAATCATACACATATCTTGGCAGTAATATAGACAAAGTTGGAGGGACAGACAGCGATATCAAAATAAGAATACAAAAGGCAAGAGGAGCTTTCATTGCATTGGGAAATATATGGAGATCAAGAGAAATAGGATCCAACACGAAAATAAGAATCTTCAACTCAAATGTGAAGTCAGTCCTATTGTATGGCTCAGAGACATGGAGAACAACAAAGACAACAACCAAAAAGCTACAGACTTTCATAAATGGGTGCTTGCGTAGAATAGAGGGATTAAAATGGTATGACAAGGTTACCAACGTGGAACTGATGACAAGAACTAGACAAGTGCCAGTGGAACAAGAAATGAGAAGAAGACGATGGCGATGGATAGGACACACACTGAGAAAACCTGTTGATAGCATTACAAGGCAGTCCTTGTTCTGGAACCCCCAGGGCAAGAGAGGCAGAGGAAGACCAAGAAGTACATGGAGAAGAGAGTTGGAAACAGAGGTGAAAATGATGAGGAGAACATGGAAAGAACTTGAGATGATGGCACGTGACAGGAGGACTTGGCATGTGTTTGTTGAAGGCCTATGCTCCTGTGGGAGTGGAGGGTTATGAAATGAATGTAACGAAGTGTGCTTTTCATCGTTGTTGTTGTCATATTTTTTTTTCTTTAGTTTTGATTTCATTTGTTTGTATTTGTCTGCCTCCTCTTCCTTTCATTTATTTCTATACATCTTTTTGTTTATAACAGTGTTTTCATTTGTTTCGTTTAATTTTTCGCAGTTATCATTGCAATTCTTTGCAACATTAGATTTAGTTAAGCTTTATTTTTGATTTGACTTCTGCGAACGTTTTCGGTTGTTCTGTATTCTTGTCTTTGTATTGTTATCATATACATGTTTATCATACACAGTCTATATATATATACTTGGTCATTGATAACGCTCGTTTCTTTCTTCATCGTAACTGTGTATACATCAGAGCAGCCATCACATTGATAAAGCTGGATCTTCTCATCACATCGATAAACGCCTTTTCTTTCTTGTGGTAATAATAAAGGCTGTTATTTTGGGATGCTGTATACTGTGTTTTATCAGTGTACGTTGTAAGGATATACTGGGACTGAATAGTCAACTCAAACAACCGAGCACAGTGTCAGGTATACATGTCACTTGTCCTGGGACACAATGAGGCCCTGACAAGAATACAGTGTTGACAATGAGTGTTGTAATGAATGTCAATACGCGAATGTGTAGACTGTTCTGTGGAGTTGACTGAAGGTTCAAACACTCATTCATGCGTATCTAGAAGTTACTTATGCAGACCACTGTAGACGTTTCAATAGTTTAATTTGACGCACACACTTGACAGAATGGGTACAGTTACAGGAACATAAGTCGACATAAACAGCATAGTGTTGATCAATGGACTACCGTCATAAATTAGCATTCATGTAGAATAATCTTGCAATGGAACATCTGTAAACACCTAGATTTCCATTGTTTATAAATACAGTCAGTAGACCTTACTGACCGAGCATGTCAATAAAGCAATACTGTTCAAACTTGACTCCTAAACAGGACCTCTTTCTAGCAAAGATTCCTTTAGGTAAATTACAGCAAATCTCTGTGAAGATAATGTTAACCCACTGGTATTGGGTTTTCTTTATAATAGTGATCTCTCAATCATCACATGATAATAAGGAAGCATTCCCGTTCTCTGCTTGAGGATTTGCAATAAGTAGAATTCCAAAATAAATCGAATTCCACAATGGCTGCTGGTTCCCGGTTGAGCATCACTCACTATACGGATGTATAGCCAAATCTTCAATCGAAGCTTTGTTCATCAACAATAAATGATTCTACAAGGATCAGCATATTCTGTCCTCATAGTTGCTGCATATAAACATATTTAGTGCTGCTAGAGAATATGTCGTCCCGACATATTCATAGGTAAATTCATGTAAACGTCTGCCCATCTTAAGCCTAGGAATGAACAAAGTCAGCAAAAGTACGTTTACCTTGACATAAGAATACACTAGCAAGCACAAACGCTCTCCCGGCGTTATAGAATCACAACTGGGGAACTCATAGACTAAACAATCCTGGAAGAAACTATCTTCGTCCCCAAGATAAATTGAAGAGATCACAAACTCTTGGGCATCTCTACGACATGACTTCCCGCCATAGGCTTTGACAACCGAAGGACCCTCTAACGTATCTTCATCCGCCGAAAACACCTGACCCCCTAAAGTACAGTACAAGAAAAAATAGTTCCACTTAAACATACTAAGATATCAAGATATAAGACATACTCGTCCTACATAGACAAGAACTACACAAAGATTCGGGCCATAGACATTCTGAAGCAAGAACAATCTATTCCTAACCAAACACAGAATAGATTCAAGTAAGTCTAAATCCCTCCGCTGAGTTCGATTCTTAGAACGATACAAAGAGCGATAACTCACAGAATGAATACTTATTGCCTAATCTGAGTTCCGTCCCTCAAGACCAAAACATGCATTCAAAGATGAATATATCTTTATCAGACAATTAAAACATTTTACATTTGTATGCGTAATCCGTGCCACCAAAGAATATGTGCGCAACAGTCATAGACTATTATTATTAATATGATACACTTTTCAGACAGAGGTTATGTATGATGATATTATTACAGAGAAACAAGGTGATTATACAAGTTTTTGATTAAAAGACTTGTCTCCCACGGAGATTGGGATAGATTAAAGTGAAGTGAGTATACAAGTCTAGTATTACAGACTTGTCTCCCATTGAGGTTGGGATAAGGTAATTTATTTAATTTATCAGGTCTGATCTCACATTGTTAGACAGAATGTCTACATTAGAATATTTTATTGTACAAGGGAAATCCCTTGGTAAAACTGGTGAGAAATTGGAGGAATTTGCAATGACTGAATATGCCAAGGCATTGAAGTCAGAGGAAAAGAGACTGAAAATGGAAACTGAAGCTGAAAATAAAAGATTAGACAGAGAAGCTGAACAAAAGAAGATTGAATCTGAGAATTTAAAATTGCAAATGCAGGCAGATGAAAGGAAATTCCAGATGGAAGAGAAAAAACTTCAAGCTGCTGCTGAAGAGAGAAAACTTCAAGCTGAAGCTGAAAATAAAAGATTAGACAGAGAAGCTGAACAAAAGAAGATTGAATCTGAGAATTTAAAATTGCAAATGCAGGCAGATGAAAGGAAATTCCAGATGGAAGAGAAAAAACTTCAAGCTGCTGCTGAAGAGAGAAAACTTCAAAATAAAAGATTAGACAGAGAAGCTGCTGCTGAAGAGAGAAAACTTCAAGCTGAAGCTGAGAATAAAAGATTAGACAGAGAAGCTGCTGCTGATGAAAGAAAAGCAAAAATGGAACATGAAGAAAAACTCTTAGCTTTGGAGTTGGAGAAATTAAAGGTGATGAATATGAGTGCTCCTCAAACAACTTCGGGTAAGATAAAGGAAAGTACTTATAAAGTCAAATTGCCTCCTTTCAACCCTCTAAAGGACGACATAACCTTCTACCTTGATAGATTTCAATTAACATGTGTAATGCATAAGGTAGATAAGGAACAATATGTCGGACAACTGATGGAGTTACTTTCAGGTGAACCATTAAGTACTGTAATGGCAGTAGAGGAACCTGACAGAACTAATTATGATGTTGTCAGGGCAACATTACTTAAAAGATATCAATTAAAAGAATAAGATTATCGTCTTCGTTTTAAGACAATGCTACCAGAAACTGGAGTAGAGTTCTCTGACTTTATTACGAAGATACGTCTTACATTCACACGTTGGATTGAGCTGTCTAAAACAGAAAAAACATATGAAGCCCTTATGGACTTATTACTTAGAGATAAAGTTATGTCATCTGTCAATGAGTCTTTCCTTGCTTTTCTTCATGAGCGGAAACCTAAGAACATAAAAGACATGGAAGAATATTGTTGTTAGTACATCACTGCTGATCCCCATGCTACTGTTAGCAATTCTAAGGTGAAAGAAGAGTTGCCAATTGCTTCTGCAGCACCATATGGCCCTAACTTTATGCATAAATTCCAAGGTGCTCAACACAACTTTAATAAGAAGAGCAATCGTAATTATGATCAGAATCAGGGTAACCCATCACATAATGGGTCTTCTACAAAGAACTGGAGACGATCTGATAGTCCTCGTTATTTCGGGTCCAATAATTATGGAAACTTTCAGAGAGGTAGTCACAATAGACACTATCAAGGCTATTCTTCGCGGGGACATCGAAACCAAACAGGTAGACACTATAATCAATGGGATAATAACAATAGTGATTGTGGAAACTGGGATTCGAACCAGAACGGTGGTTGCGGTAGATCAAACTATGACAATTTCAGAGGGAATAATAATCGTGGTAGATCTAAACATAACAAACATAGATCTCATCATCAGAGAAACTCTGTACAACAAGAGTCTCATGGTGCCAGTAATCAAGTGAATGATAATAAAAACTCTAATGCTGTCACTTGTTCTGCTTTTGATTTTGGGAGAGCATTTCAATGCCCCCAATGCTCAACATTATTTGAACCGACCGTGGATCTTATCATCGGTCGTATTCACGGGGTTAAGGAATGCACCCCGCAACAAATTGCTGCCTGGAAAGAACGGAATATCCAAACAGCCAATGCAGTGGTAACAAGAGCACAAGCTCTTATTCCTCAAACTTCATCTACTGAAGTTAATGAAGTACATAGCCAAGAGGATCACTTGGTGATTTCGCATGACTCGTTTGTGAAACTACAAGAAAAAGACCCGTCTTTAAAGAAATTCTTTCTTCTCGCTAAAAACGGTGATCCGAATCAGAATACAAATCGCAAATCATATATCACTATGAAGAATGGTATACTAGTGCGTATGGTACAACACTCAGACACGTCTATGCATTCTCAAATTCTCGTGCCCAAAAGTATGAGAGCCCTAAATCTTCAACATGCACACGATTCTCAGTGTGCTGGACACATGGGTTTTTCCCGAACTAAGTCGAGAGTTCTGGCGTCTTTCTTTTGGCCATTTGTCAATAAAGACATACAAATTTATTGCCGGTCTTGCAAAATATGTCAAGAGGTCAAATCTAGAGGTCCACGGCATGCTGCGCCTATTCAGGCTGCAGACATTCCTATTCGGCCGTTTCAGAAAATGGCCATAGATATCATTGGCCCTTTTAAGACTAAATTGGCCAGAGGACATCAATTTATCCTTACGTGCGTTGACATGTGCACGCGTTGGCCAGAGGCTATACCTCTTAAGAGCATTTCCACTGCTGATATCACAGACGCTGTTTGGCTTATATTTTCTCGTTTGGGTTTTCCCGGGGAAATATTGTCAGACCATGGCACACAATTGATATCAGACACAATGTCGCAGGCAATGTCTACTCTGCACATTAAAAGATCTTTGAGTAGTATTTATCACCCAATGTCTAATGGGTTAGTTGAACGTCTTAATAGAACACTCAAGAACTTACTGGGGAAGATAACTGAGGATCATCCTCAGGATTGGGACAGGGTTCTGCCCGCGGCTCTCTTTGCCTATAGAGAGGTCCCCAACGAACATACAAGATTTTCTCCTTTTGAACTTGTCTTATGTCTTTACTGCATGATCTGATAACTGCTGATAATATCGACAATGACACACAATCTTCATATGAGTATGTCATTGCTCTCAGACAGAAGATTATTGAAGCATGCAAGCTAGCAACTTCCTCATCCGAATTTGCTAAAGAAAAGGCAAGGCGATTTGCTAATAAAAAGAGACGCCTACGTCAACTTTGTCCTGGAGACAAAGCGTTTGTTTTACTTCCTTCTAGGGAGAACAGACTCCTTATTACATGGAAAGGTCCATATACAATAGTCTCGAAAATTTCCGATGTCGACTATATTGTCGATATTGATGGAAGGCATAAAACCTTCCATATAAATATGCTTACGGAATATCATGAACGACCAGACTATTTGCAGGCTATTTTCCAGGCGACGGACGATTCTCCAGTCCAACAAGGTCATATCTCATCCCTGTCAGTTATACAGGATGAGGAAACTACTTTTTCAGATGTTAATCTACCTTTTCCTGTGATTCCTCTTACTTCTACGGAATCATGGAAAAACGTTACTGTTTCTTCTAATTTGTCTTTTGAGGAACAGCGACAAGTATCCTCTACGCTACAAGTATTTAAGGATGTCCTTACCGACATTCCTGGACACACACATGTCATTGAACATGACATTATACTTATTGATCATAATCCGATCAGAGTAAGACCTTATCCTATTCCTATCCATTTTCAAGCACAAGTCGAGAAAGAATTGGATGAAATGATACAATTGAAAATAATTGAACCATCCACCTCAGCATACTCTTCGTCCATGGTTATTGTTCGAAAGAAAGACAGTAACATACGCCTTTGCGTAGATTATCGCAAATTGAACCAAGTTACGAAGTTCGATGCTGAACCTATGCCCTTATTAGAAGATCTACTTACTAGACTTTCTAACGCTCGATTCTTTTCTAAACTTGACTTGTCGAAAGGCTATTGGCAAGTTCCGTTAACTGAACGCGCCAAACCTCTCACTGCTTTCTCAACACCTAGGGGTTTGTTTCAGTGGAATTTTATGCCTTTCGGGCTTATGAACGCCCCAGCTACTTTCGTACGCATGATGCGTCGAATTCTCTCATATCGTTCAGATGTCATTGCATACTTAGACGACATCTGTCTTTTCAGTAATACTTGGGAAGATAACTATTTGAGTTTAAATGAATTACTGTCTACTCTACGCGAGCATAATTTGACTGCAAAACCCTCAAAAGCCTATGTTGGGTTTAGTGAAATTTCTTTCCTGGGTCATCATGTTGGTCATGGTCTATTGAAGACAGAGGACCAAAACATTTCTAAAATATTAAATATCTCTGTGCCTAAAACAAAAAAACAAGTGCGTAGTCTCTTGGGATTAATACAATTCTACGGAAGATTCATTAAGAATCTATCCTCTATCATGGCACCACTCTCAACCTTATTGAAGAAAGGGTCTCCTAACATGGTGCGCTGGTCTCAAGAATGTCAATCTTCATTGGATCAGATTAAGAATTTGTTCTCATCCCCACCTATCTTAAGTCTACCTATTGCTGATAAGACTTTTGTTCTTCGTAGTGACGCCTCATCCACAGGGATCGGAGCGGCACTAATGCAAGAGTACTCAGGAACTCTGCATTCTGTAATGTATATTTCTAGGAAGCTGAATGCGGCAGAAAGGAATTACTCGGTTTTAGACCGTGAATTGTTGGCTATGGTTTGGTCAATCCTTAAGTTACAAAGATTCCTTCTTGGTGCGCATTTCATTGTGGAAACAGACCAAAAAGCTCTTACAGCTATTCAGTGTAAGAACTTGAAGAGCTCGAGATCTACTCGATATGCTATTGCTCTTCAATCTTTTCATTTTACGGTACGAGCTATCTGTGGTCTGGATAATGTGATGGCAGACATACTGTCTAGATGCCCACATGAGTCCACTTAAGTCTTGTGTCCTAGATTTTCCTGATACACTTCTAGACTTATGTCTCTTCAATATAACAATATATATTAACACATTTGTTGTCACCTTAGAGTGGTAAATTAATTGTTTTCTTTCTCTATTACCATCTTTGGTGTAATGGAGAAGGTTGAGTTGACATATATAAAGGTCAAAAAAATTAATGCGGCCACATGTAATACTTACACATGTAATAGTAATTATAGTACATTATAGCATGTTGCTAATTGTGTCATTTTTATTGTTCTCAGTGCAAACTAGTACCAGGTACGGAGTGCTTTTGAGAATCATGATGATGCCACCCTCACATACTATTTGGATGCTGCTTACATTGATCTTCGAGATACAGCATTATTTTGTACTGTGGATGCCATCTTCTATTAGTTAGATTGTACACTTGTATTGTCATATGTATGTATAATGACGTTACAAATTTTGATTATGGCCATCCTTTAGATAATAGTGATTATATAGCATGATACTTTGATAGATTTATATGTTCATATGACTTCTCGATATATGTTGTCATTCGCATTGCTATAATATTGCATTTGTTAACCTTTAGCACGCTGCATAAAAATTCAGAAAACTTGCCCAACCACTGCATTCTTTTTCACAGCGTCCCGTTTTTATAGTGGGTGACTTGTAATGTCTATAGTTTTTGTGTTTCTTGGTCAACTGCTATCATTTTTGGAATTTCTATAAATAAATGAATGGTGAATCTGATGATATAAAATTTGTTTGTGTACATGTTAGATGTGATAGGAAGAGAGGAAAGGAAAGATGAAAAAAACGAAAAAAAAAAATTAAAATAATAAAAAAATATTTTTTTTTAATTTTAAAATTTAAAAAAAAATTTTAAAAAATAACCAGGAAACGAAGGGTCCATATCCCTTGCATCTCAATGAAAGTCATTTGACCAATAGACCAATACAAATCAAATGACGATCTTTTCGTTACACCCATCATCAGTAGCAAAGCAACAAACGCTCTCGTCAGCTGTGACATTCGGCCGAAATTCTAAATCTTTCCGATATTGCTAGTCCTAACCCCTAACATTATACATACTTGAAAGGCCATTTTACTTTCGTTTCCATCTCAGCCATCAAACATATTCTGAGAAACGATATCAGCGCTTATAAAGACAAAAATCTTATCCCCACCGCATGGCGTCAGAATCCAATAAAATTAGAGCGAAATGGCCGCGTGTCTGATCCCGATTCATTTCGATTAAAAAAATTTACAAAAAATAAACGCGGATACACCCATCACTTTTTTAAGATCGGAAACGGAAGCTAACTTTCTTGCAAATAAAATTACAACTTAACATCCGGGGCTGAAAATCACGTGTACACAAGTCCTCATGCTAGAAACGGTGATATCCGTAAGGTGCAACATTGCGCCTCCAGCATGGAGAACATAGGTTACGTTCGGCGCAACGCTGCGCCCGGAGCGTGCTAAAGGTTAATATGTATGTGATTTGTGTTAGCATCGCCAGCAACTGAGATTTCTTTGATGGTACCTTCCGGATATGTTTTCCTTGGAGAAAATATTTTCTTTTATCTTGTGAGGTAATCTTTGGTTCTCACTAGACGCTCTATTGTGCATTGATTGAGCCTGTCATTAAGACATTATTTTATGTTGTTGTTTCATCGGCGCATCATTCATGCGTTATGAGCATGTGGTATCTTGCTCATTGATGTATTTCAAAACAAACAAAAAATGTGTTTCATTTTTTTTTTATCCGGAGGGTGTGGTAGTCTGTTGCTGTCGTTTTTGACGGTTTCATAAGACGTAAATCTATTTAATATTTTTTGATGATCTAAGTTAGAGAACTGTATATTGACTCTCCCGGACAGGTTTATTTGGGGTTATCTTCCCTTTGTTTTATTCATTGTGTTGACCTGTCTTAAGTCGGGGTTAGCTGTTCTCAGATCTGTTCTGTCTACGCATGCGCAAGTTTTTTGAGCGCGAACGGATAGACTTCCGTCAGGGAGTGTTGAACTGGGTTCTGACCGGACTAGTATGTCCGTTGTACTTCTCTGCATTATCTGGGGAAAAGATAGTCTTCAGTGTGACTGTGATGTCAGTGATTCTCCCCAGAGTTATTCTGTTCGTCAAGAATGACAACAGTTATTATTTGTGTATTTCTCGGATTCAGTCAAAGGTAAAAGAAACTTAATTATTATGCCTAAGTTGCAGAACATTTTGTGTCGACCTGTGAGTAGAGCTCACAGTTTTTGAGATACAGAGTCCATTATGTGTGCTCGATGTAGCCAACTAAGACTATTCGTCTAACTATTATACAGAAGCCCAGTGAAGAGAGATTATTATGAAAACCGTGTGTTAGCGGTATGTTTTTCAGCATGGATGATTATGCCTGCCCATGAAGAATACACAGTTGTTCACATTATTATAGAGGCCCGATATTACGGCCGATATCTTTGAGCAGAAGAAGAAGTGAAGCCAGATGAAGTCTTGACTTTCATTAAACAAGTTCATAGACTTTGATATTAAGCAACTGGAACCGCCTTTATCGTGCGGGATATTTGTTATAGGACTACCTGACGCGTTTAGTCAGGGGCTCTGAGCTACAGTATGAACGAACGTAAATTGTCAAGCCAGCTCTACTAGCATCTTACACATGAGCTATGCAAGATTTATGATGCTAGATGTTTATAATCATTACCACACATGAAATGTCCATGATCCTTGTTCAATTGACTGTGTCGTCTGTCAGCGTACTGTTGCCGTAATAAATGTTGAAGAAAAATCATCTGCATTATCCACGTCTATGACTTCTACTTGTGGTGGAGTGAGTTTGGTGTGTAGCTGAATAAGAGCCTATACGACTTTGTGTCCACGATCTGCTGTTTCCTACACACACACCTTTACTCTCGACCACATCCTATTACGAGTTCTACACACCTGAGAAACATGTATGTTGTTTATGTGTGAGTGTCTGCATTACACCCTGGCAGCGCCTCACGCTGGTGACCTAGATACACGCAACACTGAACTGTCCAGGTGATAAATGACACGCCCACTCAACGACACTTCAACACGATATACAAAAGTCAGATTTAACATCCACATCAGTAACATTCCTGCTTTAACATCTAGTGCCCAGCTTGATGGGGCTATATATAAAATCAGGTTTTAACAGAATGCTTCCTCAGATCGAACGGTTTCGGATGCTGACTGCAGGCAGTAAAACATTGTTTTCCACTGGACATTTTGAGTCTAATCTCAAAAGTATTAATTATACTATATAATTTAAGAAATATGTTATGTATGAGTGTGGGCCACAAAACACTTTTACGTGCACCACATTTGGCCTGCGGGACTGCAGTTGGACCAAGCTGATATATATATTTATATATCAATTAAAAAAAAAATATATATATATATATGTTTTTTTTTTTATCGTTTGTTTGTTTTTTGGAAAGGGGAGGTCGCACACACATAAATTCACACAATTTTGGTTTTTCTTCTTCTGAAAAGGACGTTGGTTGCGTTGTGTCCGTTTACAGCGAAGCGGTGATATTTGCGCCTTTCGGCCGACACATCCAACTTCAGCACGGCATTTTTGGGACAGGGTTAGCCTTCCCTCTTCGATCCCTACTCACTCAGCCAGACTGCAGTGATGCAGCCTGTTTCCAGGACCACCACTTGGAGGTGGAGTAGTGTCTTGGTCAGCTCTGGTTCGCTGACCCTGACGCAAGCAGTCTAGCTATGGGCCGCTGACTGCATTCCTCACTGTTGACGCGTCTTAGGTCCCAATTTTGGTTTTGATTTACTCTATGTGGACTTAGTGGAGGGGGGAAGAAGATAATATATTTAGATATTGGAAATCAGCTTTTATTGTTTTTTGGTTTGGATTGGGTTTTGCCTTCTTGTGGCAAGACGCGTTGCTGTCAACCTAATTGGTTATATCAGAGCGCAATTTGCCAGTCAAAAATAAGTGAACTCTGTTAACTGAAGCCCCAGTCAGCGTTGATAGATACCAAGTCCTGAAAAGGACTAACATTATCCACCTGCTAGCATAAAGCCCTAAAAAGGACTCACCAGCTACTCCAATGCTGTCCGTACTTCCTCAGTTTTCAGCGAAGCACCGGTTGTATGTGAACTCTCGTACAATCCAAAAAAGATTGCTAGTCTGTCCAGCGTCGACAGAAATTAAGTCCTGAAAAGGACTAACATTATCCATCTGCTAGCCTGAAGCCCTGAAAAGGACTTGTCCTAAAAAGGACTCGCCAGCTACACCAACGATGGAATCAGAAAATAATTATCGGTTAGCTTTTATTGTCTTGAATTTATTACACTATATATCCTTATTATAACCCATCAAAGGCTGATGTTAAAAAAAAAAAAGAGATATAGCAGAAGAGATATTTCTGGCAAATACTTACTGATACTCTAAAGCAGGGGTCGGCAACCCAAGAGCTGTTGTGATCTACTTTAGAAACCCTTAGCTCCCTAAAGATCTACCTTGATTAAATGGTGTCTATTTTCAAGTTTTATTTTCTTGTTTTTTAATTTAATGATGAAAAGTATCCCATTCAGCCTCTGGTGGGAAATAATTAGGATATATATTGCTTTTAATTCCAAATAATATGAATAATTGCTGATACGGGAAAGGGACATCATATCTAATTTTAAAGTTTTAGAGTATTTATAATTTCCAATAAGTGCATCGTATATGTAATTTTAAGCGGGGAAGAAGGGAGTTAAGCGATTGTCTGATGGGTGCTCATGGGGATGATGGCAGATAATTTGTGGCATGCTTATTCATCCCGGACACACCCGGGTTTTCTCACCCATTTTCACTTTGTTAACAACAGGGCAGTTATGAGAGATTTTACAATTTTTTTCTTCTTTTTGTTTTTTTGTTGTATTTGTTATTTTACTTTTTGTTTTTTTCTTTTTTTTTTTTTTTTGGAAAGGTGAGGGCACACACACATATACATTCACACAATTTTACAGTTTTTATTTACTGTATTTGGACTGAGTGGAGGGGGGAGAAGATAATATATTTCTTCTCTTCTTTTATCCTTAGCCGCCGACCGTCAAAGCAGTCAGTGGCCATTACACCTGGTGGCGTCTTGTAGGGCAGCAACAAAGTCATTCCACTTTGCTCGGTCGGTGGCCATCCTTTGTACAGTGCCCCAACTCTGGTTCATTCTTTGCATCTCAGCCTCCACAGTCCTCTGCCAAGTTGTTTTCAGCTGGCCTCTCTTTCGTTTTCCTTCCGGGGTCCATAGCATAGCTGTTCTTGTGATGGCATCGGGGTCTCTTCTGAGGACATGGCCAACACAATTCCACCGTCTGCCAGTTATAATGGTGTGCATGTCCTCTTGCTTGCTCCGAGTAAGCAGTTCTTGGTTGGTGATGGTATTCGGCCAAAAGATTCTGAAAATTTTTCTTAGGCAGGTTGTGTGGAAAGAGGGCAATTTCGACATTTCCTTTATGTTACTCTCCAGCATTCCGCACCATAGAGAAGCACAGAAAGTACACAGCTCTCTGCCATTACCGGTGTCAATACCTTGTCAAGGTTTGGCGGCTTGCGTACCCTGATTACCCCCAGAGCTATGCCAGCTGGAGTTTTACTCCTGGAAGGTCCTACCAAGCTGGACAGGTTTGCGTGGACAGGGGTCAGACTAAAGCAGACACCCTGGTCCTCCAGGTTGGGGGTTATAGCATAGGGCTGACACCCCTGTCTATATAAAAATAAACGAAGTTACAGAAACGACAACAATACTATATTTAGATATCGGAAATCAGATTTTATTATTTTGAATTTACTACATTATATATCTAAATTATAACCCATCAAAGGTTGAATGGGATACTTCTTTTTTAAAAAAAAGGGAGGTAAGAAATACTAAACTAAAAGCTGCGACGTATAGTTCAGTTTTATAATTTTGATTTTCCCTATTTTCAATGATTGCACAGGAGATGCAATGCCGCTTCCACGTATAGTAAATTATTCATATTATTTAGAATTGAAAGCAATATATATCCTAATTATAACCCATCAGAGGTTGAACGGGATATTCCTCACCATCAAATTAAAAAAATATAGTTCAGTTAAAAAATGAAATTCATCTAACATACATTTTAAATATGAAGCTTAATGTTAAATTAGTAACTCATCACACCATGTCTTATGCAGCAGTCTTAAAGTGATGATTGCCTTCGACTAAGCACATACATTTCACATTTACTTCAGTTTAAAAAAAAAATAGTGAATTTTTAATTGATAATGAAACTAATACGTTTTTGTGTTTTTCATTTGCACTCAGTATTGCACACTTTTCAAAGAAAAGATCAGCTTTCCCATCGCATGCAGTTCATGAATAAATGTTAGTTGTTGTTGTTTAACTAGGGCTGCTGAGCTTCTTGCTCTTTTGCCGCCAGTACCAAGTTGAAGACTCCTTGGTATTATCTACACTGTATATCTAGGCTGTTTCTGTGGCTTTAATGCCATTCCGAAACTTGCTGAGTTGAAGTCATGAGCTCTAGTTTCTGCAGCTTGGCTTGCATTTAAAGGATCATCACATCTGGTTCCAAGCTAGGAGTAAGAAGTGTGTGGCATACTGTGCATTCTCCGCCGCCATCCAAGGGGGTTCTCCAACTATGCAGAGCTAAAATACTGTACTCTGGTTCTGGGCTCTACCAAGGAATTGTCACGTCACGTCTATGGATAGTTATGACGCAGTATGGTATTATGCTAAGGCATAACAACGGTTGTTCTTGACCCTTTTATGATTAGAATCCGTCCAAGCAAGACGTGATCCATATTACTCCCAAGATGATTATTGTGCAGATTTCTCCTCAACTATTGGCCAAGGGTCGTAATGTTTATTAACTGATGCAGTATTGAAGCATCGCAACTGATGATTATTCTTCCTTGGAAGAAGGAGCACAGGGAGTAAATTATAAAGAATTAATATATTTCATAAGAACTCTAGTTTTCATTACCGGGTGTTCTGCCAGACGGCACCGCATGTATATAGGTTAGACCTTTTGACGATACGTAAATTATTCTAGGAGACTGCACTGATTGATAATTTGATTGCCTGAATGTCTTTGATCGTTCTTCATAATTAAACCTGTATAATTGTGGACTCTAACTTGAACAGCGTTATTCAATCTATCGAGATGAATTCTAACATGAGATGACTCACATTCGCAAATTACATCCATCAGCATGATTGCTCAAATCAAAAATATATATCTATGACAAGCAAACAGTACAAATAGAAATTATCCTTTCAACAGGTCCATAGTGAGATCTTTCTCTTGCAGGCAACAGAGTTATGTCTGGGGCCTCAGTTACGTCTGGAGCTAAATGGGCATTACTGGGTTCTCAACAAGTTTCACCACAGGGGGAATCCCTGGAAGTGTGTGGATGATTTAAAGTCAGTGAGGATGTAATTAGCCTCATAGACAAAGGTTCACTTCTACATATGTATATTGTAGCATTGTACATAGCTGGTGGTCATATAAAGATGACTCCAGATATGCCTCCATACATAATAAATGTTAGTAGCTGCATTGTTAGTTTTCACAGGGAGCGTGGCAAAAGTAACTTTGATCCTGTGAAAACCGCAATTTTAAATGTCAGCGGAAGAAGACTAGTCTGAAATTTCACTAGTTTAAAGTATTTCTTTTTTCCCCGCAGTCACATGAAAATCTACCAAATCATCACCTGGGATCTACAGGTAGATTGGGATCGACTGGTTGTTCTTCTTCTTCTGCGTTCAGTTTGTAGTCATGCTAAATCTGCAGGCCTGTCGCCAGGACGAAGTCCACAGTCTTTACCAGGTCGGCGTGGCAGCCCCATAGCTTCTGCTGGAGCTCAGCACCCCTTGGCCAGGTCGCACATCGCAGTTCATCATGGGTTGGACAGTTCTGGAGAATGTGTTCTGGGGTCTGGATTCCTGTTCCGCATGGGCATTCATTCGTGTGGGATATCTTGAGGCGGTAGAGATGTCCTAGCAATCTGCAGTGGCCGGTTCTCAGGCGGAACATTGTGGTCTGTTGGTATCTGTTTAGATGGTGTATTGGGTCATCTCTGCTGTATATATCTCCTTCCTCCTTCCACTGGTTTTTGTACTTGTTGTGGATTATGGTTTTTGCTTCCTGATACGGCAATGGATGGATGTACTGTTCCATTTTACTGCCACTTCTTGATAGAGCATCTGCTTTCTCATTACCAGCAATTCCACAATGGGAGGGTAACCACTGAAGGGCAATGGTTGATGACCTTTGGATGATGTTAAGCTCTGATCTGATCTCATTCATCATGTTATCATTTCTGGTGTTTTGTATTGATTCCAGTAATGATCTGCAGTCGGTGAAGATTACTATCTTTGCTGGTGGTTGTTGTTCGGGTCTGGTGAAGATTTTCAGGGCTTGCAGTAGTGCCATAGCTTCTGCCCTGAAATTGGAGGAGATCTTTCCAGTTGGGAAGGCCTTTCGGATGATCTTTCCATTTAAGAATCTTATAAAAATGCCCCCACCACCATTCTTTACTGCCCCCTCAGCGGATCCATCTGTGTATGCGTGTGTCCACTCCTTCGGGTTGTACTTTTCTTCAATCATTTCTTGGGCCAAAGTTTTTAGTTGTTGAGGGGTCTGGTGGCCTTTCTTTTTTATTTCAGGGACTTCTGTGAAGATAGATATATTTCCATGGCAGTTGTCTGGCTCCTCATCATCAATTAACATTTCAATCTCATCAGGTTGTTTTGGGAGGAGGTCTTCATGGCACCGATGCAGATGTTTGGAGATGTTTATGAAGCTGGTTCTTTTCAGCCTGTTCTTTGTCAAACTATGAAGTTTGGCATGCATTGGATGACTTGGCATTCGTAGAAGCTTCTCACTGTGAATGAATACCTTTTCCTCACGTCTGTCATTCAGAGAGCGGATGTTGGTGTATCTCTCCATTGTCTGGATTGGAGAAGTCTTCATCCCTCCAGTGATTAATCTAAGGCCTGAATTTTGTACTTTCCCTAGACGTTCTGTGTTTGTTTTAGATGCTGTGGCCCAGGCTGACATGCCATATTCAAGTACAGGCCTGACTGTGCCTGTGTAGACTTTTTTTAGTATGTTGGTATTTGCCCCCCAACTTGTGCCAGCCAGTTTCTTCATAATAGAGAGTTTTCTTATTGCTCTCTGTTTTACTGCATTTATGTGCGGCTTCCAGGTGAGTCTCTTATCCAACTTGACTCCCAGGTATGTTGGATTATCTTCGATTGGAAGCTCACTTCCATTTAGTTGCAGTTTGATCGTTTCTTGGCGATTTGACAGAGAGAAGCAGGTTGCTACTGTCTTGGAGAGGTTTATCTGTACTCCCCACTCTGATGCCCATTTACCGATGGTATTTAGCGCTGCTTGCATCCTGAACTTTGCAGTAGGCAAATGTTCAGCAGCACACCAGGCAGCAAAATCGTCAGCATGAAGAGCCCTGGAGATATGCCCGGACAGTTTCTCTGCAATATCATTTATATATATGATAAAAAGTGTGGGGGAGATAACTCCTCCTTGTGGCACACCTTGTTGAAGAGTGACACGATGGCTCAGTTTCCCATCAAGTTTTACTCTTGCTGTGCGGTATCGGAGAAAGTCCCGTATCCAGCTGAACATTCTCCCTTCAATTTTGTTGTTGAGCATCTTAAGGAGGAGTCCTTCTTTCCATACCTTATCAAAGGCTTTTGTCAAGTCTACAAAAACAGCCAGAACTTTCTTTTTCTCCTGAAAGGCATTTTCTATTTCCTGTGCTAGATATACCAGCTGGTCTTCGGTGCTGCGGTTTTTCCTGAATGCTGACTGTGTGTTATCAAGCAGATGGTTTTTTTCCAGATGTTTCATTAATCTTGAGTTCACCATTCTTTCCATTACCTTACCCAGACAGCTCAGAAGGCTAACTGGTCGGTAGCTGGACTTGCTTGTTTTCTCCTTTTGTTTCTTTCTGATGGGAACAATGATTGCTTCTTGCCATTGATCTGGGAATTTTCAAGTACTCCATGATTGATTGAAGATTAGGAGGAGCTTGTGCTTGGCTACAGGTCCAAGGTTCTTGATCATATCATTTGTGATACCATCTTTTCCTGGAGCTTTCATGTTCTTTAGTTTTGTTATGGCAGCATTTAGTTCTCTCAAAGTAAGGGATGACTTCATGCAGGTATCTGGGTTTTGGTGCTTCAGTTTTTCTTTTACTTCCTTACGTACTTCTTGGATACGTGCATGTGGAAGTGATGTGGTGCTTTCTTCCTTGTAGAAATCTGCCAGGATGTTTGCTGCCATCTTTCCTGTGTGGTATTTTCCGTTTTCCTTGATGACAGTCTTACAGTAGCTGGTTGTTGTTTCTTCATTTAGTACTCTTGTCAGATTCCACAGCTTGCTTGAGTCTTTTTCCATGTTGAGACTGCTGGTCTTCTGGTGCCAGCTCCTTTGGATTTCAGCTTTCTTTTGTTCATTAAAAGCTTGTTTTATGCTGTTGTGTCTCTGGGTGTTCTCTAATGTGGGACTTTGCTCCATAGTTTCCCGTGCTTTATTTAAGTCACTTTGGAGTTTTCCCAGATTGTCACTCCAGTATGGTTTGTAGTCTCGTCGTTTACCTCGTGGAATTGACTTCTTTGCTGCTTGGATGATTGCCTCACTGATGATGGAAATGTTTTTTGTTGATATTATTTTTGAGTGGGTAATGTTTTGACAGAGGTTATCGACTTGTTCTTTAAAAAATCCCCAGTTTGCTTTTTTGAAATTCCAGCTAGGAGACATATTAATTTGTCCTGCACTTCTTACCTCAGATATCTGTAATGTGACTGGTACATGGTCACTTCCCCCCAGTTGGTTATTTACTGTTCTAGTGGTGAGTCGATGTATGTCATCTGTAGCCATAGCAAGATCTGGTGTGCTCGTTGTTTTCCATACTCTGGAATAGAAGGTGGGCTTATCCTCTGGTTGGTTTATTAGAATTAGTTTATTCTCTACCATCCAATCTTCCACCTCTTCTCCTCTCAGATCTGTTGCTTCATAGCCCCAGCTGGGTGAGTGGCTATTGAAGTCGCCCATAATGAGGTGTCTTGATGCTGCAAGCTTCACTTTGTGTAGCTCCAGAGTTGTGGTTGGAGGGCTGTAGCAGTTTGTGATCATTAAGTCTCCACTGGGCAGCAGTAGTTGGACTGTTATGTATTCAAATTCGTCCTCACCAGATCTGTGTATCTCTACTGCTGGGATTGAGGTTTTAATCAGCGTGAGGATTCCTCCCTTAGTTCTTTTTGCCCTGTCTTGGCGGAAGGATTCGTATCCACGTATGAAGAATCGTTGGGTATCTTTTAGGTGAGTTTCTTGGATGCAGATTATATCAATGTTATTTTCCCTGAGGAATTCTTGTAACTCCGGTTTCTTGTTCCTCACTCCTTCTGCATTCCATTGAGCCACTGTAAGATAGTGGGTTGGTTGGTCAGTTGCTCTACTTTGCCTTCCCCCGACCATTTGGTTGGCAAAGGCACCGGTTGCTTGGGTGGGCCCTTTCGAGGCTAGGGGCCCGGCTCCTCTCCTCCCCGGTTGTAGCTGATAGGAGCGACGCCATGACGTAAGTCGAGATTGTCGCATGACTCCATACTGCAAATGCGTGTGTGTCCTAATTTTTCCCGGTGTCTGCGCTGTAGCTAACACACTCCGTCTTCAGCAGGCCGGGTTGTGTTTGTTGTTCAGGGTTGTCTCCCATAGCCTTTCCATCTCCCGGTGGTAGCTGCAAGGCAGCAGGTTGGTTTGTTTACCGGGGTTTACCTTCCCCGTGGCTAGAGCTTATAGCGGCTCTTACTCGCTTGATGCACCCGTCATAGGACATATGGGGGATTTCAGTGGGGGTATCAGTGCCACCTGTTACCCCTCCCCGTCCTGCTGGGAGGACATCGCCGTTTGGTCCGCGACTGCTTATTCGTCCAGCAATACTGACTTAATTCGCAGCTGACACACCATATCTGGAGGTCGTTCCACTATCCGCCACCCGTGGACGCGCCTGGTTGGGGTCGGTCGCCCCTTTGCCAGGGACTGGTTGTTGACCACTGCTCTAAAGAACATTTTGTTCTAATAGCTTGGGTACCTTCACAGACAGAAATGAAAAGGCAGATAAAGAAGCTAAGAAAAGTAGATCTAATAAACACCAAATAAATGTAGGGATGAGCAAAACAGTGATCAAAAACTTACTTAAAAGAATAATAACTGGCGAATGGACAATGGTGTGAGATGGAAGCCTGAAGGGCAGACATGCATATAAATTGCTCAGGGCTCCAACAAGAACATGTCAGGTATCTAGAGAACCAAATATTCCTAGCAGTAAAAAACTTTTCAGACTGTAACTGGGAATGGGCTATTTTAGAATAGGAGAACCTTAAGGTGCAGAGTATCTAGTGCAGGATTTGGTAGATCTTCAGGCGACTGCTGAATGGTGGTGGAGGGAGGGAAAATAGAAGAAAGACTTTTAAACTAGGGAAATTTCAGATTAGACCTAACCCACCGGCATTTCAGATCACTGCGTTCCCTGGGATCAAAGGTACTTTTTTCCGCATTCCGTATGACAACTCTCGAGTTACCTACTGAAATATATTCATGAGATAGGAGCGTGACCTTTTATTTGCAAGGTTTATCATCCCACTCACACCCCCACACAGCTTAAAATTACACACATATATCTATATGTATGTATGTAAGTGTTAGATCTTTGAAGTGTTCAGTGTTATTAAGGTAGATCCTAGAAAATCCTGGGCTGCTGACCTGTGGTCTAGAAGAAAATAATATACAGCATTTCCCACTAAAATATAGGAAGTATGAACAACAGAGAAAACCAATATTAGATTATTTACGGGCATGTGATTCATCCGTAACTATAGAACAGGTGTTGAGAGTAGACAGACCTAGAGAATTGCACAATATAATAAAATAGTGTATAACACGAACAAAAATTAATATATAAGGATCAGTGATAGTGTCTGCCATCACCGGTGTCTATACCTTGTCGAGGTATGACGGCTTGCGTACCCTCATTACCCCCAGAGCTATGCCAGCTGGAGTTTTACTCCTGGAAGGTTCTACCAAGCTGGACAGGTTTGCGCGGACAGGGGTCAGACACCCTTGTCCTCCAGGTTGGGGGTTTTAGTATAGGGCTGACACCCCTGTCTATGTAAAAAGAAATGAAGTTACGGAAACGACAACAAATGAACAAACTTTGCTGCGGGACGGACATCCAGAGTCTGAGGCTTGTAAGACTGTCAGTGGTGAAAGCCTAACTTTACCCCTTATTACTGCATGTCTGAATTCTTTTTTTGAGGTCATATCGAACACACAGCCCACTATTCTTCGATTCAGCCAGGTTAGTTTTAGGCTTAGGACTCCTAAACTTAACCCTTATCCTTATTAATGAATCTCTGAATTTTTATATTTTTTTTAAAGGCTGTATCAAAGAACACGTCACTTTATGTACATCAATTCCATAGATAATTTCTGTAAGAGGTACAATTTTGCAGTGTTGTTGTATGCTTCACAGAAGGATGTTTATAAAGCAGCTCATTGAATATCATATGCAATAACTCGTTCATTAAACCAACCTGGCCGTTTTCATTTCAGTGAATTTTTTGACTGAGAAACAAATGTGGTAAAATTTATTCTTGTCATGTCAAGAGTTAAAGCAAAACATGTTCAATACAGATCATTAACCCAGAATCTGAACATCCGAAAACCAAAAATATCCTGAAAATCGAAAGTTTTTTCGGCCGACTTTTGGGCGATTTTCAAACCGATTTTGGGTGACTTGGTCTACTTTTTGGGTGACGGGCTACTTTAAGTAACTTGGGCTATGTTGGGCAGATTTTTGGGCTACTTTGGATGATTTTTTGGCTACTTTGATCGAAATCCTAAAACCCCAAAAATCCGAAAACCGAAACATGACCGTCTCCGTGCATTGCCGATTCTGGGTTACCAACCTGTACTATTTTCAATCGTCTTTGTAGCATAAAAATTGAAACGACACTGATTTTTATGCCAGCAACAGACAGTAAGGTATGTTCACTGTGAGTTTTGAATTAAAGTGTGTTTAGAAACCAGTGTAAGTGAATATTAAAACTTTAATGAACTATTTAATTTTGATAAGTTGGTCATAGAAATATAACATTTTTTAATAGAATATTTATAAAATATAAATCTTAAACAGTGAAACCCTGATATTATTTTTATTGTAGACAAATGTTATTGAAGAGAACCAATTTTCATTTCAGAACTTAACATAGTTAACCTGTCATCATAAAAACAAAGGATTCGATATGCTTCAAAAGAAACCAAATCCTTCTTTTAGTTCAAGACAGGCATACCAGACACAAGAAGAAGAATGTATAAATTCTTGAGAAAAATCATATTTTCAAGTTTGTGTGGTAGCCCCTGAACTTTGCAGAGTTAACTCAGCTTTATTAAAAATCATCTGCATATTTTTCTGACAAGCGTTCTGAACTACTGGAATCACAACATTCATCTTTTGAACCGTTGTTGTTTGCTGAGCTAGTCCCTCTTTTGCCAGTGCCAGGTTGAAGAATTAGCATGTGTCCTATTATTGCTGAGTGGTGCTGTATTGAGTGTTTGTGATTGTTGAGGAGCCCAACAGTAGCTTTCTTCTTTCTGAGGAGAGTGCTGGGCAAGTGAGCAACACATGCTTAACTGTCTCATAGGGATGGGTACAGTTGTGACAGTCAGGCTTATGTGAGGGTGAGCTGTTCAAATGCACTTATTGTCATCTAACAAACATCTGTCTTCACTATCACGTTTCTGTTTTGGTAGGCTTGAATTACAACATGGAACGCATAGTAAAACTACTGCTTATGGTCAATGATGACTTAAAAGCTTTTGTGATAACCCCTAACTTCCGGCCTTCTTTAAGTGCCTTGCCAACTGACTTAGGGACCATGCCATCATAAAGGTTACTGATGCTGTTTATCGGTCCTGTTGTTGACTTTTTTTCCTTGCCTTAATGTTAATCTTCCATTATCTATTTTGTTTTCTTTCTTCTCCTCTATTTCCGTTTTCTTCAATTTTGTCCACTGTTGCAATACATTCAAATGTTTATATGGTCATAACATGTCTGGAAACAATCTGCTTCCTTCTGATGTGTGTTACAATCTTCATTTATGTCTTGCCCTCTTTCAGAACATCTTCTGTTCTCTTTTTAGCTGTTTGTGAAATTCTTAGCATTCTTTTATAAAACTCATCTATGTTGTCTCAGTGGAATATCCTTGTTTATTTACTTATTGTCCATGACTCTGATCTGTATGATAGAATCAGCTCAATATTCTTCTTCTTTTTCTTCTTCTTATTCATTCACCTTCAGACATCTACGAGCGTACATTAATGACTTTAATAAAGGTAATAGTCAGCTCAAGGTTCCTGACATTTCCAAACAGTTTTCATGGAGAGAAGTGGGATGTTGCCATATGCCACTCTGTTCACTGTTGTGTGTTGGGCAGGACTGGAATAGATGTTCTGCTGTTATGGGGCTGGTGCCACAGGAACAGAGAACTGTTGGACCAGTCCTGTACTTGTGATATAGATTGTACCTCAGCCTATTGTGACCAGTGCTTAAGTGGAAAATGATGACCTGGTCTCGCTTAGATAGCTGGTGATAGGCATCATCTTTTATGTGACCTGGGTGTTCTCTGTCGCATTTGACCTTGAATATCTCCATATAACACTAAATAACTGTCTTCCTTACTTCAGTTGACAAAGATTTGTCGCACAGAATATTTTTTTCATTTTCTGCAGCGCTGTTTTTGCTTTGACTATTCTATTTATTTCTGAGATGCATCTTTAATCTGATGTTATTTGTGCACCCACGTTTTTAAATGCAAGTACTGGTTTCAAGAGTGTCTCATTTATTCTGATTGCTAAAGTCTGGAGCATTCACTTTCTTTAAGATAACACATTACTTATGTCTTCATAGTATTTAGACAAAGGCCTTCATTTATGCTTTCTGGTATTGTCATATTAATCACTATTTGTAGTTCTTTTTCATTTTCACACATTGTTTACATTGTGTCCACCAACTGATATTCCTGCAAACCTTAGCTACAGATAAGGGCTACAGATAAGAGCTACAGATATGGGCTAGAGATAAGTGATGTCAACTCAAACTTAATGTCACCAGGACACTCGCCACCACCCCTTGCTTGTTCCCAAGAGTCTCTGGGGTGATAAAGAAAGAACAAGACCACTGCTTCTTCTGGCATGTTGTGGGAAGCAATTAAAATAAGGTTGTGTATGGGTGGGGCTGGTAACCTCATCATATCAAACAGCTACATTCAAAACCCAACACTGCAACAAGAGCACATGATTGCTTTGGTGCAGGCTTCCCACAAGAGGGGTGGTTCTATGCTCCATAAGGAGCAAAAAGGGTGATGATAATGATGTCACATACCACAAGATTGTGGTTTTTTTTTACCATCAAGACTGATGAAAACAACTGGGTGTTTTTATAGGGGATCAGAATCTATAATATAAGAACAACACAATATACACAGAGGCATCCAATTAAAATATATAAACAGATTGAATAAATAAGGACTGGTGGTCAAGTTCTGAAAGTGAAGTATTGAATGAATGAGGATTAGTGTTTAAATTCTGAAAGCGAAGTTTTGTTTGCTTGCTCGTGAGTATACTCATTCAGATTTTCAGGGCTTTTTGCTTTGGCAAGCTGAGTTAACTCTGGCAGATTTGTTAATTGATTAGTATTGAAGATAATGTGTAAAAATGACATACCCAAGATAATGATCTGATTAAATTATCCTGAACTATTGTAGTAATTAAATGAATAAACTTATGTCACGAACTCAGGGTAATCTGCCAATGCACTTTAATCATATATTTTGATGCTTAATGTATAATTATGATTTATCATTGCTCCGTGTGCTAGCATTAATTATTGAAAGTAAAAAGTATTCTTCACTTTCACATCTTGATGTGCCATATTTTATACCTAATTTTGATACAATAAAGATCTCTGAGTATAAATCTGTGCATGTAAAGAGATTTTACAATGTTTTTTTTATTATGTTTTTCTGTTTTTTTCTTTCCTCTGCAGGTACCTCTAATACTGCACTCATAATAGATATTTTGTCTGTTATCTTGTCTCTGGAATTCAAGCTTAGGAGAAATTTGACATTACTTGAACTTTTGTTTTAAAGCCACAAGTAGAAAAGTAATAAAATAAACCAAGACTTAGACATTAAGACAATTTTATAATTGTGTAGATTAGTCATTTTGTATTTGTAAATCTCAGATATGGTACTCGCAGTGATTAAGACACTTTCAGGGACTTCACAAAGTTTTAATATCCTTATTCGTGTGTCTAGTATCATCAGGAAAAACTGTGACACAGGAAAAGGATATATGCTTCAAGAGTGTTGGACTTCATCTAGTTGTGCCAGCAACATTTTCTCACATGCAGTAAGCATAAAGAGTTGCCACAAGTTTATGGCAAATGATGTTGGTAGTCTGCATATAAAGGGTGCAATCAAACATTCCTGTAAGGCACAGATAGGTGATGCTAACTTGAATAATTTTATTTCACCAGTACACTTGCCACAAGAATATGTTTTTTTATCTCAGCCGATGAAAACAAATAGATGTTATAACAAGGGATCAGAAAGAAAAAAGTATTTTAATACAAGAACAGCATTTATACCCCACTTTCAAGACAAGAGCTGTTTGTCTTTAAAAAAATATTACACCTTCTTGAATGAAAACCTGGCAATTTCAAGCCCTTTAAAGCAACAGCAGACTGGATTCTCAAGGACAGGCTCTGTGCTGTGTATGCAGAAAGCCAAGGACTTTAAGAGATGGATCTCTCCATTATATGGTCCATTATTGTCATGCATGTCATGTGGCACATTTTGTTATGGACAGCCAAGTTTGTGCTCTCAACAACGACATTATTCTATCAAGAGAAAGAATTATAAGTTTCCAGAGCTGAAACCAGAGGATTTGGAGGAGTCATTTGTAAGGGGTAGTGGACCTGGGGGCCAATCTGTCAACCAGACGGCTAACTGTGTGGTACTTAAACATAAACCTTCAGGAATAGTCGTTAAGGTAAGTGCCAAACTAAACTAAGGAATAGTGTTGTACTGTGTATGTCTTTTGGCTTGTTGTATGTTGGCAAAAATAAATGCTACTTTTCTGTTTCATAAGTAACTGATTTTTTTTTCAAAAGATAATCACTTTTTAAACTAGAGTTAAGGGTTTATATTTGTAGCCGCAGATTTTATTGGCAGTATTCATAGGAGATTATTTTATTAGTATAAGACTGTTTCTAATGTGTGTAAGGAGGTATAGTAAAAGCTCGTGGCATCAGATTTTGTTTACTAATATTCATAAGGAATTATATTCATTCAATAATTAATTACCATTTAACTCTCATTGGAACAAAACCCTTTAACAGACTTATAGATGGATGGGTGTGAAAAAAAATCGAAAAAAGGTAATTCATCTTACGAGGACAAAAGACAAAGAAAATAGCCAATGTTACGACCACAAGGCCTTCGTCAGGGAAAGGAAAGAAAGTGAAGGCTAGATAGGACATATAAGAACCTAAATAAATATAAAAAAATATAAAAATTAAACCTAGGTACTTCCCTGAAGGAAACTTCCCGCAAACCGATTGGCGTGCCCGGAACCTTTTCCTACCCTGAAGATTCCATAACAAGGACTGCCTTGTAATGCTATCAGCTGGTTTATGAGATTCGTCTTCCTAGTCACCTTTCTGTGTTGCTCATGTTTTCTGTTTTTGTAGCATGACGACGTACAAGAAAAGACAAATAGATTAACAGTAGACACAGCTAAAAACAACACTGAGCATCATTGTATGTAAGACAAAGGAAATGAGTATAAATAATAGGCAATCAGATCTGACAAAGTTCAGTAATAAAATAGTTGAAATGCATAGACCTGACAAAGATCAGTAATAAAACAGTTAAAATGCATAGACCTGACAAAGATCAGTAATAAAACAGTTGAAATGCATAGACCTGACAAAGTTCAGTAATAAAATAGTTGAAATGCATAGACCTGACAAAGATCAGTAATAAAATAGTTGAAATGCATAGACCTGACAAAGATCAGTAATAAAACAGTTAAAATGCATAGACCTGACAAAGATCAGTAATAAAACAGTTAAAATGCATAGACCTGACAAAGATCAGTAATAAAACAGTTAAAATGCATAGACCTGACAAAGATCAGTAATAAAACAGTTAAAATGCATAGACCTGACAAAGATCAGTAACAAAACAATAGAAGTGCACAGCTTTACTTACTTGAGGAAAAAACAAAAAAGGAACAAACCAGGATGTCAGATGCTAGGACAAATTAAGCCTCTTGTGCCTTTGGCTGTTTGAAATCACCATGGAACTCTGCAGCTCTTTCCCAAGAAAACAACTTTAGGCAGTTCAACACAAATGTGACATCTGTTGCACTCTTGTCCTAAAAAAAACATGGCATGTCACCAACAGTATCATGTCCAAGCTCCAGACATTCAGTGTAGATGCCTCTGATGCATCCTCATTATCAGACAGCCAGATGTAATGACAATTACAGACCTGTGAGATAGAACCAGACAGCAACTAGTAGGGATGGTGGTTAAGGAGAGATAATGGAAATGGGTGGGACACATCCTCAGCAAAAAAACACGTGTAACCAAACATGCCATTGACTGGCACCCACAGTGGAAGAGAATAGTGGGGACATCAAGGAAAACAAGGAAAAGAACTGTAGAAGAGGAAGTAAAATAGCGAGGATCTTGTGGGCAGAGCTGAACAGTATAGCTGGAAATAGACGTTGGTGCCCGACTAAGAAAGAATTGGACATCTGCCAACCTTATCACATAAGACACATTGCTACAGAAAACATTGCTGCAAGAGATATGAACACTTTGATGGAAGTTTCCTGCTAGGAGACCAGCTGTGGGGGTAGCTCCATGCTCCATTGGGAACGAATAGGGAAATAAATAAAAAAGTACAGCCCTATGTTACTAATGAACGACAAAGAATAGATGATGATGATGCTGTAACTAACGTGTCTTAATGGATTATGTTAGAACTAAGAGAATTCTGTTGCAAGTATTTAGACAGTCATATATAATGTCTGGTGTTGTGTTCAGACATGACACTATTATTGCGTCACATTATTAGAGGTAAAGGAGTCCCATAGCAGATATTGTTGTAGGGATGTGAAGTGTTAGAGGTTTCACCATACTAGGTTTCAGCTTTATGATGTCAGGTGGCCTGTTTCCTTCCTTGCTAACTTTGCCTTCTATAACTCAATAGCAAAGCCAGATACTTATTTACTGTTGGGTAGAAATATTTGGACATGCGCCCTAATATAACTGACTAGGTTGAACGAGACGCATGTCACCAAAATGAGGCAAATTTTATTATTTTTTTTAAAGTGGCACTTCCAGGTTTTTTACCTGGAACCCAGTAACTTTGTTGTGAGAGGCAAGCACTTTAATCACTCTGCCCATCCAAGCTCTTTACATTATTAGGACAACAAAATTTATTTAAGAAATACATTAATTATTGTGGATATGCACCCTCATTACTTGTTGTTCATTATAATGGACAGTTTGTTTTCATGACATACATTAATTCATTAATTTTGTTTGGGCAAACTTTGCCTGCAAATTTTGTTGTTGCATTCTGTTATACTTTCTCCTCATTTTCAGTGCCATGAGTCACGATCTCTTATTCAGAACAGGAAGAGAGCAAGAGAAAAACTGGAAGAAAAGCTTGATCAACGTTTAAATAGTGATGAGAGCTACTTAAGCCAGCTGAAAGCAGAAGCCAGAGATGAGAAACATGAGACAAAACGTCGGAGCAAATTACGACTGGAACTCAAGAAGGCATTTAAAGACAGAGAGAATTTAGAATAATCTATGATTACACAAAAAAAACAATGCATTTTTAAAATAGACCTGAACACCTAGTTTGTTAGAATATAGAGGTTGAAAATAAAAAGATGTACTCAGATTTTATTGTGATTCTTCACTTTTCTTGTTTTGCATCATTAAGATCATGAAGCCATCACAGCAGTTGGCCCATTTCTTGCATGAAGCCTGCACCAAAGCTCTTATGTTCTCTTGGCCCATTTCTTGCATGAAGCCATCACAGCCGTTGGCCCATTTCTTGCATGAAACCATCACAGCAGTTGGCCCATTTCTTGCATGAAGCCTGCACCAGAGCTCTTATGTTCTCTTGGCCCATTTCTTGCATGAAGCCATCACAGCAGTTGGCCCATTTCTTGCATGAAGCCTGCACCAAAGCTCTTATGTTCTCTTGGCCCATTTCTTGCATGAAGCCATCACAGCAGTTGGCCCATTTCTTGCATGAAGCCATCACAGCAGTTGGCCCATTTCTTGCAAGAAGCCATCACAGCAGTTGGCCTATTTCTTGCATGAAGCCTGCACCAAAGCTCTTATGTTCTTTTGGCCCATTTCTTGCATGAAGCCATCACAGCAGTTGGCCCATTTCTTGCATGAAGCCATCACAGCAGTTGGCCCATTTCTTGCATGAAGCCTGCACCAAAGCTCTTATGTTCTCTTGGCCCATTTCTTGCATGAAGCCATCACAGCAGTTGGCCCATTTCTTGCATGAAGCCATCACAGCAGTTGGCCCATTTCTTGCATGAAGCCTGCACCAGAGCTCTTATGTTCTCTTGGCCCATTTCTTGCATGAAGCCATCACAGCAGTTGGCCCATTTCTTGCATGAAGCCATCACAGCAGTTGGCCCATTTCTTGCATGAAGCCTGCACCAAAGCTCTTATGTTCTCTTGGCCCATTTCTTGCATGAAGCCATCACAGCAGTTGGCCCATTTCTTGCATGAAGCCATCACAGCAGTTGGCCCATTTCTTGCATGAAACCTGCACCAGAGCTCTTATGTTCTCTTGGCCCATTTCTTGCATGAAGCCATCACAGCCGTTGGCCCATTTCTTGCATGAAGCCATCACAGCAGTTGGCCCATTTCTTGCATGAAGCCTGCACCAGAGCTCTTATGTTCTCTTGGCCCATTTCTTGCATGAAGCCATCACAGCAGTTGGCCCATTTCTTGCATGAAGCCATCACAGCAGTTGGCCAATTTCTTGCATGCTCAAAGACCCCCAGGAACCATACAGGGTTTTACTAGAAATTTTATGCATGGAGGCATATCTGGAGTCATCCTTATATGACCACCAGCTATGCACAATGCTACAATATACGTACGTGGAAGTTAACCTATGTCTGTAAGGCTAATTACATCCTCATTGACTCTTGAAATCATCCACGCACTTCCAGGGATTCTTGTTGATAACCCAGCATTGCACACTAAGCTTGGAGAAGTCACTTGAGCCCCAGGCGTAATTATTTGACTTTGACTTGGTTGACTGCTTGCAGAAGGATCTCATTATGGACCCAGTGATAGGCAGGAGAAGCTGAGAAATGGCTCTGTGCAGGACGTGACAATTCCATGGGAGAGCCCAGTACAGTATTTTAGCTCTGCATAGTTGGAGAGCCCCCTTGGATAGCGGGGAATGCACATTATGCCACGCACGTTTTACTCCTAGCTTGGGACCAGATGTGATGATCCTTTAAATGCAAGCCAAGCTGGAGAAACTGGAGCTCATGACTTCAACTCTTTAAACACGTTTCATATTGGCGGTAAAGCCTAGATCTAAGGTGTAAATAATACTAAGGAGTCTTCAACTCGGTATTGGCTGCTAAAGAGCAAGAAGGTGAGCAGCTCTAGTTAAACAACAACATTTAGAAATTTCCTGAATGATGTATCTGTCTGTCTCCCTGCCTTCATCTTTCTCTGTGCCTATGTCACTTTACATTTTCATCTTCTGCTACTTCATAGCCTTGGGCTACACTACATGAATGCCTGTTTGTTACCGGTGCCTGATAGAGAAACAAAGAATTGTAACACTGTAATATACCAGGCATGATTTAAGAGATGACCAAGAAATTTAAACAGATTGAACAAGTCTTCCAAAGTAAGTCATTCAACACAGCCATCCAATGTGAAAGAATGTCCTCTATCAAGGAAGATAATGATTTGGTTGAGAAAAGACTGAATAGAGTTTGGACTGCTGAATTGCTTAGTCACCTACTTACTCATAGGACGATCTCTACATCGGGTACCTGGAATGTTTGAATGCTAAATTAGCAAGGAAGAACTGCACAGGTCACCCGTGTGTTACCGGGGCTCGAAAGGGGAGCAAAGAATAGTAACACTGTTCCCATCCATGCATGTCATAGAAAGCGACTAAGGAGGGTTGGGCATGGGGCTGGTTACCCCATCCTGTAAAAAATTTAAACCACAAAAAACTTCAACAAACATACACAAGTCAATTAAGGATAATAAAACACAGCTATCCAAGGCAGGGGAAGATCCTCTCACAGGGAGGCGTATGATGAAACACAGAGAAAGCCGAAAGGAGTCTGTGTTACTGACTAACCTTCTTTCTTCTAGGAGAACTTCCAGATTTGGCACCTGGAATGTTCGGACATTAAACGAACAAGGGAAAGTGGCACAAGTAGCAGCAGAAATGAGGGAATATAAAATCGAGGTTCTGGGAATGTGTGAAACAAAGTGGAAGGTGGTAGACAAGAAGAAATTCATCACAGGTGAATTGGTGCTGTCCTCAGGACATGAAGACGAAAGTTCACACCACAGTGAAGGGGTAGCTCTTATGTTATCTAAAGAAGCACAGAAAGCACTCATTGAATGGGAAGCTGTTGGACCCAGAATAATAGCAGCTTCTTTTAAAACAGCTGAAAAGAAAATAAATGTAAATGTCATCCAATGTTATGCACCACCTAATGACAAAGAAGAGTCTGTGAAAGAAGCATTTTATACTAGACTACAGGAAATTATGGAAAAAGTAAAAAGAAGAGACATCACAATTTTGATGGGTGACATGAATGCAAAGATAGGTACAGTCAAAACCGGCTTTGAAGAAGTCTTGGGAAAACATGGGCTAGGAATAATGAATGAAAATGGGGAACTATTCTCAAACTTCTGTGCTTCAAATCAGCTGGCTATAGGAGGAAGCATGTTTCCACATAAGAGGCAACATGGATATCACCAGACCATAGAACAAAAAATCAGATTGATCATATATGCATAAACAAGAAGTTTAGATCATCATTGCAGGATGTAAAGGTATATAAAGGAGCAGATGTGGCATCAGATCACCACCTTCTGATAGCCAAAGTAAAAATGAAACTCAAGAGATATGCAACAATGCAAAATTATAGACAACAATTTAATGTAGGATATCTAAGAAATCAAGAAACAAGAGGCAAATTTGCAGTCACAATATCCAACAAATTACAAGTGCTCCAACAGCTGTAAGATGTAGAGAATACAGAAGACTATTGGCAGCAAATCAAAACGGTATGGCATGAGACATGTGAAGAAATACTGGGGAAAAGGGAACTAAAAACAAAAAGCATGGATAACAAAAGAAACCACCAATAAGATAAAAGACAGGAAAAACAAGAAAGCAGATTTAAACACAAGCAAAACCAGAAGTTCCAAAGCCAAGGCTCAAGAAGTGTACACAGAAGCAAACAAGTAAAAAGAAATATCAAAAGAGACAAGAGGAAGTATATTGAGGAGTTGGCAAGAGAGGCAGAAGATGCTGCAGCCAAAGGAAATATGAGAGAACTGTATAGCAGCACAAAGAAGCTAACGGGGAAATACAAGCAAACAAATTGCCTCATAAAAGACAAGAATGGAAAACTGCTCAGCAATATACAAGAGCAAATGAAGAAGTGGACAGAATATTTTGAGGACCTTCTCAATAGACCAGCTCCACAAAACCCCCCGGACATCCAGCCAGCAGAAGAAGAGCTACAAACTAACGGTGAAAGATTAACGAAGGAAGAAATAAAGAAAGCCATAAAAGCTTCTAAGAGATGGAAAAGCATCTGGACCTGATGGCATTCCAGCAGAGGCCATCAAAGCAGATATCGACACGGCTACTGAGATGTTATATAAATTACTTGGTAAAGTCTTGGAAAAGGAATTGATACCAGCAGAATGGAAGGAAGGATATCTGATTAAGTTGCCTAAGAGGGGAAATGTACAAGAGTGTACAAATTATTTAGGAATAATGTTACTATCAGTGCCAGGAAAAGTATTAAACAGAATTATCCTTGAGAGATTAAAAGAGTCCATAGACATGAAACTGAGAGATGAACAAGCAGGTTTTCGACAAAACAGATCCTGTACAGACCAGATAGTCACTTTGAGAATAATAGTTGAACAAAGTCTGGAATGGAATTCACCACTATACATCGGATTTGTGGACTACAAAAAGGCATTTGACAGTGTAGACAGAGAATCACTTTGGAAATTGATGAGGCATTATGGAGTTCCCCTGAAGATCATTAATTTAATAAAGAAAACATATGAAGACATGACATGCAGAGTTCTTCATGAAGGACAGCTTACAGAACCATTTGGGATAAGAACAGGAGTGTGACAGGGATGCCTCTTATCTCCATTTCTTTTCTTACTAGCAATAGACTGGGTTGTGAGAACATCGACAACACACAACAGAAATGGAATCCAGTGGACTCTGACTAAGCAGTTGGATGATCTGGATTTTGCTGATGACTTGGCTCTTCTGTCCCATAACCATAATCAGATGCAGGACAAATTGAAAACACTCAATGAGAGGTCACAGCAATTGGGTCTGAAAATACACAGATAAAAGACAAAGATAATGAGAATAAATGCAGGTAATGATAACAGGGTTGAACTTGAAGAAGCACCAATACAAGATGTAGAATCGTACACATATCTTGACAGCAATATAGACAAAGTTGGAGGGACAGACGGTGATATCAAAATAAGAATTCAAAAAGCAAGAGGAGCTTTTATTGCATTGGGAAATATATGGAGATCAAGAGAAATCGGATCCAACACGAAAATAAGAATCTTCAACTCAAATGTGAAGTCAGTCCTATTGTATGGCTCTGAGACATGGAGAACAACAAAGACAACAACCAAAAAGCTACAGACTTTCATAAATGGGTGCTTGCGTAGAATAGAGGGATTAAAATGGTATGACAAGGTTACCAACGTGGAACTGATGACAAGAACTAGACAATGGCCAGTGGAACAAGAGATGAGAAGACGACGATGGTGATGGATAGGACACACACTGAGGAAACCTGTTGATAGCATTACAAGGCAGTCCTTGTTCTGGAACCCCCAGGGCAAGAGAGGCAGAGGTAGACCAAGAAGCACATGGAGAAGAGAACTGGAAACAGGTGAAAATTATAAGGAGAACGTGGAAAGAACTTGAGATGATGGCACGTGACAGGAGGACTTGGCATGTGTTTATTGAAGGCCTATGCTCCTTTGGGAGTGGAGGGTTATGAATGAACTGCACAGGTGGCAGCAGAAATGTAAATATATGACATTCTGGGACTGCTAAACAGAATTGAAGGCTTAGAATAGAAGAAACTGGGCCCAAGAGATATAGTGCTGTCCTCAGGGCATAAAGAAGAAAGTGCATCTCATAGTAAAGATGTGGCTTTAATGCTGTCAAAAGAAGCATGAAAGCCAGACTGATATCAGCATCATCACTACATGATGTAAAAGTGTGTTGTGGAGTATAGAGCAACAACTGCAGCTGGCCACCTTGCAGGGCAACAGCAGATTCTTTGTTCCATCACGCCTATTGAAGAAGATACAACAGTACCAAGAAACTAACAGCGAAGTATAAGCAGTAAAATAACCTGGAAATTGACAAGATTGGGGCCAGGTGTAAAAATAATTGCATCATGGACCACTCCACCTCTCTGGGGCATGGACATTCATGTATGTGTTTTTCATTTTCTCAAACGTATAAAGAGCCATCACAACAGTATATTTCTGGAAAAACTTGCAAACAGTCATGAGGGTAAATCACAGAATGGCATCTAGTGTACTTGATCTGACTTGTTGATCAGGTCATCACAAATGTTATCTCTTTCTTTCTGAAGGTGTCTTGTTTAGTGATGATTCTTACATACTTCTGTTTGATTCTTTCTCTTCCCCTCCAACTTTCTGTTTATGACTTTGTCTCTTTCACTTCATCTGACTGACCTATTTGTGTAATTCGCATAATTGTTGTCACTAACCTGGTGTGGTGATGAAAACTGACTCCACAAAATCCTGGTTTATACATTATAATTGTTTTTAGTTGGTTTTTTGTTTATTTTTTGACCAAAATTAATAAATATTTATTGCTAAATACCCTGAGTGTTGTGATCTTTTAGTGCCACGTTGTGATTAATATGTTCTGTCAGCCCTACGTTGTAAGCACTGAGTCTCACACTAGCTGTTTTGTGCTGAATCATACACTGTTTATATTTTGTTCTGTAAATCTCATACTATGATTATTTTTTATCTGTAAATCTCTTACTATGATTATTTTTTATTTGTAAATCTCAGACTGATTATTTTTTATCTGAAAATCTCAGACTGTTTATTTTTGTGTATAAATCTGAGACTTACTATTTTTGTTCTGTAAATGTCGTACTGGCATTATATTGTTCTGTAATTCTCAGACTGATTATTTTGTTTTTGTAATCTCACACAATGATTGTTCTGTTTTGTTAATCTAGAATATGGAGCAGCGCTGGTGTAATGGTTACCACATAGCGCTGGTGATCGGGTGATCCAGGTTCAAGCCCGGGTGAGCACATTTTAAGAAGTGTCGTCAACCGGGATTTGGACTGGATTAATTTGAGCCCTGGCGAAGACATTTGAAAGAGTGTCGTCGACCAGGGACTGGAATAACCTGAACAGCTCCTGAGCCGACCCAGCTCTAATGGGTACCCTCTGAAGACGGCGAATATCTGCCTGAATGGCGAGAAGACACCTGTCAGTGCACAGGGAAAATAGGATACTCGCGTAAAATCAGTCTCAGGCTAGACATACTAACCTGAGATTTTGCCTCGAGTTATAGCGGGCATACGAAAAAAAAAAAAAATCTGGAATAAGACTACTGTTTCCTCTGGCATATTATTGTGATAGATAAACTAATAGGAGGTTGTTTATGAGGCTGTCAACTTCATCATGTGTGAAAAGTTGCTACACTAATCAATGCTACAAGAGAAGACTCCATAAGGAGCAACAAAATAAAAAGGGAAATTAATGAATGTTTGTTTACCTTATACTTGAATACAACTTGAATAAATATTAAATAAACTGTGTGCACAGTCATTGCACACAATCATTTTATCTACAAAATAAGTGCTGAATTATAATAAAAACAACACCAAACAGTAACAGCAACAACACCAACCCACCAACTAACTTAAAAATATTCTATATTTGTAGTTACAGATCTCAGTTAGGTAAAGTTAAGAAACGTTTTGTAAAGTTACAACACATTTGGCAAGGTGTACTGTGAATATCATTCTCATGTCCTTGGAATGAAAATAAATCACAGGTATTTTTCTCTGCCATCAAAATAAGAATACACCAGGCAAGAGTTTTCATTGTATTGTCAAATAAATGGAAATAACAAGAAATCAAGTCCAACATAAAAGTAAATATCTTCACCTCAAATGTCAAAGCCATCCTACTGTATGATTCTGAAATACTAAGAACAATGACAATCAAAAAGTTATAGATTTTCATAAATGAGCGCTTGCGTAGAAAGAAGGGTTGAAATGGTACGACAGGTCACTCATATGGAACTGATAACAAGAACCAGACGGGCCAGAGGAACAAGAGATGGGAAGCAGACGCTAGCAGTGGATAAGACATACATTGAGCAAACCTACAGATAGTATTATAAGGCAGTCCTTGTCCTTGAATCCTCAGGGTAAGAGAGATAGAGGGAGACTGAAGAACATGGAGAAGAGAACTGGTGACAAAAATGATAGGGATACAGAAGACATGGACAGACCTTGAGTGGATGGCACAGGACAGGAGGACTTGACATAACTTTGTTGAAGGATTATGGTTCTTGAGAAGCTGAAGGGTGATGATTCCTGCCCTCCAGATAAGGTCAAAGGTAAATGTGTCAAACATATTCATCCAGTCAAATAAAATATTACTTTACTCTATCGCAGATTTAACTAATCATTGCTAATTGAAATATTTCTAGCATGATTGTGCTGGATAATGCTAGATTGTGCTAGAGTGTGTTGGATGCAGGACTGATTGTGCTGGATTGTACTAGATTGTATTGGAAGCAAGGCTGATTGTGCTAGATTGTGCTGGAAGCAGGACTGATGGCTAATCACATTACATTTAATAGTGACAGGTAGGAGCTACTCATTTAAAAACATAAGGTTGTTATTAAAATGTAGAGAACAAAGCTACTTAGCAAGTTCAATATAAGAATTATACCTAATGTTGCAACACATACTCATATTTTACTGGCCAGTTTGGCCATGACAAGATGGCTAATGTGGAACTGATGACAAGCACCAATGGAACAAGATATGAGAAGAAGATGCTGGAGATGGATATGACTTACATTGAGGAAACCTGTTGATAGCATTACTAGCAGTCCTTGCTCTAGAATCTCCAGAGTAAGAGAGGTAGGAGAAGACCAGAGAACACATGGA
Source organism: Oreohelix idahoensis (assembly GCA_024509875.1). Lineage (NCBI taxonomy): Eukaryota > Metazoa > Mollusca > Gastropoda > Stylommatophora > Oreohelicidae > Oreohelix > Oreohelix idahoensis. Next base: position 591,509 of record JAMPIV010017863.1, read on the forward strand.
GAAGAGAACTGGAGATGGAAATGAATATGATAGAAAGACATGGAAGTACCTTGAGCTGATGGCACGCAGCAGAACTTGGCTTGTGTTTGTTGAAGGCCTAAGCTCCCTGGGGAGCTAAAGGGTATTGATGTTTGATTGATTACTATACTTAAAGGGACATTCCCAGGAAAAGAAAAAGGGTATTGATGTTTGATTGATTACTACACTTAAAGGGACAGTCCCAGGAAAAGAAAAAGGGTATTGATGTTTGATTGATTACTATACTTAAAGGGACAGTCCCAGGGGAAAAAAAAGAAGGGTATTGATGTTTTGTTGATTACTATACTTAAAGTGACAGTCTCAGGAGAAAAAGGGTAGAACAAAGAAATGCCAGTATTAACAAATGAACAATATATACCTTTTCCAGAGATACTTGTACTGGCACAAGACAGACAGAGGCATGTGGAAACAAACAAAACTTACTACTTAGTCATTCCTCTTCCCTGAGGTGTAGAGTTTTGCCAAAGAGAGCGCTATACTATCCTATCAGCTGTTTTCCTCCTGGTCTGGTTCCAATCTAGTCCTTGGTCCTTCATCATTGTCTAATGTTGTCCTCAACTGAGTATGTGTTAGTTTTTTTTAAACATAAAGAAAGTGTTCAAATGTTCTGAGTAGTTGGGGGAGAGATACGGGTGAGCTGAGCTCACATCTCAAGCTGTTAGTTCGTGCTTGAGTGAAGATGTACTGAGTTGTATTGAGAAACAATAATCTCTGTCATTAGGTATCTGGCAGAGCTTCGAGACGGTTTTTATAGTCTCGTTAGTGTGTCCAGAGTGTTTTTTTGAAGGGAAGAGATTCAATATATTATTAATGCCATGGATTATACCGGCTATTACCATTTATGCCCAATGGGCTGATCACCCGTTGGCTTGTCACACCGATTACGGAAACAACGGCAGATGGATCTATTTGTTGTTGCCCTAAAGACGCCGCTAGGCGTGATGGGAAACTACAACAGAGAAAATCAATCTGCTGTTGCCCTTAAGACGCCACAAGGCGTGATGGCCTCTGACTGCTTGGTCGGTCTTTGGCTAAGGACGGAAGAAGAAGATTACCATTTATAATGAATTGCTGTTAATGCAACTAATTTCTGACGGATTATATATTATTACCATTTATGATGAGTTGCTGGTGATGCACTCAACTTTCTGACGGATTATATGCTATGTCGATTTATGATGAGTTGCTGGTGTTGCACTCAATTTATCTATGGATTATATCTACTATCATACCTTGTATTTTGCTGTGATCTGTTGTCCATGATGTCAACGTTACTGTCGTAAATAAACTGTGTATAAGTTGAAAACTAATTTGTCTTACCCGTTGGTCTGTTTCCTGACCTAACGTTACTGTTGTGTGGGTTTACATCAGACGTTTACAAACCTAAAGAACTCATGACATTCGCTCACATATTAAACACTGTCGGCCACTGCTAGTAAGCCCGACATTGCTGACGTCAACATTGTCAGCTGTGAGAGACAGTAGCACTATCTCTGTCATACAACCCCCACACATACACCAACAGAAGTGGCAGCCAAAAGAACCATGCAACAGAAGTGATGGCCTGTGTGGTCTGTATTAGAAGGGATGACCCAAAACAACAGTAACAAAGACCATAGTTTCATACAGTATTCTGGATAATTTAAAATGTCTTATTTCATTTCTTACTTTAATCTGAAATTATAAATCTAAATAATTTATGTATTAGCTTGTTTTGGTTTAAAACAAAGGCGTGTGGGTGCTTGTGAATTTATTCTAGACCATTGTTTTCTTTAGGTTTCGTGCTTGATTGATCTGACCTGACAACTATGCTGCTGTTGGATATTTTTATGCACGCAATACATCTATTCTTAAAGTACCATGCCTGGTGGTGTAGGAGATCATGTCCCTCCACATCTTCTTGTCTTCAAAACTGTTTATCAATTCTGCTGTTGACTGCTTTCAGTGCAATGATATAAACTGTCCAGTATCTTCTCACTTTGTATCATCTTCTCTTTTTCCTGCAATATATTCTAGATCTATAGGAACTGATATTTGATTTGTTGACAGATTTGGTGGTGTTCTAGTGGATCTAACAGAACAAACATCCGTGGACTTGGGTGATTTTATAAGAAATTTGAAAGGTAACTGATTTTTGTAACTGATTACTGCATCAGCATCTTTATTCTCCATGAAATACATTGACATGTATGATATTATATAATAAATTTTACAGCATTATTAGAATTAACAAAAGTGGAACACATTTTCGGAAATTTAATGAGAGTTTTTAACACTGAAGCTTCTACATCCTGTATGATTGTATAATCTCGTATTTACATTGAATCTCATCTGCCCAAAATACATCAACCCACTCACATACTTTGCATGTACATATCCCAGGCTACAAATTATCACTGTGATCCCAAGTGTACAATAGCCTAATTCAGTGGATAATCCAAACATAATACATACACATACTCATAATTATTTATGTCAATAGTTACCACTTCTGCTGCCACCATTTGCTGAATCCCTGCATCAAAACATTCAGGGATTGTTTCTGTAGCAATTTGTTTTGTATCATCAGGTTATCAGCCGCATGCATAACCTCATATTAGTTGCCTCTTGTGACCTGCTGGGGGAAGTAGTAGACGTATTCTTTCTCCTCAGAGATGACTGGGAACAACTCAGGTCATGTTTGATTGGCATTTTCTCCTCAGAGATGACTGGGAACAACTCAGGGCATGTTTAATTGGCATTTTCTCCTCACAGATAACTGGGAACAACTCAGGTCATGTTTGATTGGCATTTTCTCCTCAGAGATAACTGGGAACAACTCAGGGCATATTTGATAGGCATATTAACATTAATTATGGAAGGCAGTTTTTTTTTTTTTTTTTTTTTTTTTTTTTTTAAATTTGGCTCTGTGCTGAAATTCTAGCCATTGTGGCCTCACATCCGAAAATTGTTTTTACCTGTTTACATACACATGAAATTAATCAGGCATAACTTGTATACACACTTGAATGTACCTGCTCACATGTGATCAGCATTGCTGGTTTACATTTGTAAGCCATAGCTTCTTGGTGTTTGAAATTTGCTAAATTAAGTTATAATCTACACTGATGGTTATTGGTGGTTTCAGACGAGACTGAAAAAAAATAGTTTATCCCACAATTTTTTTTGTATACCAATACGTTTAACTAAGATGGTTTTTTTTTTTTCACAAAGATTCAAACTGATGTGTTTTCACTTTTTGTTTCTGTTTCTGGCTGTGGTAGCATTGTCTTTTCATAGTAATGATATCTGTTAACTATTTATCAGTAATAGTTCCTGAGGGTTCTATGGAGTCAAATGCTAGAACCATTTCTCCCACCAAACTTGTTGTAAGAGATGACTAAGGTGAGGTAGTGCATGGAGCTAGTGGCCTCATCATGAAAACAAACTGTTATTGAAACTACTACTGTAAGAGCATATGAATTGAATCAGGATTCATGCAAGAAGGCCAGCTGTAATGGTGGTTCTATGCTCCATAGGGAGAAAAAAGGATGATAGTGATGATGTGTATATATTGACTTAGAGGTGTGTTTATGTTTTAGTGTCAAGGTAAATTGATAAATGTGTTTAATAACTGATGCCTTTTATGTCAAGCTTATCTTCTAAATAATTTAAATATATTGTCAAAGTACTTGAGCTTGGGTACATGGATGATGTCATAGATTATGATGTATTTATAGTGAGATCGGGTATTTGGTATATTGATGAGTAGCTCTCCATTAAATCAACCCAGACAAGATATAGACAGCTAAATTACTTCAAAGAAGAACGTCTGAACCAATTCGTAAAATGATTATGCTATGTATAAAGAAATGACCCACCCAAATAAAAATGAAAACATCAACAACCTATGACACGTGGAGCAGAGAGCAACCTTCCAGCTAAGAACAGAACACACCAGGCTGCACAAGCAAGGAGCGTAAACAAATTTAACCCCTCTAATGAGCTTAACTGCTGCAACTCCTTACATACGAGACTGTTGAGCATGTGCTGCTCATATGACAGGATTCACCACAGAAAGAAGAGAGCTAGTGCTAGGCTTTTCAACAATCACAAGCACTCTGTATGGCAGCAGCACCCAACAGTTACACACTTTCTAACTCTTTAACATGGCATTGGCTACAAAACAGTGATGAGCTCAGCAGCCTTATTTAAACAACAAGAATATCTCTCCATTAAGAATTATTCAGAAATGTATTGCTATTCACATTTAAACCATGCTGCACTCTCTAGATGCCATTACACAGTGGAGGGAGGCTGGCAAGCGAGGTGTGTGGATAACAGTACAAACAGGTCAGGCAAGTTATATCCCAGAGCTGACTGAGGTAAGAAGAGATAAATGACATTTAATTAGGTAAGAAAAGATAAGTGACAATCACTGAGGTAGGTTTCGCAGGCGACCCTCTGTCTTGACTGACTGTGTGTGGTGCACCATTTTGGGGACCTCCCAGTACTGACAAAACAGACAGAAAACACTGCTGTGTCCGTACCAGATTTTGCTCTATTCCTCAGACCTTCGGGTCCTGAGTGTTCCTCTATAAGTGCCTTCGGGCAGACGAGGAAGGACGTTCCTTGACACCTCCGGGTGTATGAGGCTCCGTCCATTTTGGCTGGAATGACGTCTCATGAGTTCATCGGTTTTATAGCGATATAGAGTACACATGAGGGCAAGTTCGGGCACAACGGGCTGATCACCTATTTGCCAGTCACTCTGATTACGGAAACAGCAATTAATTTTTTGTTGCCCTATAAACGCCACTAGGCGTGATGGAACAACAATCAATTTCTTGTTGCCCTATGGGACGCCACTAGGCGTGATGGCCATGGACTGCTTTGTCAGTCAGCTAAGGATGGAAGAAGAGAAGAAGAAGACTGAGGTAGGTAAATATATGAAGCAGTACAGACAGTTGCTGCTGTTTAACGGCTCAATACATCTAACCAAAGGGGAATCACAGTACAAACAGTACAGTAGTTAGAATTGTAACACTGAGATATATAGACACATATGACACTTAGATATATAGAGAAATGTGTGATACACACTGAGGTAGGTTGAGAGATATGTGACACTCACTGAGGTAGGTTGAGAGAGATGTAACACTCACTGAGGTAGGTTGAGAGATATGTGACACTCACTGAGGTAGGTTGAGAGATATGTGACACTCACTGAGGTAGGTTGAGAAATATGTGACACTCACTGAGGTAGGTTGAGAGATATGTGACATTCACTGAGGTAGGTAGGGAAATATGTGACACTCACTGAGGTAGGTTGAGAGATATGTGACACTCATTGAGGTAGGTTGAGAAATATGTGACACTCACTGAGGTAGGTTGAGAGATATGTGACACTCACTGAGGTAGGTTGAGAAATATGTGACACTCACTGAGGTAGGTTGAGAGATATGTGACACTCAGTGAGGTAGGTTGAGAAATATGTGACACTCACTGAGGTAGTTTGAGAGATATGTGACACTCACTGAGGTAGGTTGAGAGATATGTGACACTCATTGAGGTAGGTTGAGAGTTTAATGCCTCTGCTTCAGCTTAGAAGTTGTTTGAGAATTTTGCAGTTGTACTGAGATATAGATTTCTTCTCCATTCTTTATTATTGTGTACATGTATGTGTAGCTTCCATCATCTTTTGTTGTTGGTAGCTCTTACTGCTGATCTGTCTGCATGTATGTGGGTTCATTCTTTGGTTAGGTATGACATAGGGACTAGACTGTGACTGTAATTTGCAGTCTTATTTCAACATAAAGTATACTGAAACAAATGTTCAGGACATTTTTTCTTTAACTGATTCCGTACACGTCTTTTAAAAGACTAGGTCCGATGGCTGTGTACGCAACGTCTTTTAAAAGATGCTGATTTATTTCGTTGTTTATTTCCACTCTGATATTTTATACTGACCGGAATTTATCTCGAATGGAAGTAAACACAAAACTGCATTTTTCAACGTGCTAGTATGAGTTTGGAGGGAATTTTACACATTTGTTTTCATTTTTATTCGTGTTTTAACGTATCATCATAATGGCCAAAAACACACAGGAAAGAAATGGACTGACATCGACATGTCCAGTGCATCTAACAGCTTTGTAGGTCAGAGAATTGTTACAAAGTGTGATTGGATAGCGAAAGCGAGACTAATTATTCGTCCTCTGATAATAACTTTGAAGGGGTTTCTAGCGATTCTGACGAATCCGTAGACAGCAACTCACAATCTGCCAACAAGTGGGGTGTCTCCCCAACCAGGTCCCAGTGGTAATGCAAAATAAAGGAGGAAGATAGAGTCTGTACCTCCTAAATCTACATGGAAAGAAGTAAAGGAAGGTACAACCTGTAATTCTTTTAGATTTGTGCCACACAAGACACCAAGTGTTCATGCTAATCTAAGTGAGAGTTCTACACCATTAGACTGTCTCAGCAGGAAGAAGACAGCTGATAGAATGGTCTGGCGCTCTCTCTTCCAAACCTCTACACCTCACGGTAGAAGGGGAACGACTAAGTAAGTAAGTAAGTAGACTGTCTCAAAACTCTACTGACTTATGATGTCCTTCAGCTTTTTTGTCAGTCAGTAAATGAATATGCATCATATAAATGCATGATAAATAATCCATACAAAAGGAGATCTGTATACTCAAACTGGACACCAATTACTATGTATGAGCTAATAAAATTTTTAGCAATTCTAATTGTGATGGAAATTGATATTCATCCAAGCATCAAACACTATTGGTCAAGAAAAGAAATATTTTATACTTCATTTTATCACACAATGTTCAAGCGTGACCGGCTTGAAAGCATTTTTCATACAATGCTGCGTTGTTCAAAGTGTGATTCAGATAATAAGGCAAAAATAGAGCCGTTTATGAATCTTCTCCTTCAAAGGTAGTGATGCCTTTTATCCATATGAAAATCTGTCACTTGACGAAATGGTTGTTGGATGGACCGGCCGTTGGCAGTACAAGCAGTAAAATTCAAGCAAGCCAAAAAAATATCATATTAAAGTTTTTGGTCTGTGTGATTCCACAGCTGGTTACGTCATCAATTTACTTACATATTTTGGAAAGAAGACATCCTATGTTCCAGAGGCAGATCTTGATGGAGGCACCATGTTTTTGCTGACAGGTATTATACTACTCATCAGCTTATATTCTATTTACTGAGTCAGAAAAGTCTTATCTCTGGATGGAAGGATAAAAAGGCTAAAAAAAACCTGTTGTTCTTGCATCATCAAAAGCCTCAACAGAAGATATTACTGTGCTTGGTAGAAGAAACCAGACCAGAACAAAACCTAAAGTTGCACATGATTACAATTGTTCAATGAATGGATGTGACCGTGTTGGCCAGATTTTGTCATATTACTGCAATTTCAACCGCAAAACATACAAATGGTGGAAAAAACTGTTTCACTGGCTCATGGAGATATGCCAGAGTAATGCCTTTGTTCTTTATAGTCTGACAAGACAGGAGAAATCAAAGCATAGTATGTTAGATTTCAAGATGGCATTTGTCAATGAACTGACATCAACAGCAGCTACAAGGGGATTGACATAAGTCTTGGGCCTGACCATGAAGGAGTCACAGGAGGAAGATGAAACTTGGCACATTTAAAGTTCATCATATTTGCACTGAATGTGTAAAGTATGCGTTTGTTTCTTCAATGGGTTTTCCCGCTATGGTGCACGGCGCAATGTACCCTATTGACCAGATCTGCTGCTCCAAAGATTTGACAAAACAATGGAAAAGAAGGAGGCCAGAGCTGTGATAAAATTTCCGATGTTTCAGGGAAAAACACCTACAGAAATACACAGGGAGATGGAACCAGTGTTTCATGATTCTTGTCCTTCATATACTTCGGTAAAAAAAACTGGTGTCAACAGTTTAAGTGCGGCCGCTCAAATGTTGCTGATCTGCCAAGATCTGGTAGACCAGCCTCAGAGTGCAACGATGAAAATGCAACAAGAGTGAAGAAAATCATTGACCAGGATCGAAAAATGACAATTATGGAGATAGCTAGAAGAGTAAAACTAAATGAAAGAACAGTTTATAGAATTTTACACAACAGACTGAACATGAGAAAAGTGTGTGCACGCTGGGTTCCACGACTGTTGACACATGAACAGAAGCAAACGAGGGTAAATTGCTGTCAACAGTTGCTCAAAAAGTGTCAGTCAAAAAATTTTTTGGAGACCATGGTAACAGTAGATGAGACTTGGGTACACCATTATGACCCCGAATCCAAAATTGCCACCATGCAATGGAAAACACCGGGCTCCCCAACACCTGTCAAGCTGAGGGCGCAGAAATCTGCAGGAAAAGTGATGCTGCCTGTTTTTTGGGATGCAAAGGTGTCCTTTTGAAAGATTATCTGCCTCGTGGCAACACTGTTAATGGACAATACTATGCATATC